>CM066044.1:33401853-34001853 GCA_033557465.1 Ichthyophis bannanicus
CGGCCTAGGGCCTACACCCCATTGGCCCACAGGGCCTAATCCCAGCCCTGCCCTTGCTCCTGATCCATACTCGGCAGCCCCCATCCAAACCATCAGCCTGCCCCCCCCTGCCCCATTACCCCCACAGTGGTATCACCTGAACCTGCTGCCGGGGTCACTGCCTGTCCCCTGAGGCAAAAACACTCTCTGCCTGACCTGCGCTGCCCTCAATGTGGCCCTCGCTCTGTCCGAGTGCCCCCATGCCCCCTCACAAAACCACATGCAGCCCGCACCCCCTTACTCCCCCCCCCCCCCGCTGTAATGGAACTCTGAGACCATGGCCGCAACGCTTTGCCAGACCACCGCCCCTTACTGCACTTTAGCTTGCCTACCCCTGTCAAGCCCTGCCCCCCCTCCTCCGTGCCGGCTGTTTTCCAGCCATGCAACACATCAGTATAAACCGAATGGGTTCATTCGGGATTGCTGCGTCGGTTTGTAGGTTGTGTCTTTTTTTTTTTTTTTAAAGGCCTAGTTGTTACCCCGCAGGCTCCGCTCCAGTCACCACCCTTCCCTCCTAGCGCCAAAAAAGGCCCGGGAAGCGTAACTACAGGCAGACCAGCCACTGCTCTGGGTCGTTGAGCCCCAACCCCTCCAACACTCGGCCTGTTTCAGAAGGCTTCTACTCCCGTCGTGAGACCGCTCAGCGCCGCCGGAACACCCGCTTGCCGACCCGACGCTCCGCGACTGCGCCACCGCTCCGATATCGCCGCCTCACTGCCCGACTGAAAACAACGCCTCCGCTCTAGCGCCTCCGAAAGATGCTCCTGCCGGGCCTCCCGCCACAATGGCCGGTGCTACTGGCAAGATCGCGCACGCCAAGAGCACATGGCAAACCTTCCCACTGATTGGCTCCGCATGCCTTCCCGACAGGATAGCAAATCAATTTAAACAATGCGACCCGTGCACGGCTTGCCACTGCAACCACGATGCTGCAGTGCACGAGCAGGGTTCCGCGCCAGGGCAGAGGACCCGGTCACGGGCAGGCGACGGGACCCTGCACCGCGCCATTATATACTTGTGTTAGGGGTTTATGTGGTAGAAGTGCTTTAGTGCACATATAAAGTGGTTGATCATTTTTAACTTATTTAGTTTATTTAGACAGATTTGTATAGTCACCTTATTCCTACCAATCAAAGTGCTTACATGAACAATTGGAGGGTATCACATTTAGCTATGAGGGTTACTTAAACAACGTTATGGAGGGTTACATTTAGCATAAGGGTTACTTTTTCACAATTATACAATGAAATCGTAAGTGCTAGTTGGGATGATTGGATACTGAGTTGGCGGGGTGAGTTGCGAGTACCGTTCGCGTGGGGACTGTTGTTTGGTATGATCATAGATTTCTGTAAACGAGCAGGGTTTTAAGGGCCTGGTAGAAGTCAGTGAGGTGTTTTAATGCCCTCAGGATCATTGGCCGACGGGAATTCAATAGTGTGAACGCCAGTAGTGCTAAATCCGTGTAAATAGAACCACGTACACTTAAATAGTGCGTATTGTTAGGAAATATACATGTTTGTCGGTGAAAACTGATTAAGAATTTTAACTTTTTACAACTGGCCAGGTGTTTGGGACACCAGTGTTTAAGTTAGATTAGGTTCATTTTCTTGATACATCATCTTTCCCCAAAACATACTCCAAGGCGGTTTACAATCAAGAGGGCGAAAAAAGAAAGATTATGATTTGATGAGTGGGAAAGTGGCTTACAATTTGAGGATTTTAAAAATTACAGGGCTGGAGAAAGAAAATCTACAATTGAAGATAACTAGGTTAAAGCGCAGTAGAGTAAAAAACAAAAGGAGAGGGAACCTTGCTCCTTGAGGTCCTCGATACGAGCCCAATCCCACTCTTGGAGCTCCAGACAAACTCATAAACATATCCTGACCAGCCCTGGTACATCCCAGGAAAATGAGTGAAATTGGGAGGGAGAAATTCATCTCTAACAGATCCGATGCAGAAATCTAGGCGCGGGCTTTAGGAGTCCATAAATGCCATGTTTTAAGCATGGTTAAACACATTTTTACGGATTCTCCCCATGCAGGAAATAGACTTAAAATGGCCGGGCGGGGAGCGGAGAAAGAAAACGAGTGACCAATTAATGGCCGAAGGTATTTAAATGAACTACTCTTTATTTAAAATCTACTGGGGCGGTATGCAAATCATGGCTATGCCTGCATGCAGGAGGGGACAGGCGTAAATAATTTTGCAACCAGGACCATAACGACAAAATTTAAACTGCGGAGTTCTGAGCAGAAGTAAAACCTCTAAAACAACTGCACCGACAGTATTTGGATGGCACCGGGGTGCTTTCCCGATGGCCTAGGATCATCTTCTGCCCAGATGATGCAGGCATCAGGCAAAGCCTCTGCTACCATCAAAACAGTCTTGGGCGCGGGCGCCGACAAAAAAAAAAAGATTAAGCCAAGTGAAAGCCGGTTTTCTGGTGTTCCTGTTTACCGTGGGCCGTTCATCAGTCTGTCATCAGAAGTTGCTTGTGTGCAGATAAACTCTACTGTTTTTAAATTGCCAGGAAGCAGAGGGATGATGGAGGGAAAAAAAATCAAATTTAGCAACCGGTGCTTGGGGCGGAGCAAGCAAGCCAAACTAGTGCAGACTTTTTGTGCGCATGTGTTTGGCTTGCATCTCTCGGATTTAACGCTGCAGTGGCTTGTTTGCATGAGCAATGGTTTATCGCGGTGGGCATTTGCATATTGTAAAACTGCCTCAGCGCACATTGAAATATGTGCGTTGTCAGGAATGTTAACCAATCCATCTAGCATGGGTCTAGCGCTGGCTTTCTGCATCGGCTCTGTAAGGTCGGAAGCTGTTGATAAGAGCCTACTGAGGGACAAACTGTAGTCCTGCTCATACAGCTTGTGGGCCTTATTTAAACTCTGATCGGTTTTGTTAAACACATCTGGACATAGCGTTTAAATAATTCACAGATAATCGCGTTTGCTATCTGGATTGCAGCTGGATCTGCTGAATGCTCATGCAGTGTGGTGACTGCTGTTATTGGAGAGCAACTGAATTTTCTGTCTACTATTTGGAAAAATATCCAGATACTTAGGACATCTTTTCTGCCCATGCCCCAAACCAGATAGTGCACGAGTGGTCTTATAAGCATATTGAGTGGACCACTATTATAGACGGTAGCTAAAGGCATTTGTCTATGGAAAAATTGGTCGCCATCATCCAGATAAGTCGCTTTGAATGTCTGGCCATAGAGTTTTAGCCCTGCTTTTGAAGGTGGCATAGTTGGTACAGGTTCATCCTCAGCTTTAGAGGAATTAGTGTTTCAGAGGTTATGGGACAAGGTAGACTAAAGGGCTGAGGCCAGCCTGTACGTTTCAAGCCTAGTTCTTGTTGGTGTGGGATATCCAGAAGATCTCAGGCAGCAAGATGGAGAGTAAGGAGTCAAGAAGTGACCCTAGGTACAATGGTGTGCTCAGGTTTTTTAGAGTGAAGCAACATTTTAGAAAAGGCCCACGTTTAGGTGCCGTTTTGGACCGTCCAAGTCAAAAATGTCGCTAAATTGCATTGGAAGTGCAGCAGAGAAGGTGAGCACATGTAAATGTATTCTATAAACGGACCCATCTCTGCCCCACAAAGGAATAAACATCTCTACCAAGACACAAGGAGGAAACGGGGATGTACAGAATCGGGCCCTCAGAGAGGTGCAGGGAGGAAACGGCTGATTTCGAAACCTGCCCACGTTTGCCAGGACAAGATAGCAAAGGCACCACTTGAAAGTTCGTGGCCCGTACACTTCTTGGTCCTAGGATTCATCAAGGGTCTCTGAAAGATATTGGAAGTGTACCTCAGTGGCAAGGGTGTTCTTGTGATTTTGGTCAAGCCATTTGATGAGAAGAGTACTTCACTCTAAACACAATTTATGATGACCAAAACCTTTCTAGTTTTAATAATTTGTATTGGTTATAAACTACATTAACTACAGATTCAATGCACGTACATCAATAAGGACCATACATATAATCAAAACAAGTCCCTAACCTCCTCCCATTCCCCCCCCCCCACCACCCCACAACAATTTAAAACCTGTGGTCAATGACTGGCGGCATGTACAAAGGAAGAAAAGAAACCCTCAGAAAAGGCTGCCACACTACCAAAAAAATTGCTTACGTTTCTTTAGATTAGCTTCTTTCATAGACATAGATTCCATAGTCTACCAACACATTCCTCTGCATTCGCCACAGTGTCAACATAGGGGGTTTCAGCACCCAACCAAACAGTTTTATTCCTTAAGGCGTCCTTTTCTGGTCAAATTCTCGGGGTGTGCAAAAATCTCAGGCATGGGAATAATTTTCCAGGGCACAATGGCAAATTCCCCCTCTGAGCAGGCTCACAACATCTTTTTACAGCAGGATAAAAAATTGTTCCATGCAGAACTATCTCCAGTAATTTTATCATTTGCATGGTTCAAGAATTCTGCAGAATCGAGGGCTTCTCGTATAACGATTCCCGTTAGAATTCAGTTGAAAGAAACACATGTCCAATCTTAGCTGAAAATGTTAATGGAAGGGCACCCTTATAATTATTTGAGTTGTCATGGGAAGTTGATGAGAAGATTGCAAGGCGGGGTACTCTAGTGATGAATTGGAGGGACCCCTTTTGGGGCTTGGGAGTATGTCATATTTCAAACTCTTATGCCAAGGGTTTGCTTAAATCCTAACTTGGTGACCTCACAGCCAGTCGGGTTTTCAGGATATCCACCGTGAATATGCAAGAAGGCCATATTTGCATGCTCTAGAGATTCAGACATATGTAAATTGATCTTGTGCATATTCATGGTGCAAACCCCGAAAAACCATGACTGGCTGTTGGGGTTACCAGGGACAGCTATGGATTATTGTAATTATCACACTGACCAGCACAGGCATTGGGAACAACAGATCTGGTCTGAAACTTCACACTCATTTTCGGCCTTACATAAGAAAAAATGATTCTTGTTATGGGTGTGGTCTGATTATAAAATGCCCAGTCATAGAAGGATTGGAATAGATCCTTTTGTACCAGCCAAAGCCCCAGGTGCATCATGTGCTGGGCAGAACTCTAAATTAACAATTTGGGATTTTTTATTAAAGTAAAATCCTAGTATTTTTCTGCATGCCTGCCTGTTCCCTGTCTCCACCAGAGGGACTGCTGGGTAACTGCCTATTATCCCATGGTTCCACTCCAATGGCGCCTCCACAATAAAACTTTTTCATTATCCTATAAACGAAGTAGTAGAGTGCCATGTTATAAACATTTACACTGTGCTAAACAGATCATCTCCCGCACATCAGAATTGGCTAAATTCCCTTTTCCAGAATGAATATATCGAAGGAGATTAGAGATATGATAGCTTTTCAGATTGCTGGAACCCAGAGAAATTAGTTTAGTGCGCATTTACAGAGGCTAAATTGGGAACCATTAAATAGTGGATTAAATTGATGGTAGTTTCATTGTCTGTCCTCGGTACTGCTGTAAAAATCAATTAGTCCGTCACTATTCCATTCTTACATATAGTGAGATTGTTCAGCATGGCCTTTGGAGCTGCAGAACCATCACAGACAGTGGCAAGCAGTTGTGAAAATACACCTATTAGGTGATGTGGCATGAAATAACATACATAGAGCCAGAATGTCACCAGTGCGATTTTATCCAAGCCTTACATTCGCTTAACAGAGGGAGGACGGACAATGACCTGTGGCAGCGCTCTCATCTTTTTAGAATTGTGCACTGGTGTGCTTTGGGGGGCTAACAGTTTTTTACATACTCCCCCCAATGGCCCATGCATTTATGCAGGCCAAACTCCTTTTATTGAATGGACAATTGCTACTCAGCACCCCTTATCCAGAGAAGGGATTGAAAAGAAAGACTGATTTTAAAAGTAACAGGTTTGAATTTTGTTTACTATAGGGACTTCTTCATTGAAAACCACTGCGATTTGCCATTCCAGTGGAGCAGGGATCTCAAACTCCGGTCATCAAGGGCTGCAGACCAGTTATGTTGTCAAGATATCCTAATGGAATAGTGCATGAGATAGATCTGCTATTGGCCACTGCCTCTGGCTGTAGGGCAAATAAATCCCTCCTATCTCACATATTCATTAGGGATATCCTGAAACCCAAATGGTTTGCAGTCTTTAACGTATGGGAGTTTGAGATTTGTTGCTATAGAGCAATTGGTTCCTCAAACTTGTCCTGGGGTATTCCCAGTCAGTAAGGTTTTGAGGATATCCCACCATGAATATTCATTAGATAGATCTGCATGCAACAGCCTTCATTGCATCAAATTTATCTAATGCATAATTCATGCGGGGATTATGCCTGAAAAAACCTGGCTTGAACGGATACCCCAAGACAAGTTCAGAAACCACTGCTATAGAGTCCCTGTATATATCCCAGCATAAGTCAATTTGTCTTGTCATTTCCTCAGGAACCTCTATAGAGTGTAATCTTCTTGAGGGAAGGAAACAAATTGTACCTGACATGATTGTCAATCACTGTAATCAACATTGGGAATATGGCCAGTTAAGTGTAACTATAAAAATGTTAAGGAGTGGAGGAGTGGCCTAGTGGTTGGGGCAAAGGGTACTTCAGGCCGGAAGGTCAGGGGTTTCAAAATCCCAATAGAGGACAGCACCCTTGGGCCGGAGACAGGACTGGGGTTTCTCGTCCACAGGTGCTCCTTGGGGTCTTGGTGCAAGCCACTTAACCCCTCCATTAGCCCATGTTTCCCTGTAAAATAGTTATCTCCAAGTTATAATACCCTGTTCAATGTAATTTCAGTTTGTTCAATGTAAACCGCACTGATGCAGAATAGCGCGGTATATAAGAGAATGCAAATAAATAAATAAATAAATATAAGTGGTATTATTACTTTGCTTAGGTTTTATAAATCCTGTCCTTGGGAAGAGGGCTAGCTTACTAGTCTACTGATATTAATTTAAGATTGGGATTGATCCTGATAGTGCTAAATGTAAAATAGTCATCCAAATGTGGCTGTGACAGAATGAATTCAATGACCTACCTGCCCACTTTACTCTTTTAATCACAAGTTACTGCTTGGTAGCAAAGGAAGCGGGAAGCTCAGAATGTGTTCTTCCCTGTGTTTATTGTCATCAGATAATACAAACAATTCAGGTTTAATTATCACACATTAGTTTGGTTTTTAAAAAAGGAAAATACACTTTTGTTACATTCAATTTTCTACTATTTATGTACATTAAAAAGTGATATGAAACTAGAGAGATGAGCAGATATAGCTAAAACAGTGCTGAGCAAAATCTCACCTAAACCCCCCACCCCAGAAAACGGGCACGTTTAACTAATGACTTTTAGTTAGTCCAGGCTGAGCCGCCGGGCCCCAGTCCCGGCTGGCCGGCCTAGTAAACCGGGTCCCCGGGGCTCCTCCACGTGGCAGGCTTCTCTCTGCTGGGGGGGGTGGGGGTGGGGGTTGCGGCTGGGCGGCAGGCAGGGCATCCGTGCTGGGGCTCCACGCTAGTCTGGTGGAGCACAGAGATTGGACCGCATAGGCGGTAAATGGGGGCGGTGCAGCGCGAGCAAGGAGGGATTCGCCGGCCGGCGGGTCTCCTCTTCCTGCTTGCTCGCGCTGCAAGAACGGTGATTGTGGGTTTGGGGGCTCGTGTCTCTTGGCGGGCGGGGTGGCTCGGCCTCGCTCCACGGCGTGACGGGTGTCAGGGTTTTTCACGGTAGGCGTGCGGGCCCCGGTGTTTCGGCTGCGTGGAAAGCCGCAAGCCACATCCAAAAAAAAAAAATTATAATTAATAAAACCCCGCCGCGTGTGAGCTCGCTGCTGGTGCACGTGGGGGGGGTTTTGTTCTGTGCCCTTCCTTTTGTGGGGGCCGGGCTGGGCTGCTGGGGTTTGGTGGTGGTGTGGTGCGGACTGGGGGGCACAATTTGGGGAGGAACTGGAGGGCTGCGTGCTCTTTTTAAAAATAACAACAACATTAAAAAAAAAAATAAATATATATTTTATAAAAACAAGAAATAAAAGGGAAAAACTACACCCAAAAGAATAATAATACAAAAGGGGGAAAAGAGCACAGCATTTTTTAATATCTTTCTGTACAAATCCTTGTTGCATTGGCCACGGCTCTCACCCTCTTATGACGGCCCGGCATTATCATGGGGCGGGCGGGTGTGGCCAAAGGGCCGCGGGGCGCTGCTCGTAGATGGGGAGCTGCTATAAGGCGTGGCGTGGGGCCACGCCCCTGGGCCGCGGTTAGGGCAGCTAGTGCGCACTGTCCCCCGGTCCCCAGTGTACCTTTGTGGGGTCAGGCAGAGGGGCGCGGGCGCAAGCAGGGGCCAGAAGGGGGCCCCGGGGCCGGGGGACCGCTAATGTGTTTCCCGTGCCCGTGAATGCAGCTGAGGGCGCAACGCACCGGAGCGACGGGTCCCTCCACCGGGGGTGGTTGGGTGGTAGTTGGCACGCCGGTGGCGCTTGGGGGCGGGGAGGAGCCTGGCTGACCCGGTTGTTGGGCGGGGCTCCGGTCCCCATGGGGGTTCCCGGGTCGCTGACCCGTCCCTGGAGGATGGGGCTGGGCGGGCACTCTGTCTTTTCACCTCCCTTGGTAGGAACGGGTTGCCGTTCCCCCGTCCCTCTGGTTTCCCCTCCCCCTCCAGGCTTTCTGTGGGCTCGGTGCCTCGTGGGCGGTTATGGGGCTGTCCGTGGGGGGGTTTAAGGTCACTGGGAGGGGGTGGCTGGGGGTGGATGGTGCGGCGGAATGGGCGTGGGATGGCATTGGGGGTGCCGCTGCGTGGGATGACGGTGGCCTGGGGGTCT
The DNA here is from genome assembly GCA_033557465.1 of Ichthyophis bannanicus. NCBI lineage: Eukaryota > Metazoa > Chordata > Amphibia > Gymnophiona > Ichthyophiidae > Ichthyophis > Ichthyophis bannanicus. The sequence goes on from CM066044.1 coordinate 33,410,704, forward strand.
TCGGCACATGGTTGGTGGGGCCGGGGCAGAATGCAGCAGGCTAGTACTCCTGGGGCTCTGGCTGGCTCATTTTTCTTCTTTCTCTTCGCAGGTCCCACGGAATTCGACGCCTTCGACGTCCATGGCTGCTGCTGGCCAGGCTGGCTGGCGGCAGGTCCTCCGAAGGTTCCACGAATGAGTATAGGTCGCTGCTGGCGCCCTGGAAATGTCACCTGGGAGTGCTCCAGTGGACATCCTCCGGTGGGATTGGTAGTATTCGGGGCCTCTCTGGTGGGGCGGCGGTGAGCACGCCCTCGATTCCGTTCCCGGGTTCTGTTGCGGGCTGGTGTGAAAGAAAAAGCTAAGCGTAAGGCGGGGGTGTCGCTGTAGGCGATGCCGTGTCTTCATCTTCCTCTTCCTCGACGTCGTCCTCGGCCTCCGCACGGCTCTGCGCCGCGCATCGGCTGGATGGCGGTGTGGGTGTGGGGACATCCGTAGTACGTTGCTCGGAGTTTGTGGGAGCCCGTTCCGCGGAAAGTTGCGCCGGCGGATCCAAGCGGCTCGTAAGTATGATTTGATATCTTCAGTCTGCTCGGGACGGTCGGTAAGCATTTCGGTGAGAGCAAGAAGAAGCGAAAGGAAAGACAAAAAAGCAGACAGGGTGCGTAAGGCCTACTCGCAATACCCTCAACTGGAACCCGTGGCCTTCTTGCGCTTAGCGAGTAATTGGGGGCATTACTTTCCCGGACCAGTTACGGGGGGGCTTTGTTGGCTTAAACCGATAACATTTTGGGCGGCGTCCCAGGCCCACGAGGGGTGGGCATGCGTTGAATTATGGAGGAGGAGTTTCGGGACCAGAGGGAGGAGAATAGTCAGTGTTGTGGGGGACGAAGGACATCAATCTGTGGTCTTGACACAGACTATCCGTGCGGGTAGGGTAGGTGGGGGATAAAAGTGTGTGCGGTCGCCAAGGCAGGAGGTGGGGTCGGGTGGGGGATCCAGTGCTGCGTCGCCAAGGCGGGGTGGTCTCCACTGCCAAGGGGGGGCGTTCCTTTCGAGCCTCCGTCCCTGCTTTGCCTCATCGGCAGAAGGGGGTTGCGCCGTCGGGGGGGACGTCTGCTGGCACTTCAACAAAGGCGTCCTGGTCCTTTCCGAACTGCAAATTCAAAACATGCGTGCTCCTTGTGTGGGGGCGCGCATGCGGCCACAAAAGGCAGCAGAGAAAGGGGGGTGCGGGGGGGGCCCTGCGGGGGGTAGAAGTGAAAGGCGGTGGGCGGGGCCTTGGCCCCTACCCCCGTGAGGGTCAGAGGTGATGGCGCACCGTGGTTGTTGGACAGTAAGCGGCGGGGTCACTGTCGTGGGAGGGCGGCCGGTTGATTTTACGAGGGTTTTCGCGGAGGTTTTCGCATACATGTTCCAGGGTGCATCCGCGCGGTTGGTGGGGCTCCGCAAAAAAAACCGCTGCTTCCGTGCTCGGGGGGAACACGGGGATTTATGTGCGACGGAAGATCTCGGAAGAGTGTAGGACTGGGTTTAGAGTGGCGGGCTCCTTCTCAGCGCCCCCCTTTTCCCATTCACGGTCTCGCCGTTGGGAGTGGTTCCCAAGAAGGAAGCCGGGCAAAGTTCCCGTTGATACACAACCTCTCTTTCCCTCCGGGCAATTCGGTCAATGGACCGCATACCGCACGAGCTCTGTATGTTGAATTATGCTTCTTTCGACGTGGCTGTTTACCTTGTGCGCCAAATGCGGGCCCGGTGCCTGCTCGCCAAAGGTGGACATCGAATCGGCGTTTCGTCTGTTGCCGGTACATACATTCGGCTTTCCCTTTGCTCGGTTTTCGTTTCGAGGCGACGGTTACTACTTCGATAAGTGCATGCCTATGGGCTGTGCAATCTCTTGCGATGATTTCGAGGCTTTCAGTACCCTTTCTTGCATTGGGTTGTGGAACCGCTAGTCAGGGGTTTCATGCATTGTGCACTACCTCGATGATTTCCTGTTTGTTGGGCCGGAGTCGGACATCACCTGTCCCAACCTCTTGCGCACTTTTCTGGGCGTGGCCGCTGCCTTTGGCAGTTCCCATTGCGGCCAATAAAACGGTGGGGGAGCCGGTCACTTGCCTTCACCTTCCTCGGCATCGAGGGCGATTGATACGGTTGCGATGGTCGTGCGCCTTCGCCGGGCACCCGAATGATCCAGCGGCTCCGTGAGTGGTGGCCTCTGTCGGCTCCGCCGCAAAGAAGATTCTCCACTCCGGGTACTTTCAGTCCATTGGTAGGGCATGCTCAACTTCGCTTGCCGTGGCTTCCCATGGGGCGCCCCTGTGCGCGGCGTTTTATCCTTGGCCAGGGCGGGACTGCGTTCTCCCTCACCATTCGGATTCCGGGAGTCTGCGGGGATGCAGGAGGACCTGCGGGTCTGGGATGCGTCCTGGCCGGTTTCGACGGTTGTTCCGTGGCTTTCAGGTTGCAACCGGAGCTCTCTAATCTCGACCTGCATTTGTTCACAGACGCGGCTGGCAGTTCCGGTGTTCGACGACGAGCAGGCCTTTTCGTCACGGTTGCCTGGTGTGCGAAGCATTGGCCTGCAGATTGGGTACGATCCAGTCTTGACCCGGAATATCACCTTCTGGAGCTTTTCCCGATAGTGGTGGCTAATTTGGGTATGGCCGGACTGGCTGCCGCGAATCGGCGGGTTGTCTTCTGGTGTGATAATGCTGCAGTGGTCAAGGTCATTAACCGCCAATGCGCCTTCATTGTCCGATGGTTAGCTCTGCAGTGCATGCAGGGTGTTGGTGTTGGCCTGCTTGCGTCTGACATGTCACCGCCCAGGGCACGGCATGTGCAGGGCTCCCAGGGAATTCCAGTTGGCCTGACGCTTTATCCCGTTTTCAGTGGGCGCTCGTTCCGGCCGGGTTGGCTCCAGGGGAGGACTGAAAGCTGGCCTCATGGGTCCGGGAAGCATCTTTTGGGAAGGTTGGGACCCCGCACCTAATGGCTTTGCTGGGCAGCGTCGGTGGCACGCACAGTACTTGGGCGGGACCGTACCGGCGGGGCTACTCTCATGTTGAGTGCGTGTTTGAGGCGCGCTTGGGCGGGTCTGGGGGGCGGTGCCCGACGGGAACTGGTTGGCCGGTTCGTGTTGTGGGCTAAGCAGGAGGGCTGGGCTCGTTCGGCCCGGTCACTGGAGCGTTGGCGGGATTTTCTTTCTTTGTAAGGCCGCCGGTTGCGGGTAAACCCGTGTGTAGCATTTCTAGTCAGGCAGGTTGCATCATGACTGCGGCTGGGGTGCAACAGGGTGGTCGCGGGACTGGCGGCTCCCGGTATATCTCACGAGATTTTGTTGCACAATGTGCGAGGCTTTACCACGTTGTGGCGGCCTCTGGGTTCGAGGCGGTCCTGTTTCATGCGCTGTTCAATACGGCGTTTTTTTCGGGCACCGTCCGGGGTCCGAGCTCATACCGTTTGTCATGCGAGAACGGGGGGCTTTTGGTGGGCTCGATGTTGAGCACGTCTGTTGGGTGGATACGGCGCGGGTCCGGATCTGTCTTACCGCGGTCTGGTCGAAGACGGATCAGTCCGGGAAAAAGCGGGGTTGGGTCCTGTTAAGCGGCCATTCTCCCCTTGTTGTCCTGCCCAGTTTTTCGTGTTCTGTGCAACTACGTGCAGCAGCGGGTGCACGGCGGCACGTGGCTATTTTTTCATTCACACGGACGGCAAGCCGGTGACTCAGTTCCAGTTTACGGCTGGGCTGCGTAGTCGAATGGTGTTGCAGCCTTGGGTGCGTGCTGAGCGGAGTTACGCTTCGCACTCATTCCAGGATTGGGCAGCGGCTACTAGTGCGGCGAGCCGCGGGCCTCGACACACAGGTTATTCAGCGGCAGTGGCAGGTGTGCGTTCGGGAGCCTATGCAGGGTATGTTCGCACATCGGCCTCCGGACGGGCAAGGAATAGGTCAGCGTGGTGCCCGGGCGGGCGGTCTGCCTACGGTGGTGGTCGGGGGGGGGGCCGTGGGTAAACTTAAAATGTCTTCTCTTCATAGTGCAGAGGTTGCTTTGCTGGTGGCAGTCCGTCTCTTTTACTGCTTTCAGATGGTGTGTGCTCCGGGGACTGGTGGGGATCATCGGGCACTCCTTTGTTTACTGGGCAGAGCGTCGGGCGGGGTTGTCTCGGCCGTTGGCGTTGAGGCTCACCTCGGTCTGGACCATGTCTGGAGTTCGGGCTGTGCTGGATGGGTCACCGCGGCATGCATTGGGGACAGATCATGGCCCTTGTTCAAGCGGAGATCGGACTTCGGCTGGCAAGCCGCGTTGGGCGTGCTGCTCCAACCTGAGGACGGCAAGGACATTTGGCAAGTTGGTCTTGCCGGCAAATTATCAGGACTGTTCAGAGCGAATTAGCACATTTGCAGGGAGCGTCCCTCCACGGGGCCGTGGCCATTTCTGGTTCGGACATTGATTCCCCGTCCTGCTTGCTGGACACAGCGGCGTTGGTCGAGGGGGTCTGATCAAGAGCAAGCCGGCAGATTGGGCGTTGGGTCCAGCAGACGGGTACAGGGGCTTTCAAGGTACTGCACCCTTGGGCTGACGGTTGCTTGTGCACGGTCTGTTTACCGGCTCGATGTGGGTTCACCTTGCACCGGTGGGGGCAAGACTTACTCTTAAATTGAATGGCAGGAGGCATTGGAGTCTTGGTGCTGGTCGAAGCTTTCGGTGGTGGGGGCGGCGCAAAGGATCAGTGGTCTATCCTTGCGAAGGTGGCGGGGGGGGGTTTTTTGTGTTTGGTTGGGGGGGTGGCGAGCTGGTGCTCGTTGACCCGGCGGGGCATTGTCAGGTTGATGCCAGCTTTCCACGGGAGCGGCGAGGCTCTTTAGGTTGGGGGAGAAGAGACGTCACGGCTGGGGTCTCTGCCCGGAAAAATTGGGCAACCCTTTTGAGACGGCCTTTGACTATAACATGGCGAGGCAGCGCGGTAGAGGGGTCAATGGGGGCAATGGGGGGTGGGGATGGTGCCATCCACTTTGCTGACAAATGGCTGGTGGGGGGGCAATCATCCGGGATGAAGGTGTGTGGGGGGGGGGTGCTTATTACGTGTTTAGTTGTTGTAATTTGCTGAGTTGGCTCATGTTGGGACGGTGTTCTCATTACCGTTAAAATAAAGCTGCGACCAAGCGATTTTGAATCACAAATTACCTGATTCGGTTCCAGCGTGCTTTGTCGAGGTGTGAAGGGTTGTTGGTGGGTTTGTGTGGTGGGGGGGGGGCTCAGGCAGGGGTTGGGCATCCGGGATACCTCGGTTAGTCCAGGCTGAGACGCGGGCCCGGTACAGCGGCGCACGGCCCTAGTAACTGTGGTTCCCGGGACCCCACCACGCGGCAGGCATCTTTCTGCTGGGGGGGGGTTAGGGGGGGGTGCGGCCTGGGCGGAAGGCCAGGGGCATATCCGCCGCTGGGGCTCCACGCTGGTCTGGTGGAGCCCGGCGAATTTGGACCGCGTAAGGCGGGTGGGTTCTCATGGGGGCGGGGGGCAGCGCGGGAGCCTTCCGCGCAAGGAGGGATCGCCGGCCGGCGGTTCTCCCTCTTCCGGCTGCGTCGCGCTGCAAGAAGGTATCCTCCCTCCCTCCCTTTTTTTGGGCTGGGGGGGCGGGGAGGGCGTTGGCAAGACTGCGTGGGGGGGGGGGTGGCATCGGTGTAGGGCCAGGTGTAGGGCGGCCGGTGACAGAGCTGGTGCTCGTTGAAACCGGCGGGGCATTTCAGGTTGATGCCGCTTTTCACGGGAGCGGCGCGGCTCTTTAGGGTGGTTGGGGGAGGACGTCCCAGGCTGGTGCGGTCTCTGCCCCAGAAAAAATTGGCAACCCTTGAGCTGGCCCTTGCTATAAACAATGGCGAGGCGTGGTGTTGGTAGGGTAGGGGGCAATGGGGCACGGGGGGGGTGGATGGGTGTGCTCCACTTTGCTACAAATGGCTGGTGGGGGGCATTCATCCGGATGACGGGTGGTGGTGGGGGGGGGGGATGTAGACTGGTATGTGTTGTAAGTTGCTTGAGTTGGCCCATGTTGGACGTCGGTGTTCTATCTACCATAAATAAAAGCTGCGACCAAGCGATTTGCACCACAACCTGATGTCGGCGTGCTTTGTCAGAGTGTGAAGGGTTGTTGGTGTGGTTGTGTGTGGTGGGGGGGGGGGGGGGCCTCAGGCCGGGGTTGGGCATCCGGATACCTCGGTTACAGAGGGGGCACTAGAGAGAATGCGTGATAAGGGATTAAGGAATGATTCAGCTAGTCCTGTTTCTTTTCCATTTCCAGTTCTCCAAGTATGTTGTGAGTGGGGGTGATTCTCAATATTAAACAAAAACCCCAAACAAAAACTGTGAAAAGAGGAAGTGAAAAAATTCAGGTCTTACGCAAGCAGGTGCTGTAAAGAGACCTTAAAAGTTCCCCACATGGATGAATGCAGGGAGGTGCATCTGCACTGCTGTGATTCGTTTTGGTAAACAAAACTTGTTTAATGATCCCTTTCCATCCTTACAAGAGTATAAACATCGAGTGCAATTATACGATTGGCTCTCTTTTTTCTTTTTTAGGAGGACGCACTTGGATGTTATTTTCTGTCTTGATATAATACCAGATTTGAAAAATCGCTTCCCAAATGAGGGTCTCCAGAAGACCAAGAGGATACATCAGGGGGGGCCCGGCTGAGAGAAAGACGTTTTAAACTGAAATATTAAATGAACCTGCGGAATTGTTAAAACAGAAAAACACCATAATATAGAAAAAAATAGTGTGGGAACATGGGAGACTGGAGAATTAAAAATGGTGTTACAAACCTACACAGGGGATCATTTTGCAAAGGTTTCTCGGTGACATACAACTGGTTTTGCGTGTGGAAAAAAAAAAGCTCTTTATAAAATTGTGTGACCATTTACACGCACATATGTGTGAGTGCACGTTACATACATGCTTGGGGCAGGGCTTTGGGGTGGAATGCAATGACAAGTACGCATGCATTTATATAAAATATGTGATAGATGGGTCAAGTAAAACACACCACACACACAGTAACTGAACTTTGCAGTAGGCGTAGACAGGTGTGTTGGTTATTTTGTGCAGTGTGGAGGCGCTGGGAGCATCAGCATATTTCATAAAGGCATGAAGGCATCTTTCTGGTCTACTTGGATGCAGGAGACGTTTTGCCTTCGTTACTTTGAGGGGGGGAGGCAAAGCATAAGGACATACATTACTGGAAGTGGGGCAGGGGGACCAGTACGCCCATTAGTGCCTGCAAAATTTGGGGGGGGCGGCATTCCCCCATCCCTCAAACTACGCCTAAGCTTAAGTGTGGACAAAATGAACCCAAAACTGTAACATTAAAAAACAACCATTAAAATCATCCCAAGCACATAAATAAATCAATTTCAATGCCGATGCTCGCAATGCCCATGTTTGGCCCTAACACCTATAACATAAAGGGGGAACAATGTATCAAATATCCTACAACACAAGACAAAACTGAAGATAAGACTATAAAATCCACCATTTGGCTGAACCCTGGCAATGGTCCAGTACTGTAAAAACAGCAAACACAGCAAGGTGGGACTCATAAAACCATAATGTGGACTCCAGGGAGGGAGAGTTTATGCAAGGAAATTACCCGCAAGGTGCCTGGGGGTTGCAAAAGACTGCAGGGAGAAAAAAATCTGGTGCGCTGCAGAAAAATCGTTTCAATGCCACTCAGGATGGGGAATTAGTCTGAAAAACAGGACCATGATAACGATGACTTGTGGCAAAGTCCTTCTGATTTCAAGGTACAGTGGGTCTGCTACCTCTGTCCTGGATTCTCACGGGCGCAAGAGTTCCCGGTGTGCTCTTAGATTTCAAAAAAGTAGTTGGTGGACAGGAAATGGCTTAAGTACCCAACTTCTTCGTGCCCTCTATCCCAACGGTCATCACTTGCACCTCCACAGTCTGAAGGCAAAATGTACCACTAATGATACGCCTTTAGGAAAAACATACCCCAAAAAGTACATAACACTGTGCACTTGTCAACTTTTAAAAATTTCATCTGCCATTTGGATGTCCACTATTCCAATCTGCCAAGATCCTCTTGCAACTTTTCTCATTACCTCTTACGATTTAACAACTTTGAATAATGGTGTGTCATATGCAACATGTTGATCACCTCAGTCCTTGTGCCCATTCAGGTACATTTATAAATATCTTTAAAAGCAAGTGGGGTCCGGTACAGATCCCTTAAGAACATAGAATATAAGAAATGCCACCGACTGGGTCAGACCAAGGTCCATCAAGCCTAGTGTCCTGCTTTCCAACAGGGGGAAAATCTAGGTAACAAGTATCGCGAGCAGTGTCCCCAAAAGGATACAGGTTGCACAAATGCTTATTTGGCGTCAAGTCAGTCGATACTCTCGGGTCCCCTTTAATAATGGTTTAGGGACCTTTCCCTCCGGGAATGTGTTCCAAAACCTTGTTAAAAACCGGCCTACACTAATAGCTTTGACTACCTCCTCCGTAAACAAATTCCAGAGTTGGATTACACATTGAGTGAAAAAATATTTCCTCTTAATAGTCGTAAATAGGGTTACTCTGTAGCTTCCTTATTGTATTTTTGGATTTAGACAGTTGTTTATACCGCCTCTAGCTTCAATCAAAGCGGTCACCAAAACACAAGTGGGGGGGATACAGTTAACACACGGGGGATATGAGACACACACACTAATACTTACATGGTGAAAAATGGGCAATGGAAGGGTTAAGTGGCTTGGCCCAAGGACCACAAGGAGCACCTGTGGGACTAGAGAAACCCCAGTCCTTCCAGCCCAAGGTTGCTGTCCTCTCGTTGGGGATTTGAACCCCCGGACCTTCCGGCCTGAAGTACCTTGCCCCAACCACTAGGCTACTCCTCCCTTCATGCTGTCTTCCAGTACCCCAGTCTTTCATATATTCTTGATGGCGTAAACAGTTCGATCTATGTTTACACGTTCCTCTCTATTCATGAATTCTATAGACATACTCTCTCTTTTCCAGGTTTGAAGAAGCCCCTTATCCTAACGTTTTAGGACTCTCTTGAGAGGGGTATCCTTACATCCCCTTTACCATTTTGGGGGCTCTTCTCTGTACCTTTTTCTACTCATAATGCTAGACTCCTTTTTAACCGATTATGGCAACCAGAATTGCACACAAGATTCAAGGTGCGGTCGCCACCATGGAACACTACAGAGGCATTATAATATTCCTGTGTTTAATTACGCCATTTCCTTGTCCCTTATGATACCTAGCATGCTAGTTGATCTCTTGGCCGCCGGTGGCACACTGTGGGGAGGGAGTATCCATTGTTCCCTTTCTCCACTATGAAAATGGAACCATTTAGCCTGCTCTCTCTCGTTATCTTTTCAACCAGTTCTCGGTTTCTAAGGGGACACTGCATCCTAATTTCCATGATTTTGTTAATGGGTACTTTATCAAAGCCTTTCTGAAAATCCAACATTTATTATAATCAACTGGCTCACCTGTATCTACCTGTTATTTCACACCTTCACAAAATGTAGCAGAGCTTCAGTGAGACAAGATTTCCTTTAGCTAAATCCATATTGGCATTATCCAATTAAACTATGAGCTAGCTATACCATTCCGTAACTGTGTTCTTTATTATGGTTTTTAGCATTTGAACATAAGAACATAAGATCATGGTCATACTGCGTCAGGACCAAGGGTCCATCAAGCCCAGTATCTTGTTTCCAACATCGGCCAATACAGTCACAAGTACCTGGCAGGTTCCCAAAAAGGTACACAGATTCCTCAGTGGTTCCTTCAGGGTAAGCAGTGGATTTCCGGGTCCTCTTTAATAATGGTTTATGGACTTTATCTCCAGAAACTTGTCCAAACCAGTTTTCACCCCAGGCTACACTAAACAGCTTTTAAAACATCCTCCAGTAACGAATCAAGAGTCTGATTACTCATTGAATGAACACAATATTTTATCTTATTAGTCCGAAAATGGTCTACATTGTAGCTTCATTGAGGGTCCCTTAGTTTTTCTACTTTTTGAATGGCAGTACCAACACCCATTCTACGTTTACCCCATTCCACGCCCATCATTCATTTATAGACCTCTATCATATCTCTCATCAGCGGTCTCTTTTCCAAGTTAAAGAACCCCTACCCCCTTTTGTAGGCCTTTCCTCATAGGGGTTTCCTTAATCTCTTTTTACCATTTTTGTTGCTCTTCTCTGTACCTTTTGATATTCTGCTATACCCTTTTTAAGATATGGAGACCAGCATTGCACAACAATATTCAAGGTGCGGTCGCACCATGGAAACAATACAGAGGGCATCCTAATATCCTTGGTTTTGTTCTAAACCATTGTTAAAGAGCTTATTTGGTTTCTTCTGTCCACAGAACATTCTCCCAGAAAGATTGTGGTTTCGCAAGGTGAGTTTGGGCACAGATCAAGTGTGCCTTTTATGACTATCTTTGAGCAGTGGGGATCTCCATGGCCTTCATCCATGAAATCCTTCTTTGTTTCGTGCATGGCATATGGTGCAGGTTGAAATCACCACTCCACATTGCTCCAGGTCAGCTGTAAGTTCTTTGGAAGTTGTATGTGGTGTTTTTCCAACAGTTCACACTAACATTCAAAGACTTCTTGGATTAAGTTTCCTCTTCCCACCACATCCTCAGAGGTTCTTAACAGTTTTATGAGCAGAAAATATCTTGATAAGATTGCAAACTGTAGACACAGGAATTCCAAGGTCTTTGGAGATAGCCTTGTACCCTTTTGAAGTTTGATGTTTGGTGATAATGGATTTTCTGATGGTCTCAGGCAGCTCTCTTGTCTTCACCATTGTGAAAATGGAACAGGGAGTGAATGTGCCATTTTAAACATTAGAGCCATCATTCATTGGTTGATTCAAGTCATGTGAGTACTGACAATTGATCACAGGTGTGTCTAATTTTACTTCAATTGGAATATGGTCCTTCTGTTCAAACTGATTTGAATTGTTTATAAGGGTGCCAATCATCATGTCCTATCCTAACCCATAAACCCAAATGTGTTTCCCACAAATTTATTACAACCACTAATAAGAGAAACCCCCATCTAATATATTTTTGTTGGAACTTTCACCATGAAGATAAACTTATTTCTTCTCGCAGTGTAATGTTCCTTTTTTTCTTTAAATGGAGATGCAACCCCAACAAGTGCTAAGGACAGAATAACCCCTTAGTACATACCGGTAAAATTCTCCTTCAGGCTTTAAATATTTTTATAAATCAAAGAAAAGTCACTTAGTGGTCAGGAAGATCTCTTCTGTAGAGTGGTAACCTCTCCAGTGATTTTGTTTCTCTACAGAAGAGATCTTCCTGACCACTAAGTGACTTTTCTTTGATTTATTCAAATATTTAAAGCCTGAAGGAGAATTTTACCGTGTGTACTAAGGGGTTATTGTCTCCTTAGCACTTGTTGGGGTTGCGTCCCCATTTAAAGAAAAAAAGGAACATTACACTGCGAGAAGAAATAAGTTTATCTTCATGGTGTAAGTTTCAACAAAATATATTAGATGGGGGTTTCTCTTATTAGTGGTTGTAATAATCATGTCTTGGCAATGTCACAGTTTTTATACTATTTTCTACTATATTCTTTTTTAATTGGTCTTGTTTTATTTGATTCTTTTATGTGTCAAATATGTGTGCATATGTAGTCCAAAGCCATTTCACTGGCCACTTTTTTTAGGAGATATTTGACATTAAGGGGTTGAACTGCAAGGGTGCCAATAATATTGACCACAACAGTAAGAACATAAGAGATGCCTTACTGGGTCAGACCAAAGGTCCATCAAGCCCAGTATCCTGTTTCCAACAGTGGCCAATCTAGGTCTCAAGTACCTGTCAAGTTCCCAAAAGGTAGACAAATTCCATGCTGCTTATCCCAGGGGTAAGCAGTGGATTGCTCCAGTCCACTTCAATAATAGTTTATAGACTTTTCCTCTAGGAACTTGTCCAAACCTCTTTTAACCCTGGGAGTACCGATGGGGTCAGAAAGTGACCCCATTGCAAGTTTTCACAACGGCGTATCTCGGAAACTAGTTGTTCAAGAAAGGCAAATCTTTTTATGACCCTTTTCACATGTCAATATTCTCTTTATATGGCGCCCATTAAGAGGAATAATTTTCATCTGCTAGGATGACGCTAGTGATGAATTGCAGAATAGCAGTACCAGTGGGGTCATTTTTACCCCAGTTGCTTATGTTCCAGTTTGGATCGTGATACAATTTGACAGTTTTGTGAATTTTTTGATCTGACAAAGGTATTTATCATTAAGTATGTATCATTTATGTATTGTACTCTTATTTTATGAAAATTACACATTTTCTGTAATTGATATAAGTTATGTTCTTTCATTAGTTTCCAATGAAATCTAAAGGCTTTCAGCTCGTTCATCATGATTATTGTACACCTATAGTTAAAAACCTGCTTTGCGTTTTATTCAACTTTATGCTTTGTTTATTTATTTTAGGTTATTGTTTATGATGTCAAAATGGGAAAGTATTCAGCTGCCCAACGTAAGACGAAATATTGCAATGAGATGCTGACAGTGATGGGCTCTGAGTCGTCTGATTGATGCAGCATATTCAGCGATCGCGAAGAAGCAATACACCGGGTGTGCCCCGTGCACATTCAAACCCCAACTTGAATATGTAAGACTACCTAAAAGCTGTAAGTACCTTGAACCCAGAGAATGTATATTAGTTTGCCCCAGTTGATCCAAGTTGAAAGAACCTTGTTTCTGTAAGTTCCAGAAGGGGTTTACGTGTCGAACAAAACTGATGTATTTGTAAACGAGCTGATACCAAAGAGCAAGGTATAGAAAAAGAAATAAATAAATAAAAATTAAATAACGCAAACCCTGTGTGCCACGGATAGCACATTCCAAACCCCAACTGAGATGTATATAACATACCTAAAAAGCTGTAAGTATCTTTAACCCCGAGCATGGTATATAGTTCCCAGTGATCCAAGTTGAATAACAATGTTTGATGTACGTCAGCAGGCGGTTACGTGTCTGAACAAAAACTGATGTTATTTGTAAAAACGGCTGATCCAAGAGCACGGATAGAAAATAAAATAAATAAAGAAAATAAATAAAAGCATTATCAGCCAAGTTTTTTTTTTTTTTTTTCGGGCCGGCATAAATCTGATGATGACAGTCATGATTCAGATGGCAACAGCAGTTGGTCGCCAAGGTGGAATGTGAGGGGACTGATTGTTGAAGCCGGTAACATCGCCTCTGCAGCAATAGAGTTCAAGTTACAGGTCGACGTAAAGGTCGAGGCTGTTGCTGGACAGGGAAGGAAAGGCAGGAAGTCATCCGGTCGAGTATTATCTGTGAGGAATCTTAGTTGTGGTCGTTAGAGGAGCTAAGATGGTCATCAACTATAAGACACAAATGTTTGCCATTTGAAGCCTATGTTTTCTAAGGATAGTTGCCACTCATCATGGAACAGGAAACCTTATAAAGCAAGCGGCTGGAAGATAGCGCCAGAGCTAATGTCATGCTGTACAACAAGGTCCTCACAAGGTATGCTGTATGAAATGTTGATGGACCTCTCACAGCATTGCACTATGTGTCATGAGGGGTTTAAGAAAAAAAAAATCCTTAAATTGAATGAAACTCAGGATGTGGACGAGCAAACAAGGAAGACACATTTATGACGACACCTGGAAAGATTTGACAGACGGAGAAATTTCAATGTTTTGCTTGGAGTTCTGATCCTCTCAGGAATGTAGAAGCTCATGAAAAGAATCCATAGTTCAGTGGTGGACGCCTTGAAGAATGGTCGTTCTGTTTTCGGCAAAAAATATGGCCCCCGTAACTTTTTTCAGCAACTTTCTTGTGCTCTCAGATTGTGCATGATGCAACCCAACAGACAGTGAACAACGAAGCGTGGATTATAGCTTGCTCCAATCCGACATTTTTTTGAAACCTGGGAAGCAACTCGAAGTGACCCCACTTTGGTCCTGGTGAAAATGTTACCGTGGGATGAGCTCAACTGCTTACACTGTTCGTGGCCGTGGTCTGTTCCAGACAATAATTTCCAGCAAAAGCCTGGGAAATATTGGCATACAGCTATGGATGTTGTGTAGGACAGTGTCAACATCATAGGTTCTGCAATCTTCAACGTATACTACAGGAACGCGGAAACTCTGACAAAACAGGAAAACAGAAAGTCATGTGCAAGGGTTGTGGCTGCAGACTCCAACCCCCGAAAAGGAATTGACGCGATCTGGCAGAAATGTGTACTGGTTTGACAATTTCTTTCTGCAGTTTATAATGACCTGTTCCACGGAAATTGCTAGAGAAAACAAATGACCAACTTTTGGGAACAATTCGAAAAGTACAGAAAAGAATGATCCTCCAGAATTTGTAAACGCAAGCAAAAGGGCCGAGAGGTATTCCTTCACTGGTTGCCTTTCCGCGATTGACGCCCCTCGGTTTTCCTATTTGCCCCCCCTGCAGAAAGGAAAAGTAGTTGTTCTTTCTGAGCAATTTGCAGTGATCAAGAAGAAGTAGATAAACACAACGAAAACGTCCATACAAAAAAAACAAACGCATGATCTTGGATTCTAATTCTAGTAAAGGTGGAGTAGATTACGTCAGATCAAATGTTGCGCACTTATAACCGCCAAAAAACGAATGACAAAGACGCTGGCCGGGTGACAGTCTTCTACAACTAGGTGGACATCAGTTCTTTGAATTCCTTTATTGTTTTATGGTCACTTAAATCCAGAATGGACAGTCCAAGTCAAAGCCCAGACTTCGTCTATTCCTCTTGGAATTAGGTAAAGCAGCTTGCCCCTTCCAGAGTTATTGCAGCGAGACTTCTTCCCAGCATTGAAGAAGCCACTGATGCCTGCAATTTGCAATGTCTGTATCCCCAAAGAAAAGGGCAAGGTGTCACTGCTGTTCCCAGATAAAAATACAAGAGCAAAAGCACACATAGTTTGCACCTCCTGCAAGCGCAAATGTTTGCAAAGAACATTCAGAAATTGTCTGTGTCTCATGCAAAGTGACTGTGTAATACTTTACTGTGTTTCATCAAGTTTGCATGCAAAAAACTGCCCGTTCTCAATGGCCAACCCTCCCCCCCCCCCCCCCCTTTTTTTCTTCATGTAATTTTCATAATAAAGCATTAAATTTTCAAAACATTTAACTCTTCCTATAACTAAATAATTAATTTTGGAATAATATTTTGTCTGTTTAGTTTAACTTTTTCATGGTTAACAATTTAAAATTCATCGTGGGATGGTCATGTTATGACCCCAACGGTATTCAGGTGTGTGCAAAAAAATCTCGGGTAATTCCAGGGTTAAATCCAGCTATTACATCCCTCCAGCAACAAATTCCAGATTTTGATTATGCAATGAGTGAATTATTTTCTAAAAACGCTGTACAAAATGAATGATACAGAAACACCGTCTAAAAACACGTTATCTAAATTCTTATTACTGTTTAAACTTCAGATCATTGAAGAACCTGAAATCAAATACCTACTCATCTTATTTTGGTTTTTGCTTTAAACATTTAGGGGTATGTTTACGTAAGGGCATTAGCTGTTAGCACAGTGCTAATAGGGGAACATCCACACCACAGTTACAGCTCAGAACCCGGGCCAAATGCAGATTAGTCACGAGAATTCTCTGCACTATCCTGCTTACCATAGGTTAGAAGCACAAGTGGCTGAGGTTTGGACCTAGTGGTCATTCCCTGTACTGTGTCGGATTACCACAGGCATTGAATACGCGGTAGCTACGTTTTGCAGACCTCGTGGGTGCAGCTTACACCCATTCTGCACCAGAGCCAACCAGTCAGGCAAATAAAAGTCAACATAGTCAGTAGCGGAACACAGGCGTTGCTCAGCCTCGAATCAACTGTATGAGAGTGATCAGGAGTCCTGAGATTATTGGGATTGATAGGGACCTTCTGTACCATAGCCAACCATCCAGTTTTCAAAAAGCAACATAATCATGCATGCCTGCACAACCTGGTGGGCCTGCGCCTGAGGGCTTCGCCAGAGGTCCCTTTTAGCATGGACCTTAGGTGGTGACCGGGTTGGTGACCCCATTATGGATCTCACCGTCATCATTATGAAGACTCAACTTACCTGGCTGCCTGCAGCATGGCGGCCCAAAGGGGTGTTCGGGGCCATGTGCGGAGACTTGGTAGCGTGGCCTCCATTTGCATAAATATTTGCATAATGTTACCATACACTAAACATTTAGTTTTTTAAAAAAACATGACCTCTTATTGATTGTATGGAAAAAGAACGACTAAAAGATTTCTACATTACTATAATCCAGTGCCAACCGCCAGGCACATTAGGAACTACTTCAAACACTGCCCATTTTAGAACCCATAGCAAACCCGCCGTATCCTAACAGCACTACCAGGACTCACAAAGCCCCATCAACACTACAAATATTAAACCAAGACCTTTCAGAGAATAACAATACATGACCTACTGGGGAAAGAGAACAAGTGGCAATTGTCAAATAGGAAGTACATAAACAGAATACCTCAGCTCAGTTACACATTCAGAACATAGACCATTCACCAAACAAGGAATCACAATTTAGAAACAGGAAGACACTAATTAACCTGGGAACCCTAAAAACCCACACTTGGAATGTACAACACCACGGTAGAAATAATACTATAAATTAATTTCCTCTTGTACTAAACAAAGCACAGACGTTAATGATGCACATTTCCCAGAGCTGATATATTCCAGTTAATAAATTCAAAATAAAGATTATCTTTCTACCTTTTATGCATTTTTTTTCAGTTGCAATTGCTCCAGCCACTTTCTTCTGGTTTCTTCGTGTCTTCTGCTAACTCTCCAGCGTCCTGCTGTCCATTTGTCGTTCTTCTTCTCTTCTAGTTTTTTTTTTTTTGTTTTCCCATTCTCCTCTCTACATGTGCTTTAACATACTAATCTTTCCTCCTTTTGCTCTTTCCGCATTCCTATTTCATCCACTCAAATTTTACCCCTCCATCCTCAATCCCCACTTACTCCTCCCAATACGTGGCCAATTGTATATTTTTCTTCCCTCCCACACAAAATATTTTTCCCCTCTCCATTTCACTCTCCCAGCTCCATCCCATTCTCATCCTCCCCTAACATCAGCTCCCTTCTGAGTTCCAGCCCCACCCAGCATCCGCTCCCTTCCTAGTGCCCGCATCCGCCCATTTCCCGTCCTAGCCCCCCATCATCAGCCCATTTCCATTCCTAGTTCCCCCCCATCCCTTTCCAGTCCTATCCGAATCCCTCCATCAGCTCATGTCCAATCCCCCCCCCATCACGCCCATTTCTAGTCCTTCCTTCACCCCACCATCAGCCCATGTCAAATCCTAGCTCCCCTCCAGCTCAGCCCATTTCCAATCCCGCCCCAATGAGCCGACTTCCAGTTTCTAGCCCCTCCATGAGTCCATTTTCAAGCCACGCCCCCCCCACAGGCCATTTCCAATCTTAGCTCCCTCCCTAACAGCCCATTCCCGGTCCTATAGCTACCCCCCTCCATCAGCCCATTTTTCCCAGTCCTAGCGACCTCCCCTCACATCCCATTTACATTCCAAGCCCCCCCTCCCCCCATCACTTATTTGCAGTTCAGCAAGCCCATCCCTTCCCCCTCAAGACCCATTTCCATTCCAAGCGCCTCTCCCCATCATCTATTTGCAGTTCAAGCCCCCCTTCCACTCAGCCCATTTCCATTCCAAGCCCCTGTTCCCATCAGCTATTTGTCAGTTCAAGCCTCCCCTTCCACTCAGCCCATTTCCAGTCCTTGCAACCCCCCCAACCATTATCAGTCCTAGCCCCCATAGCCCATTACCAGTCCCTAAGCCCTCATCAGCCCCCTTCAAGTCCTAACCCCCTATCACCTCACCCACCCCATTTTCAGTCTTAGCCCCCCCCCCCATAGTCCATTACCAGTCCTAACCCCCCATCCGCCCACTTCCAGTCCTAACCCCATCCCCCCTTTCCAGTCCTTAGCACCCCATAGCCCCTTTACCAGTCCTAACCCCCCATCAACCCACAGCCCATTACCAGTCCTAACCCCATCAGCCCACCTCAAGTCCTAACCCCTCTCCCATGCAGCCCCGTTCCAAGTCCTAGCCCCCCATAGCACATTACCAGTCCTAACCCCCCATCACCCCATGTCCAGACTTAGCCCCCCCATAGCCAATTACCATTCCCAATCCCCCATCAGCCCACACCCATTACCCTCCTAACCCCCCCTCCCCCCCATCAGCCCAGGGAAAATTTAAAATAAAAAAAAAGCTGGCTGCTGCCGCTGCGGCCATGGGCGCAGCATAATCGAGTGTCCTGTGGCCCCCGCTCCCCTGCCTGGCAGCCCTGCCCTCCCGCCCTGCAGCATCAGCTCTCTCTTCTGCGCGGGCTTTCAGAGCCGCTCATGGATAATTTCCCCCCCTCGACGGCTCTGTGTCAGCCTACCGGGGACGATGGGGAAAAACAGTGCACTTTTGTTATTTGTTCCTTTTTTCCCCACAATCAGCCCCAGTGGGGGGGTGGTTAAACAGAGCCCCGCGCAAGGGAAACTCCCCCCACCCCTCTCCCTTCCGCAAACCTCCTTAAAGCCGGCGCTGAGAGGGACTGGATGCATGGAGCGGGAGGGGCTTGCTGGCTGGGCCCCCCAGGGGGGGGGTGGGGCCCGCGGGACACTCCGATTCTGGCTGCTGCCCGTAAGCCGGGCGAGCGGCAGCAACCAGACCAGCTTCCTTTTTTAGGTACTTTTAAAAACAATTTACTTTTTAATGCCCAATTGTTTCGTTGCCGGCGTGCCCCCCCCCTTGACAAACACGTCACGGGCCCCTGCCCCGGCAAAAACCTTCCCCCTCCGCTCAACAATAGGAACGTGCTTGCCCTGGCCTGCGGTGGTCCCTCCAACTGATTGAGAAACTAGTTGGTGAAGAAGGTCTGTTACCTCTAATATAGGTCCCTACTGACCACCAAACGTCCCCCCAATTCCCACCCTTGTGGGGAGGTTAGTGAAAACTAGTTACACACCAATCACACTCACAGATCAACTAATTTTCAAGTGACTGTACCATGAATGATCCTTTCGAAAATGAACACAAGAACCTTCTGACTTTCCAAATACTTTTGGACCAACATCATGGTGAAAAGCTGGATGATGGGGGAATCATTTAGAGAAAGCACATTCTAATCAAGCCCCTACTAAAAAAGAACAACAAACTTATACCCTTCGAACGTAGAAAAAGAAATCCTTCAGACCAAATTATCGAGGCATCCCCCCACAGCTTGTTGCCTAAGGGATAGTCCGTCGAAAAAGCTGCTCAAACAACAAATTCCAGCACACGATAAAATACTCGAGCCACCCCAAGCACACCGTTGGATCCTTTCCAACACCGGATTTCAGAGGAGTCAGCCACGGAGTAGAACACACCTGGGTGTCCCTCCACAGACCCCTGTGTCAACAACGATCTGATCACAGGAATCAACAACATACACCAGAAGGAAAGGGCCTTGGTCCGTCAATCTTCCTTGGACCCAAATATTCTGCCCGCCTTTGAACTCCGGTGTGAGCCATGAACAGTGCGTAAACTTTATTATAGCAACGCCTAAAAACAAAATGGGAAAACCAAAGCACACAGCGCTTAACAATGGTGTGAATCCCCCCCTACTTATCTAAATAGGGGTGGAAACATACAAGGTTGGCCCAGTCATCTTCCCAAAAACCATTTTTCTCTGCAACCACGGGTAGTTTTTCGCCCCGGCAAGGATCCGGTATCCCCGCCTTAATCATCCCCCCTGATGTCTCAACATTTTATATGCAGCCGATAGGTGACCATTGATGCGATCCTTTTCAAAACGTACATGTTGCCTAGGCATACACCGCTGATTGAACAGACGGAATCCCCTCCCCCCTTTTAATCCAATGCCGTTGCCTTGTAGAGCCAACCAATTCGCCCCTCCTTCCCCCACATTCATCCAACTGCTTTCGACAAGCCGGTAGCCCAATGGGCTATTAATCACAAAACCTTATGTGATTCAATCACAGTAACAAAAAAAACAGAATGTCCTATGTTGGTCCACAAAGAACCTCAAATTCCCCCCCACCCCCTACCTCCCTTCATCCCACTCCACGTCGGTTTTCCACAACAATGTAGAGTTTTGCAAGATCCCCCAAATCCACCCCAATCGGCGTTTACCCTCGGCCACATTTACCGCAACCGCTGTGAACCCAGCCACCCCTGAACCGAATGAAAAAACCAACGCATCTCAAAAAAACATCACAAATGCAATATATACCAATGAAACGAAATCAGCAACCTCGCCTTTAACGTCCCACCCTTCGACCACCCTACTGGACTTCACAAGACGATCCGGGACCAACCTTCCCAGGCCAACTAGGTCCCCCCGCTATCCACGATGGTCGATTTTTGTGCAAACATCATTCCCTGCACGGGCCGCCTCCCACAAAGCAACGTTAAACCCCCTCCGCCCCCTCTTCAGCCCCCTTGGAATGCAGGAAGCCGCGAAGAGTGATCCCCCCCCCCCACTCTCCGGATCGTCCCCAAGATCCGACCACGATAACACCCCATCATGAAAGAATTGCCTTGGATACCGCTACTATGCTGCAGGCGCCGGCTCCCAATACAAATCATTTGGTCCTCTCAGGCCTTTCCAAACGCCCCTAAATAAACTACGTCTCCCCCGATGGCACCAATCAGTCACACTAATTCCCATTGCAACCCCAGAAAAACAGAAACAGAAGATACCCTTAAACTTGCCACGGAACACATTAGCAGTTCCCCTAAGTTAATGACTAAGTGCACAAAAGCTACCTCCAACAGAGCCTTTCTCATTCTTTGCCCCTTCAAACTGGAATGCACTCCCCCACGAAATCCGTGGAATAAAAAGCCTCATCCTATTTAGAAAAGCCATAAAGCTCCACCCTGTTCACAAAATGCTACTCAGAACCTTCAGCGATAGAAGCACAACTAACAACCTGCAACTTCCCCCACACACCAGTCGCCCCTGCACGTCAACACCAAAAATCATAGGTAGTCACCCAAACACTACCAACATTCAAAAAAATAATTCAACACCAAGTTACATTAGATCATTGTACATAGTTTTAGTTAATATGTATTTAGTTTCCCCGTTTACTCCCCCATGTTCAATTCCCTGTTATTTGTAAACTCAATGTTATTTGTATACATTGCATTATTCTTGTTCTATGTACAACGAGCTGATTTTATAATCTCGGTATATAAGAAAATGTTAAATAAATTAAATAAATAAAGACATCATGCTTGGCAAGATAGAAGGTCAACGCAAAAGAGGAAGGCCATCATGAGATGGATCAATAAATAACAGCAACGGGTACCAGTCTGTCAACAATGAGCTGCCTGACTGAAGACCGAACACAATTTAGGACAACTATGCAGAGGGTCGCCATGAGTCGACACCAACTCGACAGCACTTAACAACAACAACAACAAACCATGATGATTCCTTACTGCTTATATGTTTATCTGATCATAATATGCCAAGTTATAACTGCTCCTTTAGTTATACCTAATATATCTCATTTCATAAGCCTTGCTTCCAACAAACTCAGCAGTACATACCCAGAAGATTGTGCGGGGAGAATAAACTCTCATACAGATTAAACCTGACCCACATGCACACAAAAATCACTCCACCCTTGATCCTATAATTATTGAACTCATCACAGTAAGATTTGTTAGATATAAAGTGACCACCTTTGTAGACCATTTCCAGCTTTACTATATCGATATCTGCTATATCACAGAATCTTGGCTAAACAGCTCAGACCAGGTCATCCTGCACCAACTAACCCCCTCATCACACACTGCATTTAACTATCTGCGCACATATAGGAGAGGAGGGGATGTACTTCAATAGCTAATAACAAACTCAGATTTAAAACTCTTGTAACAAAAAGCACAGATTATTGCGATATTGTATTCATAGAGAACAAAACTTCTACCTTATGCCGCACTTATTGTGCACTTATTTTTTTTATTTTATTTAGACAGATTTGTATATCACCTTATCCTACAATCAAAGTGGTTACATGACATCACAATTGGGGTTACATTTAACATGTGGGTGATTTACAACATTTAACATGAGGGTATTTAACAACATTTAGACAGCACAATTGGAGGGTTACATTTAGCATGAGGGTATCTTCGTGAGTCTAGTTGGGCTGATTGGGTATTGAGTTGGCGGGGGTAGTTGCAATACCAATCAGGTGGGTACTGTTGTCTATCTCCTCATAGAATTCTGTAAAGAGCAGAGTTTTAAGGTTCTTGCGGAAGTCTGTGACGTCTTCTAATGCCCTTAGGCTCGTTGGGAGGGAGTTCCATAGTGTGGATGCCAGTAGTGATGGAGCTCTTCTTGAAGTATTTTGTTTATTTTATTTATTTCTCTTATATACTGCACTATTTGATATCAGTGCGGTTTACATAGAACATCAAGGTATTTTACGTTGGGGGATTACACTGTAATTACAAATAACAGGGATCTCAACTTGGATAACCATATTAACTATTTACACATATATTTACAGGAAACATGGACTATGGAGGGTTAAGTGGCTTGCCCAAGACCACAAGGAGCACCTGTGGGACTAGAAACCCCAGTCCGTCTGGCCCAAGGTTGCTGTCCTCTAGTGGGATTTGAACCCCCGACCTTCCGGCCTGAAGTACCTTGCCCCAACCACTAGGCCACTCCTCCACTCCTGTCTTGTGGTATTCTGCAGGTGTGCCAATCATGTTGTCATTATTGTTCCTTCTTGGTCTATTACTGATATCTCTTGTTATGATTTCTTGTAGTGCATCTGCCGATAAATGGTGGATGATTTTGAAGATAATCAAGGCTGTTTTAAATTTTAATGCCATTTCAGACACGCTCTCTATAGACTTGAATCAGTTTGTGCTGCAAGTCTTCCTTTCCTTACTAAAATACTTGAGAAAGCTGTCTACCATCAGATTCAGGACTTCATAGCCTCTCAAGCCCACTTAGACCCCACCAATATGGGTTCCGTAATAACCATAGTGTAGAATCATTGCTAACAGTGGTTCTTGACAACATAATAAGAGGGATCGATAGCATCAAAATAGGATTTCTACTGATATTTCTCAATATTTCTGCAGCCTTTGGTACAGTGTCCCCCGGCATCTTTCTGCAGAGGCTCAGAAATACTAGTCTAAAACACACTACTTTCAATTTGTTCAATTCTTACCTTACCAACAGACAACAACAGTTAGAGTAGGTCCAGTTACCTATCCATCTTCCCCTCCACACAAGGAGTTCCACAAGGTTCATCTTTATCTTTCCTGCTCTTCAACCTCTATATAAGTCCCATCTGTGATGTTATAAGAATTATATCATCTTTTATGCTGTCTATGCTGATGACATAATGATTTACAACTCCTTTCAATTTGGATAACCCAGACAACATGACTATAGTCCCTGGCCTTCAAGATATGATTACTTGGCCCCTCATAACAACCTAACTATTCATTTTAATAAAACTGAAGCCCTCATTATTTATCTTTATTTGCACATTTGATATACCACCCAGGCCGTAGCATCAGAGCAGTTTACAATAAAATAACAATGCTGCAAGACTAGAAAATAGAAAGGAACATCATATACCAATAGGACAGAGGAAAGACAGTAAACTGAAGAGCAAAAGCTTGTTTTCGAAACTATCTGGAAGTTTCTTACACATAATATCTCCTTTATTTCCGCTCAATCAATCAATCTAAGAAATCATGCTATACCTATCAGGAAAGAAGTGAAATATCTTGGAGTCACTTTGGACTGCAATCTTAGCTTCCAACCCCACATCAATAAGACTACAAGGAAAGCGTTCTACAAGTTATCCATAATACGTAGACTTAAACCCTTCCTCAGCGACTATCACTTCTGGACAGTCTGCAAAGTTGTTATTACACCAATATCGGACTACTGTAACACTATTTATCTTGGCCTTCCAAAGTAAACTATCAGGCCTCTTCAAATGGTTCAAAACACTGTGGCCCATATCATATTAGGCTCCACCTGGCATGATCGCATCGCCCCTATTTTGAATCAGCTCCATTGGCTTCCTATCATATCTCATATTCGTTTCAAAACTATACTAAATATCTTTAAAATTAAATATAACTTATCTGCAGACAGTCTGAAAGTCTCCTCATCATTCAGTACCAGACCTAGGAGGCTTAGTACTACTGACAATATAAAGACACCTGCTTCATACACCAAAACCATTCGTTCTATTTCGGCAAGGGCTCTATCTCTTGCAGCATCTGCCCTATGGAACTGTCTTCTGGATGCCCTTATTGCTGTTACAGAAATTAAGGGCTTTCGGAAGCAGCTAAAGACTTTTCTATTCAGAAATCACTTTAAGACTATCTATTAGCACATCAATAATTAATAATGTTTTGTAGTATTAGTATCTGTGTCCCGCAGGCCTCCTCCCTTTCTTCTTATTTGTAATGTACTTATTTGTTGTTATGTGAACTGCTTTGATTGAAGGAGAAGGCGGTATATAAAACCCATTAAATAAATAAATCTCAATGGGTGGCATTAGCTGCATTGGCGATGTTCCCACTCCGCGATCCCTGCGTTTTCACTGTGATTTCTGCTGCGTTTTCACTGTGATTTCAATAATTCCTGGCACTAGCCACTTCATAAACATACCCCTTAATGTATTACTTTGGCAATGGACTACTTTTATCTGAATCACAAACTATAGTCGACCTTGAAATAAATACTCCCCAGTTTGTAACTTCTAAACAGAATGAGCCCGATTCCATCCTGGTCATACAGGCCCTCTGTGCTCCCGGTTGGAACCAGACGCACAGAGGGAGTCGCGATTCTGATCCTGCGGGGCATGTCTAGCCCCGTGGGATCAGAATCGCAAACAGGTCTGCATGTGCAGGCTGGGACCGTGATTCAGCCTGGCCTGAATGTATAGGCCTTGCCCGACTAACTCAGTCTGGGCTTTACAATGGAGCCGTGGCGTCTGGGTTACCATGGCAGCATAGCTCCATTGTAAAGCCGTGATCCCCGGCCGCCGGCTCCTGAACTACTTTTCCCTGCAACCCCAAGGCCAGGGTCGGGCTGTGGAGAATGCTCTTTGCCCCTCCCGCTGCTTTGCAGCCCCGGGCCTGCTGTCTGCTGCTTGGTCAGGGAACTTATTCCACCCCAGAGCCCTGACATCGGAATCGCCCTGTACGTCTGGGGCCGACGACTGCCCACCACCTGCCCTAATGTCGTCCCTGATCCGCCCTTCCGCGTCCCCTTCTAACTTCCTTGAACAACGAGCGGGGAAGTTAGATGTGATTAGGTGGGGGTATAATAGCAGGGATAGATATCCTGAATATTTGTTTGCTTTTTCTTCAGACTAGATAAATTGCACTCTAAGCCACCCTCAATACAGTGTGATCAAAATAAAAAAAAGGCCAATGCAGAAAACCTTAGTACAGCATTTTTCTGGTGCTTTTCCTGCACTAGACCTGTTCTCTAATGCAGAAATCAAGCTAGCGCCGGAAAAACACCAGAAAAATTTCTGCACTAAACTACAGCGCAGTGGGCATGCAGCGCAGTTTTATACACACGATCGGTTTGTCCACTAGGCAGGCTAGGTGGCCTCTAGGGCAACAGACCCTGGTGGGCAGCCCCAAACCTTTGCTTCTTTGAACTCCAGAATGTGCTATTGGAAGTCAAGACTGAAGGTGTAAAGGAGGTAGACCATAGAAAAAAGCTTCTTTGTGTCATTTTCCTCTGCCCTCTTGCTTTTCCTCCAATAAAACACAAGCAACACTATGCTGATGGCACATATTACATCAGCAAGCATGGTGTAACCAGAGTTTTTGGACAGCAGCCTCACCAGGTTGGATGGTTGTCTGGATTATTATAAAACTTGTGGTAAGTCATGGGAGGGGGTCTGGGTATTGGATTGAAGGCCCCTTTTACTAAAGTCCATTAACTGATTGAAGTGTGTTTTAATGTGTGGCAACTGGCAGTCGGGAACCTTAACGCCTGAAGTTTCTGCCACCACATGCTAAAATGCACGTTCATCATCAATCGCGGGAGTGGACATGTAGAGAGTTTCACATCTGGTGCCAGGACAATTGATGTGTGATCAGCGGCAACATGGGTTCACCTAACAACTCCTTTATAGGATAAGGGTGAAAGGGGATAGACTCAGGAGTAATATGCGGAAATATTTCTTTATGGAAAGAGTGGTAAATGCGTGGAATAGTCTCCCAGTGGAGGTGGTAGAGATGACAACAGTATGTGAACTCAAAAAAGCACGGGACAAACACAGCAGATCTCTAAAGGGAAAAAGGGGACTGTTGTAGTGATTGATCTGGAAGGGCAGATTAGATAGGCCTTGTGGTCTTTTTCTGCCGTCATGTTTCTATATTTATGGGAGTCATTAAGTGAAAGCAACTTACTGGAGTATATATTTGAGTGGCACATTGCGCGTTAGCTGCCCGGAACATAGGGATCATGCCCCAAAATCTAATGCAGAGGCCGTGCAATTAGCATGTGTTTGTTTGGAAGATTAACTGCAAATCCTTTGCGGACTTTAGTAAAAGGGACCCTAAGTCTGGAATTTGTAGGATCCAAAGATGAAGGTGCTAAATTTTGGAATAGCCTTCTAGCAAAGATATCTCGTAGTAGAAATCAGTCTGTGACATTTTATTTATTTATTTAACAGTTCTTCTATACCGCTCTATTTTAGATCAGAGCGGTTTACATTTAACATCAACTATACAACACAAGGAACTTTGAGTTGTATTTACAATAAACAGGGAGATCAACTTGGAAGTAACTGGGGAAACTATGTACAATTCTTAACTCTATACATTGTATCACACTGTTACCTGATTTCAGGCAGAACATATCTACATCTTATTTACACTGGGGTACATTCTGAGCGATCAGTTGATTATAATGTAAAGAGGTTTGAGAATATCAGGGACATTGGCAGAGGCAGGACTGGTTACATGAGTAACCAGTATCTAAGACTTATCAAATTAGGGCCTTTTTGTGTTACTATCAGTAATTCTTCCCTTGAGATAATTCCATGGTATGCTCAGATTTAATATTTTGTATTATCATTGCGCAACTTCAACTATAGTAATGTCATGTCAGTGTTCTCATGCCTTTTTGCAGTGAGCCCTCATTCAATATGTGATACAACAGGCCTAACAGCACAAACAATATAACAATATAGATCATCAGAAAATAAGATCACAGCAATACAATAATAACAATACAATAATGGCATATAAAAATATAACAATAAAATCCTTCTACAGCCTAGCTTTCTCCTAATCCCTGAGAACAGACTGCCTCACAAACAAAATGAAGAAATCAAATATAGATGGTCTTGCAAACTGACACATAATAAGTAATCATTGTCAGAAATTCAAACAGCAGAAAGCTGGAGGTGACTTTAGAAGGGTTTGGTGCCATTTTCATTGTAAAAAGCATATTTAAATATGCAGTTTTAGAAAAGGTGCTACTTTTATGTGGAAGTGAACAGAAATTTTAAAGGGGCATGATATGAGTGTGGTTTTGACATTCTTTCAAAGTATATATATATATATATATATATACACTCCAGATTTTACAATGGAAACATACCATGCTAAATGTCCATATCAGCATTTATACCTGCTTTGATTCCTGCATAAGAACCATTGACTAACTGCTTGTTTAGACCTAGTGTTTGGAGGGGTGTCAGAGGGGTCTGAAGCCACCTCAAAATACCAAACATTTGAGTTTTGGAGTTCATCTCTTTGATGGCATCGCTTATACGTATAAGTAGCAAAATCATCACGTTTATGTATAAGCAGCATTACACACGTGCAAAGTCCCACGTGATGTCACTTTTTTCTTTTTTTTACATTTTCCTTTGTAAGTGACTTTTTCCAATGTGTGTGCACCCAAATACCCAGTTTTCTTTATCTTTTATAAAGTACTAAGGGGCATGTTTACTAAAGTGCGCTACTGGGTAGTGTGGGATTCAGCTTGCATCAAATGTGGCACAGTAAAAATTACTGTGCATTAAAAATGCAGCAGCCCTGAAAATCTCCTACTACCTGAGTAGGGTGGGTTAGGCCTGAATGAGGGCAGTACAGGGACTGGTATCTCTGGTGCACATTCCCCAGTGATATTACACTTAATGTATGTGCATTTACTGCTAACTCAATGGATGGTGTTGTGCACCTGCACAGATTGCACTAAATAGAAGGACTGTGGGCAGGGCCGGATTTAGCTAGAGTGAGGCCCTACGCCAAGAAAAATTGTGGGCCCCCCCCACGTGCAGTCCTGGGCCCCCCCGTGCAGTCCTGGGCCCCCACCCCGTGTCCCCCCCGTGCCCCCATGCAGTCCTGGGCCCCCCGTGCAGTCCTGGGCCCCCCCTGTCCCCCCGTGCAGTCCTGGGCCCCCCCTGTGCCCCCGTGCAGTCCTGGGCCCGCCCCCGTGCAGTCCTGGGCCCCCCCCGTGCCCCCGTGCAGTCCTGGGCCCCCCCTTGCCCCTGTGCAGTCCTGGGCCCCCCCCGTGCCCCCGTGCAGTCCTGGGCTCCCCCCCGTGCCCCCATGCAGTCCTGGGCCCCCCCCCGTGCCCCCGTGCAGTCCTGGGCCCCCCCCCATGCCTCCGTGCAGTCCTGGGCCCGCCCTGCCCCTGTGCAATCCTGGCCCCCCCCGGACTGCATCGCGGCTGTCTGAGGGGCTTCAGAGGGATCCGGGGAAGCCCACGCGAGGCCCCGGCTCCCTCTGTACAGCCGCCAGCGTGAAGAACCTTTTCCTTCACGCTGGCGGCTGTTTCTGTGAAGCCGCGAATGCTGGGAAAGGTTAAAGGGCAACCTTTAACCTTTCCCAGCATTCGCGGCTTCACAGAAACAGCCGCCAGCGTGAAGGAAAAGGCTCTTCACGCTGGCGGCTGTACAGAGGGAGCCGGGGCGTCGCGCGGGCTTCCCCGGCTCCCTCTAAAGCCCTCCGGTGGGCCCTTGCCAGCTGTGGGACCTATGCCACGGCATACCTGGCGTATAGGCAAATCCGGCCCTGACTGTGGGGGTGCTGTGAAACCTCCGCTAGCTACATGGGTATATGCTGGGCATGCCTCCATTTGGTAGCATGGGTCAAGAGCTACCGCAACACTCATCTTCAGGCTGAACAAATGTTACCAGCATGAAGCTTGGTAAACATGCCCCTAAGGTTTTTTGAAACACACAGATCTAAACATTTATTTAACAATCTGGATTCTTATGTAAAGTGATCATCCCTATTTTATAAAAATTCTACTGCATTACCATCCCTAAGCAAGGATCAGAAAGCGAATGGCTGAGCCAATATTCTAAGAACAGGAGAAAACTATGTTTGTCATACTGAATAGTCTGTGACTAGATTAGCAGGGATCTGTGCTGGGTCCTCTGCTTTTTGACATATTCATAAATGACCTGGAAAAGGGAATAACGAGTGAAGTTATCAAATTTGCAGATGACACAAAACTATTTAAAGTTGTTAAAACCAAAGAGGATTGTGGAAAATTGCAAGAGGATCTTGATAAATTGGAAGACTGGGCATCAAAATGGCAGATGAAATTTAATGTGGAAAGGTGCAAAGTCATGCACCTAGAGAAGAACAACCCAAACTATGATTACACGATGCAAGGTTCCACATTAGGAACCACCACCCAGGAAAAAGATTTAGGCATCATTGTGGATAACATGTTAAAACCCTCAGCCCAGAGTGCAGCGGCGGCCAAGAGAGCAAATAGAATACTAGGTATCATAAGGAAAGGAATGGAAAATAAAACAAAAGATATTATAATGCCTCTATATCGTTCCATGGTGAGACCGCACCTTGAATATTGTGTGCAATTCTGGTTGCCATATCTTAAAAAGGATATAGCGTTATTAGGAAAGGTTCAGAGATGAGCCAGCAAAATGGTAAAGGGGATGGAAGGATACTCCTATGAAGAAAGGCTAAAAAGGTTAGGGCTCTTTAACCTGGAAAAGAGACGGCTGAGGGGAGATATGATAGAAGTCTATAAATTAATGAATGGAGTGGAACGGGTAAACGTAGATCGATTGTTTACATTATCAGAATATAGAAAGACTAGAGGATATGCAATGAAGCTACAGGATAAACTATTTAAGACTAATAAAAGAAAATATTTTTTCACTCAATGTGTAATCAAACTCTGGAATTTGTTACCGGAGGATATAGTAAAGGTTGTTAGTGTAGCTGGGTTTAAAAAAGGTTTGGACAAGTTCCTTGAGGAATGGTCCATAAACCATTATTAAGAAGGGACCCAGGATTTTAATGCTTGACGCAGTACAAGCATGGTGGAACCTGTGTCTTTTGGGGAAACTGCTAGGTACGTATTACCTAGATTGGCCACTGTTGGAAACAGGATACTGGGCTTGATGGACCTTGGTCTGGCCCAGTATGGCATATCTTATGTTCTTAAATATTTTAAATAATAACAAAATAAATAATACAAGCCTGATTCATGAAGCTTCTTTACTATAGAGAAAGAATGGGAAAAAAGCTTCCGTGAACGAGGCTCTCTGTATACAATTGGATGCCCAATACATGTGAAAAGCTATAAATATACTTAGCTACAAAAGTATTTTATAGGCATTCCAAAATGGAGTATTTAGAACATGTGTAATAGAAAAATGTATTATATAAATGGCTGTTTTGGTTTCATAAGGAAATGTCTTCAAGGAACCCAAATGTCAATTTCTATAATAATTCCATTATTAAAGTGCTAAAAAGTTTTTAAAATTTTAGTATGCTCAGTTTTAGAACATGGTGACAAGATATAACCAATAGTTCCTTATAGTAGTTACCAAGATGCTCTCTTGCCCAAGAATGACTGAGAAATATGCCTCCATCTGAAACGTTACAATTATTTAGACACTGGGTAGAGATAGACAAGTCAAGATCAATTGGCCCAAAAAACAAGTATAAAGATGATAAGGAGAAAGGTCCCAGAAACCCACATTTTCTTCTGACTGTTCTTTAAATGAAAGATATATCTGATTTGTAATCTCAGAATGACTGACTCCCCTAAGTTTTTTTTTTCCTAAATAAATCCATCTACTCTACTGAAAGTATATTTGTAAAAACAATTGGAAATAATTTATCTCCAATCTCCAGAAAGAACCTTGGAGTGACCAAGATGTATGAACAATTAATCCCTGAACCAATAAAGCGGCTCTCGGCCTCCCGGTCTTGCTGAGGTGCAGTCCTAATATCCCAGAAAGCATAATTATTCTTATCTGATTTGGCTCTGGGATGAAATCAGAAGGAAGCCACTGTCCAATTCCATAAATTCCGTTCTCTTCAGCAGGTTAAGCAGGACCAAGCTGGCTAACATTTCTGATAGTACAGATCTGAGCCAAGGGAGAATATACCATGAAGACTGGCCCCATAACAAACTATAACCTCACGGAATAAAAATCAAGGTAAGAGCTGTGAGACTGCAGTTGCTGAGAGGCGCTTGCTTCCTCAATTGCCATAACCAGAGGTCAAATCCTCGAATCATCATGCAAAGCGCAGACCTTTTGAACTGAAGGGAATTAGAAAGATAGTTTTCTTTGAGAGGGTCTTTGGATATACCTATTTTGCATTTTAGCACTACATATTCTCATATAGTGTTTTCTGGGAAGGACAATACTGGTGATAAGATATGATAACAGAAAAGCACCACTGAAACTTATTTCACAAACATTCCACCCTTGGCAAAAAATAAATGAAGCCTTTTCTGGAAGCTACGGCCAAGAGCCTACAAACGTTTGGATCATAGCTCAGAAGTTCCAGAATCTAATTGTCCATTGTTTTGAAGTTCCAATCTGCTGTAATAGATTCTAGGCGGAGAGAAAGTTTGCTTCAGAAAAGGAAGGAGAGGTGAAAGCTCATTTTTTTTGTGTGTCACAAACAACTCAGTGTGTATAAGACAGGGCTGTGGGTTGGATATACTCTCACCAGAAGGTGGTGCCAGAGTTAATAGGGTTGCTAAATGTTAACTACAGCCAATAAAAAAAAAAAAGGTATAATTTATTAGAATCTATTTCTAAGGAGATGAGCAGCGCTCCTCACCATCTAAGAGTGGCTGTAGTGCTGACACTTGCAAAAAAGAGTTGATTTGATTTGGGGATGACAAGATGATGAAGATTAGAGGCATTGCGGAAAGAAGCTTGGTTTATAGTTACTATAAGAATTAAAATGATTGCATTAACATAATCATCTCTGCCCTCGTTCCTTCAACTCCCAGAGGCTTTCAGAAATAACGACCATGCAGCCGCTTTAATATCCAGAGAACTCTATTTAGCAATGTGTCTAGTTCATCAGGTTTCTTGGATTAGCAGGACCAGTCTCCCTCTGAAGTACAGATTAACAGGATTAGAGCAGGATACCGGAATGGCCTTTCAGAGACCTTGTGGGCTGGAGGGAGCTCTTGAACTTGAAAAGTTGCTGAAAGGTCTAGTTGCCGAGGCACAGTAGGAAAGATTGATGGCAGGAGAGCTTAGATATCACTTACAGCACAGCTCTGCAGGGCAGGAAGAGCTTCCAGGACACACCAACCTAGGGGTCATACGGCAATGTCTGCAGTAGTAGTATAGTCTAATGACTGGAGAGCTGTGTTGTTAGAGACATTGAAAACCTGGATTTTTGGGATCAGGTCCCTTCTCCAGTCCGTTCTGCTCACTTTATATCCTTGAGGAAGCATGCAACCTCGTTGCTTTCCTCCGACTTGTTTTCTCTCTTCTCTCCTAAACACTGACTTCTTCCTTTCCATTCCGGAGCTGGCTGAAGAGTCAATAATATCTGCTTGCCAGCACCCTGCTATAGAATGTAATCTTCCAACCAATGGCTTACTAATAAAGTAGCAAATATTTCAACATCATTTTTTAGTATTCTACTATAAATCGTATCATTGCTATTTTGAGGATAATCATAATCATAAAAAATTCAGAGGATGGTGATAACAGAGTTTTCTCCAAGATCAGTTACATACTTGCTTGGCACCTGGATATGAATAATTTGCTATTTTGGTGAAAAATGTTTAACGAGAGCTGGAAATGCTTGTGACAGTTAAGTAGAGGAACTGCGACATGGTATTTCTGCTTCCAGAGAAGGATGAATTGCTTACAAAGTCCTGGTTTCGGGTGTTACTTGGGTGCAGATACAATTTCAGGTTGTACAGTGAGAGGCAGAGGCACGGCTGGGGATATCTGGGGGTCAGAAAGCTTGTTCCCAGGTTAAAACTGTGAGAAAAAGAGTGAGTTTGGAAAGGTCAGCCTGCACTGAGAAGGTGAGAAGGGCTGTAACAGAGAATTCTCATGAACCTGCATGACCCAGCCTAGTCCTGATTGTGACGGTCATTTCATTGAGAAGTAGCATCCCAAAGTTGGCTAATTCTGCTGACAGTTGATATTTAGAGCTCTCTTGGATGAGGATCACAGGTGTTCCACAGATGCTTAGTACGCCTGATGTCCCATGCCAGTATGGCGCATGGAGAGATGCATGCCGCGAGGGCTCCCCCTCTAGAAGGGCAAGTCATACTCTTGCCAATTGTCCTAGGAGGACTACTGTATGTCTTCTTCGAAAGAAAGCAAGCTGCAGCTTCCTGGACCACTCACTTGTTTCACTATCTTTTTATATTTCACCAAATTAAGGGGGCAGTTACTAAGCAGCAGCAGCATCGGACATTTTACTGCAGCTTAGTTTACTCCGAAAGTCACCGACCTGCGGTAATGCAGTACTACAGGTTAGTAATTCCTATGGTAAAGGAATAACACAGTGAGCAGTGAGGTGCTGGTTTATCCAAAGAGCACTTAGGACAGCTTTCTGTAACCGAGGCACGCCGATCCGTGCTTGTCCCTTCCCCCCACCCATTCCCCTTTTCACTACCCCTTACATTCTCTTCCCCCACAACTCTCCCCCCCCCCCCCACACACCCAAAAAACAGTCGCACACTGGTTGGGAATTCAAAACTGGTCGCAGCTTTATTTGAACTTTAACATTAAACCAATCCAATTCAACATAGCTATCATTCTAGCGGATCCGGCCTCACCTCCCATGTGATTAGCAAGGCGAGCTTCTACTCCGCCACCGCCGCGGACAGGCCCCACGGCTAGCTTAACCACACCGCCCCTTACCTGGCTTAGCCATATGATTAGCAAAACCCCAACAGGGGCTGCCTGGGAGGGGGCCCCTCACCCCCACCCCAGTATCACCTCCGGCTCCGGAACCCGGACCCTCCGGGTTCCCGCCACCCCCTGCTGCAACAACCCTCCCTTGCTCTGCGTTCCTTCTTGCCAGAGTGGGATGGGAGGGGCAACTGCCGCGTCCGAGCCCCCTCTATGCCAGCCACGAATGCCGTCCCCCCCAGCCACGCTCCAAGCACGCCACCCACGCTCGCTTGAGCGAGCCCCCTCATTGGTTCCCGTGGCTCTCCCTCAAGCCACAGGACCAATCCTTTTCAAATTTTGGCGCCGCACCGCCCCCGCGGCATGCATGCGCAACCCCGCACCCAGCAATCTATTCAGGCCGCGCACGTCTGGCAGGCCCGGTTACCGCGGCCCATGAGGGACTTCGCCCCGGGGCCTCCGCTTTATCCGGATAGTGGCACTGAAAATCGAAAATCGCTGCTATCCAGGTAATTACAGTCTGCACTCCGGCTTCTGTCCCGGTCCACCCCAGCACTATCCAGATAGTACGAAGGCTATCTGTGGATCTGTGTTGGCCCCCCTCCTCTTTAATATCTTCCTGGCCCCTCTTGCCCTCATAACTCAACAGTCTGGCATCTCTGCCTATTTCTATGCCAAAGATATTATCCTTCTACATCACACCAGCTCTCACTCCCCTGATTTATCTCTCCTGAACTCCTGCCTATCATATGTCTCCTCCTGTCTTACCAAGAATCGTTTGCACCTCAACCCCTCCAAGAATGCTGCAATTTGGCTCACTTTTAATCTCCTGTGTCCTGCTATGGCTCCCCTCCTGGCCCATTCCCCCATCCCACTAGTGCAATCGCTTCGGTATCTCAGAGTCATTATTGATTCCTCCTTATCAATCCACAATCACTTGGCCTCCTTAGCTCAATGTTCCTTTTTTGCCCTCTGCCAGATCTGTGCAATACGCCCCTTTCTCGATACTCATTCCCTCACAAACCTTCTTTTGTCATTGGTAATATCCAGAAGTTGACTATTGCAACTCTGCACTTGCTGGCCTCCCTCACCTCCAGTTTTGCCATCTCCAACTCCTGCAAAACACAGCCGCGCAGTTACTTACCTCCTCCTTCCGCCGTGACCATATCACACCCTTCTCATCAACCTCCACTGGCTACCCCTTAAGTACCACATCAACTATAAAATTCTTACTGTGGTTCACCGTGCTCTTCACACTGACACACCCCACTATCTGGCTGACCTCCTTAAGTTCCGCACCCCCCCTGTCTCCTTAGGTCACTCCATGTCCATCGCCTGGCACTTCCCTCAGGCACACTTAGAACAAACCCGGCATTCTGCCTTCTTTTTTCTTGGCCCTGCTCTATGGAACTCCCTGCCACTCACCTTACTCTCCAAACTCCCATTCTCCAGATTCAAATCTATGCTAAAGACCTGCCTATTCCAACTTGTCTTTGACCTCCCCCCCTCCAGCTCTAGCTGATTGCCCTCTATCCTGTTTTGCCTACGCCCCTCTGCTTCTCTCCTCATTCTGTCCTGCCTGATTATATCGTTCTTTTCTATTTTCTATACAGCCATTTTTGGAAATTGCAAACAGCTCTGATACCCTAAAGTTTAGGGCAGTAAAAAAAACAAGTGTTAATAAAGATAAAGATTCAGATAGTGCAGCTGAATATCTCCCTCAGCATGACTTATCGGTTAGCAGGAGCTGCTAAATCCTTAAAATATCGACATCATCACTGCATTATGGAAATCGCACTGGTTAAGGAGCAATTCATACATGTTAAAACCCTTTAAAATGTGTTTATTGCACCTAACATGCCTTAATAAATGATGAGATGCATCATATGCAAATGTATGCAGAGCAGCTCATTATTATGCTAAATGGACAGCACAGCTTGGGTTATACCTTGCAAGATCCATTATTCGTAGAAAGTTTAACAACACTTGCATTGGTTTGTTAATGTTCCTCCCTGGAGTGTGCGCCTCTAATGCGTGGCCCAGTGTCCCTGGAGAGTAACTTAAAGGGTACAGGGCTTAGCAGTAAAACCTCCCCTCATGCCCGACTCTTTTCAAACTCCCCCGGAATCCACCTCCCATCTCCTGATCCCTGATAAAGCCAGACCCTCTTAACGATAGCAGGCCTGGCTTGGGGCCTGTCATCGTCGCTATCCTGAAACTGGGAATGTGCACTATTCCTAACTGCTGTTAACACAAAAATAAATTTACTGAGGGATTCAATCCCTCAGTACATTTTCCCATCCTAAAATAGTGCTCAAAGTGCTATTTTATGGCAGGTTAGTAAATAGACCTGTTCAAATTTTGCCTTTTCAGTTTCAAATGTAAGTACTAGCTCAACGGCCTTAGCAAGTCTTCACCTAGAATTATTTAACCTCACTAATAGAAGTATATATTCCAAAATTCAGACACCAAAGGTGTTTGATTTTCAAAAATTGTTTTTTTTTTTTACTGTGGGGTCTTTTATTATCTCGGATTTTCAAAATCATGAAAGAGTTTGAAACTTTAGATGTGAAACCTTTCAGCTATCAAAATGTGAAACCGAACCCTGATTTCCTCTCTTCTGTTCTATGGTCTCAAGATTTTATGGTTTAGAAGAGTCACCGAGGACATCGAAGACTCACACTTGATTTTCCAAAAAGTTGAACAACACAACTCTAGAATTCTAATGCAATGGAGTAGTTCTATTGCACCCTGGAAGGAAGTGTAATCCATGTACTTACCCTACTGTGCTAAAACGGGTGTTCAAGTGTCACCCTTTCCATCCCAGGTTTAAATCTAAGGCCCCTTACCTTAAATGAGCACAATGTAGACACACTTCTCCATTGTTTGTTTGTGTTATATAATAGGTAGGAGATCATTTTATTTATTTATTTATTTATTTATTTAACAGTTATTTATATACCACTCTTTCCCTAGTATCAAGTGCGGTTTACATGGAACAGTAGGTTAATTGGTATGTAATATACCAAGTCAGTTTACATAGAACAGATAATTATAATTTACAAGGAATGTTGTAACATTAAAGGTATAACATATTAGAACATATATACATTGTTAGTTTAAATCTATAATCATCATGTGAATGAGAGTGTGGTATGGTTAATAGTGTATTAGTGATATTTATTTTGAAAATAGAGTATGTAATAATAATGTATAAATGTTAGCCTGTATCTATTTGAGTATTCTGTTCTGAGGGTGTATTGTAGTGTAATATGTAGTGTAATTTTCATCCTTTAAAGATGACTAGAAGAGGAATTTGATTTAATTGTTGTGGAAATGCGTTTCCCCATTCCTGGCCCATCCCCTCCTGCTATATGTGTTCTTGCTGTGGTGTGGTTCCAGTTTTCTGTTGCTCTGCTCAGCTTGATGGGACAGAACCAGTTGGTACTGATATAATCTCTGACCTTTTGTATTGAGAATTCTGAAAATAAAGCACATGGTCATAGTGTTGGGACTGTCACTAACTGAGAAATCCTACCGAGAAAGATATTTTCCGAATGATAGTCTGCGAAGTCATGAAAATATTTGGATGGATTGGTGCTGCTATTGTCATCTTATTAAAGTAGCACTTCTGAAATATTATTTTAAAGGTAAAAGTCCAATGAGCTTATGCTATACATGCTTATGGAGCAGGCCAAGATCTAATATAGCTATGCAATAATAATGATTATATCACTTATTATTAGTAGTAGCAGTAATAATAACTAGCATGTAATAATAAAAACAGTGCAGAGCATAAAAATCACTTAACAGAAATTCTATTGAACCAGATGCACCAGAAATGAAGCGGTAAATTAATTTTCAGTCTCTGCTTTAAATAATCTGACGTCAGTTATTTGCTATAAACACATTTCTGCTGGGAAAGAGTTATCAATGAAATAGCAAAAAATATATTAACAGCTAAAATATATGGTTGCACAGCGGCAGTAATTATGCACTGTTCTGTACCTTAAGCAACTATTGCTATCATGGCTAGCGCTCCACTTTTTTGATCATTTGCCCTCTTCCTGAGTCGGGAAGGAAGGACATTCTCTCAAAGCTGCCCTCGTGTTTCCAGTGCAGTATTGAGATCTCCCTGGTTCTTCTCCGCTCCTGAAGCTCCCATTAATCACCCTATCAAAAATCCACTTGCTGAAAGAGACTTCAGAGTGGTTTTACTTTCTTGTGCTGTAAAATTCTAAAACTGAGGACGTCTGAGCAAGAGAGAAGCAGAAAGAGAGAGCAAGATTAGACAGCAACACCACAGGATTCATCTGCAAAGCTAAAACCAGAAATATGTATGAGCTTTCAAATCAGTCAAATGTTTTAAACCTCCCTCCTGTAATTGGCAATTTTGTAATATTTATTCACAACAGATCTGATTGTTGGAGTCCCACTGGCTCCTCTCAGGAGAGTTTGCGTGAAATCAGTTTGAAATGGCGTGTCATTTTTTTTCCTAAAGTCACCATCTGGCTGATAGACTTGAGTCTGTTCTAAAACACTGACCGAGTGAATGTCTGCTAACAATTCCCTGGAGTTTACTCTCCTCTCACAAGCAGTCCAGTGATCACGATGTGCAGACACACACACACACACACACACACACACACACACACACACACACACACACTCTCGTTCTCTTTACCGGATTGTAAAAAAAATGATTGCAAAACAGTCTGATTTCCGTAAAGAAAGCCAAATTGTAGATGCTCTCTAATGTCCTCGGTGTCTGACAGCACTCCCAAATGCTAGGAAAGGCAAGGTCTGTTCCTTACACCCCTGAGGCCATTGCAAACGCTACTAGACAATGGAGATGAGCCCAGCTGAGGACCGTGATGACAAACCAAGGGATGCTGCAATCTACGCACGTCTCCTTTTTCCCTCCATATAATTCTTAAATATTTAGGGGCCTATTTACTAAACTGTGCTAAACATTGGTATCTTAGTACGTGTTTAGTGCCAAATGTTAGCGTGGAATGTGTGGTCAACCCATACTAAATTTTGGGGGTATTCCCAGCAAGTCTTCATCCCTTGAGGTGGCAGTAAGAGCACCCATGCTAAGTGCAACATTGAGGATCGGCATGCACCGATGCCAAGCTGGTCCCAATGTGTGGGCAATGCCTAACAACCTGCCCAGTCTCCCCTCAATCGCATGATGAGGTTAACTTGGGATTTATACTGCCTGGCATTTTAGCACACGGTAATGGTTACTGCAGTTGCACCACTAACCCTCAGACTAACTGAAAGCGCACTTTAGTAAACTTACATTTTTATCACAATTTTCGCACATACTGTAAAGACTGCTTACAAATACTACCAAACAGATCATGTTTTGTGTGAAAAAGAATGTATGGCATAATATATTGTCAAACATAAGAAGGAAACCATATAAATGTATTTAACATCATGAAAGTATGGTTGGTGTAAGTCAATTAGACAAGTTCTAATTGAATATTTGTTTGATTAGACACATGGAAAATGATTTTGTTCTTGTGAAATCTCAGTAGAGTGTAACCCATCATTGGGCCAAGACAAGATTAATCAGAAGATATTAAGCATGTGCACTTTGGGTTCTTTTGGGAGCCTAAGAATGAATAGTCCTTGCAATTGCTTGTCCACACGTATATCTATGAATTAATTTGCGCACAACTGGTTTATACATGCAAAAAAACCTGCAGCTCTTATAGAAGGTGTGTAATTATAATCAATGGGCCCAATTTTCAAGGCCTTTACACCGGTAACTTCCCTAGTTACCCATGTAAACCCTTATCCGGGATTTTCGAAGGGCACGTACACGGGTAGTGCCCTTCAAAAATTCCGGATATGTTCCTAACGCGTCCAGATGCTATGTGCATAGCGTCAGGGCATGTTGGGCTGTTCCGGGGTGGCTGTATCACAACCAAATATGATTCTAATTTTCTCCAAGACCAATATAGTTACCAGAACTCGGCTCTGGATATAAGAGCCAGATGTTCTGAAGGTTTGCTTCTGTTTTATGTCTAATGGGAAAAATGCTTAGTATATTTGTGATTGGCATGTTAAGGATAAAAAAAAAGTTGAAAAGTATTGAATGATGTTATTATTTTGTTTATAGCTGTGCTCACCGAAACGTCTTTCCCAACATGTTCACTTTTTGCTCTGTCCGTGACCTCTGCTCTGTTGTCCTGGACCCAGTTAGTCTCCAGTAGATAATAAGGGTTTCCTTTCCTTTCTATTCTATCCAGTTGCGCCACTGATATGGTTCTAGCCAGTCCACACAGTGGACCAAGGCAATACTTGGTTCCGTTTCATTTCTCTTTTTCTGAGGGAAACAGGGTACCCATAGCTCCCCTAGGTTTCTCTGGGTTCAAAGAATCTGCTAGCAAAGTAATACATATAGGGGTATGTTTACTAAACTGCGGTAATCGTCAATAACGCGTGTAACGTACACTTAATGATCGTTCGCACGTCATAATGCGCGTTCTGATGTGCGAACGATCGTTAAGTGTACGTTACGTGCGTTAACCGCAGTTAACGATCGTAAACCCCCGCGGCGCGTTAAAACACCGCAGAAGGTGGAGAGTGGGCGGAGAGAAGGGGTCAATGGGCGGAGAGTGGGCGGGGAGAGGCTCCCCTCACACTAACGCGCTGAATTTCAGAGCTCATTTCCAACGCAAATGAAAACCTGTCTTTAAAGGCATATTAAAGGGAAGAGAAACCATTTCCATCAGCAATGTACAGCAAAACCGGGGAAACCTACAAAACGTGAGCAGTGTGATACATGTGCTCAGAACAAAATTTCAAATAAAACTTTAAAATGACCACAGGAAACAGTGTAAAAATTATAATTCAGCTGGGCAACAGTGATAGCAATGGGCAACAATAAAAAACACTCCCAGGAAAGCTCCAAAAAAAAGAGATGATGTTTGGAAGGGTCTACGCTCCGTAGACCCTTTCAAAAAGCATTTCATTTTATTGGAGCTTTCCTGGAGGGTGTTTTTCATTGTTGCCCAATGATATCATTGTTGCCCAGCTCGGTTATGGGTGTTTGCCCCTTTTTTCGAGATCTTTTTTGAGGTTTATTTGCACTTTTGTCTCCATACAAGGTAAATGAGCCCACAGTAAAATTGTGCAGAGCAGGTTTTCTGACTCGTCAGGGCAGTTTTCCTATCTCCAGGGACTGCACTGTCTCTGTGGCCACAGTGTGGTGCAACGGACACAGCCAGTGCCTGTAAAACCAGAGGGTCACAGGTTCAAATCCCAGCTGGGGCTCCTGCCAACCCAGTCCCCATAGTTTTACCCACCACTAAACAGTGATAGTAAAGACACCCCTTTATTGCAGAGAACATACGCATGGTTACTACGCCTATATTTTACCACACCAAACACAGACACCAGAAACAGGCACATTACCTAAAGCAGAGTCTCGCAAATGCAGTCCTGGAGGGCCCCCCACCATTCAGGTTCCATGCTGCCTCTCATAAAGATGCCTGTGCTGCATATCTATGCACCACCCCCATGGTATGCAGATGTAGCTCATGCATATTTATGAGGGACAGCATGAAACCCCGAACAGTGTTTGGAACACCAGGACTGGAGTTGGGGAACACTGCCATAAAGCAGCAGCCAACAGGGCCAGACACACCCACACACACACCCACAGGCCCCATTGGCCAATGCCTCCTGGAGAGGCAGGACATTGGGCCCTGCTTGTATCTCCCAATACTAGCAGTTGCATACCTTAGTAATGCCACCCTACACCTGGGTATATGGTACACAGCTATCAAACGTTTCCTATGATAACTGGCAGATATCAATTCCTACGTTAAGCACATTTTGCTCATTGAGCTCCACCATAACAATCATTCTGATGTCTGCGGTGTGTGCTGCAGGTCTGGTCTCTGACAGTGTTTACCACCCTGGGGAATGACCCCCAACAGTCTTGTGTACCATATCCATGCCTGTACTATGCCCAGGACTGATGTGGTGGGTATGGCTTCTGACCACTTCTATAGTAGCACAATGCTGGCATAGGTGTGGGGGTGGCTGTCTGTCTATCCAGTGTGTGGTGGCTGCAAACACCTTCCACAGCCCACACTGCCAGCAATGTTGCCAGTATTGGGCTGCCAATGTGCATAATGAGGAGCAAGGTACCATGGGTATAGGCCGGACAGGGTGGCCTGGCCAGGGTGCATCTGCACAGGGCATAAGGCAGTGACAGGCACATTTTAGTGCCCGGCCACCACCTACACAGACAGGGTGACCTCAGTATATCCTGCTGAGAGATCACTCTCACCCTGACTGTGCAGTGACCACAGCATGGCTAGGCACTCCCATAGTGCTATCTAGTATTTCTCTCATGTGATAGATATGGGTTTCCTTTTGGGGACCAGTCACTGATGTATCTGCTTGCTGTGGATGCTGACATCCCAGTTCTGGGTGCAGTCATCTCCACTGAGCACTAGCAGACTGTTTGCAGCTGGTATGTGTTGTGATGGAGTGGCTTGCAGGGTGCAGTGGCTGATGGCTTGCACCAGGGGAATATCAGATAGTGGTGGGGTGCAGCATACCATATCCAGGCCTAATGTCTGTCTGCTATTGTGTTATGGATGTGTACAGAGCTGCATTGACTGCCCTGCGGGGTGTCTGTTCCTCAGCAGGACTGGGGTTGATGTTCCCCTCTACTGCCACCTTTGCAGGGAGGTAGACTGTGGATCTTTTGATAGGAGACTCTGTTTTCCACCCTCAGCCCTGGGGGAGGGGGGTGGTGGTGGTGCATGGGGGCTACACCTGACTGAAACAGACAGAGATGTCCAAGGTGTTCCTGCAGGAACTACCTATCTCACACATTAACACTGCTTTGGACCTGCGCCATGGCCTCTTTCAGCCATGGACGGTGCTGTGGACCTAGTGCTGGGCGCCTCACTGCACCCTCAGGGTGAGCACAGTACCCGCACAATGTGACAGTGTGTAGCTACTCTGTGCCAGTACAACACATGGTCAGTACCCCCTACCAGGCCGAGGTACTGTAGGGGTGCACCTGATCACTTCCCCCCTACCAGGCTGAGGTGCTGTGGGGGTACATTCCCCATGGTGTGTATCTGTGGACGTCTGATTTGCATATGCAGTGCATCATGGGTGTGACTGGCACAATCCAACCCTGGGTAAATCCAGCACCTGCTCACAGGCTCAGATACACCATAGGCCATCACACGTACATCTGTTAGCATAATGCATAGGTACAGGACACCCTAAAGAGTCTGTAATATTAGGGCCCACGCTGGTAAAAACACACGTACCAACGCACAATTGTATGCATGCACCAATGCACGTAGCTACGCACGCAGCCACGCACGTGGCTAGGCACACTGCGAGGGTGTGTTTCTGGCACCACTACTCAACGTAAAGAAAAACATGCCTCCTCATTCCCTATGTAATGTACAGGGTGATGCCTGGGCCAGCCTTCTGCATTAGGCACACTGGGGACTTGAACCCATGCTGCCTGTAACAGCGGTCAGTACACTAACCATTGTGCTACAGCTCTGTTTCAGTGCTTTGTGTCTGTACGCCTTCATACGATCAACGCGCAGTAACGCACCACGGTGCCCTGTAACGCTCGTTAGTTTTTGGAACACGCGTTAGTGGTTAGGATGTCCCGCCCATGTCCTTTTTTGGCTTTCCTTTCACTAACGCGGCTCCTAACGCGATTTGCACTAACGCAGTTTAGTAAATATACCCCATAGTTTTGGCCAACATTATTGCACCCTTGCATTTTAGGTATGTTGTGTACAATATCTTCAGAAATAATTGGAAAATTCCAACTATATGTCATCATAATATTTTAATAGTATGTTCAAAAGTATACAACAAAAAAAGATATCTAGGCAACTTAGACATAGTAATTTCTGGGGAAAAAAAACAAAATATGTCCTCAACAAGATTAATGGCACACGCCACTAATATTTTGGTTGTACAACCCTTGGCAATGATGACAGCTTCCAAACGTTTCTTGTAGCCATCTATAAGTTTTGTACATCTGTCTGCTGGTAGTTTTCTCCTACTCTTCAACTGCGATATGTTCCAGCTCATGAATGTTTCCAGGATTCCTTTTACCAATGGCAGATTTCAGCTCTTTCCAAAGGTTCTGTTGGATTGAGATCAGGACTCATTGCTGGCCAGTTTTAAACAGTTCATTTGTTCCTTTTTAACCATTCTTTTGTACTTTTGGATTTATGTTTTGGGTCATTGTCCTGCTGCAGGATGCATGACTTTCGACCCAGAGCTAGCTCTCTGACATAACCGAGGTATCCGGATGCCCGACCCGGGCCACAGCCCCCCCCCCTCCACCCGCAGAACCACACCACCCC
The DNA here is from genome assembly GCA_033557465.1 of Ichthyophis bannanicus. Taxonomy (NCBI): domain Eukaryota; kingdom Metazoa; phylum Chordata; class Amphibia; order Gymnophiona; family Ichthyophiidae; genus Ichthyophis; species Ichthyophis bannanicus. Next base: position 33,455,344 of record CM066044.1, read on the forward strand.
CGACAGAGCACACAGACTTCAGGTATTGGTGCAAACTATGCTTGGTCGCAGCTTTTATTATTATTAACGGTTAAAAACACCGGCCCAACATGGGCCCACAATAATCAGAACAATACAGAATACCTCACACCCCCCCCACCCGTCCTCCGGATGGTGTCCCCCCCACTAGCCATATTAGCAAAGCGGGGGCACCATCCAACCCACCCCCCCCCCCCCGCAACCACTTGGCGCCCGCCTCGCCGTATTAGCAAAGGCTGGCTGAAGGGGTTGCCTATATCCGGGTTGAGACCCCAGCCGGGACGTCTCCCCCAACCTGAAGAGCCGAGCCGCTCACCTGGGAAGCGGCATAAAGCTGAAATGAGCCACCGGGTCGACGAGCACCACCTCGCCACCCCGCTCACCTTCCCTCCACACGCCCCCCCACCCCCAGCTGCAACAGACACACGCCCCCCCAACCCTGCTAAAGGAAGGGAGGGAGGGCGGGAACCTTCTCGCCGGCACGAGCAAGGAGGAAGAGGGAGATCGCCAGCCGGCGATCCCTCCTTGCTCGCACAGGCCACGCCCCCACAACCGCCCATGCGGCCAATCCGCAGACGCCACGGGGAGGACGTGAGGGGCCCGCAGGCACGCAAGCCTGCCCGTGCCCGCCCGGCCCCCCCCCGGCCCACGGCCCACCGCCGCGAAGAGGGCTGCCATGTGGTCGGGCCCCGGGAACCCGGTTACCCGGCCAGCCGCGGGACCGGGGCCCGTCGGCTCAGCCATCATAACCGAGGTATCCGGATGCCCGACCCGGGCCACAGCCCCCCCCCTCCACCCGCAGAACCACACCACCCCCGACAGAGCACACAGACTTCAGGTATTGGTGCAAACTATGCTTGGTCGCAGCTTTTATTATTATTAACGGTAAAACACCGGCCCAACATGGGCCCACAATAATCAGAACAATACAGAATACCTCACACCCCCCCCCACCCGTCCTCCGGATGGTGTCCCCCCCACCAGCCATATTAGCAAAGCAGGGGCACCATCCAACCCACCCCACCCCCCTCGCAACCCCTTGGCGCCCGCCTCGCCGTATTAGCAAAGGCTGGCTGAAGGGGTTGCCTATATCGGGTTGAGACCCCAGCCGGGACGTCTCCCCCCAACCTGAAGAGCCGAGCCGCTCACCTGGGAAGCGGCATAAAGCTGAAATGAGCCACCGGGTCGACGAGCACCAGCTCGCCACCCCGCCACCGGCGCTAGGTAGCTCGCTATCCTAGCGCCGCCCCCCCCCACCGAAAGCTGCGACCAGCACCAATACTCCAAGGCCTCCTGCCAGTCGTTCAGAAGTAAATCCTGCCCCACCGGGGAAAGGTGGACCCCATCAAGACGGTACAGGCCCGCACAAGCGAGGTCCGCCCAAGGGTGACGAACCTGGAACCCACCCGTCAGCTCTACCCAGCGCCCAATCTGACGATTGATTTTGCACAGACCCCTCGACCAGCGCCGCTGGGTCCGGCAGGCCGGGCGGGGTATAATGTCCGACCAGATGATGGCCACTCCGGGGAGGACCACACGCAACTGGGCAATGTCACTCTGAACCGTCATGATGAGGTGCCAGCAGGGCCAACAGGCGACGTCATTGCCCCCAAGGTGGAGCAGCAGCCCGACCGGCCACCGCCGCCGACTCATCTCCGTGAGAACGCAGTCCAGGAGCTGTCCCCAATGCATGTCACGGCGACCCAGCCAGGACAGACGCACTCCATGCACGGCGAGGCCAAGGTGGGTACCCAACGGCCGAACCGCCGCTCGACGCTCAGCCCAGTAAACAAAGGAGTGCCCGATGATCCACCATTCACCCACCGACACACACCATCTGAAAGCTGAAAAGAGCGGACTACCACCAGCCCGCCACTCTGGAAAAGAAAGACACAAGGTTAGTACCCCCCCCCGACCCCCCCCCCTTTACTTCCCACAGCACGACTCAAACGAGCCACCGACCAAGGGCATCGGAACAAGGGCGCTCAGTTAGGGGCAGATGGGCGAACGTACCCCGCGTAGGCCCCCGAACGCCATCGGCCGATGCGCTGAATCACCCGTGAGTCCAAACCTGCAGCCGCCGCACTAGTAGCCGCTCCTATCCGGAACGAGTGCGAAGCATAACTACGCTCGGGGTAACCCAAAGTACGCAGAACAAGGCGTAACACAGCCGTGAACTGGAACTGGGTCACCGGACGGCCATCCGCATGGACGAAGAACTGGCCACCAGCCTCCGGACGCTGGCTCACGTATGCGCGCAAAGCACGAACGGGACAAGACAAGAGGGGGGAAATGGCACATAGGAGGACCCAACCCCCTAGTCCGGACTGATCCGTCTTGGACCGCGAAAGGAAGATCCGGACACGCGCTGGATCGACCCGGACGTGCCCCACGTCAAGCCCCCCAAAAGCCCCCCGCCTCGCCGACCGAGGAACCAGCTCGGACACCCGAAAGGCGCCGAAAAAGGCCGTCGTAAACAGCGCCTGAAACAACACTGCTTCGAAGCTCGAGGACGACACCCGCGGCAACAGCGAACAGATCCGCACCAAAAGCTCGTGAGAGACCGGCAACCGCCAATCCCGCGACTGTGGCGTCCCACGGGCCCAACCGGCGAGGAACCGCCCGACTAAAAAGGAAACCCGGGGGTTCCCCCACCCCGCAGCCTTGCAAAAAAAAGAAAAACCCGCCAACGCACCTGTGACCGCCGACCGAGCCCACCCCTCCTTTCTCGCCCATAACACGAAACGGCCAACTAGACCATCCGAAACCGCCCCCCCAGACCAGCCGTGCGTTCCCAGAAAATCACTCACCTGAGAGTAGCCCCGGCGATAAGACACCCAGGTACTGCGCGCCACCGACGCCGCAAGCAGAGCCATTAGGTCAGGGTCCCAATCGTCCAGAGATGCTCCGGAACCCGAGAGGGCCACTCGTCCGCCCCTGGAGCCAACCGCCGAAACTGCACCCACTGAAAACGGGATAAAGCGTCAGCAATGGCATTCTGAGAGCCCGGCACATGCCGGGCCGGGCGGTGACATTTAGGCGCAAGCAGGCTAGCACAAAGACCCTCATCAAAGACGCCACCCTGGGGCACCGAGGAGCATGTCGATTAATGACCTCGACGACCGCAGCATTATCACACCAGAAGACCACCCGTCGATCCCGCAAACGGTCCGGCCATACCCAGAGGGCCACGACGATGGGGAAGAGCTCCAGGAAAGCAATATTCCGGACCAACCCGGAGCTCACCCAAGCCGCGGGCCAAGGCTCAGCACACCAGGAACCATGACAAAAGGCCCCAAAACCAGAACCGCCCGCCGCGTCAGTGAACAACTGAAGGTCAAGATTGGAGAGCTCCGGCAACTGAAGGACGGAGCACCCGTCAAAGTCAGCCAGAAAAGCGTCCCACACCCGCAGATCCTCCCGCATCCCCGCGGAGACTCGGATCCGATGGTGAGGCAGCCGCAGACCAGCCATAGCCAAGGATAAACGCCTCGTGAAGGGGCGCCCCATGGGAAGGACTCGGCAAGCGAAGTTGAGATGACCAACCAGCGACTGCAGGACGCGAAGGGAGGCCTTCGAGGCAGAGCCGACGGCGGTCACCAACTCCCGAAGGCGCCGAACCTTCGGCGGCGGCAAACGAACTACCATGGCAGCCGTGTCAATCTCAATGCCAAGGAAGGTGAGGCAAGTGCCCGGGCCGACCGTTTTATCCCCAGCGATGGGGACGCCAAAGGCGGCAGCTACACGTTGAAAGGTGCTCAAGAGGGCGGAACAGGTGGGGGTCCGCTCAGGCCCGACAAAAAGAAAATCATCGAGGTAGTGGACAATACTCGAGGCTCCCGACTGCCGTTCAACCACCCAATGCAAGAAGGTACTGAAAGCCTCGAAGTACGCACAAGAAATAGCACAGCCCATGGGCATGCACATGTCGAAGTAGTACCGCGCCTCGAAGCAAAACCCGAGCAAAGGGAAGGCCGAGTGATGCACCGGCAACAAACGGAAAGCCGATTCAATGTCCACCTTGGCCAGGAGGGCACCATGCCCACACTGCCGTACCAGGGCGACGGCAGCATCGAAAGAGGAGTAGCGCACGGTGCAGAGCTCGCGGGGAATAAGGTCATTTACCGAAGTGCCCGGCGGGCAAGAAAGATTGTGTATCAATCGAAACTTGCCTGGCTCCTTTTTGGGAACCACCCCCAACGGCGAGACCGTGAACGGGGAAAAGGGGGGTTCGAGGAATGGACCCGCGATACGGCCAAGCGCACACTCTTCCGAGAGCTTTTGCCGCACAATCTCCCGGTGCTGCCGAACGGAGGCGGCATTGCGGGCTCCACCGAGCCCGGACGCCCCCAGAACGGGGATGCGGAAACCCCGGGAAAACCCCCCAAGAAGCAAACCGGCTGCCCTGCCCCGACGGGATCGCCCGTATAAAAGGAGCCACGGACGCATAGCCTCGACCCGTACCGGGGTCCGGGCCGAGACCGCCGCAGCCTCACTTACCCCCCGCAGGGGCCCCCGCGGGACCCTTGCGGGTGCACTTAGCAGCCGGGTGCGCACACCCCACACAAGGAGCAAGCGTGTTTGAACTTGCAGTCGGGTAAGGGCAGGACGCCTTGTTGAAGCGCCAGCAAACGTCCCCCCCGATGGCGCCCCCCCTTTGCTGCGGCAAAACGGGGGCGGGGACACGAAAGGAGCGCCCACCAGCCCCCAACGGGGATGGCCCAGCCTTGGCGACCGTCGGGCCAGACCCCCCAACCCGACCCCTTACAGACATCTGAGTCAGCCACAGATTGATATCCTTCGTTCCCCACTGCAACTGACAGTTCTCTTCCATTTGATCACGAAACTCCTCGTCATAATTCAACCAGGCCCACCCTCATGGGCCTGGGACGCCGCCAATATATTGTCAGCATGGGCCAGCAAAGCCCCGTACTGCTCCGGGAAGTAGTGCCCCCACACACTCGCCAAACGCAGGAAAGCGCGGGTCCAGTTGAGGGTGTTGCGAGAAACCTTACGCACCCTGCCCGCTTTTTCGTCTTCCTTGCGCTTCCGCCGGCTCTCCCCGGAGCGCTTCCGACCATCGAGCAAACGGAAGATGTCAATATATTTACGGCGCTTAATCCGCCGGCGCAACTTCCGCGGTATGGACTCCCACAATTCGGAACAACGTATAACGGGGGCGGCACCGGACGCCCCACCATCCGCCGCCCCCGGAACTGAGCCGCGCGAAGAAGCCGAAGAGGACGAGGAGGAGGAAGAGGAAGAGGACGCTCGCCGGCAGCGGCGCGCCCGCTTGCGCTTCCCCTTGGCTTTGCCCACCCCAGCGGAGCCCGAAGCGGAGTCCCCTCCCCCCACCGCGGCCCCGCCAATATACTCACCAGGCGTCCCAGAAGAGGCAGCGAGAGTACCCCCGGAGGACCCCCCGGGCACCGGAGGACCCAGCTCAGCCGTGGAGACCGCAGGACCCGCACCGGCCAGCCTGTCCTCAGAAGCCATGGAGATGGTCGGTGTCGAAGTCGTCGGGACCTGCGGAGGAAAGGGAGAAAAACAAGCAGCAGAGACCCCAGGGGTACCGGGAGCCACCGGCGAGCCGGCCCCCCACGCACGAGCCGAAGGCCCCAACCCACCAGCCTCCCAGGCCGCCGCTCCCGCAGCCGCACCACGCCCCTCGCCAAACCAGCCCCCCCCCCCCCCCCCCCCCCCCGGCCCTACACCCCCCCCCGGGACCGCACCCTAAGCCCAGGAGGCCGCAGGGGCGAAGAAGCCGTGCGGTGGAAGGGGAACCGAGGGATTGGGGGTAGGACCCCTCTCCCCAGAGGGAGAGGAGGCGAGTGGAGGGTAGCCCGCGCCCACCTCCCAGGACCGGTTGGGAATCGGGGCCCCCGTTGACCCAGCCCGCCAGCACCCGGACTATCCGTACCTTCGGGCTCTGCTAGCACAGCCGGCGAGGAAACCCCACGGGACGCCCCCCCAGGAGGGACCAACTCAACCTGGGAGGCACACTCGACCCTGATGACGGGCGCAGGACACTCGCCCGCTCCGCCACGGCCCCGAGCCCCGCCCACCCGGCTGCACCCTCGCCCCTGCCGGACCCCCGAGAGGACCCGGGCCGTCGAGGTCGTAGAACGCGGGGCCCGACCATGGCCCATGGGCCGCGCCACACCGCGCCCCCTAGTAGTGCCACGTGCCCCCTGGGCCGCCCCCCGTGACCCCTTGGCAGCCCCCCGCGATGGGACCCTTCGGGCCATGAGCAAGGGGTACCCCAGGCAACAGAAGCCCACCCCCAAAGGGCACGTGCAGCTCAGGACCCTCTAACTGCTGCAGCCACAGCAGCCTGGAGGTGTGTGGTCTCTTTCTTTTTTATTATTGTATTATTATTGTTGTTTTGTTTTTTTTTTGTTTTTTTGCAGCAAACGGGGCCCCCCCAGAAGTGGCAGGGACAAAAGGTGACCCAGCAAGAGGGGACCCAGCACCCCGCTAAAAGAACCGGCCGCCAAGGAAGACCGGGAAGCCCCCCCCCCTCCTCTCCCCTACCCACGTGCCAAGCGGCAGGCACTCGCAAGGTGCGCCGCGAAAATTTGAAACGGCCGGCGACTGAGCCGGCCAACCCGGCCAAGACCAGCACTCGGGGGCAGAGGGGAGGCCAAAAAACCCGCCCCAGAAAACAAGGCCCCGAAGCCAAGGCCCAACTCACCAGCTCTCCTCCGCGGCGCCAACCTTCTCGCCGGCACGAGCAAGGAGGAAGAGGGAGATCGCCAGCCGGCGATCCCTCCTTGCTCGCACAGGCCACGCCCCCACAACCGCCCATGCGGCCAATCCGCAGACGCCACGTGGAGGACGTGAGGGGCCCGCAGGCACGCAAGCCTGCCCGTGCCCCCCCTCCCCCCCCCGGCCCACCGCCGCGAAGAGGGCTGCCATGTGGTCGGGCCCCGGGAACCCGGTTACCCGGCCAGCCGCGGGACCGGGGCCCGTCGGCTCAGCCATCATTAGGTAGCACATTTCGCTCCAAAATACATTGGTAGTCCTCTAACTTCATGATTCCTTTAATACGTTCCAGGCTTCCAGTTCCTGAGGCAGCAAAACAGCCCCACAACATTATGGAACCTCCACCATATTTAACTGTAGGAAGGGTGTTTTTTCCCTTATAAGCTTCATTTCTTCACTGGTCTACATTGTCAAAAGGCTCAAGTCTGGTTTCATCTGTCCACATAACTTTTTCCAAGAGGGATTTTGGTTTCTCAAGGTGGGTTTGGGCAAAACTCAGGCGTGCCTTTTTATATCTGTCTTTGAGCAGTGGGATCCTCCTTGACCTTTGCCCATGAAGTCCTTCTTTGTTTAGTGCGCGGCATATGGTGCGGGTGAAACCACCACTCCAGATTGCTCCAGGTCAGCCTTAAGCTCTTTGAATGTTTTACGTAGAGTTTTTCCTACAGTTCGCACTAACCTTCAAAGACTTCATGGATTAATTTTCCTCTTCCCACCACGTCCTGAGAGGTTCTTGACAGCTTCATGAACAGAAAGCTTCTTAATAACATTATGAACTGTAGATACAGGAATACCAAGGTCTGTGGAGATGGTCTTGTACCCCTGAAGTTTGATGTTTGGTGGTAACGGCTTTTCTGATGATCTCAGGCAGCTCTCTTGTTTTCACCATTGTGAAGATGGAACAGGGAGTGACTGTGGCCATTCTAAACATTAGAGTCATCATTCATTGTGTGTCTAATTTTACTGCAATGGGAATGAAGTTCTTCTGTTCAAACTGATTTGAATTGTTTATAAGGGTGCAAATAATCATGTCCTGGCAATGTCCCAGTTTTTATACTCTTTTTCTACTCTTTCCTTTTTTAATTGGTCTTGTTTTATTTGATTCTTTTATGTGTCAAATATGCGTGCATATATAGTCCAAAGCCATTTCACTGGTCACTTTATTTTAGGAGATATTGGACTTTAAGGGGTTGAACTACAAGAGTGCCAATAATGTTGACCATAACTGTAAGCTTAAACGTTTATGGGAGAAAGGTGGGCAGCATTGGCTTTGAAATTTGTATATAAGGATCCTACTTTTCGGAGGGTAAGTTTATTTATTTAACAGGTTTTTATATAGCGCTTTATCATTTCAATCAAAGCAGTTTACATTGAAACTTAAACTTGGTAATATACATTAAACAGGGACATTGATAACTTGGATTTTTCTGAGGCATTATATATAGATTATATACCAAATTATACAAAATTATATACCAAATTATACAAAAGTTTGTTGACAAAATAGTTAAATTCTGTTTAAATGTCACAATTTAAATTGTGAAAAATCCTATGCATAGAATGGAAATATTTCTTTTACTAATTAGATACTGATAATCATATTATGTCAGCTGCATATCTATAGGTATTTTAGTTGTTGAACCTCACAGAATATTACATTTTACTTGAGGAGTTAAGTTTGCTTAACATACTATTTAAATACACATCCCAAGAAATAAAGAATGTCTTAACCTGTTCATTCAGTGTTAGAAATTCAGTATTTATGTTAAATCCAAATATTAAAAATGGTTAATTTAAAATTTGTTCCCCTTCATTTGCTTCTTTTCAGATTTAAACTTGTTAATCTCTTCCAAGTCTATTTCTTTAATAGAGGACAAAAGGACTTTTGCACCTCTTTAAGATAATCATGATTGGTCTTCCTGTTTATTGCATTTTGTATGTATGGTAAGCCTGCCTGAGCCTTAAGAAAACACAAACATCAACAAAACATCCTGATACAAGCAAATTAAAACTGGTGTTTTTTGGATACACACCAGAAAAATATCTGTTCCCCTAACATTGTCATTCCTCCCCTGACTTATTTTGTATCCTTCACTTCATTTTTGTGCCTTTTCTTGCATTAATGACTCTTAGGGATATGTTTACTAAAGGTCAATGCGCATTAAGTAAAGTTAATGCATGTCAAGTGCTGCAGTGGTCCATAGAAATGAATGGGCAGTGGCAGCGCTTATCCCATTCATGTTAACTTTACTTAATGCATGCATACTTAACATGCATTAATTTTTAGTAAACATGCCCTTAAGTGATGCAAACATACATATTTGATTCCATTTGAAAAGGTACCAGCAATATAATCTATGGTGCAAAAACACAGATAAATACAGATTTTTTTGTGCCTTTAAAGAATTCTAATTAGCTGGAAAATAAAAACCTACATTTTAAGAGCAGGATATTCAAAGGCATTTAAGTGGTTTAGAGACCTGCAAACCTCCTATATGCCACTCAGCAGGATATTCAGGTCAGTGTTGCCGAATATTCTAAGGGCCTTATATTCATTTGCATTGGCTATGTGCCTCTAAGGTGCATAGCCATCACCGCCGAATTTTAACCTCAGATATTCAATCCAGGGCCTTATCTGGCCACCAGCATTAAATATTCGGGGTCGCCGCAAAGAAGCACATGGTACAGAAGGTAGCTGTGCAGTGGGATTTTTCAGCCGTTGCCCGGTTAGCTCCGGTGGTGGAAGCTAGGACAGCTTTGGTTGTGCCTAACCTTTGCCTCTTGGGATAACTGGACAGCGGCTTAATATCACTGGCACATGGTTATCCCCAGGTTAGCGGTTAACATCGGGGCATATGGCAGCATTACTCAGGGATAACTGTATTAGTGCCGCTGAATATCCTACTTAGGGGCATTTACACAGTTTACAGCCTTTGAATATCAGGCCCTGACCTTAGCCGGCTAGTGTTGGGATTTTCCAGGGGAGGAGCGGAGGAGGCACCTGGGGAAACTGGCTATCAGTGATATTCAACCGCTAGCTGGAACATCACCGACCCCTCCTCCTTCCGTAAACACCTAAAGCCCTCCTTTTTAATGAGCATTACGGACCAACTACCCAACTCCTCCCCCGACCATGACCCACATTATACTCACTGATAGCAAACCAGAACTATCAGTCTGGTAAATAATTAAACTGTTGCCCATGTACATAGTTCTCGGATTGTATATAGTTCTATATTCTATTGTTCTATGTAAACTGCTTTGACCAGGTGAAAAGCGGTATATAAACTAGCTAAATAAATAAATAGTTGGTTATCCTAAAGCAGCTTAAGTTAGGAACTTTAATGGCTGGCCTAACTTTAGTTGCTTTGGGCTAACCAGTCAACGACTGCTAACTGGTTCGTTTTATTCAATGATGTTGGCTGGATATGACCACGGCATTGAATATCAAGGTCCAGGTTTCGGCGATGATGGCTAGCCGCTGTAGCAGTGTTAGCCACCACCGCCCCAAACTTTATAAACACCTAAGAACAGGAGCCCTACATATAACAGAAATACAAGAAGGGCCTGATATTCAAAAGGAATTTACACTGCATATCCCAACTTTGGGCATTTACAGCCTAGTAAACCATGTAAATGCCCTAAATCGGGATATCCAACGGCATTTACACAGTTAGTTCCATTGAATATCTCCTTCAAAGCCCGCTGCCCACCCCACTGCTCTGCGGTTAGCATCGGGGCGTGTTGGGGGCATTCTGAGGCGAAGCAGATGCAGAGACTGCCGCCAACTGGGTAGTGGCGATATTGCACCGCTACCCGATTACCTATCCGTGGCTAAATTAGGCCAGCTTTTGGCTTGACTATATTTAGCCGCGGATGCTAAACGGGTAGCAGTGCAATATCGCTGCTACCCGGTCAGCCTCAGCGGCTCCAGGGCATGTGTGGGATCGCCGGATATTCAATGCTCCAGTGTTAGGGGTCGGCGGGCAGGGCTGTGTGCTCTAGTGGTGCATAGCCTGCTCAGCTGAATATCGGGTCCGAAGAATATACCTTTTGTTTACAGAAAAGATAAACTGGGGAAACAACGCCTGGCAGGTCCAGTAGAGCATAAGGAAATGGGATGATGCATCTCCTCAGCAACTTTCACTGCTTGGGGCAGGCTCACACAAGGGTATTAGGCGCCCTAGATGAAACTTCAGCATTGCACCTCTTCGCAATTAGTTTTTAGACTCCTAGTGCCCCTCCCTCCAAGATTTTGATTGTTCAACTCAATTGTAATAATCTCAACAACATCCCTCCCTGAACAGTCCTATAAAATTGCGGATTTGGACATCACACTTTTAAATATGAAACTTTTGTTTTGTAAATATAAATATATATAATGAAGGAGATTTCAAAAAGCCGCGTACAAGTATAAATGGACTATCCGCATATTACCCATTCTTCCTGCAGGTAGCAGCACTCACTGATGACTCCGAGTTCCTGTGGCTGCCAGGAATCATTGCTTTGCTTTGACCATAGCGATTTCTTGCTGCCCCACCGGAAGCTGCAGCCCTAGGTCATCATTTAGCCTAATGGTTGGGCTATTCCTGCTTGCACGTATGTTGGCTCTTGTGGAACTTCATTGGCGGGAGCACCAGGCTCTTGTACGACTGAAAAAAGTGAAACAAAAGACGTCAGCTAACAAATACTTAAGGCTTTGACTCCTTTATAAGAACATAAGAACATAAGATATGCCATACTGGGTCAGACCAAGGTCCATCAAGCCCAGTATCCTGTTTCCAACAGTGGCCAATCTAGGTCATACGTACCTAGCAGTTTCCCCAAAGGACACAGGTACCACAATGCTTGTATTGGGTCAAGCAGTGGATATCCTGGGTCCCCTTTAATAATGGTTTATGGACCTTTCCTCCAGGAACTTGTCCAAACCTTTTTTAAACCCGGCTACACTAATAGCTTTTACTACGTCCTCCGGTAACAAATTCCAGAGTTTGATTATATGTTGAGAGAAAAAATATTTTCTCTTATTAGTCTTAAATAGGTTATCCTGTAGTTTCATTGCATTTCCCCTAGTCTTTCTATATTTTGATAGTGTAAACAAACATAGATCGATTGTTTACACCATCAAAATATAGGGGACATGCAATGAAGCTACAGGGTAATCTATTTAAGACTAATAAAAGAAAATATTTTCCACTCCATTCATTAATTTATAGACCTCTATCATATCTCCCCTCACCCATCTCTTTTCCAGGTTGAAGAGCCCTAACCTTTTTAGCCTCTCTTCATAGGGGTATCCTTCCATCCCCTTTACCATTTTGATGGCTCTTCTCTGTACCTTTTCTAATAACACTATATCCTTTTTAAGATACAGCGATCAGAATTGCACACAATATTCAAGGTGCAGTTGCACCATGGAATGATACAGAGGCATTATAATATCCTTTGTTTTATTCTCCATTCCTTTCCTTATGATTCCTAGTATTCTATTTGCTCTCTTGGCCGCCGCTGCACACTGGGAGGAGGGTTTCAACATCTTATCCACGATGATGCCCAAATCTTTTTCCTGGGTGGTGGTTCCCAATGTGGAACCTTGCATCATGTAACCATAGTTTGGGTTGTTCTTTCCTAGGTGCATAACTTTGCACTTGTCCATATAAAATTTCAACTGCCATTTGGATGCCTAGTATTCCAATTTATCAAGATCCTCTGTCAATTTTCCACAATCTTCATGCGTATAAACAACTTTGAATAGCTCTGTATCATCTGCAAATTTGATTACCTTACTTGTTATTCCCATTTCCAGGTCATTTACGAATATGTTAAAAAGCAGCGGACCCAGCACAGATCCCTGGGGTACTCCACTATTCACCTTTCTCCATTGGGAAAATTGTCCATTTAGCCCTACCCTCTGCTTTCTATCTTTTAACCAGTTCCTGATCCACAATAGTACATTGCCTCCTATCCCATGACTTTTTAATTTCGCCAAAAGTCTCTCATGAGGGACCTTGTCAAAGGCTTTCTGAAAATCCAGATACACTATATCAACCGACTCACCTTTGTCTACCTGTTTATTCACACCTTCAAAAAAACATAAAAGATTAGTAAGACAAGAACTTCCTTGTCTAAAGCCATGTTGGCTATCTCCCATTAAGCCACGACTATCTACATGTTCAGTAATTTTGTTCTTTATAATGGTTTTTACCATTTTTCCCTGTACTGACTTCAGGTTCACTGGTCTGTTGTTTCCCAGATCACCCCTGGAACCTTTTTTAAAAATTGGCGTTACGTTGGCCATCCTCCAATCTTCAGGTATTACTACTGATTTTGATGACAGTTCACAGATTACTAATAGTAGGTCTGCAATCTCATATTTCAGTTCTTTCAACACCCTTGGATGTATACCATCTGGTCCAAGTGATTTGCTACTCTTCAGTTTATCAAATAATTGTAATAATTGCAGTGGGTGTGGCAAACACCAAACCTACAGAGAAGAAAAGTGTCAGTTGGGAAAAACAGCGGCCTGAAACAATATCAGACTAAAAAAACCCACAATGATACTGGAAATCATATTATTTGCCAAAGCATCAGCATTGTAACCAGGTAACCTTTAGCCTAATTATTAATGCTTCCTTGTTTTTGAGCCAAACTCCTAGCACTTTTTGCAAATGCTTTCACTTTCATAATATTTTTCTGCATATTTATATATTTTTGAAATAATACTTATTGGAAACCTTAATTCATAAGAATAATGGCACATTTTCTAAGATATCTGAGCTTCCCTGAAATTGCAGGAAATAAAGAGTTATGCTTACTAAAGTGCACTAAACTCAGTATTTAGCAGACGCTAACCATTAAAGCTGGCCAGCGGTAAGGGCTACTGCCTCATAAAAATGCAGCACTATTTAGCAGTGGGGCAGGAACATAGAAGCATGATGGCAGAAAAAGGCTATATGATCTATCTAGTCTGCTCTTCCATATCAACTACTATAGTCTCTTTTTTTCCTTTAGAGATCCTCTGCGTTTGTCCCATGCTTTCTTGAATTCAGATACTGTCCTCGTGTTCATTCACCACCTCCACTGTGAGAATATTCTACGCATCTACCACTCTTTCCATAAAGAAATATTTACACATATTACTCCTGAGTCTATCCCCTGTCACCCTCTTCCTATGCCCACTTGTTGCATAACTTGCTTTCAATTGAAAAAGGTTCTCCTCCTGTGCATCATATCATCTCTATCCCGGCTTTCTTCTAAAATACACATTTTGAGGTCTTTTAAGTCTGTTCCCATATGGTTCAAAATGAAGACCACTGACCATTTTGGTAGCCACCCTCTGCACCAACTCCATCCTACAGTATTTATATCCCTTTGAAGGTGTGGTCTCCAGAACTGCACACAATACTCCAAATGAGGTTGCACCACAGACTTATGCAGACGCACTATCACCTCTGCTGGCCATTCCTCTCCCTATACATCCAAACACCTTTTTGGCTTTCACCTTCACCTTTTCTACTGAGCTGGATATGGGCAGAGAAGGGGGGTGGACAGCACAGTCAAATAACACATAGCATTTTGGCGCATTCTAACTGCCATGGCTGCCAATAGCCTGGATGCATCAGCATGCACTTACCATGCTATCTGCCAATGCATTTATCATGCAGTAAGTGCCTGTCCTATGCAGGAACTGCAGCGCAGATGCTGGGCACTCTCTCAACAGTTATTGCACAGGCTCTATCCCTACCATGCATTAAATTTTGCACTTAATGCAACATAAGCAAAGATACTTAGAGCGCTTTTGCAAACAGACCCCTAGGTTCTTTGGCAAAAGATGAATTACTTTAAACTTGGGAAAGGAAACTGGCTTGCAAATTTATTCTACATTCTTTGCGCAAAACTTATATCTGGCTCGTATTTAGTGTGAGGTCATTGAGTATCACTTACTGGTTTCCATGTTACTGGTTCATCTTACATTCCGGTTTTCATTGTTGGTTTTGGTCGGCGACTTAGCTTTAAGAATCTTCATTGTTATCATTTTCATTTTGGGCTTTAAGGTGAGTGGAAGAAGAGGGCCAAAGGGAAAAAAATACCATTCATCTGACTTCTGTTCACAGAACAAAATAGCATGGAAGAATAGACGGTGGCATATTTTTAAAAACTGAAATGATTAAATAAGCATGAACGAAGAAATAATGGGTAAGTTTCTGATCTAGCTAAATTTATCATGATCCCTGCCCAGCTGCTGCTGTCTTTCAGGGTAGCGGGGCAGGTTCTGGAGATCTGTAGAGGGAACTGTGCTGAGACCTCCTTTTCTTAGGGAACAGCACTGATTACAAACAGATGAACTCATGGCACTTTAATGAAAACAGCCCGCACCACCTTTGCTTAATGGTGGGAACCTTCAAGGGTAAACAAAACTCTCCGTTCGTCCTTCTCTTTCCCACCAGCTCTTGTAGTTCACAAATGTTTTTTAATCTTTACTTCTAGAACAAATTGATTTCTTGCCAGTTTGTAACTTTTTACTGATGTTGTGACTGTTACAGTTAAAGACAACCAGGTGTTGTAAACAGCAGGTCGCCTCCTTCTCGCCGTGTCAGCCTCAGATATGCCATGACCCCGACATAGTGCCTTTCACTGTTCCCAAAAAGAGCCTGCCGTGGTCTTCTGAGTCAGATCTTGTCCCATTCTTAGGCATGAAAGGACAGTTAACAATTCATTTGCGTCCTTGTTTGTATGAATGAGTTTCACAAGATCCAGTGTTTCCCACCTGATTCTGCTCTTGTAAGAGCCAAGTCCAGTCCTGTTCTTCTAATCTGCCATGAAATATATTGGGAAAATTGATTAGAAAATCGTGAGGACAAAGAGTTAAGTAGGCAAGAGTACTAGGAACCTTCTACATAGGAAACTCTGACTTTTAGGTCTCCCAAATGACATTGGAGAGTCAAGAAATATGACCTGAACCTTGTGATCCATAATTTTTTGGGGTGATCTGTGATCCCAACCAGCTATTTGTAGAATGTGACTCAAAAGTGATTCTGATTAAGACTGATCTGGTCCATCTCTGTAATCCACTCATAGTCCCTCCGAACATAGTCAAAATTTCACAAAACTCCAGGGGTCAAATAAACCAACAAGTTCCTTTTTAGGAAATCTTGGTTTATTTCTTAGTGGTCACCATAAGAACACACACAGCTCTAGTCCTGCCCTTTTTTTCCGTTCAACACCGACTGAGTCTGTGTTGCTCTTTATGCTTTGCAAGTTTAATTATCAGGCAGATTAGGCGGTCACCTAGGGTAGCTGCTTCTCGAAGGTGGCAAAGAGCAGCTGTAGTCAAAGCATTACAACAGGTCCTGACACCACACAAACTCAAAGACCCAACAGCAAGTATTTTTACCAAGGATACAAGGATACAAGGTGAACCTCATTCCTGCTGTCACCCTGCTTCCGCTCCCCACTATTGCCACTGCTGCAGCCTCTCTCCGAGATCTGCAGTGATGGCAATGACTTTAAAATAGCAATGCAGCACTTACCAAAAGTCTCCTGCACTGCTTCCACTCCCTCTGATGCAGACTTCCTTTTACATGGGGACAGAAGCAACTGGTCAAAGAGTGGCAACATCAGCACACACAGTGTAACTTTTGTTAAATGCTGCATTACTGTTTTAAAGTCATTGACACCATTGCTGGTCCCAGAGAGAGGCAGCAGCAGTGGCAATGGGCTGCCCTTGAAAGGTTGGTGCTCTAGGTGATTGCCTAGTTTGTCTAATGGTAGCACCAACCCTGGACAATATATGGATGTTACTGAGCTCTTGTAAAATTCCCACTGGTGTAAAAGTCTGCACATTGCTTGATGGCATGTACTTTGCCGATGGGTGTGCACATGGGCGGAACACACAAATACATGTGCGAATTATAAAATACTCTAATTTATGCACGTTCTTGAAATATATAGGTGCAGGCATTTACATAAGCAATCTATGCAAGCGGTGCCTATTTGTTTTTATAAAACAGGCTTCGCTTGGGCACCTTAGAAAGTGCTTTAATGAGGTTCTCTCTTATAAATTATCCTCCACATGTGTGTATATAAATATATAAATATACATCTTTATCTTTATCTTTATTGCCAAACTTGATATACCGCTTTGGTCAAGACATATAAGCGGTTTACAATAATTTAAAAGACTACGCTCCCTAACTAAAAGAAAAAGAACACCATAATAAAAAGATAGGACAGAGGGAAAAGGATAGTGCGACAAACAATAGAATACTACAAACACAACAAACCAAACTCAGGAGGGGAGGGTGGTGGGCAAATCAAAAGCTTGTTGAAATAGATGGGTTTTTAGTAAATTTTTAAACTTTGAGTACGAAGATTCTAGACGGAGGGAAGAAGGAAGGGCGTTCCAAAGGACAGGGCTAAGGAAAAAGAAAGCTGCATGGCGGGTTTGTTCTAGATGAGCCTGAGATGGTGACGGTAAACACAAACGATTAGCATGTAGGGAACGCAACTGACGGTAAGGCGTGTGGAGGGAAATGAGATTGTATAAATATAATGGAGTGGATGTATGAATAGCTTTATGTGTCAAAATGAGAAATTTGTATTTAAACTGGAAACGAAGGGGCAACCAGTGAAGATGACAAAGAATAGGGGAAACATGGTCAAAACGACGGGCAAATGTAATGAGACGAGCAGCGGTATTCTGTATCAGTTGAAGATGTTGCAATTGATAAGCAGGCAAATTAGCCAAAAGGACATTACAATAATCCAGTCTACTAGTGATTAGTGCCAACACCAAAGTGACCAAGGAACTGGGGGGAAGAAAAGAACGAACAGCTCTGATTCGACGTAAAGCTGCAAAAGAGTGATGGGTAAGATTTGAAATATGGGCATGAAACGAGAGGGAGGAATCTAAGACTACCCCCAAATAATGGAAAGAAGTGACGAGAGGAATCGGAGTCTGATCAATTGAAGGTGCTAAAGTTGGACAGGAACCACTTAGGGAAACCCACATTGCAGTAGACTTAGAGGGATTTAAGTGTAAAAAATTAGAGGAAAGCCAGGACGCAACACGGGAAAGACACTGGTTCAACTGAGAAAGGTCCAACTGAGCAGGTAAGGTGTGAAAAAGAAAAATGATATCATCAGCATATATATATGTAGAAACAGGGAACTGTTGGATCAAGAGTGGAAGTGGAGAAAGAAAAATATTAAACAATAACGGGGAAAGAACAGAACCCTGTGGCACCCCACAGGGAAGAGACAAGGAAGAAGAAGACTGATTATTGACAAATACAGAAAAAGAACGGGCTGTGAGAAAGGAACGAAACCAGTTCCACACTATACCATGTATACCAGAATCGTACAAGCGGGAGAGAAGAGTTTTATGATCCACTAAATCAAAAGCGGCAGACAAATCCAAAGACACAATAAGGGTGATGTCGCCATGGTCATGAGCGACATGGAGTTCATTTAGCATGGCCAAGAGGACCGTCTCGGTACTGTGACCCGAACGAAAACCTGCTTGTCGAGGATGCAGAGAGTTAGTTGTTTCAACATGGGAATTA
Organism: Ichthyophis bannanicus; assembly: GCA_033557465.1. NCBI lineage: Eukaryota > Metazoa > Chordata > Amphibia > Gymnophiona > Ichthyophiidae > Ichthyophis > Ichthyophis bannanicus. Next base: position 33,473,691 of record CM066044.1, read on the forward strand.
AGTTGTAAGAAAACAAAACGTTCGAGCAGCTTGGCCAAAAAAGGGAGATTTGATACAGGCCGCCAATGGGCAGGCTCAGACGGATCCAAAGAAGGCTGTTTTAAGAGAGGATGGATTATAGCGGACTTCCATGCAGAAGGAAAGATACCCGTAGCTAAACTATTATTCATGATGGTAACCATAATATTTATTTATTTCAGTTTTTTATATACCGCACTATTTATAATCAGCGCGGTTTACAGATGAACACAAAGACCAGAACAACAGGCTGTTCGGTATTACATATAACAGGAGTATAAACTTGGATAACATGGGAGAACTATATACATAGAATAAATATTCAATTAGTTCGATAGCATGAAAAAAAACTATTTACATAAAATAGCAGTAGTGCAAGGGTCAGGAGGAGATTGTGGTTAAGTTTATGGTAAGACTATTCTTTTGAAATTTATGTAGGGTAAAATTTGATAAATAGGTTAAATTTTAGGGCTCTTCTGAACTGGGTTAAATCGGTTAAAGCACGTATGTCAGGTGGTAGGGAGTTCCAGAGTTTTGGGGCGCAAAACATGAAGGCTCTACTCGCTGTTGATCGGCTGCAAGTTGTTATGGCCTTTGGCATTGTTAGAGTGTTTAGTGATGATTGTCTTCTGGATCTTATTGGTGGTACAGTTTGTATGAGGTCAGTTAGTGAATTGGCTGACAAGCCATGGATGGCCTTGTACGTGAGAATCAGCGTTTTGAATATGAGCCTGGCTTGTATTGGGAGCCAGTGAAGCTGCTTGAGGATTGGTGTCACATGATCATTTCTGGATGCTCCATGTAGAACCCTTGCAGCAGAATTCATAGCAAGTTGTAGAGAACTTAGGGTGGATTGTGGGAGACCTTGTAGAATTGAATTGGGATAAGTTCTAAGGTTGGCTCGGCCAACCAACGAGATGGGATAGGGTCAAGCCGGCAAGTTGTTTTTCTGGATTTGGAGAGAAGCTGTACCAATTCAGCAGAGGAAATAGGGGAAAAGGAGGACCAGACATGGGCAAGAGCCCGATTTGAAGGGGAAGACGGTGACTCAATGTACTCTGGATAACACAAGTTGTCAGAAAGAGCCAAAGCAGGAGAGGAATCTGACAAAGAAGTCAAAGGTGAGGGAGGAGAGCTAGTGAATGAGGAACGCAAGTTGATAACTTTGTCTACGAAAAAAGAAGCCAGCATTTGTGGCGCTGGAGCTTTAGTAGATAAAGGGGAAGACACAGAGGTAGATGAGAGCTGATGCAGTATTGTAAAAAGTTGCTTAGAGGAATGAGCTGCCTCAGTAATGGCTGTAGAATAGAAGGAGCGCTTAGCAGACTGCACAGCTACACGATAGGTGGCATAAAGCTGTTTAAACTGACTAAGAGACTCTTGTGATGGATGTTTAGACCAATGACGCTCTGCTTGCCTGAGTTGGATATACTGAAGGCGTAAGCCAGAGTGATACCAGGCAGAATGGACCCCGGGAGGAGCCCTAGAGCTGAGGCAGAGAGGAGCTACTTTATCCAAAGCTTCAGTAAGAACAGAATTCCATAGAAAAGCTTGGGTGTCGGGAGAGGAGGCAGCAAAATCGGCTGGAAAAAGGGAGGGAGCAGCTGGGAAAGCACTAAGCGTTTCTGGAGTAAGGCGACGTTACAGGCGAGGCAGAGCCTGCGATGTAGACACCTCAATAGAACCCGAGGGAGTGTGAGTTACAGAAAATGAAATACAAAAATGGTCAGACCATGGAACCGAGTGGGTAACAGGGGTAGAAAGCAGAGGAAGCAGAGTAGGGGGTGAAAGCACTAAATCGAGAATGTGACCAGCTACATGAGTGGGCCCAGTGAAAAAAATTGTAGGGTCCGATATTCAAAAAAATGTTGAGCTCCTACAATGAGGCTCCCAAATTTGTGCTCTATTTTCAGCCATATTTAGGAACTCAAAATTCACCAGAATTTAGGAAATTAGGGGCCAATATTCCAAGGCATTTACACGGTTTACAAACATGTAAACCGTGTAAATGTGCCTAAGTGGGATATTCAGTTAGTGCTGCTGAATATTCCTGAGGAACGCTGCTATATGCCCACATGCTAACCACTCAGCATCGGGGCGTGTAGGGGGCATCCACGTTTAATGTTTAGCACCGGCACTGCCGCTGAATATCCCCCCTATATGTTCAACGGTGATGTATAAATCATGAGGTTGGGGGGGGGGGGGAGGAAGGTCATTTTTTAAAGGATTTCAGCATCCAAAATGTTGTTTTAGCAGCAGAAATTGCCATTTATAAAATTACCTCCGGCATTCTACTTCCAAAATTAGGTGCACGGATCACCGGGTGCCTACATTTATGCATATGAAAAGTGGGCATATCTGGGTGCAACGCTGAGTGAAGTTTGTGATTTATGTGAATATTTTTATTTTTTTAAATATACATTTATTTATTTTATTTTATTTTACAGTTTTTATATACCGCGCTCTTTGGTATCAGCGCGGTTTACAGATAACAAATTTCGCATTAGAACAGTCCTTTGCTTACATTATAACAAGGTCTTTTGCTTACATTATAACAGGGTCAGTAACTTGGAGACAACATGGTAAACTATATACAACATGGTAAACTATATACATGTACAAAAGGCAAATCTCTAAATATAGCCGGCTGACTTTGTGCATGCTTTACCCAGCTATTCAGGTCCATTTTACAGTATATAAAGGGAAAAGTAAGTGTTTGCTTCCCCTTATAAAATAGGAGTATTTTAAGCACTTAGCTCCCCCTAGAGCTCAGTCTCTCTGTTATGTAATAACCATCCTTGTGCCCAAGTGCTGATGTATAACTGGCTACTTTATTTTATGAAATACGCATATATGTACCAATTTTACCAGCAAATACACACAGCAATTTACTCCTGCCTCGAAGCAGGCAAAACTTTCTATGGGAGCTTGTGGAGAGCTGTTTTATAAAGACACATGGGTACATGGGTTGCCTTTATACAAGTGGTGCTAGTAATGCATCTTTTTTGTTAGAACATTATCCTCTCTAGGCATGGGATGGTGGATATCAGAGTAAATGATCAGAATTCTCCACTGTCACTAACACTGGCGTTATAATGGGAAAGTGGGGGAACTGGATCGGCATTCTTGCAAAACCACAAGGGCTTGCTCCACCCATGCTGCAGCCGCCAGACGGAGATGCTGCAATATCACGCAGTGCAGATGGACTCTCATGCAGCTTAGCAGGAACATTGAACTGGATCCTAGATAAAGCTACATTGCTGGAAATAATGCAGTGACCACTGGAACCTCTACCTTATCGTTATAATAAGCACTGTTCTTTGTTTCATTGCCAGCAAATATCGTGTTACTTATCTTATCTTTACATTTATCACCCACTTTGTTGGTCTTCAATCCCAGTCCTTGAGGACTGTGAAATGGCTGGTTTGCAGGATATAGTCTAAGGAATATAGGTAAGAGAGATTTGCATACAATGGAGGTAGTGGGCATGCAAATCTCTCTCATGCATATTTGTTAGGGATATCCTGCAAACCTGACCAGGAGTGAAGACCAAGGCTCAAAGCACCTTAAAAGTTAAGAAACAATTCATAAACTGAATTCAAAGCAAACTTACATGCATAAAACACAGTTCTTACACACAAAGGAACTGAAACAACACAGTGAATCTGATCATACAGTACAGTATATATACTAATCGGAATGCAAAACATCTTGAGGTAGGTGTCCGGTAGGACAGGTGCCATGTAATTTCAAACAAATACACTATTTGTTTAAAGTTATGCATATATTCAGCAGTAGTAAACATATAAGTGCCACTATTGAATTTGCGCATATGTAATGTTAAATGGTTAACTTACCTGTTTAAAGTTATAGCTGCTACTAATATCTCAAAACTTGGACACATAAGTTATCTGTCCATTGGCTGAATTCCATTGCGCATCATATAACTTTTTAGACCATCTTTGGCCCAGACCAAGCTAAGCCTCTTTTTAGAATGCATAATTATGACTGTTTAGTGATTTAAATGGCCAAAGTTATACTTTTTTTGTGAAGGGATATTGAGGCTACTGAAAGAGGGTGGAGTAACATGAGGCCAGACCGGCATCCCACCACTTCACAGTTCTCAGAGATTCTGCTAGCAGATTGGCTCATGTAGTACTGGAGAGTATGAGAGAGGGCAAAGGGGGCAGAGGAAAGCAAAGAACACTCTAGGACAGCAGTTCTCAACCTTTTTTGTACCGCGACCCCTTTTACCATTGGTCAACTTGTGATGACCCCCAATGATAAAATCAAATGCATCTCTCTTCCTTTACCGTTAACACATTGTCGCTGTAATCATTTGTTGAATTATTAATATATTATAGGCCTTTACAATATGTTTTTATTTATAAAAATGTACTTATTTAAACCACAATAATTATTCACAATAACAAGTAACAATATTTGATTTTGAAATTATTATCATTTTGTAGTCAATGGTTTTAGTATGCTTTATTCAAAAAGACTGATGAAGGGCAATGGTGTGAGCTTTCTTGGCTTTGGCGATTCTGAGAGCCACCATATATGAAGCTTCAACAGCGGCTATGTTTTGCTGGTTGAACATTCCGCCAATATCAAGTCTGCTTTTCTTGATTCCATCAGCTTTGTTCTTAAAATACCAAATATCCTTGCCTACAAAGTTGGGATGCTTCTGTCAAAATGCCGTTTCAGTTTGTTTGGCTTCATGGATTCCGCTGATAGAACTTTGTTACAAATAACGCATTGTGGTTTTCTCAATCCCTGCTGAAAATATGGAGGTGAAACCATACCTTAAAAAGTCATTGCAATATTTTCTTTTCTTGGTATTCTTCTCTGTCATTAATTTTCAATGGAGTCGCTGGTGTTATATAATATTACATGGAAAATTTAATTTTAGTAGGACCCATGTCTGCCATTACAAAACTGGAAGTGATCTAAATAATGTCTCGAGGTGCATCGTTTCTGGCGAACAGGTAAAAGTAAGGATAGCCTAAGTATAAATTGATTAAATTCAAAGTATCTGGCATTTTAGGCTTTGTGATCAAATTAGAACAATAAATTAGAAAGAAATAATAATTCCTGGGATTTGTCAGGCGACCCCTGGTAAATCCTGAGGCGACCCCTGTGGGGGTCCCGACCCACAGGTTGAGAACCACTTCTCTAGGATGATGCCATTTAAAAACAGTCAAGATCTGGAAACACAGATGGAAAAGAGGAAAGCTGAGCGTAAACAGAACTGGTGCACTACAGTCACCAACCTTCATCTCGAAGATGGCACTTGACAATGATAATGGTGTAGGGTCTTTGCAGTGTTTGCCTACAATACGGCGGCATAAAAGTAATGGTTCCTTCTGGCTATATGGTGCTTTTGCATAACCTGTTTGTTTTCTCTAATGTACACCCAGGAATAAATAGTTCTCACTAGGGATATAAAGTTGCATCTATTTTCCAATCCATGGGATAATGAATCCCTCACTCTCTACCTGCCCTCTCCAATCCATCTTGAACCCCATTCCCAACTCCTGGATTGCCCTACATGCACACTCCTTTCAAGCCAGCAGACTCTATTGTGCTCGAATCAGAGAACGGGGACGTTGGGATCCTGCGGAGTCCTTCTGTGTTCCTTGCTGATTACACGCATCTGTCTTGTTCTGACAGCTTGCCTGTTAGTGGAGTGAGTCTGCTGTTTAATTTACCTGACTTGTTAACAGCTCACTGTTTGAAGTTTTAGGAAGTAGCTGATTTCACATTTGCAGTCAAAAGCGCTGAATTCCCATTGGATGAGTAAAATTCTCAAATAATCTAGTAATTTGTACACCATCTCCAGAGCCCCTGGGGATGCTGATCAGTATATATCACAGTGTTTTGGTAAAAAGATTGATGAGCAAAGAGAAGCACATAGTGAACTGGCTGCTTTCAAAGAAGGGAAAGAAGTCCAAGAAGTCACTGCTAGCCCTTTACCTTAGGAACTCTGGATCACTGATTCTTTACAAGCAATTACAGGCACTGAAACGTTGCCCTCACCACTGGATATGTAACATGCCCAAGACGTCTTCCGCTGACACAGACAATGGAAAGGCCAAACCTATGGGTTACCTCTGTGTGGTAGTTTTATATGACTGTGATACCATCTACTCAAAGTAATTTGTTTCAAAGTGCACATAAATGCAAAACTCATAGTGCGGTCTTCCTCTGAATTCATTTCCTCAGATATCTGATTGGTCACTGCTTATCCTAATGTTTGATGAGGTCAGAGAAGCCTGTGACACCCCTTGAGCTTATAGGATCAGCTATTTGTACTGCAATATGGGCAAAGAGTGATTTCAGTTACTAAACACAGTTAAATCTAGATGTCAGGGATAAACTAATATCTTAGGTAGCAAAAGATTTTATCTGTCCAGAGGTCGCTTCATGCTGTTTCTTTAAAGCACTCAAGGTGCAGTAAAATATTTCAACATGCAGATGCCGAGACAGATTTCGGATGATTGAAATGCGGCCTCATCACTAAGGTAGGTTTTAACTTTTGGTTCTTATATTACTTTCTTGCTTGCACTTGCCGATTTTTTAGTTTTCTTTCCTTGTACATTTTCTTCTTGCATCCATTGATATTGGATTTAACTCCCAGAGATGGAGATGAAAGCAGATGCTTCAAACCCATTCATGCAGAGCACAAGAGAGTAGTCGCCCATTGCCTTAGCCATTCAGTCACCTCACCCTGTATCTAGAGCAATCATTAAAGGGGGAGATGAGCAGCAGTGAAAGTTTGCTAAACCTGTCCTGGGGACCCCACATCCAGCCATCTTTTCAGGATATACACAATGAATATGTGTAAGAAATGTGCATACTTTTGAAACTCACTATATGTAAATGTACCTGAGAACTTGCCTAACTATGGGTCCCCAGGACAGGTTTGGGAAACCCTGCCCTTGGCATAGGGACAGGTGACCATCCTTTGGTGGGCTCCTCCCTCCTGATATCATATTCAGTGCAGAAGGCTTGCCCCTCTGAAACTGCATGCTGCCGTAGGCCCATCTTCATCAAGACCTCATCTAGTCACTGGGCAGATATCCAGTGGCAGGACTGCTGTTCCCCCCAGACTGTTTCCTACTCGCCCATGGGGAAGAACACCCCATCATGGTCTCTAAAAATTGCTCAGTTTCATTGTTCTTTCTATTATCTTTCTGCCCATATCTGAGTGTTGAGAGTTGGGTAATTATGGACCCATCATGGTTTATGTGGCTCATGGTACGTGATTTTCCTTGGGATTCTCCCCCCAGCCATGTCTGTCTCTGTTCAACTTCTAAAGTACAACAAACTCAGGCTAGCACGGCTGGGATACTCAAATACTTGCAGCATGAGAAAACATCAACTGAAACATGGAGAGGTCAATATCCAAGAAGTACTTCAACATTTGCTGCACTGCAGAATATCTAAGTGCTTTTTTAAAATGTATTTGGGTACCTTATACATATAGCCTCTCACTTGGTTTGCAGCTTGTCGTGCTGTGAGGGCTTGCGTGCATCAGTGATGCTGAGAGCTAAACTATCGGTAGTTTAACTACTGGCAGGGTCTCCCAAGATGGACAGGTCTCAGCTGAGGTGCCAGACCAAGACAAACTACCCATCTGGGCAGCAGCAGAATGGGACAGTGTTGACGGTGGAGGATCACATTTTTGTGACAACGGCAACAACACCAAACTTAAACTGTGCGGAAGAAAGGCCCGGCAATCTACTTCTGTATCTTGCCATGAAAACCCAATGGATAGTTACAACAAAACAAATTGTGCTATGGTGCTGGAAGATGAGACTCCCAGGTCAAAAGGCACTCAACTAGCTACTGGGGAAGAGCTGAAGACTTTTCAGAGTAAAGCCAGCATTTATGATGTGGTTGGATCAAAGCCCTCGGGAAGTCTGACTGCTGATGTAGCTGCGCATGAAATGAGAGTCAGAAGCTGTAAAGATGTCTTACACATTGGAACATGGAACGTACAAAGCATGAACCAAGGGAAGTTGGAGGTGGTCAAGAATGAAATGGAACGTGTACAACTTGATCTGTTGGGTGTCAGCGAACTGAAATGGACTGGCATGGGGCACTTTGCATCAGATGATCACATGGTCTACTATGCTGGAAATGAAAGACAAAGAAGAAATGGTGTTGCATTTATAATAAAGAAGAAACTTGCAAGAACTGTAACGAAATACAATGCAGTCAGCGAACGCTTAATCTCTATTCGTCTACGAGGATTGCCTATCAACACAACTATAATTCAAGTATATGCCCCAACAACAGCTGCAGAAGAGAATGAAATTGAAGAGTTCTATGAACAAGTACAAGCTGAAATTGACAGAACATGCAAACAGGATATCCTGATAGTCATGGGTGACTGGAACGCAAATGTTGGCAACAAAGAAGAAGGCAAAGTAGTTGGAAAATATGGACTTGGCAAAAGAAATGAAGCTGGAGAAAGACTGATAGAATTCTGCAAGACCAATGATCTATTCATCTCAAACACCTTCTTCCAGCAACACAAACGGCGACTGTACACATGGACTTCACCGAATGGATTATATAAAAATCAAATTGACTACATATGTGGAAGTCAATGATGGAAAAGCTCTGTAACATCAACAAAGACAAAACCTGGAGCTGACTGTGGTACAGATCATCAACTACTAGTATGCAAACTCAAGCTAAAGTTGAAAAAGAGCAAACCACTCATGAATGCAGCAAAATATGACCTTGAGAATATACCACTGGAATTTAAAGACTGCCTGCAAAATTGATTTGCTGCTTTAGATACAAATGACAGAGCTCCGGAAGAGTTATGGAATGACATCAAGAAGGTTGTGTTGGAAGAAAGCGAGAAGTCTCTACAAAAGGTGAAAAAGCAAAAACAGCCAAAATGGATGACGGAAGAAACTCTGAAAATTGCCCAGAAACGCAGAGAAGCTAAAGCCAGAGGAGAAAAAAAGACAATTGCAGAACTCAACAGAGATTTCCAACGTGCAGCAAGACAGGACAAGAAAAAGTACTACAATGACACTTGCAAGGAAATAGAAGCAGAAACTATTAGAGGAAGAACAAGATTGGCTTTCCTAAAGCTACGAGAGTTAAAGAAAAAGTTCCAGCTTCGAATTGGAATGTTACAAGATGCTCAAGGTTCTATGTTGAATGATGCTGAGAAGATCAAGAAAAGGTGGAAGGAATATACAGAGTTTTTATATGATAAAGATCAAGTGGACCAACAGCCGTTTCAACCTGTACCTTATGATTGGGAACCATTGGTGATGAAAGAAGAAGTTGAAGCAGCATTGAAAACCTTATCAAAGAACAAGCACCAGGCATTGATAGCATTCCCATAGAAGTATTGCAGCAATCTGATGCAGCTGTTACCGTACTCACAAGGCTCTGCCAAGAAATATGGAAGACAACATCATGGCCAACTGACTGGAAAAGATCTGTGTTTATACCAATACTAAAGAAAGGTGATCCAACTGACTGTGGAAATTATCGCACAATCGCTCTGATCCCACATGCCAGCAAGATTCTACTGAAGATGATTCAAAAGAGACTACAACCATACCTGGAACAAGAACTACCTGAAGTGCAAGCAGGGTTCAGGAAAGGGCGAGGAACGAGAGACATCATTCCGGATGTGAGGTGGATCCTTGAAAAGACTAAAGAATACCAAAAGGATTTCTATTTGTGCTTTATCGACTATAGCAAGGCTTTTGACTGTGTAAACCATGAGAAACTCTGGGCCACATTAAGAAGCATGGGTATACCAGAACACCTGATCGTTCTCTTGCGCAATCTGTACATTGATCAAGAAGCAACAGTTCGAACGGAACAAGGAGAAACAGAATGGTTTAAAATAAGCAAAGGTGTAAGACAAGGCTGCATATTTTCCCCCTACCTGTTTAATTTATATGCAGAACAAATCATCAGAGAAGCAGGATTGTATGAAGACAACAGAGGTGTGAAGATTGGTGGAAGACTCATCAACAACCTTCACTATGCTGATGATACCACATTACTGGCTGAAAGTGAAGATGATCTGAAACATTTGCTTCTCACAATCAAAGAACATAGTCTCAAAATGGGCCTGCACCTTAATGTAAAGAAGACAAAGATCATGACAACTGGCATAATCAACAGGTTCATCGTTGAAGGAGAAGAAATTGAAATTGTGAACAACTTTAACCTACTTGGATCAACTATCAATAAAGAAGCAACAAGCAGTCAAGAAATCAGACGACGCATTGCTCTTGGCAGAATGGCTATGAAAGACCTAGATAAGATTCTCAAGAGCAGAGATGTCTCTCTCCATACAAAGATTCGACTTGATCAAGCCATGGTATTTTCAATAACATCATATGGATGTGAAAGCTGGACAGTGAAAAAGATAGACAGGAAGAAAATTGATGCCTTTGAATTATGGTGCTGGCGGCGAATACTGTGTATACCATGGACTGCCTGAAGAACAAACCAGTCGGTACTAGAGGAGATCAAACCTAAGCTTTCTTTAGAAGCTCAGATGACAAGACTTCGACTTTCATACTTTGGACACATCATGCGAAGAGAGAGATCATTAGAGAAAGACATTATGCTTGGCAAGATAGAAGGTCAACGTAAAAGAGGAAGGCCAGCAATGAGATGGATCAATACAATAACAGCAGCTATGGGTACCAGTCTGTCAACAATGAGCCGCCTGACTGAAGACCGAACACAATTTAGGATAGCTATCCAGAGGGTCGCCATGAGTCGACTCCGACTCGACGGCGCTTAACAACAACATACATATAGCAATATAGGTATATTAAGGTATATGTATAATGCTATATGTTGAATGGGGGGGCAGGGTTGAAGCATTCCAGAGGTGGGATTGCAAATCTGTATAAATTATAGGCCCGATATTCGAAAGGCATTTACAAAGTTTACAAAGATTTTGGGCCCGACATGCAAAAAGCATTTACACGGTTTACAGTCCAGTAAACCATGTAAAAGCCTTAAATTGGGATATTCAAAAGCTCTTACACAGTTAGTGCCATTGAATATCCCCTTCTACCCCCCCCCCCCCCCGATGCTATGCGGTTAGCATCGGGGCGTGCTGGAGCATTCTGAGGCGGAGCAGAGGCGAAGACTGCTGCTAAATGGCTAGCGGCGATATTGCATGTTGCCCGGTTAGCGAACTGTGCCTAAAAGATAGGCAAGAAAAAGCCTTGCCTATCTTTTAGGCACAAGAGCTTACCAGGAAGCGTGCAATAACGTTGCTGCCTGGTTAGCTACTGAGGCTTCAGGTGTGTGCGGCGATCCCTGGTTAATCAATGCTGGGGCTGCATATGACTCCAACAATGAATATCTGGTATTAAGGGTCGGCGAACATGGCTATGCACTGTAGAGGCGCATAGCCTGAACAAGTGAATATCGAGCCCTATATATATAAGCTATTCGGCTTCTCTATGTATAGATTATACATGGGGAGCCTAATCCAGGAAGGGGCACGTCCAGGTCGTCCAGACATGCTGGAGCAGTTCGGGCTTCTTTGTACCTGATTCTGCACTGCAGGAGCTAGACACCCCTGCGGTAGCAGGATCAGGCACCGGGATGACCCCGCGTGCCCCTTCAGTGGCCACAGGAGAGGTCCAGGCAGCAGGATGGCCAAGCCCCCTCTGCTCCCGCAGGCCAGACACCCCTTGACCAGGTTTCCTGCTGCCTGACCCTTGGCGGGAGTCTGTCAGGGCCGGGATCGGGCAGCCGGGCTTCACCTTCAACTACGCCGTTGCTCCTGGGGGAGCTGTCAGCCGGTGAGAAGGGGCGTCCCGCGCTTATTCCACCTCCTGGATCATCCCTGTATGTCTGGCTCGCCCACACCCTGTCCCCGTGGCTCTGTGTGTGCGGGGAGAGAGGAATGCGGAATTGGGGCAGGACAGCTTGTGAGGCTGCTTGTCCCATCGGGATGTACAGCCCTGAAAGTCACTTTACAGAATCAGGCCCTTAGCCTGCACATGTTAAAACCAGATATAACTTGAGCCATCTGAGTCAAATGTATAAGCTTTATATAGGGCTGTTATTTTGTTCCTATACATTTAGCTTACACATGCAAATAATTGATGCCTACACGTATAGGCCCGATATTCGAAAGGCATTTACACAGTTTACAGCCCTGTAAACCATGTAAATGCTGCTCTCCAGGAATATTCAATGGCTCTAATGCGGTTAGTGTTGCTGAATATCCCCTCTCGTCCCCCTTACATGCCCCAATGCTAACTGCTTAGTATCGAGGCACATCACAGGTGTTCTGGGGACGCAGCAACAATCAATAATCAGGCAGCAGCGATATAGCATGCTGCCTGGTTAGTGACCTGCGCCTAAAAGATAGGTAAGGCAAAAGCTCGCCTGTCTTGAAGCACAGGACTAACCGGGCAGCATGCAAATCACTGCTGCCTGGTTATATAGAGGCAGTGCGGTGATCCTGACTATTCAATGCCGGGGCCACATATGACCCCCCCGTATTGAATATCTGGGGTTAGAGATTGGCAGGGAGGGCTATGCGCTGAAGGGGCGTATAGCCCTCCTTTCTCAATATCGGGCCCTAAGTGTGTACTTCTGCATATATATTCAGCAGTGCTTGGTAAGAATATAGCATTGATGAATATAGGCATAATTTGAAACATCCAGATTAGATGTTTTAAATCATGCCTTAAATATTTTATTGGATATTGACCTCAGAGTTCACTAGTGTAGAACTGAGAACCAGAGATCAACCATGTTTTAGAGACAAGCTTAGTAGTGATTGTGGCCCATTCAGGCTGTCCAGTTGCTCCAAATATGGTCAACACTAATTCCCAATTGATATCTGGTCTTCTACCTCTTCTGCGCTTTCCCCCTTCTCCTGTATCTATCCTACACATGCTTTGAGTTCTCACCTTTCTATTGTATTTACCAAAAAAGAATGTCATACAACTTCTTAACAGTTCCATTAGCTATAACAGGACTAGGCTATTGCAAGTGCTATACATAAACAATTCTCATAATAAAAGAAATCCGTCACTGTGAGCTTCTCCGAGTACATGCCACCCATCATCACAAGGGGAATCAGTTTTCTATATATCTTTTCAGCACAGCCCACAGTTGCAAGAATGAAACCTGGTCACCATTTTTTTCCATTGCTAACCTCCCATATTTATAAACCATCTCCACATAACCCCACCAAAAGCGTTCCTTTGAGTTAGCAGAATCCTTCCAATGTCTTAGTAAGCAATGTAAAGCTATTGAGATAAGCACACCGAATACTTTACCTTCAAGTGGTAGTAGCAAGTCAGACACTTTAAAATATCCCAGCACAATCACATCCTAGGACGACGATATCTGCCTCTCTAAAATCTTTTGCATTACTACCCAGAGTTTCTTCCAGAGCCCTTGCATATATCCGCAGTGAAATGCAGATGCTCTAAAGTCCCAATCTCCGAATGGCATGACCAGCATTTGTTAGATAAAGATGGATTACTTTTATAGGACTTTATAGGTATCCAGAGTGTCCGATGCAAGAAGAAGGAAAGGATTGTCTTAAAGCAAATGATTTTGAACCCTACACCCTCATTTTCCAAAAGCTGGGCCACTATTCTTATGGTACAGGTGAGGTTAACTTTTGTTCCCATACTTTCTGTAGACCTAAAACTCCTCTCTGCAATCTTTGTTCTGTGAGAACCTTGTAGAGAGCTGCTGTTGTGTGACCCCTCCCAGAGTGATCTGCTCACAAAGATCCACAATTGATGGCTTCTCTAGGTCTTTGAGAGAATATCTCCAAGCTCAAATACAATAGTGCAACTGCATCCATTTGAAGCATGTGAAAAAGGAAGGGAAAGCTTTTCCTACAGTTGGGTAAAAAACATCAGCTGGCTTCAATGCATAACATCTCCAAGCATATATATACCGTTCTGCATCTAGAACTCCCATAGATACTTCTAAACTTGGAGCATGGGGTTACTCCATTGCAGAAGATGAAGAGGTTGACAACAGCGAACCTCCTTTTTACTAACTATCCTTTACCAATAGAGCCTCTAAAATAGCTCGCAGAAGCACATTTCCCTTCCACGCTTTCAACATTCTGATCCCAATTATTCTGTGAAGGGCCATAGGAGCTCTCAGGTCCCACTCAAAGATAGACCACACCAGGGTATAACACAGAGAATCCAGAGCAGGAACTGATGCAAAATGAATGCTCTGCGGTAAATGGAAGAGTTTGGGAAATGCACATCTTCTGTAGGGTTATACAGGGGCGACGCCTAAGCAAAGGGAATTAAGGGGAATTGGATATAGTTCACGCCTTTTCTCAAATGTTCAAGACAAATTACATTCACATACAGTAGGTATTATCCTGTCTCCTAGGGGCTTACAATCTAAGTTTGTACCTGAGCCAATGGAGGGTTAAGTGACTTGCCCAAGATCACATGGAGCCACAGTGGGATTTGAACAGAGCAATAGGCAGGGCTGCAATTTATACACATAGAGGCCAATTCTATTCTGGCTGTCCAGCCCCTCCGCAGCCCCTCAGAATCGGGGTGTACAGCGATAGCATCTGATTCTGATCCTAGGAGGGCTAGACATGCCTGTGGGATCAGAATCGGGTCTACTAGCCTGGACGTGCAGGCTGGGCCCCGATTCTGATGGGTTGCATGCCCAGCAGATCCCCGGCTAACCCAGCCAGGCTCCATTCAGGAGCTGTGATCACTGACTGCAAGACCAAACATTTTTTTCCCACAGCCCAACCCCCAATCTGGCCTTCCATAGCCAGAGTCAGACTGCAGGGATCCCCCTGCACCCCCTCACCTCATTGCCGCCCCCTGGCTCCATCGTCCCCCATCTATGTGACCCTGGAAGAACAGGGCTGACCTCAGAATTGGTCCTGTACATCTGGGGTCACGGCCCGCTCATGCCCCGACTTCGCTCTGCCTCTAGACCGCCCCCTCCCATGCCATCTAAGGCTCCCCATACAACAACGCTGTTTGTATGGGGAGCCTTTGCAGCGGGAGCCGCAGCGGGACGAATAGCGGGGATGTACATCCAGGCAGGACGTACAATCCCCCTATTCGTGGCACAGAATGACCCCTGTAGGTTATAGAACACATTGACCTACATGCATTTCTGGGCCAATCTAGGCGCGCGCTGCTGTGCCTGCTCTAGGGCAAGCATAACTGCTCTGACTAGGCTCAAGTGTATCCATATTCCTCTATTTATAAAGTAAAACATGGGCATGCTTCACTTTATAAACCAGTTTCCAACTATGCATGCAGTAACACTCATTGCCTCTGCAGGAGTTTAGAAAATAAGCCTCAAAATTGAGAAGGGAGATGGGCCTATGATTAGCATATCTTCATGATCTCATCCCGGCTTTGGTATTACCACCATCATGGCTTCAGACATTGTGATCTAGCCATTTCTCTATTTTTCAGGCATACCCTAAATAATGCTAACAATAAAGGTGCTAGTGGCAAGAAAAAAGCCTTAAAAATTCAGCAGTGAATCCATCTGGGCCAGAAGCTTTCTGGTTCCTAAGTGACTGTGTAGCCATTGAACCTCCTTCTCTGTAATGGCGACTTCCAAAGGCCCACTCAACTGCACCAAGAAGGGGCCTATTAAAAGAGCTAAGAAAGCCCTGCCAGTACTGTTGTGTTCCACACCCTCTGAAGAATATAATTTGGAATAGAATTCAAAAAACTGAGCCCATGATATCCCTATTACCTGTACCTATTGAACCTGTAGATGTGGATATCAGGGATTTTCTCCCTAGTTTTTCATCCTTTCAAATTGAAAGCAGGTAGCTTCCCTGCCTTGTTCCTTGCTATGTGGTAGTAAGACCACTGTATATGTCTGCTGACCCAAGAGGTAGTTGTATTGAAATTTAAGAGTTTATATATTATTCATCGCTCCTGACAACAACCCCCAATCAGGTGCCTTTTCCAGGGAGCTGTGTCTCATTCCAACTGGAGCAACTGTTCCTCTCATTATCACTTCTGCTTAATATTATAAGTAATAACCACACCCTGAATAATTGCTTTAAAACATTCCATTTCAGAGAACAAATTAAGACAGCCAGGTTGTTAAAGTTAAAATATTCTTCAGTGGCTTTAAGTGAGTTCTAAATTCTTTAGAAGAGAATAGTGCATTATTAAAATGCCAGATGGGTATGGATCCCCCCCCCCCCCTCAACTGCATCATCCAGGAGCGGAAAAGTACCTGCATGATCAGAAACAATAATAGTGTCTATTCTTGCCTCCATCAAGCAAGGAGAGAGACTATTCATCAGTAGGAAATAATCTATGCAAGAAAACAATTTATGGACAGCAGAGTAGAATGTGTAATCCTTCCCTATCAGATTCAACAGCCTTCAGAGATTCAGTAGCCCCCCTGTCCTGATAATTTCCTTAAGTGTCAGTGATGGCTTAGTTGGCACATACAATATTTAGATCTCGGTTGTCTGTCTAATAAGATTGCAGTCTCAAGATATTTTTATTTATTTATTATTTATTTATTTATTTATTTTATTTATTTATTATTTATTTATTTAACATCTTTTATATACCGCACTATTTATAATCAGCGCGGTTTACATAGAACAAGAAAACATCGGACAGAATACAATATCTGAGTATTTTACATATAACAGGAACAATAACTTGGGTAAACCGGGGTAATTAATAAATAAATAAACTCCAGTTCTGATATGTAGATAAATATTATTTATTTATTTATCTACATATCAGAACTGGAGTTTATTCCATCTTCAGTATTTGAGTAGCTAACATCATCTCCATTCATCCCACCTGGTTTTAAGCTTAAGTTAATTTCCAGCCACATCTGATTGCTGGGAGAACACCTGAAAATTAACCGTTTTACTTATCAACACCGCTACACCACACTTTTTATAAACCACCAAAACATAATAACATTTCTTGATCCACTGGCTCTTAATAGATGTCAGCCTTCACCCTCTTCAAATACACCAAGAACTTAGTGCACTTTACTGGATGATTTAACCCGTTAATGTTAATGGGTTAAATGGAGCCAACCTTATAATCATAAAGCACTCCATCTTACTCGATAGGGTTACCACAGTGTCATCCCCTTTGTGCGACAGTTTCACCTCAGCCCCGCCTTCCAGCAGGCTCTCATTGGAATACACACTCATATCCTCATAGTTCCACACATAGAACTCACACACAGCCATACAACCAACCAACCAACCATAACATAACCAGGAACACACCATTCAGCCCTCCCTAACCTCACATTCCAGCAGTCATATTCCTCAGCCATACATATACATCCAAAAATACTCTCTCAGGCTCAAATCTCAATCCAGCATTACCCCATTCCCCTTCCCACATATCCAACAAACATATCACCTCTGTAAGGTGAAGCTTAACAGCACAGTCATCTGGTATCACACTTGCCTTAAGCAATGACCATGCCTATGTTTATGTTTTATTAAAACTTGATATATCCTCTCCTTTACCAAGTAAAAGGGTGGTGTAAAATTATAACAGAATAATAATAATAAGTAAGGACAAGAACGCCAGGATTCAAAATAGGAAAGCTTTCGTTCATACGACAGGGAAAGGAGGTAGGAAAGAAGGGACTAGGACTCAGAAGGAGATAAGTTAAAAGCAATCTGAAAGAAGTAGGTTTTGAGTTGGCTTTTGAAGGATTTGTAAGATGGCTCCATGGGCAGAGTTGGGGGCAGGGATTTCCAAAGAATGGGGTCAAGAAAATCTTGGCTCCAGGGACTGTAAATGCTCTTCCATAGCATCCCCATCCCTGGCTGACCCGGGGAGTGGATGACCCCGCTGTTGGTTGTAACTGGGGACCTCTTAATCATTGCTTCCACTAAGTGGCATAATTCATATCCTACAGGGGTCATTCAGTACAGCGAATTTGTTCCCCTGCCGTCCCGGCTAATGCCTCCCTATACTAACAGCTCAGTTGTACAGGGAGACTGAGATGGTGGTGGGAGGGGCGTTACTGAGGTGGAGCAAGGGTGGGGCTGGGGTGGGCTGCAACCCCAGATGCACGGGGCCAATTTTTAGGTTGGCCCTGTACATCCAGTGCCTTGAAAATGAACGGGGACTTATTCCACCACAGAGGTGGAATAAGTCTCCCTGGACATTGGGGGATCATGCTGCCGCGCCAGGGCAAAAAGGTAAGGGTGCAGGAGGATCCCCACAGCTGGATGCTGGCATGGGAGGCTGGATTGAGGGTCCGGCTGCGGGAAAAGAAGAATATCTGCGACGGCTGGCATTTATGGCTCCTGAATGGAGCTGCGGTGCCAGGCCGATGGGACGGCACTGCAGCTCCATTCAGGAGCCTGACTGAGGTAGCCAGGGAACTGCTGGGCATGCAGGCCAACCAGAATTGGGGCCTGGCCTGCATATTAGGGCCATAGACCCAATTCTGATCCCGTGGGCACATCTAGCTCCCGTGGGATCAGAATCAGGTCTACCTTTGGGTGTCTCACTTCTGGTCGGCCGCACAAAGGGCTGGATGGCCAGGTCAGAATGTACCTTCACTTGTTTTTCTTGTGTGTTTTGTCTGCCACGCTTAACTAGATTGCAAGCTCCAAGGTCTAAGGCCTGTCCATTATGTTTCTCTGTACAGGGCTGCGTGTGTCTGGAATTAATTATACAAATCTTGATAATAAGATGGCGTGTAGTCCTTGATGAGGTTTAGAGGATGAGCTAGGCTTGATATTTGCCAGTTTTATGAAACTGGTTTGTGAAAAGCTCCATCTTACAGCTTTTACAGTGAGCAGGTCCCCAGTTGTTATGTTGTCCTGATAGCGGAGAGCTCACTATCTGCTATATTATTATTAGTGTTCAACCTGCCAATAAACTTCTATCATTATGTAGTCACACCCTTGGGTGAACAGGATATATTGCTACAAATTATACATCTAAGACTGCAAAATCATTTTTTTGGCCCTTTAGTCTTTTCTTTGTGCTGATAGTGGACTTGAGACAATCTTGTCTGTTTCCGATCTGTACGCAGGCAATCTGGCAGGTTTCTTGGAGAGGGCAGGTAACCTTATGCCCCTATGTGGATTCACAGCACATACAGCCACATGTGACTGCTCGCTACACTTACACGCTTGCAGGAACATCCCAGGCAGCTCGTGTCATTAGAGACACCTAATATAATTTTGAAATTAAAGGCCTTTCTCATTGCTCAGTGGATCAGTGACTACTGTATTAGGAACAGAATCAAGAAGGGAAGAGAAAAAAATGAGAATGGATGATTTACATTCAAAAAAGCAATTCTGGCATTGCATATATTACAATATTTAAGCTTTCTTAAACTATTATTCTAATTATGAAATTTCTCTTGCTAATGATTATCTTACATATGAAGCTCAGTAGATTTGAAGAGTTTGATAGATTGATGGTAGCGGTTCATGGATCAGCTGAATTAAAAATGAACGGTGTTTCTCAATTTGATCCTAGAGCATTGCTTAACATGCCTGCTTTACTGGCTATCTACAATGAATACGCATGGCTGGCAAGGACTGGAAGTGAATACCACTGCTCTTTCCAATTGCTAAAATGCTCTGACTGCTTCCCTTGGTCAGATCTATGCCTCCAGCACCTCCAGTTTCACTTTAGACGTCTTCATCAATACCTCTGTGGAGGCTTTGGACTCTTTTCAGGTAGAACTTTGCTCGAGTTTTCCTGTCTTTTCCCAGCCTTTTTCACACTTGCAGGAAGAAGTCTGCTAGAAGAAGAGAGACGTGGAACTTTTTCTAGATCTTTCTATCTTCTTGATTAATTTACTCTGAGGCACTGGCGTCCTCTATACCCTCCATCAAAGTTGCTATGCAAAATCTAAAATGTGAATATAATCTTGGTCTGCTGATACTGCATAACAATGATCGTTAAGCTTTCTAAGCGCAGGTACCCAATGTCTGCAATGACCAGGTTGCTAAGTATTAAGGCCAATGGGGACTTTGCTATGGTCAGCTGGGAACTGTGCTTCTTTGGGTGCTTGTGTCAAGGGTTTGCCATCCCCCTTTTCCCTTCAAAGGAAAGAAAGCAGGGAAGATCACTGTAATCATGATCGTACTCCCTCCTGCTTCCACTCACTAACCTGTTTCCGAATTTGACAACAGACTTAACATGGAATAAGGCCTACACAAGGCACTGGAGGCATTATCTGTGGAGGTTTCTAGAGAAAACTATCCAGCAATATTATGGTGATAAATTGTGGATAAACATTCTTGAAAGATGTTATGAAATAAATAGAAAGTACCCCTGTGGTCTAAACAGGACCATCCTGGTCTTGCTTTGGTGCTTTTGAAAAAGATAGGAATGGTAACTTCAAAGAAAGGTGTATGTCTACCTACCCCCCCCCCCTCCCCCCCACCCCGAGATTTCCTTTCTATAAAAGACAGCCATTGTAAAGAGGGAGACATCTGGTGGTGAGGTCTTCTAGAGGTATTGAGAGTCATTCTCTGGGCACTTGGGAGGTCTTAAACATTCCTGCATTTCAGCAGAATGATTTTCTTATTTTCTCCCTTAAAACAGAATCGTCCTTATTTTCCCAAGAGGCCCTGTCTCTCCCAGGATTCTTAGTTTCACTCTAGATCTGCTGGGCCTGCCATACGGTTTGACTCTCAAAAAGGAGTAAGCTCTGCTTGAGATGACTGCCCCCCCCCCCCCCCAATGAATCCCATGTTCTTTATCAAAGACTTCACACAGAGATGGACTCCTGAGAACTAGTGCTGGGCAAGCCATAAACTCCACCTGTGGGCTGTTTTCTTCCCACTCTGATTAGCTGGGAGCCTGCCTGTTGTTTTAGAGCCCCACTGCCTTAGGATGGCACACAGGAAACAAGTAAATTGCCCTTTTTTTAGTGCATTCACTCTGAAGGCAGGAGTTTCAACTTCCAGGGACCCCTGTGAGATCCAGAAAGCACAAGAGTTTTGATTTAAACAACCATCTTACTCTATTGAACAGTTCCTGCCTTCGCTTTGTCCCTGCTCTAAATAACAAGCAGATCAGGCACTGGACTGTCTTCGGTAATTGATGGAGCCCAGCCGAGCAGGTATGTCTGTGCCTCAGAACACAGCTTATTATATGTCATCATCAAAACCACTAAGCGATAACAAGCGTAGTTCAGGATGAATTGCGGGGTGTGTTGGAAAGAGGGAATGGAGTGTTAGACCCCATGCCGCTGTCACACAGCTGGATACATTGCTGTCTTTCAACCGCTTCTCTAAAAGGGGAGACCAAAGAAGGAAAAACCTAAGTCCAAAGGCTTTAAAGAAAGCAGCCTGAGGTCTGACCCTTCATATCAGTACCGGCACACTTATAGGTGAGCGAACCTCCACCAACCCTGTATAAATCCAGTTTCAGCCTATTAATTTTTGCATTGAATTTAATGGATTAATCAAAGTCGGCTTCAATCTACTTCAGATTTGACTCTGATTACTTTTAAATGCTCATTCACTTGATTTGGTGTGGATTTGTGTGTATGCAAACTAGAGTGCTTAGAGTGGATATCATTTCAGTACAAGCAAGTTTTGTCTAAATCTGAGAATACTCACAAATGAACTATGCGAAACATTCTGAACAGAGCAGATAGGGAGATCGGAGCCCAGATGTCACAGATGCTGAGCCACAAACGGCTTTGATTTAACTGAATGGAGCTGCAGCCTCTACTGGTTCAGCACTGATTAACTTCCATCTTAAATCGGAACTGGTTGCCCCACCCCCAAACTGTAGCAGCAGATAAGCATGCAATAAATAAATCCAGGAGTCTTTTCAAGGATCCAAACCAGTTTAATGTGCACATGGCTCAAGCAATAAGCAATTTCAAAATGGCTGAGCAATGGCTTCTAGTAAAACAACAACTTTTATAGCTTTCTTGTCCATTCTAAGCATAGGCAAACTTTTCATTGGTCCCAGTACCCCTCTCACCCATCGATGGGTCCCGGTACTGATATGGCTCCCCAATCGGGACTCTGGTCTGGGCCCAGCACCTGGTTGCCCCCCTTCTAGTCCCAATTACAATGGTCAGTGTCTCCAACTTTTTACGTCACTCCTCCAAGGTCGCTGAGCATTTAAAAACATATGGGAAGCAGGGCACTGTAACCTTGCTTTTTGCAGAGTTAATTAATTCCATAGAAGCTGTGCTCTCTTATCAGTACCAATTAGAGCTGTTTTCTGTCTTTTATAAGTTTCGTTTCTGCTTAGCTATGTTCAGTTAAACTGAGTTAAGTTTCAATTCTATGGTGTCATCATTCAGGGGGGTTTTCATTCCTCTGGGCCTAACTACAGGCTTCAGTTACAGGTCAAGCTGCTCAGGCCTGTCTGCTTAGTTCAATTAGCATGGATCATAGGCCGTCGCCTACCACATTCCCCCCTTTGATTATTCTCACCCGCATGTTGAATAAGGTGTGAGAATCAAATCACATAATACTAGGTAAAGGTATCACTCTGTGGTATAGGGTAGTAAGTTCACATAGCTAGCATCTTTGTAGCTGTCTTACGCTCTACAGTGTTATTAATAACTGAAGTTATCTTTTGCAAGCAAAATGGCAAGAAACAAGGGAGCAACAGGCAGATAGTCAAAGTCCATAGTTTGGCAAGAGTGGGAAAAAGAACTAAAGGATTAGAAGGTTCGGTTGCATCTTTTGTGGTGCTGTCGTAAAGCTTCTGATTTAGACAGACCAGCTGTCCATCCTTCGTAGTAGATTGTGGTCCAGTCCGAACAAAACACAAACTGTCAACAATGGGTGGGCCATACCCACTCACTAGTAGTATTATGTAAATCAGTCTGATTGTATAGGATAGAATAGTTCAGTTCTTGCATCTCCCAGGCCACTGATCTCCCATCTTAGTTTCCTCCACAATAGAACAGTCAGAAGTGTGGAGACTAGATGCTATTGCTCCCAGTAAGTTCAGAAACAAGTTCTGGTGGTGGTATGAGGAATTGCAAACGGTGGCTTGCATAGCCTTGTAGAAAGTCAGATCTAGAACAACTTTTGGATTGGAGAGTATACCAATGCAAGTATAGGAAGAATGATAAAACAAGTCCTGAGTGACCTTCGGTCCAGGGGTTCATGTTGTACTTATACAGGCTGCCCAGGGAGATAAGGCAAAAGTCATTTCAAAAAGCACTCCAAGGGCTGCTATCACGATGAAACAGTAGAGAATCATGATGAAAGTTCTCTGAAGAATTAGTGCAAGTCTTTGAAAAACCAGTGCAATCTGTTGATAATTCTTGACCACGAAGTCTTCTTCTTCTTTACTGTACGTTGACCTGTTTTGCTCTCAGTAGCATGCAACAGGTGTAGCGTTGATTGTAGATCCTCAAGCTTCCGCTGTACATGACCTTACCAATTTCATTGGTAGGAGTGTAGAGCTGTAGATTCCAGCGTATTTCAATAAACACAGTCCTTTTAGTTTGCACTGTCCTTGATCAAAATGGCACAAAGATTTTCAAATAATATAGTTCATAATACAGTCTCTTTCTGTTGATGATAATCTCTTCAGAATAAAAAAATAGTCACTTGATATTCTGGAGTTCTATTTTAGCTCATTATCTCTTTTTGTTTTTAAAACTTCCTGAATTTTTTTCAATTTGCTTGTCTTTGCAAAGTTAGCTGCAATGGAACTTCTGGATCTGTTCTGATGTTCACTGGTCTGGCTCTGGAGCTGCTGCTGATTTCACTCTGCTGTGATGAATCCAGGGTTCGAGTTCTGCAATTTTCACTGCTGTAGGGTTAACAAGATAACAACATAAGGTCCCTTCTAATGCGGTGTCAACGGTGTCTTTCTCCACTCTTTGATTCACACCGAGACTCCAGGCTTGAAAGGATGCAGGGGTGCAGGCAAATTGATGAGTAATCGATTTTGTACTCAGGTATGAAGACTCCTGCAAAACAGAACTTAAAACCAATAGTTCATGTCTAATAATTTCAGATCCTATCTGTCTCATATCTCCTTTTATTTCCTATACAATAGGCAGGGGTTGCGCATACAGAATTTCAAAAGGGAAAACTCCTAAAGACTTAGCAGGGGCTAAGTATATCCTAAGAAGGGCTATAGGAAGAACCTAGGCCACTTCAGGTAAACCTCTTGGCAAAGTTTAGACAACTGAGATTTCAGGGTTCTATTCATACATTCTACTTTTCCTAAATTCTGAGATCTATAGGCAGTATGTATCTATTAATATCAATATCTTGGGGCTATACTTAATGGACTTGCTTCCTAAGGTTATCCACCCTCATTCTTTGTACAGGGCCCATATGCATGCAAGGTTGTAAGGGTATACTTGAAATCTGGGTACACATTTAGACAGGGCTCTTTTCCTATTGTTAGTGCTCTAGTGAGGACTATCAGTTCAGCTTTCTGTGGTGAAGTTTCTGTGGCCAGGGCTGAGGACTCAACTACCAAATCAGGGGTCATCACTGCATATCTAGCACAACAATGTCCATAGATGATGAAACTGCCTTCAGCCACAAAGAAAGTCTGTTCAGGGTTCTCCATAGGGACATCAGTCAAATCCAGGTGGCTTGAGAATACAGTGTCCATAATTTCTAAACAGTCATGATCAGGGGATCAAGACTAACTGATAACATAGCAGGATGGAAAGCTTGACTGACCCTTCAGTTGTATCTGGGGTTTTCACACAACATACTCTAATATTTCAACATTCATAGATTTGTTAGCTAGTAATTTCCTTTGTGTTTCATAATGGTTAGAACAGAGTGTGGTACAGTAACTTGAAGATTCTATCTCAAAGTGATTTTTCTTTAGTTTTTGCTTACTAGGAAGGCTATAGCTGTAACAGCTTCTCAAATAAGGTCCAAGAGATTGAGTCAACACTCCCAGAACATTTCCTTGCGACTCATGAACATAGAGACTGCAAGGTTTTCTGGACATCGGGTAGACCCAGAACTGGTGATAACATCAGAGCGGTTTTCAAAGATCAAAAGACTGCATTCCTATTCAAGTCCCCATTCCAATGGAGACTTTTTCATTCCTTTGGTAGCTTGATACAATGTGATACAATGGTTTTGCTAGCAGCGCAAAATTGGGGATCCATATACAACAGTACCCTGTGGCACCCAAGAAGGCTCTCACTTGCCTCCTGGTGGTTGGAGTAGGAATACTGCATACAGCTGCTTTGCGTTCTGGTAAGGGTTCCAGGCGTCGAATTCCGCTGGACAACTGGAATCCTAGGTATTTAACTTGTTTGACATAATTATGCTTTGGCTCTTGAGACTTTGTATCCAGCCTCATTAAAAAGGTGCAAGAGTTCACTGGTGGCTGGTGGACATTCACTTTCTGAGTTGGTGGTTATGAGCAAGTTGTCCACATATTGAAGTAGAATTTTTTCTTTTTTTTTTCTGGAGTTTCTGGATAACTTGTCAAATCTTTTGCT
This sequence comes from Ichthyophis bannanicus, assembly GCA_033557465.1. Taxonomy (NCBI): domain Eukaryota; kingdom Metazoa; phylum Chordata; class Amphibia; order Gymnophiona; family Ichthyophiidae; genus Ichthyophis; species Ichthyophis bannanicus. The sequence continues at coordinate 33,499,170 of CM066044.1, forward strand.
GAGTGAGGCGAGTTCTTGAATTCTTGAGGTAATCTTGTCCAGATGAGTTGGCCCCGCCTCCTTGTAGTGGGGTCTTGGGCTAAGCGTATGCAGAAAAAACATCTTTTTAAGTCCAGAATGATGAAATGTATAGCTTCAGCAGAGATCAGTTCCAAGAGAATATAAGGATTTTGGTACCACTGGTTGTATAGTTTCAGCTGCATCATTCATTCTTTCTTAGATCCTGCACTGGGCGGTAATCACCTGTCCGAGGCTTCTTGACTGGCTTGAGGGTGACAATGGCAGGGGCTATGTTCTTCGCTAGGCCAGGTGGATTATCTTCTGCCCATCCTCCAGGTGGGGCTATGAGGTTGGTAAGTGTACAGCTTGTTGCTTTGGATGCAGGTGAATAGAACCGCCATTCTTCTTCTTGGGGACAGTTAACACCATCAGGCCAGCAGATTTTGAGTTTTCATTTTTTCTTCCTTCAACAGAGGATATCTGTGCTTGAAGCTTTGCAAGCAGGTCTCGGCCCAAAAATGGAATAGGGCATTCAGGCATATACAGGAACTGGTACATTATTATTATTATTTTTTTTTTCTAGTTCACACATGTGGTTCTGCAGAAAAGGCTTTGCGAGAAAAACACAGGGGCTACTGGCTTTAGTATTCTGCTCCTGTATCCCCCATAAAAGTCCATATATTGGTCCCCTATTTTTCAGACTGACTCCTGGGGACCCAGGGAAACTGGAGAGTCCAGTCTGGCCTAGTCTTCATCCATGCTGTAGCCCTCTTCGGCTGCCACTCACGCTATAGCTGCTTCACTCTCGTGCTGAAACACTGTGCTTGGTTTATTGTTTTATGACTTTGCAATCAAGTACTCCCTCGGGAGTCAAGATACGGGCATTCACTTCTCTAATGTCCTTCTTTTTCTATAATGGGCGTACTCACACCCAGTTTTTCACTTCCTCTGTTCCTTCGATTAGGATAATCTCCTCACATCATTCAACTAAAATATCATTCACTTTCTCTGTTACATTTATTTTCACAATTCACACACCCTCTGATTAACTTTCATTTAACCATTATGCCCGCAAATTCATCCAGTTCTTTGCAATTTCCGTTCATTAGTTCAATCAAGTCCTAAAACTTCTCAGTGTATAATGCAGTTTTTTCAGTTCTAAACAAGTCTGGTCAGCTGACTTTCACTTCTAGTCCGGAGGGGGTGGACATTCCCCTGTTGCAGAGGTGGCTAGCAAACTACTTGGGAATCTGTAGTGGGGGCCCCCCCCCCCCCCCCCACTCTCCTGGATTCTGTTTCTCCTAGCAATGCTCTATCCAGGAGGTTGATTTTTTTTTTTTTTTTTTTTAAGGATCCACTTCTCTGCTGTGGGCACATTAGTTCACGCCCACCGGGGGGGGGGGGGGGGGGGGGGGGTGTTGACATCATCGGTGGACTGGGCTCCATCCCCCCCTTAAGCACTCTGAACTGAACTACTTACAGAGAGAGAGAGAGAGACGAGACAGGATATCTAGAAATTCTGGGGCAAAATCCTGATTGGGACAGAGACATTTCATAATCTTCAGTAAATCCCTTACTGAAATTCTTGATCATACTTGAAAAGACACTTATTATTTCTGTAAACATAGGGCAGGCAGGAAACACTTAGATTGAGCACATACATCCATTATGCTTCTTATAGAGAGAACTATAGCTATCTGTCAGCATGTCTCTGCAAAAGAAATTATTTTTTTAGTTCAGGAAGCAAATATTTAAAAGACATTCCGGATATTTTTCATAAAATACAGTACACCTTTCCCTTTTTTTTTTAAATACAGAAAAGCTAACTGATTTGTTCATTAGTAACCAGCACAGAGGGGAAGCATGCATTCAAATGACTTATACTCATTCATAAAAAGATAAACTTTGTTTTTAAAACTTTTGGTTAAACAGAGCTAGTGAAACCAGAGAAAAAACTAATTATAAATTCATCACGCTTCGATTAAATGAAGAGACTTTTCAAATCGGGAGTCCCTTTTCATTCCTAGGAGAACAATTGAACTGTGCTCATAAAAAGAGACTTCTCATTCACATGGACAGAGATGCCAGGAAAAAAACAATTTAAATCAATGTTAAGTCGTGATCTAATTACTTTGTAGATCAAAGGAAAAACAAAAACAGTTCTTTATCATTTCCTATTTAAACTGTTTCAGTGCTTACTGAAAATTTGAACATACAGCCGACAGAAATGCCTCTCACTTGGTCCGCAACCCATAAGGGATTAATACAAACTTAATCCTTTTCAGGCTAAACCCAAAAACTATCGGGACCCACAATCCTGACTAAACATTCTTATTAAATGATAAATAAATGATATATATTACATAACCACAGCAGAAGGAACAAAAACATATTAAATAAAACAGGTACAATTTGCCTGAAATAAGCACAAACTACCAGCATTGAGGTTTAAGCCTGCACAAGATTAGAAAGACGACACTAGACATTCTTTCCTTCAGACACGCCCCCTGTCAGTTTTTCACACTGCAGTAGAAAAACTAACTGGGTCAGACCAGCTTTTTGATTTCTAAAAATGACTGTAGGTGTTTTGGGTCTTCATTCTGCTCTATTAATACAATTTCTTAATCAGTGAACTGTCACAAATTACTCAACAGAATAATCTCACATATATAACAAAAGGGAAACTCGCAGTTTCAACAGATAGCAAAAATCAAATACACAGGACGGACAATACACCAAACGCTTCATCCGTTTTGCGACCTAGACGCAGTCACCCGACTAGGAACTGCGCTAGTCCAGAGTCCACTCTGCTTGGTCCGTGCTGCCAGACCTCTCATTCACACTTCATTCACACAATCATGCTAGCAACGTATCTTAGAATGCATTCCTTTCTATCTATTCTGACTAGTCTTTTTCCCAATTACAAAAAGGATGAGGGTTTCACCCGGCGAATTCCCATGCGGGGTTACTCGGCCCTTCCTTGAGAGCTCTCTTACCAATTCCCAATATCTCGAGATTACAAATTCCAAGTTCCACTGGCAGTACTGCTCTTTCTATTTCTGTCTAGACATACCAAAAACCCAGTCCTGTCTGCTCTGACCAGGCTGAATCATGATTCTCTAAGTTTTCAAACTGCAGTTCTAACTCATCTGTCTAGACAGGTTTTCAAAACTATACTTACCAGATCTGGTTCCCAAGCTTCTGAGTTGGATCCTGGACTCCCCCGGGTCGGAAGTGTTAGCCAGCTGGACTCAGTGCCTGCCGAGGCCAGGCAGAACTCCCTCCGATACAAGAGGATCGGTGGGCCCAGGGAGATTCCCCTGCGTCGGATTGGCATGGTTCCAACTGGACCAAACCTCAAGGCGAATTACGTGGATTTATTCACTTGAACACTATCCACCACTCGCACTTCCCGGCCAACGCACCAAGAATGTAGCAGCAGATAAGCATGCAATAAATAAATCCAGGAGTCTTTTCAAGGATCCAAGCCAGTTTAATGTGCACATGGCTCAAGCAATAAGCAATTTCAAAATGGCTGAGCAATGGCTTCTAGTAAAACAACAACTTTTATAGCTTTCTTGTCCATTCTAAGCATAGGCAAACTTTTCATTGGTCCCAGTACCCCTCTCACCCATCTATTGGTCCCGGTACTGATATGGCTACCCAATCGGGACTCTGGTCTGGGCCCAGCACCTGGTTGCCCCCCTTCTAGTCCCAATTACAATGGTCAGTGTCTCCAACTTGTTACTTCTCTCCTCCAAGGTCGCTGAGCTTGTTAAAACATATGGGAAGCAGGGCACTGTAACCTTGCTTTTTGCAGAGTTAATTAATTCCATAGAAGCTGTGCTCTCTTATCAGTACCAATTAGAGCTGTTTTCTGTCTTTTATAAGTTTCGTTTCTGCTTAGCTATGTTCAGTTAAACTGAGTTAAGTTTCAATTCTATGGTGTCATCATTCAGGGGGGTTTTCATTCCTCTGGGCCTAACTACAGGCTTCAGTTACAGGTCAAGCTGCTCAGGCCTGTCTGCTTAGTTCAATTAGCATGGATCATAGGCCGTCGCCTACCACAAAACAATGCAGTAGGATCTAGACATTTGCTATTTCACAGAGCTTGGCAGTACAAACAGATAATCCTGTGATGCCTCCTTACCAATGTTTCCACCAAACCGCGTGAGAGTCCTCTGCCCCCGCTGCTGCCAGTAGGAGGAGGTGCTGTGGTATTGCGATCGTAGATGCATGATATCGCAGCACCCCTGCCTACCAGCAGCAGCTGGGTGGAGGACTCTCATGCTGCTTGGCAGGATCATGGCTCTTTACTCCAGGAAAATAGGGATATGCATTTTTGTTTCAGCATGTTTCAGTTCATGTTAGCATGTGCTATTTTATTTAATGCACACTAAATAAAGCATGCTGGAGGTGGTGGACACAAGGACAGTATCTGAATTCAAAAAAGCATGGGACAAACACAAGGGATATCTAAAAGGAAAAAGGTGACTATTGTAGTTGATACGGTAGGGCAGACGAGATAGGCCATGTGGGCTTTTTCTGCCGTTATGTTTCTGAAACAAAATGCAAATTCAATGTGTGCCTTTGAGTCAATGCTGACTCAGCAGCTCCTGTGTTTTCTTGGCAGTGTAACCAGAGATAGATTGCCAGGCCTTTCTTCTGAGGCAATGGAGAGTTAAGCAACTTGCCCAAGGCCACAAGGAGCACTACTGGGAATCAAACTGGGGTCTCTTGGTTACCAAGCCAGTGCTCTAGCCACTAGGCTACTCCTAATGAAGACCAGCACAGCAAACAGGGGACTAGGGTAGTTAAAGAGAGAAACTGTTAAAGGCACACATGGGTGTTAAAAAAAGGGGGTCAAGAACCCAAAGCAGCCTTGTTATTGATAGGAAAGGATAGTCTGAATACAGTAAATTATGAGAAAAAATACAGATAGATTATAACTATTAGCCAACAATGCATCTGGTAGGTCCAGATCCTGCTGTTGGGGAGCTGTGAGCTTCCCAAACCCACAGCAAGCCCTCCTCAGCACTGATTCCTTGTAATTAATTCTGCTGAAGGCAGGAAGAACTGGTGAATACTTTCTTATCAACAGTTAGTGCATATCTTCATGAACGATCGCCTGTAGCTGGAGAACACCTGCCCGCACCGCTGGTAATTGGATGGGAAGTAGAGCACTATGATTGTTAGCAGAGATACTAATTTCTGTCTGTCAGAAAGAAGGGTGATTTAATTTTTAAGAAAAAAATACTTTTCTAACTTTTTTATTTTTGATCCTACATTTTTACTGTTTTCTCGTTATGACTTTCAGCTCACTTGGTATCAGGTGCTGTTGGGCTTCAGAGTCTTGATAACATTGCAACTACTTGGAATGTTTTTGCTATTTTCTTTTATCAAGATGCAATAATCATCAAGAAAAAATTTTGAGAACTGAAAGGCACACTGAAACGACAAACTAATGTAGGGATAAACCCAAAAGAAAAGAAGAGATTAAAGAAAAATTTACATTTCAACATCAACCAAAATGTCCATCAGTAAGAGGATCCAGGATTCAGTACTGGAGGTTTATCTCTAAGAAGAAAAGAAACAGGACCAGTGTTAGATTTGCAGGGGTCCTGGGCCAATACTGGTGAGGGGGCCCAAAAGCCCACCTGCAGGCTATGCATCATTCAGCTTGAGGCAGGCTTGGGCCCCTTTTGGCATGAGAGCCCAGGGCCACCCCCTAATGCAGGCACTGAATAGAAAATAAAAAGGTAAACACATATGCACAGAGGCCTAACAAAAGATTTCAAAGCAGACTACATAAAGACACAGGTTGCAAAAAGGAAGCTTCATAGTCCATCTTCCGAAGCTGAAACTTTATCACTAAGAAACATGATTAGCCGCAAAGGTTGAAAGAAGACAAAAGTTACATTACTATATCTAGCTAAGCATTTACAAGGAACTTTAAGAAAAATAGGAAGCACCTAACTGTACAACTCTCAGTGTCATTCTCAGAAATTGCTTCTGCTTCTTTTGAGTGACCTTAGGCACATCAGGAAAAATGCGAATCTTTATGCCCAAAAACAAAGTCTCACAATTCCTAAAGTAAATTTTCAGAAATCAATCCTGGTCAGGATCTAAGACAAAGAACACTATCAAAGCAGAAGCCACTGCTAATGTAGAGTCCAAAGTTCCAAGAAATGGAGAAAGCTCCAAACTATCTTGAGATATAGGTGCCAATCCATCCTGGCCCTCAGTTACAGCTTTCTTCTTAAATGTAAGCTCTTGGGGATACCTTAAAAATCTCAATCACATTCTCCCTTAAACATCTCCAGGGGAGAAACTCCCTGAGTATTTGCAGAGAACATTCTACCTTCCAACAACATTTTCAAGATTTTCCATTTTACCATGAAGATAAATATTATCTCATGTTATCCTCTCTTGGGAGCAAACAGCTCTTTCTATCCCGTTCTCCATGTGCTCCACTCTCCCAGCAATGCCCCAGGTTGAGCCTTACATTCACCTACCTCCTTCTCTAGGAGTAAGTTCTTAGTTGTAATAGAGGCCAGTTGGCTGGACAAGGAATGTCCAGGACTCACCACAACCTTCCATATTTCTTCCAACATAATAAATACTGGCTTGACCAACTGGAACTTCCATGACTGTTCCTCCACTTTATGTTTCAGTAGGGGCAACAATCCTCTTGTTGGTTCATGCACCTCTAGCACTGCTGACTTTGATACTGGCATCTTCTACAAGGCAAATGCTAGACCTCTGCAGCCAATGCACCTTCCACTGCATCATCTGTTAGAGACTTTCCAACTTGGTCTCCCAATCCACAGGTTGTGGAAATATCCAGGACGGAAGTTCATGCTTCAGGGTCAGTTCAAGACTATGCTGTAGGGGAGAAGACACCTCTCCATTTATGGTACTTACCAGCAAGCCATCCCGATAGCTGAAAGAAGAGCAAACCAGTCCATAGGACCAGGTGTTGAGGGTGGCATAGAAGCAGATAAACCAGAGCATGCCCTAAATCGCCCTTTCCTTTTCTGGCCCATGATGCCTGGGATCAACGCCTTGGTGCTTCCACCTCTAGCAAGTAGCCATCTTGGATCCTCACTTGCCTTTCTAATGTTTGGTATTTTCTATTATTTTATATTCCCACTCACGATTTACTTAGCCTAGACATTGTTGTGACAGTCCTCGCCTGGGAGCCACATACTAGGGTTCTTTCCAGAAGCCTGGAATCATGGGAGCTATGTCCAGCCACCAGGTGTCACCACTGAGTGATTCCTCTATAAGGGATGAAAAATGCACGAAATGTTGTTTTTTAATTCCAAAAATAATTTGAAGCCAATCCAATCTGTGAAGCCATGTTGAAAAAAGAGACGCGCCTTCTATATTTAACAAAGTCAGGACTAGTGGCTAGCCCTGCCCCCTCCCCCCCCCCCACACTCTGCCTCTTTGCCCATTCACAGGTCTTCAGGAGGCAGAAACCATCCCCAGTTGCGCCATTTTTAATATTTGTTGTTCAACAAAATCCTGCCAGCCAATCGAGGGGCTGACACCATTTTGTTGCGTGGTATAAACTTCATTTGTCACTGATTTTGGATCCACCAGCACCGTTTGAAGTGACAAGCATGGAAGAAGCCCTGGAATGTGTGCTGCAATCTCAGGCTCCCAAAGTTTTGGGAAATCACTCTAACTCTTAAATAAAGGCAAAAACATTATGAGCTTGACATTGTTAATGGCTGCAGCATCTCTGAATGAACACCAGCTACTGTTCAACCTCCCATTCAGGCCTATCGCTTGAGGGTCAGGGATCTAGTGGCTAGAACTTTTATGAGTTAACTATTTCACAAAGACTCACTCCTAGAAGACTGAAATCACTTTACTACAGTAAGTAACAGGTGTGTGAAAATCAGCACCTAGACACCAGTTTTTTTTTAAAACCCACAACATTTTTTTAAACTTGTGCTTCATAAATCACCCATCTCATCTTTCACTGTCCAGCTGAATCCCTCAGTGGGAGGCTGATAAATTGCCCTCCAGTCTCTGACAGCTGCTGGGAAATCACTCATGGCCACAGACGAGCCTCTAAATCTGACATTATAGAGTGTTGAAAGGAAGGATGTCTGTTTTTATAACCTACCTCAGTTATAATAAATATTTAAAAACCATATTACAGTTACAATCTGCCCTTTATGGAATAGGGTCCAAGTTAAGATTTAATTAGTGGCTGAACTTTCTCGTTCTGAGCTCCCAGCTACACAGAAGATCCACCTCTCCCATGGAGCCCCTCTGTTTTCTTAAACTACCTGCACCGTCATAAATATTCAGCCTGTCACCAGGGCAGCTCTGTAGAACACGGCTGTCTTTGTCTTCTAGATGGCATACATTTAATTTAAATGACTGGATATTTCCAGACTCTACTGAGAATTTCTCTCCTGCTTTCCAGAGCTCTGCTATACTTCAGTTCACCAACAATGGAATCCTTTGGGTACCTGGAGAATCCAGGCATGGAAACCACTAACTCCTCCCTAGCCATGCAGGTAAGGAATTAGCGAATCCAGAGCCAGGTTTTCGGTAAACTAGTACCATCATGTGACCTAGCATAGAAAGTAAGGATATGCATTCATTAGCATGCATTTGGTTCATTAACATGCCTTGAAAAGTTTAGTGCACAGAAAATCTGTTTGATTCACATTAGCCTACAAATTATTGCGGATACAGTAAATTTGTGCCCATTAAAAAGTTCTAGTGTGCAAAAATGCTTTTTTATTACAATGAATATCCAAAACAAAATATAAAACATACACAAATCAGAAAAACGTCTGAAAAATACAAAAACACACCAAAATGTGTTTAACTTGCATATCCCAATGGAAATGCACGGGATAACAACCTATTACAGGCACCAGCTGGAAAAGTTCAGATCTTGGAAAAGGAATTTAAACAGCTGGCATAATCACAAGATGTGCACTTAATATTTTTCTCCTTTAAAGTCTGTTTTTTTAACAGAACGATAGAAACACTGTGCTGCAAGGAGCTGAGGAAAGCATTATTAGTGAAAACAAAATTCTACCTGAAAAAAAGAGTCCAGTGGAATTTGCTGTGCTTGCTTTTGGCAAAGTCAAGCAATCACTGCAATTTTTGTTATATTTCTTTAGCACTGTGGAGAGCCTTCACCAATTAATGAGAAGTTCAACCATACCACAAGAATTTCCTTTATGCCTCTGAGCTCTGGTGAATATGGAAACATATCAGAATATCTAAGCAACCATTTTGATTTCATTTTCAAACTGCTGAAACAAAATGACAGGATTTCTTAATGATCTTCTATTTTTCTTGATTTTCTAGATATTTATTCAATGTCAAATGGTCAGGGGCCTAAAAACCCCAGGGGTTAATTTTGTAAGCAGGAACATGCAAAAATAGTATATTCATAGTTCTTCCTGTGCTGGCACTAGTGAATTTTCAAAAGCACGTGTATGCTTCCACTTTGAAAACTGACCACACGAATTTCTGGGCTTATACTTCCAGGCCCTCTTACTAATGTATGTCAGGTTTTGGCATCTAAGGTGTGTTTAGCGCAAAAACTAAAATGCGTTAAATGCAAAGCCTCCACGATAACTGTCAGGGGGCATGACCAGCGAAGATGTGGATGAATATCCTAACTCACCTCCACCTATTGAGGTGGTATTAGTTGCACCTGCACTAATGGCAGCATTGACCGTTAGCATGTGATATGTCCCCCTGCAGTAACTGCAATGTGCTTGTGACACCGGATCTCCGTCCCTACCCCACCCATTTTGCACCTTAATGAACGAGTGGCGGTTAGCATGTGATTCAACGTGTGATAACGATCATGCCCCCAAAGTAAAAGCTACCGTAGGTCTGAATAGGCAGTTATTGCACACGGAAATATGCGCTAACTGCCCCTTACCCCCACCCCCAGAAATATCTCTGTTCAGTCTAGGAAAGCTTATGCCCATAAATTCTGTATGACATGTAAGTCTACCCATGCATCTGGAGTGCTGTTTATAAAAGTCTATATCTGTGCATGGGGGTAATTTTACATCTTTAAAATCCAAGGAGGCACCTCATTCAAGCCTGTTTAGTAAAGGAAACATAGGTGCCAATGTGCTTTTATAAAATAGGCTCTTAGAGCCAACCTCAATAACATGGAAATTTAAATGCACAAATGTATATCTGCTCTGAAGTTGATGTGAACGCGTTTGTGTACTCTTTGAGGCTAATTCTATAACAAATTATCAAGGTTAGAAGGCAAAGTTTTTGTTAAGTGCCATCGAGCCAGTGCTCACTCATGGCGACTCTCTGAATTGTTGTCCTAAACTGTGTTTGGTCTTCAGTCAGATGGCTGGTTGTTGACTGAGTGGCATCCATAGCTGCTGTTATCGTATCGATCCATTGCATTATCTGGCCTTCCTCTTCTGCGTTGACCTTCAAGCTTGCCAAGCACGACATCTTTCTCTAATGATCTCTCTCTTCGCATGATGTGTCCAAAGTATGAAAGTTGAAGTCTTGTCATCTGAGCTTCTAAAGAAAGCTAAGGATTCATTCTTCTAGTACTGACTGCTTTGCAGGGCTGGTGCTACCATTAGGTGAACTAGGCATTTGCCTAGAGCACCGACCTTCCGGGGGTGCCCATTGCCACCTCTGTTGCCCCTCACTGGGACCTACAGTGGCAGCAATGGCTTGAAACAGCTCTGTAATGCTTACCTTCAAAACTTCCTCCCCATACAAAAGGAAGTCGGCATCAGTGGGGGCAGAAGCAAATAGCCCCACAGCGCCGAAGTTTGAAGGCAAGTCCCATGTTTGAAAGCATTGTCGCCACTACAGGTGGCAGTGGCGGCCATGGGACTTAAGAGATGAGCCTCACCTAGGGTGGCTCATCTCCTTGCACCGGCCCTGCTGGTTTCTTCTTCAGGAAGGCCATGTATTCTTCGCCAGTACCTTCATTCGAAGACATTGAGTTTCTTCCTGTCTTTTCTTTTTCACTGTCCAACTTTCACAGTAGGCACCTATTTAAAGCCTGGTTTATAGAGACTCACAGGGCCATGTTTACTTAAGGATTTAACATATGTTAAGTGCCCAGAGCCCTTTTATTTCTGTGGGCACAATGGCACTTAACATGCGTTGACTTCATTAGCATGCATTAACCTTTAGCAAGCATGCCCCATAGGTGCTTGCGATACTTGGTTTTAGATATACAAGATAATATTCTCAAAACAAAGGATTATTTAACACATTTCAATTAGCACAAATTCTGTAGTACCATAATTTGAAAGTACTCTCATTTTCCTCTGTCACCTCTAGTTCCGTGTTGCTTCATGTAATTGCTCCAGTGTGCCACTTAACTTGGGGTAAACCAGCAGAAATCGCAGATTGATCGAAGCCCCGGACTTTGATGCCTGCTCGGGAGCCCCCATGAATGTTTCCACATAGACGTGCATTTTATAAAATAGGCATATAAATCTCAACTCTGTCTGTGCTCCACCCAAAATCCACTCCAGGACACGCCGAAATCCAGTTTGCATAAAAGCCATATTAAATTAATAAGCAAAAGCCATTTTACATGTGTAAAAACAGGGTTTTATGCATGGAAACAGTTTATAAAATGACTCCTTTTGTGGCCCCTTGTATTTTAGAAAACACCTACCTGCACTGCAATTCTCTCTCTGCATCACAAACTAGCCTCAGGTAGCACCTATGCGCAGAGCAATTACGAGTATAAATGCACATGGCACATGTATAAGTACATTATAGGCGTGCATACTTACGCATGTGCAAATGGCCATGCAATTCTATAAAAGGCTTTTTCAGCATGTAAAACCGACTTTAGGTGCAGAAAAACCTTTAGAAAATGATTCCCGTAAAGCAGAGTTTTACTCTCACAAATGACTTTTAAAGTTGTCCTCGCTTTGGGAAGCCAGAAGATAGCCCAGCAGCAGAATGCTATATGTCTCAAAGGCAGAAGCATCCTATCATAAATGGGCTCTTTATTTCAACTTTGGTAGAACCCTGTGCACCAAGGGCCGCTTTTACTAAAACCCGCCAAGCTTTTGCATTTAACGTGTGAAACAAATGAATGTTAAGTGCAAGGCCTCTGCGTTAACTATCAGGGGTGTGACCAGCATGCTCCTGACAGTTAATGCATGACAGGCTACCTTAATGTGTGGTCCACTAGTGTGGGTGCACCTACAACATTCATGGAGCTGGTGTTAAGTGCACGTCTGCGAATTGCCACATTGTTACTGAGCATGTGGCAACTGCCCGCACACTAGCAGCAATGTGCTTTCCATGCCCATAGTGCTACTACTACTACTAAGATTTGTATAGCGCTACAAGACATATGTAGCACGGCACAGACACTGCCCATTCCCTTGTGATTTACTACATGATCGCTGGCACCCTCACATTAGTGTTCCTGGCTGCCAGTTGCCACCATTAAGCACACGTTAACCAGCTATTGAGCTTTAGAAAAAGGAGTCCTAAGTTTTTCCCACTGACACAAAATAGGACAAAGGGAGAACCCTCTCGCATTAGTCTCCTCCTAGGGTTGGTCCAGGTGGGCAGCAGCAGCATGGATGGACGGCAGTGGCATGGGTGGGTGATGCCGGCACTCATGGGCGGCCGTGTCCCACCCCCATTCCACCTCCGATTCCATTGGGGGGAGGTGGGCAGCGGCAGTATTTCCAAAAGCGGCGGCAAAAAGACACCGCTTTTGGAAATATTGCCACTGCTGCCTCCCCCTCTCGAGACGGAATCGGCAGCAGCTGGGGGGGGGGGGGCGGGGGCAAGGCCAAGGTTTCTGCCTAGGGTGGCAGAAACCCTTGGGCTGTCCCTGTCTTCTCCCCTCTCTTCTCCTAGCACTGTAATGCCCTTCTCAACGTTTTGTCTCCTTCTCTATGTTTTTCCTCTTGCTTCTTTTTCTCGTTGTACTGTAAACCTCCATCGCGACCTCCTGACCATTGCTGGCATAGCAGCTCCATAAATAAATAACTATGTACCAGGGCGGTAACTTCAATCATTCTAGCAGCAACCACTACACATTCCAAATGGAACAAGATTAATTTCTGCCCATCAACAGGCCTTTTCTTATGAGGAGCCATTATTAGGGAATCCTTTTGATTTAATAATATTGTAAGATATGTGGACATTTTGTAACTTTGAAGGCTTGGCTGACTGAAATGGCCTACAGTTGATATTTTAAAATGTGTACTATTTACTTTCCATTTTACTGTGCTTTAATTATGTTATGTTTGGTTGATTCGTCCTATAACTTTTAAAGTTGCTATCCACAGTGGCATTACAAGGTCCATGGGCACCTGGGGTTGGCGCCCCCCTTGTGGCATGGTGATCCCCCCGTTGGGCCGCATGACGGAGCCAGTATGGCAATCTTAAGGTAAAGTTGTTGGTGGCTTGCTGTTCTGCCCCCACTCCAGGACAGAGGCTGTTCTCTCCCCGGCCAAAGTCTTGTGATTCACCATCAGGGGTTCACCCACCCCTGGCCGACACCTGGGGCAGGCCGCACCCACCTCTCTGCCCTTGCTATGCCACTGGCTATCCACATTTTTGCATTTTAGAGCATTGTAATTGTGTCATTATTGGGAAAGATAGCATAGAAAACCAATAAGTACATAGATAAATCTTTGGCAGCCTTTCACTAGAATCAATGAACCAAACAGATGAATAATCAAAATATACAAAAGCATAGCTGAGGCCTTAGTGCTTACCATATAAATCAAAATCTTGTAGTGACAATTTGCAGTTTTCCTCACACTTGACAACTATAGTTGTGCATGAAATCTGCATACCCAGGAAACACTTCACCCTAGTCCTTTGCAGGTGAATTTTCATGCCATTTCTGATGTCTTACTGTTGTTTATGGAAAAAAAAGGGGTATTTATGCTAACAGCACAAAGCATAATTTTTATCATGTTTTGTCCATTTTAACAAAATGTTTCATATTAAATTGGGGCTTCCCAAACTTGCCCTAGGAACTCTGCAGCCTGTCAGGTTTTCAGCATATCCATAATGAATATACATGAGATAGAGCTGCAGGCACTGCCTCCATTGTATGCAAATTTACCTCATGCATATTCAATATTGTTATCCTGAAAACCCAACTGACTGTAGGGACCCTAGAACAGATTTTGGAAGCCTTGCATGAAATTTTAAGATGAAAAACTGGTTGGACGCAGTCAGTTAAGCAAATATTTTTTGCTAGGATCAAGAACTAATTGAACATAGAGAAATATAAAAACTGATATTAAGTGAAATTAAATTGAATTAAGCTCTAGTTTGTTTCAGTTTTTCCTTTTGCTGTGAATGTTTTCTCGCATTTCTATTAGCCACAGAAGAACAGTGCCACAGGGTGATGGCCAACCTGCTGACTGGCAGCAAAGGGTCAAACCAGCTTCACAAAAATCAGAAATCTGAGTTCCATATTAGAGAGAGGTAATGATATACATTCATTAGCAACCATTCAGATGTTAGCTCAGTTTAGAACCCGAGATCCTCAAGTGCGCTAAGCAGTTCAATGCAGGAATTAGCAAGGTGACTGGAATAAGAACATAAGAAATGCCATACTGGGTCAGACCAAGGTCCATCAAGCCCAGTATCCTGTTTCTAACAGTGGCCAATCCAGGTCACAAGTGCCTGGCAGGTTCCTAAAGAGGCACACAGGTTCCACAATGCTTGTACTGGGGTAAGCAGTGGATTTCCTGGGTCCTCTTTAATAATGGTTTATGGACCTTTCCTTCAGGAACTTGTCCGAACCTTTTTCAAACCCAGCAACACTAACAGCTTTTACTACATTCATTCGGTAACGAATTCCGGAGTTTGATTACATGTTGAGTGAAAAAATATTTTCTCTTATTACTCTTAAATGGATTACATTGTAGTTTCATTGTGTATCCCTTAGTCTTTCTGCATTTTGAAGGAGTAAACAGCCTATCTATATTTACCCGGTCCACGCCACTCATTAATTCATAGACCTCGATCACATCTCCCCTCAGTCGTCTCTTTACCAAGTTGAAGAGCCCTAACCTTTTAAGCCTTTCCTCAAAGGGGTATCCTTCCGTGCCCTTTACCATTTTGGTGGCTCTTCTCTGTAACGTTTCTAATTCTGCCATATTCTTTTTAAGATATGGCGACCAGAATTGCACACAGTATTCAAGGCGTGGTCGCACCACGGAACGATACAGAGGCGTTATAATGATACAGTGAGCACGTGTTAATTCCTGCGAGAAAGTGCATTCCAGGGAATCGGAGAGGATTGCAGCAGAGGTGGAAGCAATTAGCACATGTTAAGCATTAGTGCAGAACAGTTAACACCATTGTAATAGCAAGCATTATCTGCGTCCGCATTATCTGCAATGCTGTTAATGCATGGTAAGTGTTTTATCTCTGCATTAACTGTAAGGGAAGATGCTGGGCACACGCCCAAACAGTGAATGTGGAGGCTCTGCTGTTACCAGGTGTTAATTTTGGCAATTAACATTCGGAAACTGCAAAATCTTACTGCACTTTAGGAAATGGAGCCCTTAATGAGTGCAGAATTAATTTAATACCAATTAACTTATTTTTACTGCATATACAATCAATATGTATGCATTTAAAACTTGCAATGCATGTTAATTTTTTTAAAACCAAATGTGTGAAACCAACCGCTAAAACACCCAAAAGCTGAGAAGGTGTCTGAGAAATCCCAAAAGGCACCAAACCTTTCTTGCCAGTGCACATCCCTAGCAGATGGGTAGATGTTTGTGGAACAGCCAATAAAAAGTAACAAACCGTAGCTAATACATTAAGCAAAACTGAACTAGAAGTGACAGAAGAAAGCAAGAGTACTCTCAAATTACAGTATTACAAAATTTGTGCTAATTGAAATGCATTTAATAAGCCTTCATTGGGTGGATGTTGTCTTGCATATGCAGAACAACAAAGAAGTCTGAATGATTACAATGTTTTCATGCAAATGGGAAGTTACGTCACAAGGCAGACATCAAAATTTGGTTTCAAGCTTTGCTCTCCTAGTCGCCAGAGATCTGATCTTAGGTGAAGTTAAACTGGAGTGTAAAGGTCAAATGAGACCATACAGAAAAAACGAAACATATAGAAATGCTATGGATGCCAGTGAATCAGATCAAAGTATATGAAAACAGGAACAAAAATACATGTCGGTTACTTTAACCACCAGAAACGAAGCCCCAATTAAAATATAGCACCATGTAGTCAGAGGAAGGACAGATGGACCATAGGGTTGGGTGGTAACAGGTTTCCTCTGTGAAACTAGGGTCAGGATTATCTCTGATTAGTCTCTTAAACAGACGTTGATGTACTTAATGCAGACACTGGTCCTCAGGTCGCTCCTTGCACTGATATTCCCAGAAGACTGTGTGAACTCTGCAGGAAGTGGATACGCGCCTTCATTAATCAATATCATGGTGTGGGAGAAATGCCGATTTCATCCTCACGTGTCTTCTCGACCTCTGGAGACAGAGTTGCCTCCAGACTAGGATGGTAGTCACCTGGAACCGTTTTCTAGCCCCCCTGAGTAGCAGAAGTGTCCATTAACTACCACGGATCGGTGGGGATGGTGTGTAAACTCCGGATGCATCCAGAGGGGCTGGAGCGCTCACTAGTCACCGCTTCCCGCTCTCAGAAATGGGTCATTTAAACAGAAAACTGTAAAGTGTTCATGCCTCAAAATGCAGGAAAACTATCAAAACAAGTTTCTGTCTGAAAACCACAGAGTCCAGATTCAAGCTGAAAAGAAGAGTTTCCCTTGCTGGAAAGAATCTAATTACTCCCAAAAGATTTGTCTCTCTTCTGAAATTTCAAACAACAAACTTTCCATGTCTCTAGGATTAGAAAACCCGTCCTGATGGTATCAGGCTGTCAGATGAGGGAAGGGCCAAAAACAATGGGGAAAACTGTCAGAGCTCTATTATTTGTGGGATAAAAAAGAAGGAATCACCTCAGAAATTAGGGGTAGAGAGCTGGGGTGCAGTCACCAGAGTCCATAAGTCAAATGGGTTGTTCTTAAGTCTGTACATTCTTTGCCTTCAGATTAGATAAGATGTTCTTTCATTTGAAATGAACTTTCCTATTTCTTTTTATTTCATTTTCAAAGTATATAGCAAAATAAATTAACAGAAATTTTTGGCTTTTCATTTTGTTTTGAAAGGAACTCCACTAGAAAAAATACCCCTACCCTCAGGTTTTGCCACATCCTTCCTTCCCCCATTTCATACCCCATCCATGGGGGGAAATGGGGCAGGAATGATTCTCAGTTGTTCTTGCCCCACTGGGACTGGATTACAAAATCGTAATGACAACCTGAGGCTGAGGCCATTTTGGAATAGGGCATTGGTAGGACTGGGTGATTGCCTGTATTTTCCAGCTAATTAGGTGTTTTTTGAGGATACAAAATATCAGTACTTTCACGCCACAGGTATTATTGCTGGGTACCTTTTCCAGTGGAATCAAACACGTGCATTTGTGTCACTTGAGAGATGTTAACGCAAAAAGGACACAAAAACTGAGCGAAGGATACAAGACAAGTCAGGAGGGGTACAAAAGTATCTGGGGAAGTGGTGTTTTTCTGGTGTTTATCCAATAAACACCTATTTGAATATTTTGCACTGGGGGGTGTTTTATCGGTGTATATCAGTTAAAACATACAATCAGAATATAATACAATACAATATGCAGCTAACATGTGAATTAGCAGACACCATCATGCCAACCCAGTAATGGTTATTGTGCTCAGGGGAGGCTCAAGGCAATCTGCTGCCTGAGGTGAGGGATGAAATGGCGTCCCACCCCAGAGTGTTTTGGGGGGGGGAACCTCTGAAAACTCCAGTCAGTGACTGGAGCAAACCAAAAAGCTGATTAGATAATGTGGTGGAAATGCAAGATGTTTGCACACCAAGGAACTAAAAGAGCAAGAGCTACTGCACAGTTTATAAAACCAAATTAAAAGTCATTTTTATTTTCTTATAAACTGCATTATGGTTCTTGCTTTTTCTTTTTGGACATATATTTTGCATTCACAGAAAAAACCCTCTACAGCGGGTGCAGAGCAGAACAGAACTAGGACATTCACCCACAGAACTCAATATCTTTAAAAAAAATCTGATTCTCCTAGGACAAGCAGGATGTGTCAGCCACACCTGGTGTCGTCCCCCGACGGCGCCGTGACGGAAGTGCTCTCTAGCTCAGAATCTTCTGAGCATGTGTGAGGTGGTCCCACCTCCCAGCCCGCCCCTAGCCGGCCAGTTTTTTTCTCTTCCGCCCTTGCCTCAAGACGGAAAAATTCAAGCTCTCCTACTTTTAAACATAAGTATGCCTAAACCAGGTTTTAAGAAGTGCCTTACCTGCAGCAGAAAGATGAACATCTCTGACACCCATCAGCACTGCGTCAGATGCCTGGGGGCATCACACCAGGTGGAGAACTGCGATTGCTGCAGCAGGATGTCCCCCAGAGCAAAAAGGCACCGCGAACACTCTCTGAAGGACCTGCTCTCTCCCGCAGCAGCCTCCACGTCCCGGGACCCGAAGCAAACCAGCGACAAGAAATCAAAGACTGTGGCCGCCCAGAAACCATCTTCCCGGCTCTCCAGCACTCACCAGCTTCCAAACGCGGCCCCCGAAAAAGCGCCGCATAAGAAAAATGCTGCTCCTCGATCTGATTACAACGCTGCAAGTCCTGCCCCCGGAGAGGCCTCTGCCGTTCGGGTAAGCCCCTCTCCGGCACACGGCAACCCCGGGACATCCACTACATGCGGTCCGCATGCTGGCCAAGATGGCGCTGCCCTCGTGGCCCCGCCAGGCCCCGCCTCCGGGAACGCCTCCTCGACGCTGATTGGCTGCACGGAGGTGAGGACCTCCCCCCTGCCCAACACGTCTCGACGCGCTGACAGGGAGATCCCCAGCACTTCCACAGCCTATGGAGCCATCACTGCCTCTCCCCCGGCGCGGGACTCCCAAGCTCGGCGCGGTGAGTCTCAGCTGAGCAGTAAGTCGCCAGACCGCGTTGACACTCAGCGCCGACGAGAAGAACCGCATAATAGGGCGGACAGCAGGGAATCCTCCTGTCATCACCTATCACGCTCCACAGACCGCGCTGATTCACAGCGCCGATGAGGGAGCTTTAATCAGCGAGATGGCCACTTACAATCTCCCAGTCAACACAGCGCCGGTGACAGCCACAGGAAGAAGTCTGCCAAGCGCAGACATCGATCCCCCTCTGCAGCAAGGGATTACACTGGTGGCTCCTCCAGGGACAGCAGGAGATCCAACTCCCCCTGCTACAAGAGACACAGAAGCAGCAGGTCAGAATCAACCTCTTCTGCCATCCTAAGCCTCCTGTCTCGCCTAGTGGAGCAGACCGCCCCCCCACGGCCAGACCAGCAACGCAGGGCGACCAGTCCCCTTCTGACTCTCTCGGAGAAGGGCCACTCCCCAATATACCCAGTCTCTCGCCCAGGGAGCGGACTCCCTCCCCCGCTCCATCCAGAGCGCGTTCTCCTTCACCGACACAAATGGAACCCGACGCTGAGGAACTAGAGCCTTGCTCTGAAGGGGAGGACCCAGATACAAAGGACACTAGCGAGCCAGTCGAGCCCCCGCCAGTGCCGGAGGACCTCACCTACCCTAAGTTCCTACGGAAGGTGGTCTCTAAGCTGGGGCTGGCCACGGAGGTAACATCAGAAGAACAGGAGCCGGAGGTCATGAAGTACCTGAATGGCCCCAAGCCAGCAATGGCGCTCCCCCTCCACCGCAGATTGAAGGACAAGCAGCTGGCGCTGTGGCAGTCCCCAGCTTCTGGTCAAGCTTTCTCCAGGCGCTTGGACACCAAATACATTGTCCACTCAGGACCTGGATTTACCAAAGCGCAGTTACCCCACCAGTCCATCGTGGTATCATCAGCCCTGAAAAGGTCAAAGTCCACGCGTAACCAGTCAAGCCATCCACCAGGTCGGGACCCCAAACGCCTAGACGACATTGGGAGAAAGGTGTTTCAAGGGGCTATGCTCAACGCCAAAATAGCATCCCACCAATTCCAGCACGTCCTCTTCCAGGACGCACTCCTAGCCGACCTTAAAAAGCACCTACAGGACCTTCCCAAGGACTCACGGACAATGGCTTCAACCTCCATGCAGGAGCTAGCTGAATGCAGCAAGCACCTGATGTGCACGGCCTTCGACGCATTTGACACTGCCGTCCGAACAGCGGGCACGGCCATTTCAGCACGGCGCTGGGCATGGCTCCGGGCCTCAGGACTCTCCGACAACACCCATGACCGTATTGCGGACGCCCCCTGCTCAGGTGACTCCCTGTTCGGGGACAAGGTTGCCGACACTGTAAAAGACCTCAAAGAGGACTGCGCCACACTAAAGACTCTAGCAGCAGACGGCCTTGAACGCCCCGCTTGGAACCAGAAAGGGGCATATTTCCGAAAACCCTTCGCCCCTTCGAAACAATTTTATGGATCCAACCGTCAGTGGCAGCCACCAAAGTTCAAGCCAACTTATCAGAAGGCGCCCTTTCAGCGACAGCAACCGCGACAGCGAAAGCAGAAGCAGTCCAACACTTCCCACTCCGGGAAAGATTCCTCCTCCTTCTGACTATGCCCCGGTTGGGGGTCGCCTGTCGCTGTTCCTATCGGCCTGGCAGGAGATTACCACGGACAAGTGGGTCTTACAGATAGTCCAGTCGGGCTACCGCTTGCCCTTCTCCTCCCCTCCATGTCAGCGCAAGCGACCTACCAGCCAGCCTCCACAGCACCTGGAACAGCCGCTACAGGAACTCATACAGCAACTCCTCCAGGCCAAGGTGATAGAGCAAGTACCCCCGGGAGAGGTCAACACTGGCTTCTACTCCCGGTCCTTCCTTATCCCCAAGAAGAAAGGGGGCCTACGCCCTATCCTGGACCTCCGGAGACTGAACAACTTCATAATCAAAGAGAAGTTCAGGATGTATTCGCTCAACTCCATCCTTCCCCTAATCAGGGCGGGGGATTGGTTGGCGACGCTGGAACTCCAGGATGCCTACTCCCACATCCCGGTCCACGCTTCTCACAGGAAATTCCTCAGATTCTCAGCGCTGGGCGCCCATTACCAGTATCGGGTCCTGCCATTCGGCCTATCCCCAGCACCCAGAGTCTTCACAAAATGCGTAGCGGTGGTCGCTGCACATCTCCGGAGACAAGGTGTCGCCATTTTTCCCTACCTGGACGACTGGCTCCTGTCGGCGGATTCAGCCATGGGACTCCACAGGGCAGTACGGCTCACGACCCGACCTGTTGATCAGAGTGGGCTTCCTTCTCAACAAGGAGAAGTCCAGGCTGGAACCAGTCCAGCGCACAGAGTTCATCGGGGCGATAATAGATACCAAGGTCTGCAAGGCTTTTCTTCCTCAATTACGGATCAACACCATCACCCGCCTAGCCATGAAGATGTCGACAGAAAAATGCACCTCGGCCCGTGCAATACTATGTCTGCTAGGCCACATGGCTGCAACAACTTCAGTCCTTCCGTTGGCGAGGCTGCACATGCGCACTCTACAGTGGCACCTACGGACCCACTGGAAGCAACTCTCCCAACCACTCAGCACTCGCATTCCGCTGTCTGCCCGTGTGGTCCAGAGCCTGCGCTGGTGGACGCAGCCACCCAACCTCTCGGGGGGAAAATGCCTTCATCCTCGCATACACCAGCTCACCCTCACCACGGATGCCTCCTCCACGGGATGGGGGGCCCATCTACGGCACCTCAGCACGCAAGGAGCATGGACTGCAGTGGAACAAACACTCCACATCAATCACCTCGAACTCAGGGCCATCAGGTATGCCCTACAGACCTTCATGACCAAACTGAAAGGAAAAGCAGTCTTGGTACAGACGGACAACCAGGTTGCCATGTTCTATATCAACAAGCAAGGGGGCACTCGCTCCCATTCGCTATGCAAGGAAGCCCTCGACACCTGGACTCTGGCACTACGCAACAGGTGCACGCTACAAGCGACATACCTTCCCGGGGATCAGAACACCTTAGCGGACCGTCTCAGCAGACAGCTTCAACCTCACGAATGGATGCTCCACATGGATGTGACACGCACCCTCTTCCAGCGCTGGGGAAACCCACAGATCGACCTCTTCGCATCCGAGGAGAACGCGAGATGCCCCTTGTTCTGCTCCAAGCATCCGTCACAGAACAGGGTTGCCTCGGATGCATTCGCCATCCCCTGGAAAAACTGGGAGCTGGCATACGCCTTTCCTCCCACACCACTCTTGACAAACACGATACAACGTATCATCGAGGAGAAGGTACAGATGATCCTGATAGCCCCTTATTGGCCAAGACAGATGTGGTTCTCCCTACTGTTGCAGCTCGCCCAGGAACCTCCCATCAGATTACCTCTGAGACCAGACCTCCTAACCCAGAACGGAGGCCTAATCTGGCACCCCAACCTCCAGACGCTAGCTTTGACAGCCTGGAGGCTGAAAGGTTAACCCTCAATGGCTCTCACCTTCCCCCGGATGTGCAACAAATAGTCCTCGCGTCCCGGAGACCTTCTACAAGAAAGGCATATGGCCTAAAATGGAAACGCTTCACCATCTGGTGCAAAGACCAAGGAGTTGACCCAGCGTCTTGCCCGATACCCACAATCTTACAGTATCTGGCCCTCCTCTGCAGATCGGGATTGCAACCACAATCCATCAAGGTGCACCTAGCTGCCATCGCCTCTCTACACGAGCGCACGGATGCCACAACCTCAGGCTCCATCGCCACCCTTCCCATTGTGACCCGTTTCATGAGAGGGCTCCGAAACCTGAAGCCCCCAGTACAGAAGCCAGTACCCACCTGGGACCTTAACATCGTTCTACAACAGCTCATGCAAGAGCCATTCGAACCATTGGACACTGCCGAAGGAAAGTACCTCGCCTGGAAGACCCTTTTCCTCGTCGCCATTACCTCCGCCAGGAGGGTTAGCGAGCTGCAAGCTCTGGTGGCACACCCGCCATACACGCAACTCTATCACAACCGGGCGTCCCTGCGGACTCACCCGAAATTTGTGCCGAAGGTGGCCTCCGCTTTTCACATCAACCAGGCAGTGGAGCTGCCATCCTTCTTCCCAGCACCGCATTCATCCCCCGAGGAGCAACGTCTTCATTCGCTCGATTGCGTACGTGCTTTACGCACCTACATCGACAGGACATCTGCTACTCGTCGGGGTACACAGCTGTTCGTCTCCTTTGACCCGAACAAACCTGGGAGACCTGTCACCAAACGTACACTATCTCTCTGGATATCAACCTGCGTGGCCTATTGCTTGCAGAGGGCTGGCGCTCTCCCGGCAAACAAGGCGAGTGCACACCAGCTCCGCGCAATAGCCGCTTCCTTGGCCTGTGCTCAGGAGATTCCAGTGAGTGATATCTGCAGAGCAGCCACCTGGTCCTCTCATCTTACCTTCCAGAAACACTACTGCCTCGACATCCACGCTGAGACAGACGGCTCATTCGGCCGAGCGGTCCTCTCCGCAGCCCTGGCACCCGAGAGGGCGAGCGCTGCACGAGACCGAACGCAAAGACTCTGAGACTCTTGTCTCCTGTCACGGACTATTGCCCTGAATAGATTGCACTAGTTACTTACTTGCACTAGTTACTTGTCCACTTGCACTAGTACTTGTCCATGCATTGTTGTTATTGCACGATTGTGACTGTTGTTATTGCACGATTGTTACTGCACTGTTCAGAATTGCACTGTTCACTACACTGTTCCAAGTTGCACAATTTGCACCGTTCACTATTGCACGTTTTGCCTACCTACAACTGTATAACCTTGTGCTCAATAAATGTTGCATATCAGACATGCCTCCCTCATTCCCCACAACGTATCACAGCTCGGGAGACACCAGGTGTGGCTGACACATCCTGCTTGTCCTAGGAGAAAACAGAGTTACTTACCTGTAACGGAGTTCTCCGTGGACAGCAGGATAAGTCAGCCACACCATCCCACCCGCCTCCCCTTCATGAGGGTGGCCTGCGCACCGCACCTAGCCGCAACGGCATAGCTAGTCAACAACTGGCCGGCTAGGGGCGGGCTGGGAGGTGGGACCACCTCACACATGCTCAGAAGATTCTGAGCTAGAGAGCACTTCCGTCACGGCGCCGTCGGGGGACGACACCAGGTGTGGCTGACTTATCCTGCTGTCCACGGAGAACTCCGTTACAGGTAAGTAACTCTGTTTTCTCATCACTTCACTAACAACAACAAACATTCTCCAGTACCAGGCATACTGTGAACCAATACAAAATCCTACAACAAAGTCACTGAGTCAAATCTACTCTACCAAACCAGCACAACTTCCAAAACTCACATAAGGATCCCATACAAAAAAAGTATCACTGTAAATACTGCAGCGAGTCCTGGAACATCTAACACCTATTTGAAAAGCTGAACAATTCAGATTACTACAGTATAAATTCCTGCATACAAACTCCATGATAACAGAACACCTTGCCTTGCTCACACACTCAAAACACAGACCCCTCATCAAGTACAGAATAAGTGACCATAACCTAAAAATAAACATATGCAATACCAGAGAAATAGAAAGAGATGCATTTCCATGTACTGTATAGAATATGAAGATAGCACCAAGTCCAATCATTAAATTGAAAATAAAATTCTCTTTTACCTTTGTCTGTCCATTTTATTCTCTGATCATGCTGGTCCAAATCTGAGTTTCTGCTTTCCTCCACCTCCCAGTGCCCCCCTCTCCCACCTACTTCACCCCAGGGGCGGCATGAGGGAGATGAAGAGCCATGTGCGGAGATTCATTTCAGCATTATTTGCATAAATTTAGTATACTTTATTTTAAAATGTATATGCCACCCATCTAAAATCCTAGGTGGCTTCCAAACATACATATGCAATTTAGTAAGACAAATGTTACAATAAAACAAACATAATAATAAAACATCAAATTTGATTAATGAAAAGCCACCAACACAGCCCTCTCCCTCCCCCCCCCCAATCAAACCATTATAAGTATCTGCACAATACTGCAGAAGGTGAGAAACACACACAATAAAAAAAAAATCACAAATCCAACTAATACAATTCCCAGCAGGATAGAGCTATCCAGAGATCCAAACCATCCAAAGAGAGACCATTATTCCAGTCAAGCCTTCGCAATGTAAGCTTCTATACTGACAGTATTGTAAAGGATGTATGTACAACACTCCTGATTCCTGATGAAAGCACACACATCTCCCTGAGCAGCCAAAATATAATCTAAAGCCAGGGGGTTCTGAGTCCACCATCATACAAGTAGCTCCTCCAGAGCATCTAAGGTTTCATCTTGGAGGAACCAATAGCAACTGTGTTTATTTCTGATTTTGCCGCCTCTGGCCTGCTACTGCCTTCCCGCCGCTTTTTTTCTCACCCGGACAAGCTTGAGTGGGAAAAAAGGCAGTGGGAAGGCAGTGGTAGGCCAGAGGTGGTAAAATCAAAAATAAACCCAGCTGCGGCTGCCGGAGTGCCACCCCCTTGAACCTGCCGCCTGAGGCCTAATGATAGAGCCACCCCTGAACTCACAATATGTTTCTAGTCATTACCAACCTTAAAAATGGATCTTACTTTTTTAAAATGCTAGAAGTCTTCATTCTCCCCTCTGTTCACAAAGGTGCATTAATGCAGACTGTTTATCTCTATACATTTTATTTCTAAAGGAACCTAATGGCTAAAAATGCATGTTTTTGTGTGTTAACAGTTCTTGAGTTTTTGTAAATAGCACAAATAGAATAAATGCTGTTATTTAAAAATCTATTATGGTTTTATACATAAATTTAACTGTTATATACTTAGAATGGTTAAATTTAGCCACTGGAAAAAAGGATGAGATTTGGGGCAAAGCGAGAGTGGCAAAAACCCCAGCAAAAACTCCATGTTCAGCAAAACCCCATGTTCGGCAGCAAAATTCAGCCACTGAAAGTATAACTTAAATATGTTATTTCCCAAACAGCACATATAGCAGGTAATTTTATACTGTAACAAAGCGCCTATAAAAATTTCTTAACATGTACCTGTTTTATACCTGCCTTATAAACACAGCATATATCTGTTTGTGCTTTATAAAATAGGCTTGAAGAATAAAATGGGCATATGCCCCACCCCAGTTCCCAAGACACTAATTAACTCAAATAACTTAAATGCACATATTGCTTAAAGTGAAGAAAATTTGGCTGCAGCTTTATTGACTTGTCATGCTGTGCCAAGCTAGACTCACCACCATGCTGCTATCTCACTTCCATTCTCTCATGTATATCTTATGCCTGGCTCTTTCCCACCCTCAAGAGGTGTTACTGGAGCCCCTTGTCTTGCTATCAGCTAGGGTATCCTACCCCTTGTTTGACATTGGGTCTTTACTGGATTTGGCTCAAATGTGGAGGAGGCATGCTTCTCTGGGTCTCCCACTGATGGCTTCCTGCTCTCCACACTCGTTGGATTGAGTCCATCAGTTGCTAATTGCTATGATCGCCTCCAAAGTAATCGAGCATGTCATTAAGGAAATACTTCCAGGCTGATATCAGAGAGGTGGGTGAGATCATTTTTATTATTCTTGCCTATGATAAGATCAGCCCAATAGTGACAAATCTGTCATCTTCTTGCATTAATTATCCACTGAATGTCTGTTGATCCTCTTTGAGTCCACGATTCCACAGCTTTGTCACCACCCACTTGATCTGGGTAATGAAATATGGCCTTCCTGATGCTTTTTTTCCCCGCTCAAGCTCGTCCAAGCGAGAAAAAAATGGCAGGAAGGACAGGCCCAGAGGCGGCAAAATCAGAAATAAATACAGCCACTAGCGGTTCCTCCAGTCAGCCTGATTCCTTGGAGGAACCAAGAGCAGCTGTGTTTATTTCTGATTTTGCCGCGTCTGGCCTGCCATTGCCTTCCTGCCATTTTTTTCTCACTTGGACGAGCTTGAGTGGGAAAAATGTGGAGGAAAGGCAGTAGCAGGCCAGAGGCGGCAAAATCAGAAATAAACAGTCGCAGCCGCCAGAGTGCCACCTGGAGTGCCGCCCCCTTGAAACTGCCGCCTGAGGTGACTGCCTCAGATGGCCTAATGATAGAGTTACCCATGATTGTGCTTGTGTACTAACAATACAGTACATGGTAATTCATACACTAACCACTTAGCGCAGGGGCAGCTCTATCAATGGGCCAAGTAAGATTGCTGCCTCTGGTGGAAAGCTTTTGGGAGTGGCAGAAAATGCTCCCAAAACACTTCAGTGGCAACTGCCTCACTCTACCTTCTCTTAAAAAACAAAAAAATTAATAGAGACAACCAGCAGCATCTTACCGTAGCCACTGCTGCTTCTCCTGGATCTGCGAAAGCAGCATATACACCACACCCCTGCTGCCCACTCCCCCCGCCACTGCCGCCACTTCTTACGGGGTGTGGGTTTGTGATGGCAGTGGTAGGCCACTAGCATTAAAGAATGAAAAGCATACGGTCTTTGTGACTCTTGCATGTTTTTAAGGCACCTCCAATCCCACCCCTTCTGATGCATGTTTTCCATGCAGAGGGGGGCAAGACCAACAGGGCCTTCCAAGTCTGCAGGCATTGCAAAGACTCCATGCTTTTCATTTCCTAATTGTCACCACTGTCACAGAGTTTGAGAGAGGTGAGGGTGTCACGGTAGACTGGGGGGAAGTGGCGGGAAGGAAGAGATGGGATGCTGGACATCGGGGCAAGCTGAAGTGAAGGGCTGATGCTGTACACAGGGGTCGAGGTGGAGGGCAGATGCTATATGGGGGGAATGGAGGACTGATATTGGACATGAGGTGGGGGGATGGAGGGCAGATGGTGGACATAGGGTGGGGGATGGATCAGACATCCAGTGAAACTCAAGTCAACACGCATCCTCCAAATCCTCAAGCAAAGGTCATGATCAAACCACCACGGCTGAATCTTCACCTCATCAACAATCCAAGCCACCTTGATGCAGCTTAAGCTCACCCATTAACACACCACTCCCCCATAATCCCCTCCCGCTCTCTGTAATGACAGTTACGTTACTATAGCCAAGTACATTTAATTTAATAATTATTCAGTTCTTGTAATATGTAGACAAATAATATGCTATAGTTATGTTCACTTATCAACCTATTAATCTAAGTCAACTATTATTCAGTTCTTGTATTTATGAAAGTTATATGTAACCCATGATGCACCTAAAGTTTTTTGTTCACAACTAGTTCTTTGTAAACTGTCTTAACTAATAGAAAAATGGTATAAAAATCTGTTAAATAAATAAATGGTGGACACAAGGTAGGGAGCAGAGGACAGATGCTGGACATGAGGATGGTGGGAAAATGCTGGACACAGAGAGCAAAGAGGGGGATGTAAGGCAAATGCTAGAGACTGGATGAGGGCAAGGTACAAATGCTGGACATGGGGTGGGGGGCCTAGAGGGCTGAAAGATAGGTGCTGGAAACTGAGGGAGATAGAGAGAGAAAGAAAATATGCTGGACACGGAGAATGAGAGAGGAGAGATGCTGGACATGGGAGAGGTCAAGGGGAAATTGAGTTGGACACAGGAGAAGAGAAGGATGAAGGAGAGGGAGAGCAAAGATGCTGGAAGCAGAGGAAGGGTGAAGGAGAGGGCAGGTGAGGAGAGATGCTAGACATGGGGGGATGGTAAGCGAGAGAAGATGCTGAATATGAGGGATGGGGGGATAAGGGCGAGGGGAGATGCTAGGGGAGGGAGAAGGGGAAGGGAAATGCTTGACATGGAGTAGAGAGAAAAGCAAAATCAACTGTTAATTTATAATACATTTCTATAAGTTTGGGGTAAAAAAAATTAAAACCAGAAGGGGTATATTTTTGTGAATAGAGGAGTCCAACTCTAGGGGTGAAGATCTTTGCATATTTCTCTGTGAGAGCCAGACCTGCTTAGAACAGGATTGGTGGAATGTTCACATAACCCAGAGATCTGATTGGCTGAACATGCAGTGATGCTGTACAATATTTATTCAAAATATTTCCAGCTGAGAAAATTCGTCATTAAGGTAAGTAACATAGTAACATAGTAAATGACGGCAGATAAAGACCAGTATGGTCCATCTAGTCTGCCCAGTAAGATGGCAGGAGTAGGTGCACCCCTCCCGTAGGGATGCACTAAGACACCCTCCTTTCACAGTGCGGCTGCCACTACTACATCACCTTTGTGAAGGTTATTGGCGCTGTAGCCAAACCAAAGGGCATTGCCTGAAACTGAAAATGCCCCGACGAGAACACAAACCAAAGGAACTGTTGGTGTTCTGGCTGAATGGGGATATGTAAGTACACCTCCATGAGATTTTGAGCAATCAGAATCTCCCCTTTTCGCATGGCTATAATCATGGATCTCAACATCTCCATGTGAAAGTGCAGAACCTCAAGGCTCTGTTGACATACATGAGATCTAGAACCAGATGGAATGAACCCTTCTTTTTGGGGACTACAAAATAGTTGGAGTATTGACCTGAGCCACATTGGTTTTCCAGCACCCTGACCACCACATCTAACAGCAGGAGCCTCTGTAGAATTTCCTCTACTAACTGTGTTTGATGGGAGACTTGCACGGAGACAACATGAATGCATCGGAGATAGGATGAGCAAACTCCAGCACGTAACCTTCCCATATCACTTCCAAAATCCAAAGTAAAGCAGTTTGCTTTCAAGAGGGACCCGGGGTGCAAGCCGCAGAAGTTACAGTAATAAGTCCTGCCCAGGCTGGATAGCTCATAAGGGAGGTGAGGGGAAAGGACAGAGGGACATCTGAATCTCCTATTGAAAATGCACTTTTCAAAAAAGTAGGAAAAAAAGTGTGACTTTGACCAAAACATGAAGTAGAGTTGGCATTTCTCGTAATACATCAATCACTAAGATGTATTCAAAGAATATAAAACAAGCAATTTGTTCCAAAGCCCAATAATGCAAATTCAACAGCAATTGTAATTTTTTCAAGTCAAGCATGCAAGCACCCCGTCCAAAGAGAATCATCTCAGAATGCAGGATTTCCATCAGGACGGCACAGATTTCAGAGCTGCCTGCTTGTATCTTCCTTTGTGAACAGACTCTCCTGGCAGCTCATATTTAATACCGTCCAGAGCCAAAGCATTCAGCTCCCCTCACCTCCTGTTTGTGAAGCTGAGGGTAAGTGTTTAATTAGTTGCTTAATTGCCTGGGTAATTGGTAGACATACTCAGCTCTTCAAAGTAATCAGTCTGAACAGGCCTTGAAAATATCTGACCCAATTTTCATTAGTACAGCTAGATCGTTGAACAGTCCTAGACAAAAACTCACACCTGCACTGCACTTCAGGTAAGCAAGAGGCAGAGTAAGATCCTGAAGCTGACGTAGGTCAGGGTGGTCCCAGGAGGAGGCAGCGGAAGGGGGTGGGTCACAAAAAGGGCCATGACCTCACCAAGAATTTGTTCAACACAACATCAGCAATTAGAGAGCATGGAGGTGGGTCCGGAGATGGGTCTGTTTGCCCTCTCCAACCAAAGAAGTATTGCACTGCCCCTGGAACCCAGTGTAGGTGCATAAGCAAGCCCAGAAGAACCACATAATTAAACTATGTAATAGGTTGCACAAAGGAGTCGTGCATTCCTTTTAGCACAGGTTTAGGGCACTTGATAGGGTGTTAAAATTCCTTTAGCTGTAATTAGGTCTGAACACAGTATTCTAAAGCATGAGGCTGGCAAATGCATAAAAATACCAGGGAAATTAATTTTGCTGTTGAAATAAGCTATTATAGCTTATGTAAAGAAGTGAGCTAAAATTTTCACAGTTCATAAGTCAGGATTTTTGGGCTCATTTTTTATTTCACACCTTGAGTTGAAGTAATATTGAAGTCCACTTGGAAGCAAATAGAGCTATAAAAATCAGTCACCCAAAGATCTGGATTCCCCAAGCTGAGGATCCCCAGGCATTAGATTCTCATTTTGCTGATCCCCCTGACCTCAGGTCATGACTCACTGACCCCCACAACAGGGAAGCCCAAGTCCAGAATCCACAATCTCAGGAGTTCCAAGTTCAGGACCCTCATAGCTGGACAGCCTGAATCCTGGACCCTCACATCCAGGAAGCATGACTATCATATCCATGAACCAAGACATTACAAATTTGGGGGTCCCAAAACTTGAAGACCTCAGTCTGGGACCCATGTACTTTGGCACGCGAAATATGAGATTGTCACACTTTCTAATCCAGTTCCCTTTATGGCCTTCCTCCATCTAGGCATCCTACAGGACTCCTTCCCCCTTCCCCCCCCCCTCTCCATCCCCCATCCACAATACTTATCTGTCTTGTAGAATTTCTACTTATTCTCTATCAGACATTTAAAACATTATTTTGGTTCAGGAATTCAGTGTCCTCTGCTGACCCAATACTAAAAGTCAGTTCTTTTAGCCTGTGGTTCCAGGGCAGTGGTACTAATTCCAAGAGTGAATCAAAGAGCCCCTATTTTTTCTTTAATCCAGTGGTTGTAGGTATAATTTAAATATAACTTCCTCCTCTTATCATTGTAGTTAAAATGGAAGTCAAGGTAACTTTACTTTCCATTCCATTTATTTATTGGATATAACATCACTATATGAATTCCCATTTGATAATCAATTTAGCTATTGTGTGTTCTGAAATTCATTATCCGGCTTCTTCAATCGGAGGTAAATAAAAATTTGCTGCAGTAGTGAAAAAAATCAGTGCTAAACAATTAACGCTCTTACCGTGGTCTTATTGCATTGGCTTCTTGGAGGTAGAACTGAGTCCCTGGGAGAATAACTGAGACCAAGCAGCGAGGGAACAAAATACGAAAAAAATCAGGACCTGTGATGCCTAAAAATGCCCTAGATCCAGGGATCACCAGGAGCAATATGGATAAAAAAAGGATCTGTGATTTATCCATAGAGTTCTTAGCCTTTTGGATTCTTACAAAGCTTAGTGGTAAGACACGGGAAAGGTATGGGGTGTAGAGGCATCACCAGAAACATTAAAGATTCAGGACTGACTGGGAGAGGTTGGAAGCCCCCTTCAGAAATCAAAGACAAGGCCCTTTAAAGGTGTGTTTGGCAACATAGTAGTAGTTGTCTGAGTGCTAGACTTGTCCTCTTAAGATGCAAGGGCTTGTGCTGTGGCCAGCTATTTTACAGGGTCCAAAGAATTGTCCAGGCTCCGTGACATGCTCTGTATCAGAGGGGAGGAGAACAAAGGCATTAAGACACTGGAAGTAATTTTATAAAGTTATTCCTATGCATATGTGGTCACATGTGTGCCTAAATGTCCTCTTATAAAATACCGATTGGCAGAAAGGTATGCGCTTTGGTATGAAGGTAGGCATAGCCAGGGGCAGAGTTTGGGCAGAGAATGGGTGGAGTTTTCACTTACACATATCGGGCCCGATATTGCATGAGGTGCCGAAGAAGCCGATAACTGGCTAAAAAAAATGCTTAGTAAAGGGGCACGATCGTGAGTCAGGCGACGCACACACAGGCAAGCATGGACTATGGGTGGTTGTTAGTCAACCGTGGCCGGTAGGCAAATCAGATTACCCGGGTATCTAGGACGTGGTAATTTTCATCATACTCATGCAGCCGGGCTCATATGAATACTGGCCCATAACCTATGCAGGATGTAGAAGGGAAAGCAATAATCGTGTAGGGAAGGAAAAAACGAATAAGTCGGCAATTTAAAACCGCAAAAGCCGCAAAAGTGGTCAAGAATACAATGTCCCGCTGTATACGGGGGTAGTGTGAGATAGTCCCCATATATGAGCAGTTACCTGGGTTTAGTGGGTGCCAGAGGTGCCATTTTACACGGGTTTGTTGGTGGTACAATTGTACGCGTTCTCATATCGGTTATGAAACTTTCACATTCTGCCAGTGCAGGAGCTCCTTCTGGCTGGGCAGATACACTACACCGCAGTAGCATGGTGGCGGGACACACAACTAACTTCAGCACCATGGAGGCAGAAGCCTTAGCAAGAATGGTGCTGAGGCTGGGGGGTGCTCTATCCCAGGAACCATCGGAGGGCGAACCTGCGCCTCTGCATGGGCATTTGGAAAGGGATCCAGCTCCAGCTGTGGATGAGTCACGGCACATGCTGCCGTCAGCCCTATGTGTATGGTTCATGACTCTGCCAGGTTCCTGCCTATATTGGTATCACATGGGAGGATGCAAGAGCTCCCAGTGGTAGAGGATGTCTAGCAAATGCATGGGCCACATTTAAATCACCACAGCAGGGGAACTGTTATAGCTTTTGGGGCCTGTTTAAGGTGTTGCTTGTTGTGGGGGTGTCACTTTGGTTGTTGTAGCTCATACCCTGTGGCATTCTTCAACTGCCCAGACTCCAGGCCATATCATAGCCACTGCCTATCAACATTTGTAGAACATTGAATTCACACAGATGGGAACAGATGTGGATCCCCCAGCACGTCCACACTAAGGCCCCTTGTTCCCCACATATCACAACATTTTGTGCAGCTGTGAGTTGTGTGCAGCATCAGACAGCTGGCTCTGTGCAACAATAACACACCTGCACCCAAAACCCTTACAAATCACATACCACTCTCAGAGCAATTAGCCATGGTATCACAAGAGGGAGGTACAGAAGGGTGAGGACGACATAGGCATTACAAGGGGGTCTAAGGAGACTGAGAGGGAAGGGGAGGAGAGCCAGGGCAGCAGAGTGAGGGGGATGGGGTCATCCATCATGGATGAGATGAGATGGGACAGAGAGGGATGTGTGGTTGGAAATGGCGAGGAAGAGACAGGGTATGGAAAGTGGAGGCACATAGCAGGATGTAAAGGCCTGGGGGTGTTTGTTAGGGGCAGTGAGGGGGCAGATGCAGAAGAGACATGGGCCTATGGAGTCCTGAGGGGAAACACAGGTATCCAAGGAAGCAGATGTAGGGTCAAGGTGACAGTCACACTGTGCTGGTACCCAGAGGACTGACAAAGGCTAAGAATGACATGGGGATGCCAGAGAGAGCTTCTAGGCACTGACATACAAGATACCTATAACAACGTTCAAATTGCTTAATAACACTTCCCCATCATACCTAGCCACCCTTCTTCAAACACCACCAGATTCCAGAGCTCATAGACAAGATGCAAATCACTCGCTTGTGATACCCCACTCTATTCAAAGGATGAAACAAAACATGAGCTCCAGAGCCTTCGCGTTCACCTCCCCTAGTCTCTGAGACTCTTTGCCATTTCCAATTCGCATGATCAAAGACCTTCAGTTATTTAGAAAAGAACTCAAAACGTTCTTATTCATTGAGCATTATGGAAATATAATTGAAAAAAACTCCCTCGCAAACAGACATACAACACACTCAAGGATCAACACTCTGACCCAAGCCCTCACCCACCACTACACATTCACAATCAACACACCCTGTCCCCTTAGCCATCCAAGATCAGTGGATTTGTAAATAGTTAATACTCCATTGTCAGTCTACAATATTATATAGTAGACCCTCTACGACTTACTAAATGTAGAAAACAACTTGTACCTATGTATATAGTTATATTTTTAGATTTTAGATCTTAGATTTCAGTGTTTTAGGTAGTAGATTTACTAAGATTTTCTAAATGTGAAATGTACCATGTGTTTATTTATTTATTTATTTTTTATTTATTTAGCTGTATTTATATACCGCTTTTCACCGGGTCAAAGTTCATATAACTAGTTTATTCACTAGTTTATTCACTAGTTTGTTCATATAACTAGTTTATTCACTGTTCTCTGTAACATGTTCTGTTGATTGTAAACCGCCCCTGATCTCGGGAAGGGGTGGTATAGAAGAACCAGATAAATAAATAAAAGTGTCCTTTACGCCCCACATTCAGTGTCATAAACCAATGAGAACCAGACAGAGTTGCAACATAAGGGCTGCCAGAGGCAAACATCTTCCCTGCAGTCACAGGAGCTGGAAGCATTCTGTAGCACCTGTAAATGGCCCGATCTGTGAGCACAACCATAACGTCACATTGACACAGAGGTATGTTGGAACCCTGGCACAGGGTACCCTAACAACTGAAAAATATGGTGAATTGCCCCTGCTGCTAGAGTGCCCAGTTTGGCTATAAACAGCTATGTATGTGATTACACTGTTGGGTTAATGTGGGTGCAAAAGGGTTCTAATCTGATCTGATCTCTCCCACAGTGAATGTGGTGTTCAGACAACCCTGGAGGCACTCAAGTTGAGGTTTGTGCCATGCGGCGACAGAGGCCTGACTTCATCCAGCACTTCAGGGAGGAGGTTACTGCAGATGCAGGTAAGTGAGGCACAGAGTAGTCAACACGTTCCAACTGGAACAACAGCCATGATTGAATGGAAGCTCTACACTTGTACATAACAGGAATATGTAGCTTGCACAGCATTATAGGCATTCTGCAGGCTTCATGGGTCCACCACATGTGTCATTGCCACAAAGTGGTGATAGCGAGCAAGTAAGTAAGCTTTGCACATACATGGCACTGACATCTGTCTGCAGAGAGGTCCACATACTGAGTGCTCTCTGCCTCCCATATGGCTCACACACAGACAGCTGTGTCAGATGCACCACAGACATGGTTCCAATTGTGTCCCCAGGAGCTGTTGTGATATCATTGAGTGGGGGTAGACTGGCTGAAACACATGTAAACACTGCTGAGTAGTGCTGAGAGGCCATTACAATGGTTGAATATTCAAGGCAGACCTGAAAACTATAACAGCCACTGGAGACCTCATCTGTATGGTGCACCCAATAGAATGAGCATACAGGAGCACACATCACAAGCAATGCATCACCGCGCACTGACCATACTTGCCCACCCAGTCAACCATTGGAGATCAGTCAGCATAATAGCGGACCAACCACTCATACAACAGAATTTCTTGGGGACATATGCGCAGGTCATGGAGAAACAGATGGGTGGTCAGGTTCGGGTAACGGGCAGCATGCATGCTCAGTAGACAGTGTGTGTGTGTGTGTATCCATGTGTATGCTCTGTCCATCTCCTGTAGGTATGATGTTACACCCATGTAATAGACCACTATCCCTCTCTTTACAGCCAGAGACGCACAAGAACCGTGTGATGCAGGAAGACAGAGGGGACAACAACCTGTTGGACTGCAAGTTAGGCCAACAGCACCCACACCAACTGCCAGCCCTGTCCAAAGACCAAATGCACCCAGCAGCAGCTCCGAGAGAGGCAGATGAGGAGGCCCTGGAGGAACAGGCAGCAGGGCAAGGGGCCAGTGCCCCTGAGGAAAAGGAGGAGGAGAGCACTGAGGAGGTGGAGGACAGCGTCGAGGCAGAGAGCACTGAGGAGGAGGAGGAGGAGGAGGCAGAGATGGAGGAGGGTAAACAAATGGAGGGGGAGGTGGAGGAGGAAAAGCAGGACAGTGAAGGGGCGGAAGAGGAGCCAATGTTCCCTGTTGGCCCAGGGAATGGGGAGCCAGATACCTGGGGGCCAACAATAGCCATTAAGGAGGAGCCAGTTGAGGTGCAGGAGGTGTTTGCAGTGCCTCCTACCTCCCAGCTGAGCTTGACTCCCCCACTATTCCATCTGTCACCCTCAGGGGTTGACACAGCTGCAGTGGGAGGCACTGCAGACACCCAGGTCCCCTGGCCATACCATGGCCCAGTAGGTACACCGCTAGTCCCAGGCCCAGATGTAGCTCAGCCTGTCCCAGGCTTGGCCCCCTCATAAGACCCCCAGCCAGAGCATGTGGCTGTTATGGCCAGTTTGGTGGTGGAGGTGTGTCTCCTTAGGGAGGCAGTGTTGCAGTGAGCAGGAGACCTGGTAAGAGGGCTACAGGCAAATGCAGAGGTCCTGCAGTGCTGCAGGGAGGGTCCCCTGGGCCCATAGGAGCATGGGTCCTGAAACAGCAAATGTTTTCTGGGGGAGTGTAAGAAGGACTTGTTAGGCCAATGTGTTTTCCTCATTTGATGTGTATGGTTGATGATCATTTACTAATAAACATAAGAACAAAAGAACATAAGAAATGCCATACTGGGTCAGACCAAGGTCCATCAAGCTCAGTATCCTGTTTACAATAGTGGCCAAGCCAGATCACAAGTACCTGGCAGGTTCCCAAAAGGCACTTAGGTTACACAATGCTCATTCCGGGGTAAGCAGTGGATTTCCCAGGTCCTCTCTAATAATGGTTTATGGACTTTTCCTCCAAGAACTTGTCAAAACCTTTTTAAAACCCAGCTACACTGTTAGTACATCCTGTGGTAACAAATTCCAGAGTTTGATTACACGTTAAGTAAAAAAATATTTTCTCTTATTAGTCTTAAATGGGTTACATTGTAGCTTCATTGTATGTCCTCTAGTCTTTCTACTTTTTGATGGTATAAACAACCAATTTCTAACCCAGTCAGTCACTTTAGGGTCCATCGCTAGGGTGCTCAGTTATTAATAAGTTGCCTGTGTGGAACAGAATCAAAGGCTTTACTGAAATCTAAATACACCACATCTAGGGCTCTCCCTCGGTCCAACTCCCTGGTCAACCAGTCAAAGAAATTAATCAG
Organism: Ichthyophis bannanicus; assembly: GCA_033557465.1. Taxonomy (NCBI): domain Eukaryota; kingdom Metazoa; phylum Chordata; class Amphibia; order Gymnophiona; family Ichthyophiidae; genus Ichthyophis; species Ichthyophis bannanicus. Next base: position 33,536,785 of record CM066044.1, read on the forward strand.
ATTTGTCTGACAAGACCTGCCTCTGGTGAATCCATGCTGTCTCTGATCCTGTAATCCAGCAGTTCTCAACCTTTTTTGTACCGCGACCCCTTTTACCATTGGTCAACTTGTGATGACCCCCAATGATAAAATCAAATGCGTCTCTCTTCCTTTACTGTTAACGCATTGTCGCTGTAATCATTTGTTGAATTATTAATATATTATAGGCCTTTGCAATATGTTTTTATTTATAAAATTTACTTATTTAAACCACAATAATTAATCACAATAACAAGTAAAATAGTTGATTTTGAAATTATTATGATTTTGTAGTCAACGGTTTTAGTATGTTTTATTCAAAAAGACTGACGAAGGGTAACGGTGCGAGCTTTCTTGGCTTTGGCGATTCTGAGAGCCACCATATATGAAGCTTCAACAGCGGCTATGTTTTGCTGGTGGAACTTTCCGCCAATATCAAGTCTGCTTTTCTTGATTCCATCAGCTTTGTTCTTAAAATACCAAATATCCTTGCCTACAAAGGTGGGATGCTTGCTGTCAAAATGCCATTTCAGTTTGTTTGACTTCATGGATTCCGCTGATAGAATTTCGTTACAAATAACGCATTGTGGTTTCTCAATCCCTGCTGAAAATATGGAGGTGAAACCATACCTTAAAAAGTCATCGCAATATTTTCTTTTCTTGGTATTCTCTCTGTCATTCATTTTCAATGGAGTCGCTGGTGTTATATAATATTACATAGAAAATTTAATTTTAGTAGGACCCATGTCTGCCATTATAAAACCGGAAGTGATCTAAATAACGTCTCGAGGTGCATTGTTTCTGGCGAACAGGTAAAAGTAAGTAAGGATAGCCTAAGTAATATATAAATTGATTATATTCAAAGTATTTGGCATTTTAGGCTTTGCGATCAAATTAGAATAATAAATTAGAAAAGAAATAGTAATTCCCGGGATTTGTGAGGCGACCCCTGGTAAATCCTGAGGTGACCCCGTGGGGGTCCCGACCCACAGGTTGAGAACCGCTGCTGTAATCCATTGGACTCCAGAAACCTCACTATTCCCTCTTTTAGTAGCATTTTCAATCATTTACTCACCACAGAGGTTAGACTAACTGGCCTATAGTTTTCAACCTCATCCTTTTTCTGCTTTTGTGTATTGGGACCACATGTGCCTTTCTCCAATCTTCTGGGACTACTCCTGACTCCAAAGAAGCATTGAAAAGGTCAGTCAGTGGAGCCACTAGAATGTCCCCAAGTTCCTTCAGGATTCTTGGATGAATCCCATCCAGTCCCATCGCTTTGTCTACTTTTAGTTTAGCTAGTTCATCACAAACACAGTCTTCTGAAAATAGTTCAAGATCGTTCAAAAGCAACATCAAGAAATACTTTTTCACAGAAAGGGTGGTGCAGTGACGGAATTCAAAAAGGTGTGGGACAGACACAGATGGAGTCAGTACAGAGGGTGGCTACTAAAATGATTAGTGGTCTTCATTATAAAGCATATCAGGACAGACTTAAACATCTTAATATGTACAACTTAGAGGAAAGGTGGGATAGAGGTGATATGATTGAGGCATTTAAATACCTCTAACGCGCTGATCTGAAGAGCTCAATTCCAACGCGAATGAAAACCTGCCGTTAAATGCACACTACAGGGGAGAGAAACCATTTCAGTGTCAGAAATGTACAGCCCAGGCAGGGAAACCTAAAGAAAGTGATAAGTGTGATACATGTGCACAGAACAAAAGGGCACATAAACACTGAAAATGACCCCAACAAACTGGAAAAAAAACCATAACCAAGCTGGCCAATAGTGGTATCAATGAGAAACATCAACCCCTCCCCCCCAGAGTAAGCTCCATAGAACAGATATAAATCATGGAAAGGTCTATAATCCGACCCCATACAAGGTGAATGAGCCCACAGTGAAATAGCACTGCTCAGAGTTTTCCCCACCATCGGACAGGGTTCCTATGGAGAGCACATGTCCCGCAACATCAGGGCGGGCATGTCGGAAAGGCAACTGGACAGATGCCGGAGAAGGGGATACAGAGGGCCGCAGGCGGCACATGCTGTGGTGCAGCTGGGCCACAGTGCGGACTAGGGCGATGCCTAGGTGGCCCATACGAATGCTGAAGCAGCAGAGCAGCCAGACAGCAACTGCTGAAAGCCCAACATGGGCACGACTGTGTTTCCCACAGTGTCACAGGGGATAGTACCCAGCAGCTACCCCCAAGGGCACGGAACATTGGCAGGCGGTGCTGGGGGGAAGCGTGGACACCTATGCAGGCACCCCTACCCCAGAACCCGCACCATAGGCAGCCGCCTACCTGCACACTGGATGGCCTGAGACTGCGCACCACCAGCACCACCAGCAGAAGGGCATGTCAGCATGGTGGCTGAGGGATACTGGTGGTGGAGGGGGCAGTGGCAGCTGCCCAGAGCAGACCGTGGCCTAGCCTTGTGTAGGTGGGTGCCGTGTACTGCAACAGATGGGCCCTGTCTGACGAACAGTCATGGTATCACCAAGGAATGTACTGACTCTGTGACAACAAGGTGGTGCAGTGCACAAAACCAGTGTATTCAGAAGCAGAGGGTCACAGGTTTAAGTCCCAGCTGTGGTTCCTGCCAACCCAGTCCCCATATTTTACCCACTACTACAACGTGCTAATACAGACAGCACCTTAATTGCAAATGACGTAAACATGCCCAAGACACCTACATTTTACCCTACAGAGCACAGACACCATAAACATGCACATTACCTAGAGCAGAGCCTCCCAAATGCAGTCCTGGAGGGCCAAACACCATTCCGGTTCCATGCTGCCTCTGATAAAGATGCCTTTGCTGCATTTCTATGCGCCACCCCCATGGTATGCAGATGTATCTCATGCATATTCATGAGGGACAGCATGAAAACCCGAACAGTGTTTGGCACCGCAGGACTGGAGTGGGGAACCTCTGCTGTAAAGCAGCAGCCAACAGGGGCAGACACACCCACACCCACAGGCCCCATTATCCAAAGCCTCCTGGAGAGGCAGGACATTGGGCTCTGCGTGCATCTCCCAATACTAGCACTTGCATACCTTAGTAATGCCACCCTAAACCTGGGAATATGGTACACATCTTTAAAGAGGTTGCTATGAGTACTGGAAGATAGCAATTCCTAGGTTAAGTACACTTTTCTGAGTGAACTGCATCATAGCAACCTTTCTGATGTCTGTGGAGTGTGCTACAGGTCTTGTGTCTGACAGTGTTTACCAACCTGGGGAGTGACTCCTACAGTTTTGCGTACCATAGCCATGCCTGCACTGTGCCCAGGACTGGTGTGGTGGCCTGGGCTGCCCAACATCTCTATAGTTGCACAATGCTGGCATAGGTGTGGGGAGTGTGTGTCTGTCTATCCAGTGTGTGGTGGCTGCCAACACCCTCCACAGTCCACACTGCTAGCACTGTTGCCAGTATTGGCCTGCCATTGTGCATAATGAGGAGCAAAGTACCGTGGGAATAGCCTGGATAGGGTGGCCTGGCCTGGATGCATCTGCACACGGCATAAGGCAATGGCTCGGACATTGTAGTGCCTGGCCACCACCTGCACAGACAGGGTGGCTATAGCATGTCCTGCTGGGAGGTCACTCTCACCCTGACTGAGCAGTGACCATGGCATGGCTAGGTTCCCCCATAGTACTATATAGTATTTCTCTCGTGATATTTATGGGTTTTCTTTTGGGGCCCAATCACTGACTTATCTGTTTGGTGTGTATGCTGACATCCCCGTTCTGTGTACATGCATCTCCTCCAGGGCCATGCACTATGGAGTAGCTGGTGGACTGTCTGCAGCTAGTATGTGTCTTGCTGGAACACCTTGCAGGGTGCAGCGGCTGGAGGCTTGCTGCTGGAGAATGTCAGATAATGGTGGGGGGCAGCTGAGCATTTCCAGGCCTGCTGTCTGTCTGCTATTGTGTTATGGATGTGTACCGCTGTGTCTGTTCCCCCAGCAGGACTGGGGTTGCTGGTCCCCTCTACTGCTGCCATTGCAGGGAGGTAGACTGTGGATCTATTGGTGGGTGATCCTGTTTCCCACCCTGAGCCCCAGAGGGTGGGTTGTGTGGTGGTACATAATCTGCCTATGGGTCCATACACCCCCCCCCTTCACCTACAGCAGGTAACGATGGCACCAACACAGGATATGCACTATTCTGGGTGCAGCATCGCCCATAGGGACTAGACATGACCGAGACATACAGCAGGACACGGATGTATCCTAGGTGTGTCTAACTGAACTACCTATCACACACTGATGGGGACCTGCAGCATGGCGTATTTCAGCCATGAAAGGTGCTGTGGACCTGGTGCTGGGCGCCCCACCTCAACCTCAGGGTGGACACAATACCCGCACAATGTGACTGTCTGTGGTTACTCTGTGGCAGTGCCACACACGGTCTGTTCCCCCTACAAGGCCGAGGTGCTATGGGGGTGCATACCCAATCTTGTGCCCATCTCTCGTCTGCTGATTTGCATGTGCAGTGCATCATGGGTACGGGTGGGTTACCCCTATCCTGGTAACCACAGCAGACAGTTTGTATGGTGACGTGCAGTTCTTCTGCAGCCAGCCAGGGCTTTGTTCACAGCCTTATAAGGTGTCCTATAGGGGACATTATAGGGTGCCTTGGCGGACAGTACACTTTAGAATGTGCCCTATGGAGTGCCTTATGGGGCACCTTAGGTTATGCCACCGTGAGGGTGTGTTTGCTGGCAGCGCTAATTAAAATACACGTCACATGCCTCAACAATCACTACTTAAATGTAAAGGGTGCTGCCTCAGCCAGCCTTATACATTAGGCCCACTGGGGAATCAAATCCATGACCCTTGTACCATCAGTCAGTGTTGTAACCATTGTGCTACAGCTCTGTTACTATGCTTGTATGCCTGCGTGCCTTCTTAAGATTAACGTGCGGTAACATGCCCTGTAGCGCTCGTTCATTTATGGCACCTTGTAACGCGCATTCTCGAAAACGATGTACCGCCCATGTCCTTATTTGGGGTTTCTGTCTCTACCGCGGCTCCTAACGCGAATCGCACTAATGCAGTTTAGTAAACATACCCCTTAAACTTGGTAATGTACATTAAACAGGGACATTGATAACTTGGATTTTTCTGAGGCAATGGAGGGTTAAGTGACGTGCCCAAGGCCACAAGGAGTGCTAGTGGGAATCCAACCCTGGTCTCTGAGATCCAAAGCCAGTGTTCTTAACTGTTAGGCTACTCCTCCTCCGTGGAATAGTCTCCCACTGGAGATGGTAGAGATGAGGACAGTATCTGAATTAAAAAAAGCATGGGACAAACACAGAGGATCTCTAAGGGAAAAAAGGGAATTGTTGTAGTTGTTGATATGGAAGGACAGACTAGACAGGCCATGTGGTCTTTTTCTGTCATCATTTTTCTATTTCTATGTTTCTATAGCAAGAGGATAGAATCAAAGCAAACATATATAACTTTGTAAACATAGAGGGGTAACATACCTGCAGCAGTCGGTACATCCCTAAGCAAAGGAATAGAGGGAAATAGCCTGCACAGAGAACAGGTGCAGCTCTCAAACTCTAGCCACCTTAGATGGATCATGCTGGTCTTTATCTGCCATCATTTACTATGCTACTATGATTTTTCTGAATTCAGGATAAAAACTGCCTAGAGAAACCTACCAGCCGAACTGAAAACTGAAAAGCAAGTACTGTAACATTCCTCCACCTAATCCAATCAAGACCATTTTCAACCTTCTGCTAATTAAATGGGGTTACTTAGCTGTAACAGGAGTTCTCTGTGGATAGCAGGATATGTCAGCCACACCTGGTGACGTCATCCGACGGCACCAAGGACAGAAGTAGCTCTCCAGAGCTCAGAAAGGTAAATCTTTCTGAGCATGTGCAGGTAGCCCTAACTCCCTGACCCGCCCCTAGCTAGCCCAGTCCATCCCAGAGCAGAGGCCCTGTTGCTAGCAGGTTGGGCCATGGATTTACAGCGCATACTCATCTGAGGGGAGGTGGGCAGGAATGTGTGGCTGACTTATCCTGCTGTCCACGGAGAACTCCTGTTACAGGTAAGTAACCCCCGTTTTCTCCTAGGACAAGCAGATGAGTGAGCTGCACTGCAGGCAGTGTTGTGAAGCTGAGGTGGATGAGTCAAGCAGAGGCTCAAGTTAGTCTGAAGGCTTTATTAAACACTTAACAGGATAACTGAACAACTTAACTGAGGACTTCCAAAAACAAGGAACTTCAATAACAGGTTGGTTTTTTTTTGTTTTTGCAATGCTGCATGAAGTCCATTGTCCATACGGCTGGCGAGTGATCTCCAGCCATACTCAGCATTGTCCTGCCGAAGGCACTGTCTGCCTAAGCGGCCTGGTCCAGGCAGTAGTGACGCTGGAAGGTGTGGAAGGAGGACCAGGTGGCTGCCTTACAGATGTCCAGGAGTGGTACTGAGTTCAGGTTGATCAGCATAGTGGCCGTGGCCCTGAGCTGGTGTACATGTATGTTGCCCACTGGCCTAGCTCCTGTTAGGTCGTGGCAGAAGGCAATGCAGGCCAATATCCAGAGCGACAGAATCCTCTTGGTGACAGGACATCCTGTCTTGTTGGGATAAGAGACAAACATTTGTGTGCCTTGTCTGAGTGGCTCCATTCTCTGTAGGTAGACCCAAAGAGTGTGCACACAGTCCAGTGTGTGCAGGCGCTGCTCCTCCAGTGAGCAGTGGGGTTTGGGGTGGAAGGTTGGCAGCAGAATCTCCTGGTTGATGTGAAATGGGGAGGCCACCTTCGGCACAAATTTTGGGTATGTCCACAGGGTGGCGTAGTCCCGGTGGTTGACTGTGTAGGGTGGGTGTGTCACCAAGACCTGTAGTTCACTGACTCATTGGGCTGAAGTAATGGCAATGAGGAAGAGTGTTTTCCATGTAATATGCTTGAGCGAAGCGGATAGCATGGGTTTGAAGGGGGCTTGTGTGAATTGGTGGAGCATTAGACTGAGGTCCTGGGGAGGGGTGGTCAGGCATCGAATGGCTAGCCTCAAGTTGGTCACTTCCCTCATGAACAGCGAGACCAGCTGGTGTGTGGCGATGGAGGTGCCCCAGGTCAGTCATGGTAGGCTACCATAGCGAATAGGTGACCTGGATGGACGTGGTCTTGAGTCTGTTGCTGGCAAGAGTGGCAAAGTACTTCAGGACTTGGGCGATTGGGCAGGAGAAGGGGTCCACCCCCTCTGAGGCGCACCATATGGAGAAGCATTTCCATTTGAGTCCGTAAGTCTTCCCCATTGAAGGACGTCTTACAGCCAGTACAATGTGCTGCACCTCGTTGGTGAGGTTGACGGAGGCCAGAATTAGCCTGTCAACATCCACGCTGTCAGGGTCAGTGTTGGTAGGTTGGGGTGTGGTGTTTTGATCTTATCCTGTGTGATGAGTCCCGGTGACAGCTGGAGTCAGATTGGAGGCTCCTGTACAAGGCAGCTCAGGAAGGGAAACCACATATGCCATGGCTAGAACAGTGCAATGAGGATGACCCATGCTCGGTCCTATATGATTTTCTAGATGGTTTTGGAAATCAGTGTCGTGAGCAGAAAAGCATTTAGGAGTAGCCACACCCCCCATGGTAGAAGGAACGCATCGGAGCTGAGGCTGTTCTGTGATGGGCATTTCGAGCAAAACCACACTTCATGTTCCCCTTGCTCATGAAGAGGTCCATGTGTAGCTGTCCCCATTGGCGGAAGAGTTGTGCTGCTGTCTCGGGGTCGAGTGACCACTCATGTGGGTTGAGCTGTCAGCTGAGGCAATCTGCAAGCTGATTGTCCTGCCCCGGGATGTACGAGGCCTGGAGCCAGCAGTTCTCGGAGAGGGCAAGGGCCCAGAACTTGAGTGCTTCTCTGAAGAGTGAGAGGGACCCTGTCCTCCACCCTGTTTGTTGATGTAGAACATCGCCACTTGATTGTCTGTCAATACCAGGATGCTCTGCCTGCGGATGAGATGGCAGAAGGCCTGTAGGGCATAATGCACTGCCTGCAGTTCCAGGAAATTGATATGGTGCTTGGGTTCCATCTTGCTCCAGGACCCTTTGGTGTGAAAGCCGAGCATGTGGGCCACCCAGCCTGTCTTGGAGACATCCGTCATGACCATGATGTGGTGCTGCTATTGCTGTAGCGGTCTGCCCATGGAGAGGTTGTTGGCCACATTCACCAGGCAAGCTACTCCTTCCAAGGGGATGCGGCTGAAAAGGGATTGAAAGTGTTGCTGTCAGTGCTTGCGGAGGTGCCACTGCAGGTGGCACATGTGGAGTTTTGCGAAGGTTAAGACATGGTTGGTCGCTGCCATGTGACCCAGTAGCCGCAGTATGGCCCTGGCCGGGGCATAGTGCCTCGAAGCAATGCTCATAGTCAGGTCCAGGGTGGCATCGATGTGTTGCGCAGGTAGGAAGGCCTTGGCCATGGGGGGGCCTGATGTCCGCCCCAATGAAGTCCAAATGCTGTGTGGGTTGGAGCTGCAATTTTGGGCAGTTGATCAGAAAAACAAGTGATGAGAGTAAGTTGGTTGTCTGTATGACAGAGTTCAGGAGTTCCTGCCACGGCAACACAAAGGAGAGCACCTTTTATTGGTAGAGTCTGCCAAGGGCACAGAATTGCAAGTATTTTCCATGGGCTGGATGGACGGACACATGCATGTAGGCATCCTGGAGGCACAAGAAGGCCATCCAGTCATCGGGCTGGACGAGCGGGAGCCCAGGGAGTACATCTTGAATTTTTCTTTGCATATAAACTTGTTCAATTTTTGAAGGTCTAGGATGGGGCATAACCCTGCTCCCAACTTCTTTGGAATTAAGAAATAGCGGGAGAAGAACCCATGTGAAGCTGGTGATACTAGCTCGATGGCCCTTGCGGCCAGGAGGGAGAGTATTTCGGCAGCCATGGTGGGTCTCATGTCCTGGGGTGTGTTGCTGCCGGGGCATGAGTTCTGTACTGGGGACATGGTGAAGTTGATCCTGAATTCCTTGGCTATGATGTCTAGGACCCACTTGTCCATGGTAATCTGTTTCTATGAGTCTAGGACGGTCAGAGGGGTGGGAGAGCCAGGATCGTCAAAAGGAGGGGTTGCTTTTATTAACAGAAGATGTGTTCAATTTGTTCTGCTTACAGTCCCATTGGCGTGGCATCTGGTGGTAGGTGGTCTGGTAGGCCGGCTGCTTGAAGTGTTGGAGTTGCCACTTGGTGTAGGAATTGTACCATCATGATGGAGGATAGCTTTGCTGTTGTTGGTGCGATGTCTTTTTGTGCAAGGCAGGGCGTTCCAGGATGTCCTCTGCCAGGGTCTGAAGCGTAGTGCAGTGGTCTTTGAGGTCATTCATGCTGTCCTTCACCTTGTCCCCGAAGAGGCTATCTCCCCCACATGGGGCATCGACAATGCGATCGTGAGTATCCTCTCTCAGTCCTCACACCTGGAGCCAGGCCATATGACTGGCTGCGATGGCAGAGGCCACCCCCCCCCCCCACCACAGCCTTATTGAAGGAGTCCACAGTGGAGCATACCAGGTGTTTTGCACATTCGTTGAGGTCTGCCACGATGGCCAGGATGGTTTCCAATGTTTCCTTGGGGAGCACGCTGACGGTTGCCTTTAGCCGATCCATCAGGACACCCTGAAAGAGGATCTGCCGGAAATGGTGAGCCACTATTTTTGCACTGAGCTTGGCATTCATAAAGGTTTTTTTTCCTGTGTCATCGAGGAGTTTGAGGTCACAATCGGGTGGGGCATTGGCATGGGTGCATGACTTCTTGGCCCTCTTTATAGCTAATTCCACCACAATAGATTGGTGGGGGCACTGTTGTTTTTCGAATCTGAGGCAGCCTGGATCTGGTATTTGGTCTCGAGCTTTTGAGATGTGGCCAAACCCGAGGAGATTGTCCAAGAGGATCTTGTGCACCGGTAGGATGATTTGTGTCTTGGGGTTGTAGAGATGGCGCAGGATTCCACCAGCGCAGAAGTTGATGCTGAAGCGTCTGTCGGGGTCAGGTATAGCTGAGCTGTGAGCTGCTTTTTGGAGCTGTCCTCTTTTCTTCTACTGACCATTCCTCTATACCCAAGCATCCTTCTGGCTTTCGCCGTTGCCTTTTCTACCTGTTTAGCTACTTTAAGATCATAAAATTTAAACTATTGCAGCAGCAGGATTTGAACCCTGGCTGTACTGTTCCTAACTCACCAGTTAAACATTGTGATATCCTGACAGGCAATGTTCACAGTGAACTAACCCTGATCGTGCATCATTATTCATTGAGGACTTCACCAGTCTTCTCTTGTGACATATTCGCCTTGCATAAGATCCCTCAAAAACATATAAACATATGAATCTGAATGCTTTAATTATTGAATAAGTTTGTAATTCGTTTTTTAAAACAAAACTGCTCTGCAACTCTAGAAAGAGATCCTTGTCCTTGACTGTTGCATATCAAGGAAAGCGAGCGCATATTTCCCAATATATATATATATGCTAATTCCCTCTCAAGTAATCTTTAATTTGTTAACATATTTTTTTAATTGGTGGAGATATGTGGGCAGGGTTAATAATGGACAAGATAATACTGTTTTGCTAAAAGGTAATGAGGTTTTAAGTATTCAAATGATTGTCTTGTGCTGTTTTGAAAAGGAAATGGACTAGCTTGGTTGTAATTTTGCTTTGATGAAACATATCCACGCTGGTGCTAGTAAAAACAGTTTCCACGAAAGTACACATGTAAATTCTGCATTCACGTGCGGACGTTCTTGAAAATAGCGGCTTACATGCTTAAATGGCACAAATCTGTATACATCTCCTTTATAAAATTGGCCCCTTAGCATGGTGGAAACTGCCAGGCACTGTAAATTAGAAGTGGATGTTGGATTAAGGATGGAGTCTTTCTCTCTGGTGATCATCTGCCAGGATGGTAGAGAGCCCATGAGGAAGGCTATAAAAACTGACATGGGTAAGGAAATGACTCTTTTTCTGTTGCCATCTACTAGTAGAAACATTGAACCAACCATGGATGCCAACTGATCCAGGTCACATCGAATAAACTGATCCAGTCCTGGGTTCTTGCCCGCATTCTGTGAGTCTGAGTTTTCCAAAGCGGGACGACAAACCATAGAATACAAAGCAATGGCAGTTTTTAAACCAGGACTGACTGCATGTGCCTTGATTAAGTGGAATTAGTTGAGATGTATAATGTATAAGGTTACCGGGTGGCCCAGGTCACCTGGAAGAGGTTGAGTCAGTTCTGGTTTTATATTTCATCTCCTCTATTGAATACAGCAGAAGCAAAAGAGGCAGTAAAGGAAGTGAGTGGGCGAAATGCAGAGTTAATAATGGAGGAGAACTGCCAATAGATGGCCTGGATGAGCAAACAGCTAAGTAATGTGAAAGATAAGCAGAGTAAGTCCCCAAAGGAAGCGGATGCACCATTTGGTGTCGGCAGGTGACTCTAGGTCATCACAGACAGAATTCGCATGAAGATAGAGCCCTGCTTATATTAGTAGCGGTTTGTACAGCTAAAGACAAGGTTCTGTTTGTGCTCGTTTTAAATGAATTTGTCCAATTTTTGGGCCTATTTTAATGTTCATTTCACCTATTAGTTCTTTGTGCACGCATTATATATGTGCTAAAAAAATTTAAGCACGCAGATTGTTTGTACATGCATTAATTGGTAGGTGTATGTGTGCACTTTAAATTTTTGGGCACATAAATGAACCACACGGGTGCTCACGAAAACACACCTCTGTATATTAGGGAAAAGTATGAAATCGGGATGAAAGCAAGACTACCTGATTCTGTGCTTGGAGCTCTATGCTCACCCTAGTGCTGCCCCCCACAGCCGCTGAAGAGCTGGGCTTGCTGCTTGGGAAGCTGGTTTTGTCATTATCAGAATATCAATGTGAACAGTGTCTATGGGTTAGGTACTGGCAGGCTGCCTTTTGCCAGAAGAGCTCACTAAAGGGACACAACGTCCACTTTTCTGGGTAAATGAAGCCAGAACCCCAGCACAAAGGTGTCATTTTGTGCAAGGAAGCTTAGGAGATCCTTTGCAAAGTTTGGCGCAGTGAACCTTAGAATCCAGAAAGCAACAGCAATACAGACTACCCGCCTCCCCAGGCAGCCACTAATCACTAATGAAAGACCCGGTGTTCATGAGGGGTCAGCATCAGTTTCAATGCTCAGCTATTGAGGAGGGGCAATGCCACACACAGCTTTGATTTCAAAGGTGATTACTTAAATATGGGCAAAATTCATCAGAACAAGTATGGGAGAGAGGCGCCTATTTACTCACTTTCTTTGTTTTCTGCCCCTTATGCATCATCACATGTTGTCATTTATCATCAGGTATTTAGAAACGTGGCATTGGAGGGGAGGAGAACAGAGGCACTAAGACACCGCAGAGGATGCTATGAATCCTTCAGCCACTGGTGGTCACATTTACTACTTTGCATCTGTAGACTTGGTCCATAAAAGAACATTAGCACAACCATGGAATCGTTCATCCACTGGGCTGACATTTCCCCATTGCTAGGTCTGCTGAATCCCTCTGCAAGAACCTATGGACAGGACTAGCAGAAACTAGGACAGCGTTTGAGTTGTTTGTTTCACATTGGTGAACATTAGTATTGATTTGCAATATTAGGAATCACTAGTCTGTGCATCAGGGCTGACCCAAAGGTATGTCATGCCCTAGGAGAATCTTCAGCTGTATGCTTTCCCCTCCCCCTTTCCCCCCCTCCCCCCCCCCCCACACACAGTGTGGCTCAGGGCCCAACCCCCTCATAGTTCAGAATCACCTATTCCCTTCTCTAACGCCTCCCCAGCTGTCCAAATCTCTCCTTCCCTAACCACCCAGGTATCTAGCATCTTACCTCCCTACCTCCAAAGTATCCAGCATGTCTCCTTTCCTATCCTAACCCGAAGGTGTCCAGCATCCCCCCTCCCCTTCCCTTCTAGTATGGTTACCAAAGTTTTTGTAGGCAAATCTGGGGCACTTATCCAAAGTGTGTGGGTGGGGGAGTGGGGGGAGGGGAGAAGAAGGAATATCTTAGGTTCAGGTTTGAGCAACAAGGCATAGAGGAGGGACGAGGAGTCATTACCTTGCCCCTTCTAATCCATCCGATGATGGAAAACTTATCACTGCCAAGCAGACAAATCAACGGAGAAATAGAAACTGTGATGCATTTCCCGTTATCTTCCAGGGCCAGCCCAGAGCTGGTACAAGGTAGTGCACACCCTAGGCAAACGTTCAGCCTTACAGCCCCCTTCTCTGATAATTAAATGCAAAATTGGGCATCAAGGGCCCGATATGGAGTTGGGTAGACTATGCACCCGTACGGTGCATAGCCCTGCCCTCCGACCCTTAACACTGGATATTCGATGCAGGTCATATGCGGTCCCGGTATTGAATATCCAGATTGCCACACATGGCAGAAGCTGCAGTAGGTAACTGGGCAGCAGTGATATTGCTGCTTTCTTTTTAGCGACAGTCTCGGCCCCCTCTCCGCCCCCGAACGTCCCTCACACTCCCCGATGCTAACCGGGAGTTAGAAGGCGATATTCAAAGGCTCTAACCGTGTGAGTACCGTCGAATGTCCTCATTTAAGGCACTTACATGTTTACTGGGCTGTAAACCGTGTAAATGCCATTTGAAAATCAGGCCCCAAAGTTTTAAATATTAAACTTTACTTTGTATGTATGAACAGGCCTGCTTTTCCTGCAGGTTGAGGTTGTGGGGCTGTCAGAATCTATTGTTTTGCTTTGAATGCTGCTGCCCCTCCCCCCACACCCTTCAGAAGCTGATGCCCTAGGGGGGGCAGCTCTGTTCCGTTCCATTCTGCCCCTATCCCTGTGTCCAGCATCTCCTCTTCCTTTTCCCTAACCCTTCCCCGGGTGGCCTGCAGCTGCCCTTCTCCCTTCCTCCCTTCCTGCCCCTGCTGTAGTCCTGCCTCCTCTAGGCTCTATGAATGAAAGGCACTGCAACATTGGATCTTTAGCACAAGCCTGTCCTCAAGCACTGCTGCGTCCTGCCCTCCTCCAACATCGACTTCCTGTCAGAGGGGGGTGGGACTGGGCAAGGCATGAGCATGGGCCCACACCACACCAAGAACGGCATTGAAGCGCTGCTGTTCAAGCTGAGAGGGAGCCATGTCACCGCCTCAGCTTAGTGGCAGGCCCGGCCCTGCTCTGTGTGGCTATTCCTTGGCAAATGAGCATCATTCTACCAAAGCAGTTTATTGTGCGGGTGGCACCAGCCATAATTCAGATTTATGTGGCTTCCCATAAAACTGAAATTAAGTTGGAAGGTAGCTCTGGGAGCAGCATGTTCCAATTGCCTAACTAGCAAGGGGACGATGTTCAGAAAGGCTGTTACAGCTGTTAGCTGCAACATTAAATATCGGGTAGGATATTTGGTGGGAGAATCCAGTTAGTAGCCGCCCACAGACCGCCGCTGTGCTCACCAGATAGTGCTGGGGATGTTTGCGGAGATATTCAGTAGAGTGCTAGTCAGATAATGCCGCACAATAACCCATTCAGCACCCTTAGCTGGCTGTCCTCTTGTTGACTGGCCGGCCAAGGGCTTTGAATATCGGGCCCCAAGTTTCTATCTTGTCTTTTGAAAACTTAAAAAAGTGCAAAAAACCTCCATAAAATGAATCTTTGGGGTATGTTTACTAAACCTTCTTAACGTGCACGCTGTGCAATTATCGCGCGCTAAGGTACCTTAACGCGCGATAATGGTGCTTTACAGGGCACAAATGTGCCTTAGCGCGCGCTAACGCGCGCAGTGGCACAAACAAGCACTGAAGGCGGGGAAAGGCTCCCGGAGGGCGGAGGAAGGCTCCCCAGGGGCGGAGAGAAGGGGTCAATGGGTGGAGAGTGGGAGGGGAGAGGCTCCCCGCACACTAACGATGTGAAATCTGAGGCCAAAACTAACGCAAGTGAAAACCTCGCGTTAGAGCTGATTTAAAGGGAAAAGAAACCATTTCTGTCAGCAATGTACAGCAAAACCAGGGAAACCTACAAAAAAGTGATAAGTGTGATACATGTGCACCGAACAAAAGTACAAATAAACATTGAAAAGGACACCAACAAAAAATCCAAAAAACATAACCAAGCTGGGCAACAGTGATAGTAATGGGAAACATCAAAAAACACTCCCAAGAAAGCTAAAAAAAAAAGATATGAATTTTGGAAGGGTCCACGCTCCGTCCCCATACAAGGTGAATGATCCCACAGTGAAATAGCACTGATCAGGGTTTCCCTCTCCATTGGACAGGTTTCCTATGGCATGCACATGTTCCACAACAGCAGGGCGGGCATGTCGGAATGGGCAACTGGACAGATGTTGGGAAAGGGGATACAGAGGGCTGCAGGCGGCACATGCTGTTGTGCAGCTGGGGCACAGTGCGGACTAGGCAGATGCCTAGGTGGCACTTAGGAATGCTGAAACTGTACAGCAGCCAGACAGCAACTGATGAGGGCCCAACATAGGCACGAGAGTGTTTATCATAGTGTTACAGGGGATAGTACCCAGCAGGTACCTCCAAGGGCACAGAACATTGGCAGGCGGTGTTGGGGGGGAAGCGTGGACATCTATGCAGGCACCCCTACCCCAGAACACGCAACAATAGGCAGCCACCTACCTGCACACTGGATGGCTTGAGACTGCACACCACCAGCACCACCAGCAGAAGGGCATGTCAGCATGGTGGCAGAGGGGTACTGGTGGTGGAGGGGGCAGTGGCAGCTGCCCAGAGCAGACCATGGCCTAGCCCTGTGTAGGTGGGTGCCATGCACTGCAACAGACAGGCCCTGCCGGACAAACAGTCATGGTATCACCAGGGAATGCACTGTCTCTGTGGCAACATGGTGGTACAGTGCACACAACCAGTGTGTTTAGAGGCAGAAGGTCACAGGTTCAAGTCCCAGCTATGGTGCCTGCCAACCGAGTCCCCATATTTTATCCACTACTACAACATGCTAATACAGACAGAGCCTTTATTGCAGAAGACGTAAACATGCCCAAAACACCTACATTTTACCCTACAGAGCAAAGACACCATAAACAGGCGCATTAGCTAGAGCAGAGTTTCCCAAATGCAGTCCTGGAGGGCCAAACACCATTCAGGCTCCATGCTGTCTCTAATAAAGATGCCTGTGCTGCATATCTATGCACCACCCCCATGGTATGCAGATGTATCTCATGCATATTCATGAGGGACAGCATGAAAACCCGAACAGTGTTTGGCACACCAGGACTGGAGTTGGGAACCTCTGCCGTAAAGCAGCAGCCAACAGGGGCAGACACACCCACACCCACACCCACAGGCTCCATTAGCCAATGCCTCCTGGAGAGGCAGGACATTGGGCCCTGCGTGCATCTCCCAATACTAGCACTTGCATACCTTAGCAATGCCACCCTACACCTGGGAATACGGTACACAGCTATCAAAAGGTTGCTATGATTACTGGCAGATAGCAATTCCTACGTTAAGCACAGTTTGCTGATTGAGCTCCATCATAGCAACCTTTCTGATGTCTGTGGAGTGTGCTTCAGGTCTGGTCTCTGACAGTGTTTACCACCCTGGGGAGTGACCCCCACCAGTATTGCGTACCATATCCATGCCTGAACTGTGCCCAGGACTGGTGTGGTGGCCAGGGCTGCTAAACTCTATAGTAGCACAATGCTGGCATAGGTGTGGGAGTGTGTGTCTGTCTATCCAGTGTGTGGTGGCTGCAAACACCCTCCACAGCCCACACTGCCAGCACTGTTGCCAGTATTGGCCTGCCAATGTGCATAATGAGGAGCAAGGTACCATGGGTATAGCCCGGACAGGGTGGCCTGGCCAGGATGCATCTGCACAGGGCATAGGGCACTGGCTGGGATATTGTAGTGCCCGGCCACCACCTGCACAGGCAGGGTGGCCACAGCATGTTCTGCTGGGAGATCACTCTCACCCTGACTGAGCAGTGACCATGGCATGGCTAGGCTCCCCCATAGTGCTATATAGCATTCCTCTCATGTGATATTTATGGGTTCCCTTTTGGGGCCCAGTCACTGACTTATCTGCTTGGTGTGTATGCTGACATCCCAGTTCTGGGTGCACGCGTTTCCATCAGGAACATGCACTATGGACTAGCTAGCAGACTGTCTGCAGCTGGTATGTGTCTTGATGGAACGCCTTGCAGGGTGCAGCGGCTGAAGGCTTGCTGCAGGAGACTATCAGATAGTGGTGGGGTGCAGCTTAGCATATACAGGCCTAATGTCTGTCTGCTATTGCTTTATGGATGTGTACAGAACTGCATTGACTGCCCTGTAGGGTGTCTGTTCCCCAGCAGGACTGGGGTTGATGGTCCCTTCTACTGCCACCATTGCAGGGAGGTAGAATGTGGATCTGTTGGTGGGAGACCCTGTTTACCACCCTCAGCCCTGGAGGGAGGAGGGTGGTGGTACATAATCCTCCTATGGGTCCATAGAGGCTAAACCTGACTGAGACATACAGATATATCCAAGGTGTGTCTGCAGAAACTACCTATCTCACACATTAGCACTGCTGGGGACCTGCATGCTGGGGACCTGGTGCTGGGTGCCCCACCTCACCCTCAGGGTGAGTGCAGTACCTGCACAATGTGACGGTGTGTAGCTACTCTGTGCCAGTACCACACACGGTCAGTTCCCCCTACCAGGCCGAGGTGCTGTGGGGGTGCATACCCCATCTTGTGATCATCTGTAGACTGCTGATTTGCATGTGCAGTGCATCATGGGTATGGGTGGATTAACCCTATCCTGGTGACCACAGCAGACTGTTTGTGTGGTGACGTGCAGTTCTTCTGCAGCCAGCCAGGGGTTTGCTAGCAGCTATGGAGCTGTAGCCCACTGGTTACTTCATTACTTGTAGAGCCAGAGGTCATGGGTTCAAACGCACAGTAGGGGTTATTTGATAGAGCTGTCCAAAGCATTGTCTTTTTTTAATGTACATTAGTGCTGCCAGCAAAACACCCTCAGGGTACTGTAACCATAAGGTGCCTCAGAAGGTGCCCTATAAGGTGCCTTATAGGGCACCCTATAAAGCGCCTTCTGAGGCACCTTATGGTTACAGTCCGTATAAGGTGCCTTATAAGGTGTCCTATGGAGCACCTTATAGTGTGCCCTATAGGGGACATTATAGGGTGCCGTGGCAGACAGTGCACTTTATAATGTGCCCTATGGGGTGCCTTATAGGGTGCCTTATGCGGCACCTTAGGTTACGGCACGTGAGGGTGTGTTTGCTGGCAGCAATAATTAAAATACAAATAAAATGCCTCAGGAAACAATACTTACATGTCAAAGCTGATGCCTCAGCCAGCCTTATGCATTAGGCACACTGGGGGATTGAACTCATGACCCCTGTATCATCAGTCAGTGTATTAACCATTGTGCTACACTTCTGTTTTTATGTTTGGATGTATGTGCGCCTACTTAAGATTACTGCGTGGTAACGTGCTTAGCAGCACTTTGCCCGATAATGTGCGCAGCAGTGCGCGTTATCGCGCGCTAATCCCGTTTTGCTACTTTAAACTGAAACGCCCACTCCTTATATGTCATCCTGCACACTAACGCTGGGCACACATTAAGAAGGTTTAGTAAACATACCCCTTTGTCTTTGGGGAAAAAAGGCATAGCATACAAGGGGGAGGGGGGGGGCTGATAAGTTTCTGGTCTTGTAACGAAACAGAAAGCTATGGGCACATTTTAATTCCAGAGGTCTGATTGATCTCTCTGCAGTTTCGTTGTTTATAAACAACGAACAAGGCATATCAGCCCTCTCTGGCTCAAAAAGTTTGGTTGTCCAAGACATTAGATTAGTCAACAAAGCACTCAAAGCTAAAGACAAAATTCATTCTCCATTTAACTGATAAGTTTAGGCCTCCGAGAACCTCTTCTGAAAAGGACAACTGTGAAATCTAAGACACAAAACAGTTTAAGATTAGTAATGTCCATCTTTAGGCTAACATTTTCTCTATATATGTAAAAAATTAATAAATAATCTTATTTTTGGCAGGTCTCTGAAAAAAAATATAAAAATTATTCACTATTTTATAGAATTATTTATTTATTTTACAGTTGAATATAAGAAAATCAGAGTAAGCAAACACAGGTACCAAAGGCAAATACATGCAACAATAGTAACTACATCTATTTAAGGAAAAAAAACCTAAACCTGCAACAGATACCACATCTCGAGGGAGTTATACCACAAAGGTGCAGAGAACTCTCGGCTTCAGCTGCAGGAAGGACTTCCTCCTCGCTGAGTATAACGTGATACATCCAGAAAGACTACTATCTTCTGCCCACAAAAGGGAACCTCCCTCTTGTGGAAATAAGCTTTTTTAAAAAAGAAATCTTATCTACCTCAGAGGCCAGGGTTACAACCAAAGTGGCACGAGAGGACATTAAAGTAATTTTCTTGAATCTTCAGATGAAGTAATCAAATTCTGATACCTCACCCTCATTAACCACCCCGGCAGTCCGGGCCTCCGAAGCGGATGGTAAATAAAACGAATGAGCAACCAGGACCTTTTCGGGCTCGGGGAACAATAAAACTTCTTTACAATATTTATAAAATAATATTAAAGGAGATAACAACCGACACTGGAAAATTTAACAGTCTTATATTCTTTGCTGTAATAGCATTTTCTAATATTTCTAAATGTTGATTCATTAGATAAGACTCCTTTATACCCAGTGCCCTGACCGACCAGAGGGAGCCCACTTGCCCCTTTAGCCGGTCTAGGCACTGGGCAAACAAAGTAGATTGTTCACACAGAACCTGAATTTTAGCAGTTGCTTGCTCAGAAAAGGTAATAGTTTGTTCCATGAAACCTTGCAACAACAAATTAGTTTTAGATACTTCACTCCAGATGTCCACCATTGAAATCTCCGCAGCAACAGTATCTGGAATCTTAGGGGATCTCCTGGATGACTAATCGCCCTGATCCCTACTGGAGAATGAGCAAGAAGGGTTTGCGGTGGATCCGACGAAGAGGCCTGTTTCATGGCCATCACAGGATCCATTAAGGGAACCTGACGGTCTCCAGCCATTTCCACCATAACCAAGCCAGGATTTGGAGGAGGCGTCCAAGTTAAGGGACTTAAAGATGTCCCAGATAACACCGATGGGGATCCAGGAGCAGTAGTTCCAAGAACTGCCGGCCCAGGAAACACAAAAACATGTGTGTTTAACGGCCCTGACATGGCCTTAGGAGTTGATTACAAAGCTACATCATTCTTCTTCTTAGCCGGCTTACTTTTCCTTTTTCCCACACCGTGGGGCATTCCTACGGCCTTAACCAGGGCCTCCCAGGGGCATATATACCCCTTTGGTCACGCTCCTCTTCGGCACTGTTCCCTCTAAGCTGTGCGCATGTGCGCACGCACACACCTCGCCGAGCGAGCGCACATACTTTACAACAGAGCGCACAAACATTACGGTTCTGATAGAAAACAACACAGACGTCTTAAAATTTAAAAGTTGTTGTGTATTTACGGTTTTCACAAGTTCTACAATATTTTCTAGTGCAATCAATGTGGTGTACATACTGTATTCTGACGTGTAGTCAAATTTTAAAGTATAGAACTCAGAGTGTCTTTATATGGCGCACAAAAATTTAACCTTCCTTCAAAAGCTGCACAGCTGATATTTTTTGCGCACACAGCCTACAGAAAATTAGAGGGAACATTGCTCTTCGGGCACATGACCGTTAGCCGTGACCACGGCTACAAAAAGCTGCACGGTCTTTTAAAGTGTTGCAGGGTGCCCAATGATGATGTCAGAAATAGGGCTACCTCATTCCATGAACCTTCCACCAGTGAGTCCTGTAGCGTTTAGCATAGCAATCTCAACAGCAAGGTCCCCCTTTGGTTGGATTTTTAAAAATTAATTTTATTTTTGGTTAGGATAACATTATAACATTCCTCTTCTATTAGGAATGTGCACAGGCAAAAATAATTTTTTGTTTGCTTTCAGTTTTTCTGATCTTTTCTTAATTTTCAGATTTTTTTTGTCATTTTGTTTCACACATTTGTTTTAATAAAACAATTTAATGTGTATTAGAACTTGTTAACATGGGCAATTCAGTTGTGTCTCCACTTCAGAAATTTGGTGAAAATTGCAGAATATCTAATAGAAAAAAAAATCACCTTGACTAGCAAAAAAACATTCAACAGTGCCACAAAACAACCCATCGACTTATTCCTTCTTTTTAGGTCTTATGCTAAACTTTACATTTTCAATACATTATGATTAACTCCTTCCAGTTACATTTAGGGCCCTTATCTGCTGCCTTGCCCATTTTATTCCTATGGGCCGCATGGCAAATAGCTCGAGCTATTTGATTCCTGCACTGTGTAACCCACGTTAGGGTCGTGAGTGGGCAGGTTGGGGGCAGAGAGTGGACTCTGTGAAATTAGTGCTGAGTTCACTCCACACACTAGCTGCATTAGCTCTGGATCACTTAACCCCTCCTCAATAGGTGGAGTTAAGTGGACCTGCGCTAATGCGCCATGCACTAAGGGACAGGGCTCCACACCCCCAGCAATTAACGCAGTGGTGTTGCACCTACAGTAAAGCACCATAGTTTTGGCCTCAAATTTCTGGAGCCAGTTTGCAACCTTCCTTTCTATTTTATGTGAATGTGTCCTGAATTTACACCCGTTTGCATGCAGGGACTGGTAGCTCTGAAATCCAAATTCCATTCTCTAAGAAAAGCAAGACTACACCCTGCATGCAGTGGGGTAAATCCAGGACTGGATCAGCCCTGCCAGGCAAATAAGGAGTCCGTTAGCAGCTCTATGTCCTATACAAGTTAAATGAGAACTGTACTGTGGTGTATTTATCAACTACAACAATCTTGTGATCCAAGAAAACAGCTCTTTCATTTATGAATGAGTTCAGCCCCCCAAAAAAACCCTCTCTCCATATAGAGAAGATGAGACATTAATGAATGTCTTGGCAAGAGGCACAGCTGCAGGACACTATCAGTTTGCCAATAAAAATATTAAGAGTAGCTCCATTACCAAGTGCTGGTAGGAACAATTATTATTCTTTTTTTTTTCACCATCCTACACAGCCGTCAAGTGAAAACATCTGTGCACCATGAATATAAACAGCTTTGCAGCAGCCGCCCGGTCACCGATTGGTTTGGAATTTAAATCTTCCTTTCAGCAGCTTGTTGACCTTGCCCAATCCATCCTGGTCCTGCCAGTTATGGTCAGGGAGGTGTGATGGTCCAGCCCGTAAACCAGGGGGAGTCTAGGACGCAGCCAATGCTATGCTGCCAGCTTCTTTAGTTATTAATATAAATTCAGTAAACCGCCGTTCCAGTTTTGCTCAGATCAGCATAAATAAAACATAGCTACTATTAAATATAAAAGCACATTCTCTTGGCAGTATTAGATATATATAAAATATAATAATGAGTCATAATATCAAGATTAAAACAGCCTTACCTAAAATAGAAAAATGAAAATATGCAGCAAAATAACAACTAGTTAGTGATGCAATAAGACACCTAAATGTAAATAGAAAAACATTGGAAAGTCAATTAAATCAGTTCTAAAATGTAAATTCATCGGATAAAAGACCCAGAGAATCAGAAACATATAAGAAGCCTAAACTTTAGTGTGGCATTAGTGACAGAGTAGGGTGCTTGGAAGAGCAGCAATAATGTTGAGAAACTTTGTTATGACATCACCAACTTGTGAGTTCACTTTGATTGTTAATGCAATATTCATTACCAGGTAGGACTGAAAGTGTCTGAGGTATTTAGGACTGTGTCAAGCTACTATAGAGACTGACAGATATGTTTCCACGGGAACACAGTGAATGATTAGTGCAGGACACAGAGTTATAATGGGTAAAGGGGATCTCTTCTCCAAAGAACTTACAATTTGACATTAAGGGGTATGTTTACTAAACCCTCTTAACGTGCGCGCCGCGGTAGTCTGCAGGATGCCATATAAGGAGTGGGCGGTCCGGTCAAAAATAGCA
Source organism: Ichthyophis bannanicus (assembly GCA_033557465.1). Lineage (NCBI taxonomy): Eukaryota > Metazoa > Chordata > Amphibia > Gymnophiona > Ichthyophiidae > Ichthyophis > Ichthyophis bannanicus. The sequence goes on from CM066044.1 coordinate 33,559,858, forward strand.
AAACGGGATTAGTGTGTGCTGTGCACCGCGCACATTAGCGCATGAGTAACGCACGCGGGAAGCATAAGTAGGCGCACTGATGTGCAAACAGAGGAACAGGGCTGCAGTACAATGGTGAAGACACTGACAGATGGTGCAGGGGTCATGGGTTCAATCCCCCACTGTGCCCAATGAATAAGGCTGGCAGAGGCACTACCATTTATGTGTAATATTGCATTATGAGGCTTTTTAATTTTATTTTAATTAATGCTGCTAGCAAACACACTCTCAAAGCACTGTAACATAAGGTGCTGCATAAGGCACCCCATAGGGCACATTTTAAAGTGCACTGTCTGCCACGGCACCCTACAATGTTGCTGAAAGGGTGGTGTATAGGGCGCCATATAGGGTGCAGCAAGGTCATAGCACTGTTTTTGAAGGCAGCACTGTGCATTTAAATGCATGGAAATCTTAAGTAGGTGCGCTGAAATGCAAGGAGGAACAGCAGTGTAGCACAATGGTTAATACACTGACTGATGATACAGGGGTCATGAGTTCAATCCCCCAGTGTGCCTAATGCATAAGGCTGGCTGAGGCATCAGCTTTGACATTTAAGTATTGTTTCCTGAGGCATTTTATTTGTATTTTAATTATTGCTGCCAGCAAACACACCCTCACGTGCCGTAACCTAAGGTGCCGCATAAGGCACCCTATAAGGCACTCCATAGGGCACATTATAAAGTGCACTGTCCGCCACGGCACCCTATAATGTCCCCTATAGGGCACCCTATAAGGCGCTCCATAGGACACCTTATAAGGCACCTTATACGGACTGGCAGACTATCAGTCGCTCCATAGCTTACTGTATAGTGCACCTTATATGGACGGTAACCATAAGGTGCCCTATAGGGCACCCTATAAAGCCCCTCTGAGGCACCCTATGGGTACAGTACACTGAAGGTGTTATTGCTGGCAGTACTAATGTACTTTAAAAATAGATAATGCTTTGGACAGACCTATCAAATAACCCCACTGTGGGTTTGAACCCATGACCTCTGGCAGTGAAGTAACCAGTGGGCTACAGCTCTATAGCTGCTAACAAACCCCTGGCTGGCTTCAGAAGGACTACAAGTCACCACCCATACCCATGATGCACTGCACATGCAAATCAGCAGTCTACAGATGATCACAAGATGGGGTATGCACCCCCACAGCACCTCGGCCTGGTAGGGGGAACTGACCGTGTGTGGTACTGGCACAGAGTAGCTACACACCGTCACATTGTGCAGGTACTGCACTCACCCTGAGGGTGAGGTGGGGCGCCCAGCACCAGGTCCACAGCAGAGATAGGCCATGCTGCAGGTCCCCAGCAGTGCTAATGTGTGAGATAGGTAGTTTCTGCAGACACACCTTGGATATATCTGTATGTCTTAGTCAGGTGTAGCCCCTATGGACCCCTAGGAGGATTGTGTACCACCACCCTCCTCCTCCAGGGCTGAGGGTGGTAAACAGGGTCTCATACCAAAAGATCCACATTCTACCTCCCTGCAAGGGTGGCAGTAGAGGGGACCATCAACCCCAGTCCTGCTGGGGAACAGACACCCTACAGGGCAGTCAATGCAGCTCAGTACACATCCATAACGCAATAAGCAGACAGACATTAGGACTGGATATGCTAAGCTGCACCCCACCACTATCTGATATTCTCCTGCAGCAAGCCTTCAGCCGCTGCACCCTGCAAGGCGCTCCATCAGGACACATACCAGCTGCAGACAGTCTGCTAGCTAGTCCATAGTGCATGTTCCTGGTGGAAATGCATGCACCCAGAACTGGGATGTCAGCATACACACCAAGCAGATAAGTCAGTGACTGGGCCCCAAAAGGAAACGCATATATATCACATGAGAGAAATACTATATAGCACTATGGGGGTGCCTAGCCATGCTGTGGCCACCCTGTCTGTGCAGGTGGTGGCCGGGCACTACAATGTCCCAGCCAGTGCCCTATACCCAATGCAGATGCATCCTGGCCAGGCCACCCTGTCCGGGCTATACCCATGGTGCCTTGCTCCTCATTATGCACATTGGCAGGCCAATACTGGCAACAGTGCTGGCAGTGTGGGCTGTGGAGGGTGTTTGCAGCCACCACACACTGGATAGACAGACACACACTCCCACACCTATGCCAGCATTGTGCTACTCTAGAGGAGTTTAGCAGCCCTGGCCACCACACCAGTCCTGGGCACAGTGCAGGCATGGATATGGTATGCAATACTTTTGGGGGTCACTCCCCAGGGTGGTAAAAACTGTCAGAGACCAGACCTGAAGCACACTCCACAGACAGCAGAAAGGTTGCTATGATGGAGCTCAATCAGCAAACTGTGCTTAACGTAGGAATTGGTATCTGCCAGCAATCATAGCAAACTTTTTATAGCTGTGTACCATATTCCCAGGTGTAGGGTGGCATTGCTAAGGTATGCAAGGGCTAGTATTGGGAGATGCACGCAGGGCCCAATGTCCTGCCTCTCCAGGAGGCATTGGCTAATGGAGCCTGTGGGTGTGGGTGTGGGTGTGTCTGCCCCTGTTGGCTGCTACTTTACGGCAGAGGTTCCCAACTCCAGTCCTGGTGTGCCAAACACTGTTCGGGTTTTCATGCTGTCCCTCATGAATATGCATGAGATACATCTGCATACCATGGGGGTGGTGCATAGATATGCAGCACAGGCATCTTTATTAGAGGCAGCATGGAACCTGAATGGTGTTTGGCCCTCCAGGACTGCATTTGGAAGACTCTGCTCTAGGTAATGCGCCTGTTTATGGTGTCTTTGCTCTGTAGGGTAAAATGTAGGTGTTTTGGGCATGTTTACGTCATCTGCAATAAAGGTTCTGTCTATATTAGCACGTTGTAGTAGTGGGTAAAATATGGGGACTGGGTTGGCAGGCACCATAGCTGGGACTTGAACCTGTGACCTTCTGCCTCCAAACACACTGGTTGGGTGCACTGCACCACCATGTGGCCACAGAGACAGTGCATTCCCTGGTGATACCATGACTGTTTGTCAGGCAGGGCCTGTCTGTTGCAGTGCATGGCACCCACCTACACAGGGCTAGGCCATGGTCTGCTCTGGGCAGCTGCCACTGCCCCCTCCACCAACAGTATCCCTCCGCCACCATGCTGACATGGCCTTATATTGGAGACAGCATAAAACCTGAATGATTTGTGGGCCTCCAGGACTGAATTTGGGGGACTCTGCTCTAGGTAATGCGCATGTTTCTGGTGTCTGTGCTCGGTGGGGTAAAATATAGGCATTTGAACCATGCGTATGTTCTCTGCAATAAAGGTTTGTCCTTACTATCACGGTTTGGTAGCGGGTAAAATATGGGGACTGGATTGGCAGTAGCCCCAGCTGGGACTTGAACTTGTGACCTTCTGCTCCTGAACACACTGGCTGTGCTCACCGCACCACACTGTGCTCACAGAGACAGTGCAGTCCCTGGAGATACCATGGTTGTTTGTCAGACACAGCCTGTCTGTTGCAGTGCATGGCACCCACCTACACAGGGCTAGGCCATGGTCGGCTCTGGGCAGCTGCCACTGCCCCCCTCCACCACCCGTACCCCTCTGCCATCATGCTGACATGCCCTTCTGCTGGTGGTGCTGGTGGTGTGCAGTCTCAAGCCATCCAGTGTGCAGGTAGGCGGCTGCCTATGGTGCGTGTTCTGGGGTAGGGGTGCCTGCATAGATGTCCACGCTTCCCCCCAACACCGCCTGCCAATGTTCTGTGCCCTTGGGTGTACCTGCTGGGTATTATCCCCTGTTACACTGTGATAAACACTCTCGTGCCCATGTTGGGCCCTCATCAGTTGCTGTCTGGCTGCTGTTCAGTTTCAGCATTCCTAAGTGCCATCTAGGCATCTGCCTAGTCCGCATTGTGCCCTAGCTGCACCACAGCATGTGCCGCCTGCAGCCCTCTGTATCCCCTTTCCCAGCATCTGTCCAGTTGCCCATTCCGACATGCCTGCCCTGCTGTTGTGGAACATGTGCATGCCATAGGTAACCTGTCCAATAGAGAGGGAAACCCTGATCAGTGCTATTTCACTGTGGGATCATTCACCTTGTATGGGGACGGAGCATAGACCCTTCCAAAATTCATATTTATTTTTTGGGGCTTTCTTGGGAGTGTTTTTTGATGTTTCCCATTACTATCACTATTGCCCAGCTTGATTATAATTTTTTTAATTTTGTTGGGGTCCTTTTCAATGTTTATTTGTACTTTTGTTCTGTGCACATGTATCACACTTATCACTTTTTTGTAGGTTTCCCTGGTTTTGCTGTACATTGCTGACATAAATGGTTTCTCTTCCCTTTAAATCGGCTCTAACGTGAGATTTTCACTCGCGTTATTTTTAGCCTCAAATTTCACCTCGCTAGTGTGCGGGGAGCCTCTCCCCTCCCACTCTCCACCCATTGACCCCTTCTCTCCGCCCCTGGGGAGCCTTCCTCCGCCCTCCGGGAGCCTTTCCCCGCCTTCAGCGCTCGTGTGCGCCGCTGCACGCATTTTTGCCCCGTAAAGCATCATTAGCGCACGCTAAGGTACCTTAGCGCGCGCACATGTGTGCCGCGCACGTTAAGAACCTTTAGTAAACATACCCCTACGTCATCTCTTTAATTCCTAGCTGATCCAGTGGCAAGCCTTGTGACAAGACAGAGGGGTAGGAGACGGAGCACAGACAGTTGAGCTCTGAAAGAAAGATGATCAAAAGCCAGATGTGGACTCCTGACAAGCAATTTAAGATCCAGTACCACTTTTCCTAATAAAATAAACATGGGTGGATAGGAAATCACTTTCAATGCTATGGAAATGATAACACATTAAAATGTTATTTTATACTGGAGGAAGAGCTTCGGTCGTGTCTAGCTGGTATTTTCCCCGAAATTTTAGCTTTATGCAGTATCATAAGTTATGTATGATAGTGCGGTGATGTATGATTCATAATGTAATATAGTGTCCACATTATATCCCATGACAGATTTGCTGTAGTGAACACTACGAGCTCTGCAGTCCATTGTGGTGCTGTGGGTTCCTCTTGTACCCTGGAGACTAGTTAAAATGTTCTTATGAGTGGAATCTACTGTAGCTCCTGTAAAGCTACTGTACGGTTTACGGTGAAGTGCTGTTATAACCTTAGAGTGTATTATGTCCCATGCCAATGCGCAAAGCCCATAGGAATATTATCGCTGTACCATTCAGCCCATCTCTATCTTAGACAAAAGGAGAAAGAATTAAAGTCACGGGTGCGCTAAAGAATGGCAGATACTTATGTGCGGAGCTGCTGACGATTTTGGCTGCTCCTGGTCTGTGAGCATCATCCCAGTATACAGTACTGCTTTTAGTCCGGCTTCTTCCCTTTCACAGGTAAAGTACCAGTATTGCACCAGGAGTGAAGCTATCAAGAAGCCAAGACTGGCTTAAAAATCCTTCTCCAGATACTGACCCTATGGCTCGTTCTGTATGCATCTCTGCGGCAGTGAATAAAGCTTCTTTCGGCAGCCTTGCCCTGGACTTTCACGCAGCCTTTGGGTAAAGAGCTAAGGTTCCTCTTTCGCCCTCTAGAGAATCTACTACTGCTTCCATTTCTATAGCACTGTCAGATGCGTACACTTACACATAAGAGACAGTCCTGCTTCCCAGAGCTTAGTCAAGACTCACCGACAAAACAGATAAGAGACTTCAGGAATTCTGGTTATTACAGTGAACTGGTTAAAATGAGAAGGACATGATCAAGCAGAACTAGGGCTTCAAATTTAAAAGTAGCCTCAAAAAGGTAAGAGGTGGATATTCAAAAGGGTTTATAAGAGCCTAAGAAATGCCATACTGGGTCAGACCAAGGTCCATCAAGCTCAGTATCCTGTTCCCAACAGTAGCCAATCTAGATCACAAGTACCTGTCAGGTTCCCAAAAATGTACACAGGTTCCACAATGCTTGTCCTGGGCTAAGCAGTTGATTTCCCGGGTCCTCTTTAATAATGGTTTATGGACCTTTCCTACAGGAACTTGTACAAACCTTTTTTAAACCCAGCTATACTAACAGCTTTTACTACATCCAGTAATGAATTCCAGATTTTGATTGTTGAGTGAAAAAATATTTTCTGTTAGGGGTATGATTACTAAACGGCGCTAAGGACCCAAAGGTGCCATTTGCAGGCGTTATCAGCACCCGCTAGCCAATAACACAGGCTTAATGGCCGGTAGCCTGTTAAAAGGTATTAAGGTACAAAGGGGTGTAGAAGGGGTATTAACTGGGTGGAGTATGGGTGGAGACAGCATGTGGTCTTAACGGCAGGTGCTATTAGCAAGCATTAGAGGCACAGCCCCTGGGAACCTCGATGGCATTAAGGGCTCATTTTAGAGAGACAGAGCCATTCTCAGCTGTTAAACACCACATAGGGAGCCCGTTTACATGTTAGCAGTGTGCAGCAACCAGACTGGAGCCCTGAAATTAGTGATAGTAGTGGTCAATTGGCAGTCACAGCATGGTGCCTTTCAATAAAGGACACTATGTTGTTGGTGCCAAAGTGGCAAAGGTGGTGCCATGTGAGTGATTGAGCAGACCTGGTTAGTCTGCTAGGCAGACCAGGCAGTTATCTGGGGTATGCATCTGCAATGTCTGGTGAAACTCTGTTGTGACAGCAGCGGCACACATACATGCCACCGCACCACTGCCACCATGCAGCCATGTTAGCAGCATGTAGGGGTGGGAGTGGCTTCTGCCTGGTGCAAATGATACCACTGTCCCTGCCCTGAGTGACAGATGCAATACTGCTGTTTGTACTGTCAGGGCCAGGCCAAGGGTATCTGCCATCCTAAGCAGACCCCCCACTGTGCAAACTACCCCTCCCCCCCCCCCACTGCTGCTTGAAGTTCCCTGCAGCATGAAAGGGAGGATTTCCCATGCTGCCACCCCTCCTCCCAGCATCCATTGTCTCACCTAGGGGAGGAAGGCGGCATGGCAATCATTCCCTGTCATATAGTGGTGAGGCTTAATGTTGCATCATGCATGTCACTCTTAGCCCCCTCTGACACATCAGAGGGGGACAAAAATGGCATGCCAGCACAACCTGCATGTGCACTACTGCTTTGTCACTCACAGCAATGAAGCGGCAGCTGTGCCATGCTTACAGGGAGGGAAGGATCTAAACTACTCACAGTGGTCTGCCAACTATGATAATAGTCCAGGACTGCTCCACAAGCACACATCAGGAAATAGTTACATTGGTCACTCTGCTAGGTCACCCATGGACTGGAATATGTGTTATCCTTGCCTACTCCCTGGTCTACTCCCTGGCAGGTAGTGTGCAGGCACCTACGGCTCTCCTTTGTTCCTTACTACTCTCTAGCAGGACAGATCCCATATGCAAGACAGGAAAGTCCAGCAGCATATCAGTCCAGTTGATCCAGCAGCATATCAGTCCAGTGCAACATACAGACCTAACAAGATGTTCCTCAACCACACCTGCTTAACATACCTTGTCAGACAGGTATGACACAGAGCCTGCAGAGAGATACACAGACAGGGATACCCCAGCTTATGCCCTCATGCAGCCTGGCAATGACCACATATATACACATGGAGTGATGCACCCACACTCCTACATGGCTGCTCTGTGGCTCCTAACACATGGCCACTGTGTGTAAGAGAGAAGGGTCAAGGGTGATATGTCCAGGTGTGCTAACCTTATCTTACATTTTCATATCTGCATCCACAAGTGCAATCCTCCCCATCTCATCTAGCACAAATCCTGACAGTCTCCAGCCACACTGCGAAGCTGCACCAACACCTGCTGGATGGCAGTGAGCGCTAATAGAGCCCACAAGCTGAGTGGGCCTTAGCAACGTGTGAACACTCAGAGCAGGTGCTATCAAAGTCCAAGCATTAAAGGAGTCCTAAGGGCCAAGTATGAATGCCAACTTACACTTCTTTTGGACAGTGGGGTCATGTGTTTATGGGTGGGTGTGTCCAGAGGACTGTGAGCAGTAGTAATGCTCTGTATGTGCATGTGATGACCAGGCTTTATGGCTATGCATTCAACATGCTACACGGTCAGTTCCTCTGTAACTCCACAAACTGTGTGAAACACCATTAATGGGTAGAAGGTTAGTTTCCAGTAAGTAGCTGCAACCTCTGGGAGTCACTAGCTGACTAGCTGTGCTTGTACACATTTTGTCCTCAAAGCTGTGACACTCAAATGCATTATCAGTTACACCATCATCAAGGTCCATCCCCACAGCATGCTCCTACATCTATCTCCCAACAAGACACTGCTGTACAGCTCCCATATTGCTTGCTGGTTTCACTAGAGTGAACTTGGGGGGGGGGGGGGCAGAGTCTCACTAGGGAGTGCTCCATCACATGTATGTGTGCAGCAAAACCTTATCTCTGACTGAGTCTCCAGGCTTCGGGACACACCTGTCTGCACAGGTGAGAGGCCTGATTACTACCAGCTGCCATAATAGCTGTATCTGCGGCAACACTGTCAGTCCCCTTGGTGCAGCTGCAGCCTATTGGGAGTTAGGCTCACATGGAGGTCTGACCTCTGTGAATGTTCAATGGAGTCATAGACTTGGCAAGACAGGAAAACATCTGCCATGTAACTTCATGCACCTTGATCTTGTCTGAAGCTTCAGTCACAGAGTGCAATCTGGGTGTCTCAGCTCCATGCACTGTATGCACATACAGGCATGTCCATCATAGGCACCTCTGCATAAATTACACACCATCTCAACACTGTATACCAATCATTGACCACAGCATTTAGCATGACATTGTGTACTACTCCATAGCAGCAACCAACTTTATGTTTACAGAGACAACATGCATTGGTTTGCCTGATTGTGACAGTGGGACACTGACCCCTGAATGTTACATGCATAATTCCAGCAGGAAGAATGTGCCACAGGATGCCATGCTGTCTCTGCATTGCTGGCGCCATGTGGGAAGGCAGTGCCTGGAGGTGAATATTGGGATGGAGGTGGGGGAGAACATTCCATATCTGTTTTGAATGTACCCCTGATAGGTGGCATTGCAAGCCAGAGGCTCTGTTCAGATTCGCCGAAGCTCTGAGAGCCTACCCAGTCTATGCATGTTTCACATCAGAGGCACTGCATGAGAGCCGCACCCACTCTCCGTGGGTGCCAAGTGGGACAGCCACAAGGACATTCTTAGAATACAAAGAGGATATGGATGGCATCATATGTGTAGCCAGCAACTATATCAACATCTAATCCCATGTCTATCCTGCCATGCTTCCACGTGCTCTTGGTTGGGGGGTGGAACTGCGTACGAAGTGTGGGAGAGCACATGCGCTGCACTGGCCATTTTCCCAGTGTCCGTGGCCAGGGACATGACATCATATGGGAGTACGAGCATGCTACTATGTTCAATGCTCACTGCTAAAAGCTGTGTAGGGGGACAAAGTCTTCTGGTATATGACAGACGTATGTAGGCCACTGTGGGCCAACATGCACTTGCAGCCTGTCTCTAGACACATTTCCAGTGCTCTTGGCATTGTATTAGCAGTCCGTACGTTCAAACAAAAAAGGGTACACAAATGAGGAGCAGAGGATTCTGGGTATTGTCTACAAAAGAGCAGCTTGCAGTGGATGTACATGAGTCAGAGTTAGGTAATTGTCCGAGCCATCAAAACATGGGTCCGGCACAAGCATGGTCTGACTGCACAAAGCTGTTCATGCCGAGAGGCCATTCTCACTGTGACCATGTCACAGCTATGTATCCATATAGTGCTATATAGGATTAAACTGCAGTGACAAGAGTGCTGTTTTTTGGTACTCCAGTCACTGGCCAGGCTGCTGGCTGTCCATGCTGTTTGTACAGAGCCAAGATCTTCATCATGGCTATATGTACCTGCAGTGTGAAGTGCATGCATCTTGGGAAATAATGGGGCTAACCAATACCGGCACACATAGCAGCCATAGTGGTGACCCTGATCACTAATCACTGGAGCATTGCCCAGTACCTGCATGTATTGTATGATGAGGAAGCAAGTGTGCGTGGCCCTCTGGAGCAGGCAGGATGGTCTGGGATGGACCTCATGAGTTATGAATGAGCTTTGAGTTTGATGTATGTGAAAAAGTACTTATCTTGTATTGTACAGCAGGTCACAAGGGAAGGCACGCCCTGCACAGGTGCTGCCTCAGAGATTGCTGTGACACTGCAGCCCAGCAGACCTCTGTGTGCGAATGTTGTTTGGCTTAGGAGGTACAGTACAGTGGAGGGAAGGGTATCTTGGCCTCACATGTGACTTGGTCTTTGCACAGGAGATTACTACTGCTGCTGTGTGTCTGTTATGCAGCTGCAGTATTGAGTGTTCAGTGCAGTCTGTACTGCATGTGTACCACTACAGGCAGGCCCTAGGGGTGGTTTACATCTTTCTCAGAATGTCCCTACCAGGTTGTATGATTTCTGCAGTTTAGACCATTGCAGACAGGGACCTGTAGTCTGGTGTATTCTACAGCATACTCTAGAGACCCATGTGGAGCTGTAGCTGAATGGTTAGAGTACTGTTTTAGTACTGAACAGACCAGGGTTCAAATCCCATTTGTGGCCTTGGAAAAGTCACTTTGCCTTCTATTACCTCTGAAGTATGGCCTGTCAATATATTTCTTATCACACTGCCAAGAAAACCCAGGAGCTGCTGGATCATCAGGAATCCGTATTGACTTGTGGGCACATATTGCAGTTAGTAGTATTTTTTTGTGTGTTCTGCACATTGGTTCTGCAGGCATGCATATTGCAATCATAGTCATCTAACAGCATGACTTTATTGTCTCCGCTGCAGCATATTGCAAAGGGTCATTCAACTGGACCCTGTAGATGTAAAACACATGAGTTGTACATGATTGGAGACTGTGGCAGATCAAAAGGCCATTTTGAAAGACTCCTCCTATCCAAGCAAGGACTGTTAATTACCCAGGAAGTTGGTCACAGCTTACTTCAGCAGCACAGGCATAAATAGCTCAACCAGAGCTCTGTGATCCTCTGTCTTGAAGGACTAGAAAAAGGGACTGTTACTTCTGGAGAGAGATCTGCAACTGTGAGTATATACTTCTGGTAATTTTCTAAAAGGAATTCTTTGTATTAAAGCTAATTAATCTGTGAACCCAGTATTTTTTGTTAAATCAGTCAGGGCCTAGTAGCAGCAGTTTAAGTTTAAATTTAAAACACAGAGGAGAACTTTCTGGTTACATTTCATACCGAGCAGAGAGCTTGTAGTTTAAATTTAATAGTCACTCAGGGCCTAGTAACAGCAAAGTACTTTTAGTTTAAATTTAAAACACAGAAGAGAGCTTTCTGGTTACATTTGGAACCCAGCAGAGAGCTTGTAGTTTACATTTAAGAGTCACTCATTAATAGACACTCAGGGCCTAGTAACAGCAAAGTACTTTTAGTTTAAATTTAAAACACAGAAGAGAGCTTTCTGGTTAAATTTAGAACCCAGCAGAGAGCTTGTAGTTTAAATTTCATAAGAAGTTAGAGCCTAGCAGCAGCTAAGAGCTATAATTTAAATCAAATCAGAATATAGCTTACCTCAGCAGCACAAGACAGGGTACTGTGTAGCAGCCCTCTTTTAATAAGTGTCCTCAAGTATGGAGCAGACAGAGCTTAAAGATCCCAAATTACCCATGTCTAACAATAGCCAAATTAATATGAATAAAATACATTCTCTAAAATGCTTGTATGCAAATGCTAGAAATCTAAAAAATAAGATGGGAGAGTTAGAACATATAGCACTAAATGAAAGGTTAGATATGATTGGAATATCAGAGACATGGTGGAAGGAGGACAACCAGTGGGACACTGTGATACCTGGGTACAAACTATATCGTAATGATAGAGCTGATCAAATTGGTGGAGGGGTTGCTCTATGTTAGAGAGGGCATTGAGTCAGAAAGGATTAAAGTTTTGCAGGAAACAAAATCTGCTGTAGAATCTATATGGATTGAAATTCCATGTAAAAGGGGGAAGGCAATGGCAGTGGGGGTGTACTATCGACTGCCTGGCCAGAATGACCAAATGTTTAAAGAAATCAAGGAAGCTAACAAAAGTTACAGCGCAGTAATAATAATGGGTGATTTCAACTACCCCGGTATCGACTGGGTCAGTGTCACATCAGGACATGCTAGGGAGATAAAGTTCCTAGATGAAATAAATGACTGCTTCTTGGAGCAGCTGGTTCATGAACCGACCAGAGGGGAAGCCATATTAGACCTAGTCCTTAGTGGAACACCAGATCTAGTGCAAGAGATAAGGTTGTTGGGGCCACTTGGCAATAGTGATCATAGAATGATCGCCTTTGATTTAATTAGTGGAGGAGGGATAGTAAGGAAATCCACAGTACTACCTTTTAACTTTCGAAAGGGAGACTATGATAAAATGAGGAAAACAGTTAAGAAAAAACTAAAAGGAGAAGTTGCAAAGGTTAAAGACGTACATCAGGCTTGGCTGTTGTTGAAAAATACTATCTTGGAAGCCCAGACCAGCTGTATTCCACGCTTTAAGAAAAGTGGAAGGAAGTCCAAAAAACTGCCAGCATGGTTTAAAGGTGAGGTCAGAGAGGCTGTTGTTGCCAAAAAAGCATCTTTCAGGAAATGGAAAAAAGAGCCAAATGACGAAACCAGGAAACAGCACAAGCACTGGCAAGTCAAATGCAAGGCATTGATAAGGCAGGCAAAGGGAGAATTTGAGAAGAAGCTTGCTGTGGAAGCAAAAATGCGAAGTAAAGACCTTTTCAAGTACATTCGTAGCAAAAAACCTGTGAGAGAGTCAGTTGGTCCATTAGATGATAAAGGGGTTAAAGGAGCACTAAGAGGCGACAAGGCGATAGTGGAGAGACTGAATTAATTCTTTGCTTCGGTCTTTACTGAGGAAGATGTAGGGATGTTACCCATGACTGAAGTGGTATTTAAAGGTGCGGAAGAATTGAAGGAAATATCGATACATCGGGAAGATGTATTACAACTATTAGATAAACTGAAGAGTAGCAAATCACCTGGGCCGGATGGTATACATCCAAGGGTGTTGAAAGAACTGAAATATGAGATTGCAGACCTGCTATTAGTAATCTGTGAACTATCATTAAAATCATCTCTAATACCTGAAGATTGGAGGATCTCCAATGTAACACCAATTTTTAAAAAGGGTTCCAGGGGTGATCCGGGAAACTACAGACCGGTGAGCCTGACATCAGTACCAGGAAAAATGGTAGAAACCATCATAAAGAATAAAATTACTCAGCATGTAGATAGTCATGACCTAATGGGAGACAGCCAACATGGCTTTAGACAAGGAAGATCTTGTCTTACTAATCTGTTATGTTTTCTTGAAGGAGTGAAATCAGGTGGACAAAGGTTAGTCGGTTGATATTGTGTATCTGGACTTTCAGAAAGCCTTTGGCAAGGTCCCTCATGAGAGACTTTTGGCAAAACTAAAGAGTCAAGGGATAGGAGGCAGCGTACTATTGTGGATCAGGAACTGGTTAAAAGATAGAAAGCAGAGGGTAGGGCTAAATGGCCAATTTTCCCAATGGAGAAAGGTGAATAGTGGTGTACCCTAGGGATCTGTGCTGGGTCCGCTGCTTTTTGACATATTCATAAATGACCTGGAAAGTGGAATAACGAGTGAGGTTATCAAATTTGCAGATGACACAAAACTATTTAAAGTTGTTAAAACCCAAGAGGATTGTGGAAAATTGCAAGAGGATCATGATAAATTGGAAGACTGGGCATCAAAATGGCAGATGAAATTTAATGTGGACAAGTGCAAGGTTATGCACCTAGGGAAGAACAACCCAAACTATGGTTACACGATGCAAGGTTCCACATTAGGAACTGCCACCCAGGAAAAAGATTTAGGCGTCATTGTGGATACCATGTTAAAACCCTTGGCCCAGTGTGCAGCAGCGGCCAAGAGAGCAAATAGAATGCTAGGTATGATAAGGAAAGGAATGGAAAATAAAACAAAAGATATTATAATGCCTCTATTTCGTTCCATGGTGAGACCGCACCTTGAATATTGTGTGCAATTCTGGTCGCCGTATCTTAAAAAGGATATAGCGATTTTAGAAAAGGTTCAGAGAAGAGCCACCAAAATGGTAAAGGGGATGGAAGGATACTCCTATGAAGAAAGGCTAAAAAGGTTAGGGCTCTTTAACCTGGAAAAGAGACGGCTGAGGGGAGATATGATAGAAGTCTATAAATTAATGAATGGAGTGGAACGGGTAACGTAGATCGATTGTTTACATTATCAGAATATAGAAAGACTAGGGGACATGCAATGAAGCTACAGGGTAAACTATTTAAGACTAATAAAAGAAAATATTTTTTCACTCAACGTGTAATCAAACTCTGGAATTTGTTACCGGAGGATGTAGTAAAGGCTGTTAGTGTAGCTGGGTTTAAAAAAAGGTTTGGACAAGCTCCTGGAGGAAAGGTCCATAAACCATTATTAAGAAGGGACCCAGGATATCAATGCTTGACCCAGTACAAGCATTGTGGAACCTGTGTCTTTTGGGGAAACTGCTAGGTACGTATGACCTAGATTGGCCACTGTTGGAAACAGAATACTGTGCTTGATGGACCTTGGTCTGACCCAGTATGGCATATCTTATGTTCTTATGTCATGCTAACTATGCATGAACATCATTTGTTCCATCACATATATGCAGTACATGCAGGCATGTCACATTCCTGGGATTCCCACCTGCACAAATCATCCCACATCCTTACTTTCTTGATACGGGCAATATTAGAGACACATCAGTTCAGAGACATGAGTGGACGCTAGGTATGTAGCATCATTCTTTCTATCCCTACATCGTGGCCATGGTGGCTACTCCATGGCATACTTTACCCACTCCTTTGCCGTCCACGGACATCGCCGTGGATTACATGTGCACCCCTTTCTGCTACAGTCCAATTGCCTCCCACTCACTGTCTCACACATAAGGGACATATGGATGTGACATGTTCATCAGCTATTACCTTTGCTCCCACCCAGCAGCTCAAATGTACTGTAACTTGCAGAAAGGCCCCCTTATCCCACACTAAAGGAACTGGCCTTAGTGGACGTTAAAGTGTACACTGGGCACTCTTACCACCTGCTGTCCACTTACCACCCGCTAACTGGCCACTAGAACCCTTAATGCTGGAACACCTACTCCCCACCCCTTCCTTTACTGCCTGTTGGGACCCTTAACAATGGCATTTACCACTTGCAATTGCTGCACCTTTAGCACCATTTAATAATCATACCCCTGAGTCTTAAATGGGTTACATTGTAGCTTCATTGCATGTCCCCTAGTCTTTCTACTTTTTGATGGAGTAAACAACCGATCTACATTTACCGTTCCACTCCATTCATTATGAGGTAGTTTATAGATCTCTATCATATCTCCCCTCAGCACCTTTTCCAATTCTGCTGTATCCATTTGTTGCTCCAACTAATCCAGTCTGGTTATGAGGTAATTTATAGATCTCTATCATATTTCCCCTCAGTTGTCTCTTTTCCAAGTTAAAGAACCCTAACCTTTTAAGCCTTTCCTCATAAAGGCATCCTTCCATCCCCTTTACCATTTTTGTTACTCTTCTCTGTACCTTTTTTAATTCTGCTGTATCCATTTGTTGCTCCATCTAGGGTCCAGTCCAGTATCATTCATCTCCAGGTCCAGCAAGCAGCTAGTAATTTTTTCAGGTCCATCTAATAGTACTCCTAGCTTAGTCTACTCTCAAAGAAGAGTTCAGAAACCACTCTTTATAGGCAACCCTAGCAGGGAGGTCTATCTATGGGGTTCCTCTATACATTAGGGTGAGTGATCCAATAGTCCAAAGTCCACATTTGGTGGGATCTCTTTCTAAGCTGGGGTCTACCCCACCCCCTTCTGGGCAACTGTCCCTTCCCCGGGTCCAAAATAGCCCTCACCAGAGTCCTTTGTATCAACACAAATGTGAATGATATTCAAATTAGGTCAGGGATATGCAAATGTGCAGACCCTGCATCATATCACCCAATCTCCAACCTTCCCTTTCTATCCAAAATAATTGAAAAGATAGTACAGTGACAATTACAGGACCACGTTGACTCACACATCCCTCTGGACCCCCACCAACACAATTTTTGACCCAACCATAGTGTCGAAACCCTACACACTCAGCTTTTTGACAACTTGATTAGAGGGATCGACAATATAAAAAAAAGACTTCCTGCTCATTTTCATTGATAGTTCATCTGCATTCCATACAATGTCACACAGCATTCTATTAAACAGACTCAAAGACACTGGTCTCCACAGCACCACACTCAAGTGGTTTCAGTCTTAACTCAGTGACCGGCAACAAGAAGTCAAAATTGGGACAAACACCTTCACTCTGTTTGTCACAGGCCAGGGAGTCCCACAAGGGTCCTCCCTATCTGCTCTACTCTTCAACCTTTATATACAGCCAGTTTGTGTCATATTTAAATGGAATAACGTTCAATATGCCATATATGCAGATGACATCATGGTCTACACCGCAATCCACCTGGACATTCCAGACTACACAACCATGGCAGAATGTCTACAAGAGATGATCAATTGGCCCTCAAACAACAACCTAACCATCAACTACAAGAAGACAGAGGCTCTAAATATCACATGAGACACCTCCTTTACCTCCCCCCCCCAATCTCAATCAACCTGTCCAAAACATCTATTTCAGTAAAAGATGAATTGAGGTACCCGAGAGTTACCTTAGACTGCAACTTGAACCTAAAAGCACTCATCAACAGAACCACCAGAAATGCATTTCACAAGATGGCCACAATCCAAAGATTCAACCCCCCCCCCCTCAGCCAAGACCATTTCCACACAGTCTGCCAAGCTGTCATTACACCCATAATGGACTACTGCAACTCTCTATTCTATGGACTACCGAAACAAACCATCCGACCTCTGCAATTAGTTAAAAAAACCACTGCTTGTTTCATTACTGCAAAACATGATCACATAATGCTCATCCTGAATCAGCTCCACTGGCTCCCAATCACCTCACATGCCAAATACAAGACAGCTCTGACCATCTTTAAAATCAGACACAACATGCCGGCCAATATACTGCAGGACCTGATATGCACAAAGCCTAACAACGGGCCATGAAGACAGAACACCATAGATACCATCCCAACACCCAGCTCATTCACAAAAGCCAACAAGTCTACCATGAAGAGGGCACTATCACTGGCGGCATCCGCTCTTTGGAACACTCTTCCAGAGGCACTGAGGGCCACCATGGTCATAAAGGATTTTAGGAAGAAGCTGAAACCTTCCTCTTCACAGAATACTTCAGAGAGTTCACTTAGCATTCCAGATTCTAGACTGCCCTATCATGGTCTAACCCCCAGACATGTGAACATATGTCATCAGGCTAATGTATATACATTAAACTGTAGATAAGTTATGCTTTCAAGATCTTCTGCATGCCACACTCACCCACATTTCTTTATAAATTCTCTGTAATGTTTTTAAGTTGAAATGTAAACAGCTTTGATTTAAGGATAAGGCGGTATAAAAAAACGTGTTATATAAATAAATAAATAAAAAAAACAAAGGGTTCTTAATCTGTGACCTGCTCTAACCTTCAGAAAATTTGTACTGGACTGAGGATACTTGATGAGATGTAAAGATAGCGAAGGAAAAGTAGGTTAGGGAGGAAAGATAAAAAATTCTTTGTTGACTTTATTTTGTTTTATGTGGCATAGGACATTCAGACAGTGATGATGGACAAGCCATCTGAGGATTAGGACTAGATATTCGGTGAAAATTCTGATGGAAAGAGATAGATGTTTATCATCAACATAAAGATAGTGGTGAAAGCCATACTGGAAGATCGCAGCACTAAGGGAACAACTACAAAGAGTGAAGCGAAGAGAAAAGGGCTGGAATACACCAACTCATAGAGAGACAGAGATGAAGAAGATCTGCTAACGGTTACAGTAAAAGTGGAATGGGAGAGGAAAGAGACGAATCCAGAATGGACGGAGTTCCAAAGTCCAAGTAAGGGCAGAGTGCTAAGGAGTGAATGGTGTGAACTCTGTTGAAGGCAAAGAATAGGTCAAGCAGAATTCAGACCAAGAAAAGGCCTTTGGCCTTGGCTATGACCAGGGCTGTCTTCTTAGAATGGAGAGGGTAGAATGGATCAGAAGTGCCTTGAAATAAAAAAGTGAATGCAGTGGAGGTAAATGGCATACTCCATTTTGGATGTAAAAGGGAAGATGGAGATGGGACAATAATTACCAGGGCAAGTAAGGTTCATTGAAGATTCCTTGAGGAATGGTGTGATCACAGCATGTTTGAAGGTGGCAGGAACAGTCTCAGTGTAAAGAGATAGGTTGAAGATATGACAAATGGAAGGGCTGACAGGGACGGCCCTAGAGTTGGTTGAAAGTGGTGGAGCCCTAGGCAAACCTCAAGCTTTATACTCCCTCTAGCTGTCAAAATCTATTATTTAACTTTCAATGGCCTGATTTTGCTGCCCTGCAGAGGTTGCTGCCCTAGGCGACTACCTAGTTTGCCTAGTGGTTGAGCCGGCCCTGCTGACTGCAGTAGTGAACAGCTAAGTGGAAATGGGTTCAGGGAACAAGTAGTGAGTTTGGAGAAGGATAGAGGATTGACACTTTTCTTTTCTGTGATTTTAGAGATTGAAGGGAGGAAGAGTCTAAAGAAAAGAGAAAGGAATGAATAGGTGAAGATGGAGGGGGTCTGATGAAGAACTCAAGATGAATCTTGTGAATCTTGTTATGGAAGAAATCAGTCAGTGTTTGGACAAAAATGCTAAGGGAGTGGGGGAGAGCACAGTCTAAGAAGGAAGGTGAATATGGTGAAGAGATGATGGGGGTTGAAGGCTGATGAGAGGAGGGTGTCAGGGGATGTGTGATTCCAGGGCCCATGAGTCTGAAGGGGCCTGGCCTCAGCCTGTCTTGCAGTGCCTGCTCATGCTCTCTGCTGGTTGCGTCTCACCCCCTCCAATGGGAAGTGTTGGAGGGGATGAGATGCAGCCGACTTAGAGCAGCACGGACTTAGAGCGTGCAAGGCCCATCGCTGCGTTGTTTTGTTTTTTGAAGCCTGGGACCAACGGGAGACTGGCGATAAGGGGTCCCAGAAAGGTTGCCTGCCCTGGGGCCTGTGCTGACTCAGAATTGCTGGGATGGACATGGTAGGTTTGCTTGGCAAGTACAACAGCAGACTGGAAGGAGGTGAACTATTAGAAATCAGCATTGGAATGCAACTTTAGCCAGAGATCCTCTGCAAAGTGGGTGCAGGGATGCAGGAAACTAACTTTGGAGGTAAGTCAAAATTAAGAATGCCTTATGGTAGTGTTTCTCAATCCACTACTTTAATGCCTCCTGGTAAGGCTGCTTTTCACAGTATCTACAATGAACGTGCATAAAAAGATTTGCATGCTCTGTCTCCATGGCACACATATCTCTCTCATGCATATTTATTAATTCAACTTATTTATTCCTTGTGGATATCCTAAAAACCAAACTGGTTAGACGGTACTCCAGGTTCAGCGTGAGAGATGGGGTAAGATTCTCCAAAACAAGCAGTATGATGTTGTAATAGGAAACTGGTAGTGATGAGACAGTAGTGGAGAGGATGCCTGGAAATTCTTAAAGATATAAGTGGTATAAAGGTGCCACAAAAATGCCCCTTACAAGAGACATCCCTACTCACACTGAAATGTAAAGTAAAAGAGACCGGGGGTATGTAGTGTTCTACGACACTCTCCAAATGGGAGCTGTTGCTATGGAACGGATTTAATAAAACTCATGAGCCCATTTTGGCTCAGATTTCTTTCTTTTATTCTGTCATAGGAGTGTTTTGGAGATTCAAGGAGAAAAGCTTGAACCTCTGGGAGCTAGAGTTTCATAGGGTCCAAGGGAAATCTTAAGACTGAAAAGATCCAGAGGTGAACGAGGAGTTAGTGGTTGATTCTTTGGTCTCACTAAATAAGTCTCTTAAGTGTCACACTTTCTAACTGGGAATCATACAGAGGGTTGTCCTATAAGGAGAATATCTCCCAAATTGCTATTTGACTAAGATTTTCTTGCGATGGTTGTGGCAACTTTGCCTTATAGTGACTTTTCTTAAGTGTGAGTTCGGAACCGTTTTGAGCCCCTCATGGATTGTACCCAGAGGAAATGCACTGTCTGTGAAATTATCGAGATGCATCCAGTTACCCTTTAAAGGATTTAATATTTGAATAACCCCAAGCTGGTGTGCTCTGTGAAGTTTTTTTCCGAACTGGGCCTTGTTCCAGAAAACTCCTGAAGCCTAGTTCTTCTGAAAGACATTTTTTCCTCCCATTCACAAAGAACAGGGAAGTCTACCTGCCCCATCTATCAAGAGCGAACCCCTTTAGTCAGCTAAGCCAGGACAAAGAGGGGTTGCTGTGATTACAGAGAAGAGCAGTGTGGAAGGAAGACTGAGTATATAAGTTATTAGATGATGATCAAATCGAGAAGAACAGAGGAGAAGATGAGAGACAGCAGTTGAAAGAAAAGACTAAAGAAAAGCGATATCCACGTTGCCTGGGAGTGAGAGTGGCAAAGCCAAGCTGGAGGTCAAATGAGGGGGTAAAGGATCTTAGAGGCATAGAAATCAGAGGGATCGTCAGCATGGAAATTAAAATCCCCAGGAATAATGGAAGGGAAGATGAGTCAAGAAGAAGGAAAGTCAGAGCTAGAAGCTGAAAAGGAGAAAAACGTATGAGGGGGACGGCAATGGCAGCTACCTGAAGGCATGAGGATGGTGGTGAATAGGTGAGTGGTGTGGACATCAAAGGAAAGCAAGTTGAAAAGTGAATATTTACAGTGTGACACAATGGTGCTTTTCCCCACCTCCATTTGCAGATTCAGGCGGGTGACGTACTGGGTAGGGAGAGACATGATAAAGTGTGTCTTGATAGGGTAGCTGAGGTTGTGTATGTGAGCAGGGGTAAGTATATGGGGGCTGTGTAGGAACTGGTGGTATATGTGAACTGTGTGTCCTTGTGAGTAGTAGTGTGTACATGTATGTCTTATGGAGACAGTGTAAGTATGTGTCTGTGCGGATGAATGGGTGCATGGGAGATGTTGGGGTTGTGAGAGGGGATTCTGTAGATATTGTATTGTTGGGTGGTGACAGCGGAGGAGGGGGTGGGAGACTCTGTGTGAAGGTGTGTGCTCATGGGGGTGCAGGTATTGGATTGTTTGGAGTATATGGTAGGATGTATAAGTGTTAGGGGTTAGGGATGTGCATTTCAGGGTGTTTTCACTACCCTTCTGTCTCCTACATTATGTCCCAACTTCCCTCTCCCTTCAGATCTTCCCCACTGCCTTCCCCCTATTATTTATTTTATTATTTATTTATTTAACTGCATTTATATCCCGCTTTTCACCGGGTTATCCTTGCATTCCCTCCATTTCCATCCCACTCCCTCATTAGCCCCTTGCACCCATTCCCTTTATCTCCCTCCCTCCTTAGCCTGTACTGATTCTCCTCATCGCTATCTTTGCTCCTCGCTGCTCTTTCCTTTGTTGCAGCTTCCAACACTGTCTCTACTTCCAGTGATGTGGGGCGTGAGATCTGGGGCACAATTTTCTTCACCACAGTCGTAGACACTGCGTCTCCTTCTCCTGCCACGAGGCTTGATATCCCCACAGTACACGTTCTTCTGTCATGCGATGACTGGCAGCGCTACCTCTCTTTCTAGCACCCCTTTTTCCCAAAAATACAAACTATAAGGTGTAAAAGATGATGAAGAAGAAGATATTTGGAAAAGTGAGATTTTTGTAGAGGTAGTTTAAGTGTGCACCCCTGCTGATTTCTTTACTTAAAAAAAAAAAGAAAAAATAATTACTTCTCAGCCTCTAACCTTTCTAGCTAGTGACTTTGTAATAAATAATCCACATGTCCCTCCAGTGCAATCCATCAGTGAGAGCTCCTAATTACTTTAGACTCACTTTGAAAACCCTTCGAGTGCCACTTTCAAATAAATAAAAAATTAACATTGAGCTCCAGCAAAGACCCAGACAAAAATTCCCCACTTTCTCCCAATAGTTGATTCTCATCAGAATCTGAAGTAGAAGCACAGCAGGGAATAAACAGATTTCCAGACCCTGGGCACCCACCATGAAGATCAGGCGTTCATCTCCTTTGAAAGTCCAGCCATGGATGAGCAGCGCACACTGCTGCACCAAAGACAAAGAGCCAGAGGGCCAGAAAATAATTCCCAAAATGCCCCTTACACCCACATCAATGGAAAGGTGATACAGAATATAGCTCCTCTTTAACCTGATTAAAGCTATTTTTTGATGGTCATCTTGTGAAAACAAAACCTGCAGGCTACCCAAGTGAGGTGAGCCTATGACCATGGGATAGACAAGGGCAGGGCAGGGCTGGCTCTACCACTAGCAAACTAGGTAGTCACTTACAGTGCCAAGTTTGGGAGAGTGCCCATAGAATAAGCAGAGCTGGACTGGTGGAACAGCATAGTCGAAAGGGATCCCCAAGCCCTGTCAACTGAAGAAAGAACTGAATCGGCCAGGCAAGGTGGTAAAACCTAGGCCATAGTTCCTCACAGTTTATCCTTCTCTTCGAGGCTGGCGGCTTCAGCATTGTTGAAAGCTTTGGGGTTCATCCAGTGGGTGAACTTGACAATTCATGTTAACGGCCGTAAACTTGATTTTGTACTCTTGCCCAATTTGGGGCGGAGTAAAGCTGACCACTGATAAGCTTTTTGTTTCACCAGTGGTGCGGGCAAATCACTGTCTGGTTTCGTTTGGAATGTTAGGTTAGTACTAATGAAGGAGTCTAATATAACCTATCAGATTTGCTCCAGTAGAGATTTGACAGTGGAACATTTTTGGAAGTAATCAGTCAAGATAATCTTGCCGAGATTACAGGTTCCACAAATGTTCTCTTGAAATTCTCCATCAGGATGAATTGTAGATGAATTTTCCCTAGTAAGATGTTTATGTTTATGTTTATGTTTATTTAAAATGCTTTCTATACCGCCCCATACCAATGGCGTCTGGGCGGTTTACAAACAAAAATTAAAACAGTTACAACATAGGCTGTCAGAAAAGTTAAAAAGAACGCCAGTTAAAATCTTAAAAAGGACAGCAGAGAGACAGATAATAGAAACAGCAAAGTATAAGAAGAAACATCAACAAGAGGAGGGGGAGGGAGACACAGACGAGGGAGGGAGGTCGAACGCCAAACAAAACAAGATCAAGACGGATTAGCTTTAAAAAGCAAGCAACTTGGGTTTTCTGCTGAGATTTTGGCCTTATGGTGTCAAAATAGAAAATTCAAGAGAATCTGGGGCAGATCAGGTGAGTGTAATGATAGAGAAGTCTATAAGAGGCAGCTTAAACAATTAATTTAAGAAATTTATCCGAAAGAACAAATGATCCCTTTTTGCTGCCAGATCATCTTGAAGCCTTCATTGAACCTCGAGAGATTTTTCAGATTACCAGGCTCTATATGAACCCATTTTGAGGCAGAAAGAAGAGACTGATGCTTGTGATGGAAGTCTGACAGCTATTGATTTTGCTGAGCATAAGATTTTGGAGGACTTCCAGTGAATGGTCTTGACCTAAAGCAAGTTGGTCGGGTAGCTCCTTCCTCTTCAGTCTCATTTTGAAGCGTTGCTTCAGAATTCCTGTTCTGTGTCTATAGATGGATGTTGCTCCAGCTAGATTAATTAAGGGCCCTTTTACTAGAGTGCAGAAAGCAGGTACTGCATCAATTAATGGGCAGCAGCTGTTAGCACACAGCTGTGGCAGCCACTATCACATTGGAACGACAGCATGGACCAATTCACCTGAATGTAAGAACATAAGAAGTGCTATTCTGGGCCAATCCAAATGTCCATGAAGCCCAGGATCCTGTTTCCAACAGTGGCCAATCCAGGTCACAGGACCTGTCAGGTGCGGGAAAAAGGGACATGGCAGGGAGCTGTACTATTGGACTTCACAAAGGCTTTAGATGTAGCACATTCACAATGCGAAGTGATAGACCTAATACATATATTCAGTGCTGCTCTTCACAAAGTTGTAAAGTTACCCAGTTCCAGGAGTGAGATTTTAAGCCAGTCCTAGATTTCTGACAATCTCATCCTGCAGCACTGATTCCAGTGGGTAAAGTCATGAACTACAAATACCAAACTGCATTGCAATGCAAATTTAAAACAGGATTGGCAAAAAAATCTCACTCCTGGAACTGGATAACTTGGCAACTCTCATGCTGGCATCCATATAGTCAACCCTGCTATGAAACTGTGGGGCGGGGACATCCATCGCAATCAAGATTGCATATGAGGACATTCAGCAGCGTGGCAATCAAAAACACGAGCTCCTGTTCCCCAACAGTGTTAGCTGCCAAATTGTAAAATAAAGGAGATATGAGTGTACCTCTTGCTCCAAACCCGTCACATGTTGTCTGACAAAACAAGCATTTTTCAGATGCCTGTTTGTGCCTGGAGGAGGTATGACTTTTGATACAACTTGGGACGTCCACGACATTTCTGAAAGTAGGCAGGACGTCAGTGTTCATGGGAATGTCCTGACCATGCCTCCACCATGCCCCCATTCTGACTTAGGCATCCTCGTGCTGGGGGTTCCACAGATCCGACTTCTGCAATGGCTCTGGGGATGGCTCTATGCTTTGGACATTTCTATGCCTGTTTTCAGACGTCCAACTCACGAATAGGGCTTCTAAACTAAACCCCATAGTGCGGAATACAGACAGATGCGATAAATAGAATAAATTAATGGTTCCACGTCTTAGAAACATAGGGGTATGTTAACTAAAGGATTTACTGTGCGTTAATTTCATTAACGCATGTTCAGTGCCCCTGCGCTCAGTGAAATAAAAGGGCATTTAACACACATGAAACCCTTTAATAAGCATGCCCCATATTGCAGCTTGGTTTTTTCAGTTGCTTTTACTTAATACTAGTGGTGTAAGTTCTAATGAAGCCCCTCCCTTCAATGCCCCCCAAGTTCTCCCTTTTCCCCACAACTGGCAAATTTATGTACTTTCAAATATTTTCTGCACTATCCCCTGTAGCTGCTGCTTTCTGCTAAAAGTCTTTCTGGCCCAGCAGCTGGCACCTCCTACTGCCAGGCCGAAATCTTCCCCAGTGAAACAAAGGGCCTGATATTGAATTGGGCAGGCTATGCGCTGCTACGGTACATAGTCCTGCCCACTGACCCTTAACCCCGGATATTTAATGTCATATCGGGCCCAAAGTCTTTGTAAACAAACAAAACGGCTAATTGTTAATCCCATCTTTAAACCTCTAGGATGGTGACTATGAAATCGGAACAGGTTATTGCATTCCACTGGTTTCGATAAAGAGCGGTCATGAGATCTTCCCTCCATTTTAAAATTCAGATGCTCAAAAAATCAATTTGTCTCAAATGATGCATTTCAAATTATAAATTGCTATCCGGCAACTTAAGTCAAATAAAATTTTCCCAATTCCTCCCATGAGGATTACCCTAAGAAGCAAATGCCATCCAAGAATTTACTCCAAAATCTGATTTTGGAAAACCAATGTGATTTATAAAAATTTATCCTCACATTGTCTCACATACAACTTGTCCAATGAAAGTGCCTGTGTTGCCCCATTACTAAATCATGTCTTTGTAAAGAACATGACTCCTAGAACCAGAAAAAAATTTCAATAAAATGATCTCTGAGAATGTGTTGAAATAACTAAGGGGATGATCTGAACTGGAGCTATAAACCGAAGCCACCAACTTCATTGCATCATCTTGTGGGACGTTTCAATAACAGAGAGCATTCATTGTTACCATCCATACAGAGTGGCCCAAAAAAAGTGAGAATATCTCGTAAATTAAAAGCTTAAATAGTTTACTTATTTACCTTTTTTAGCTATATAACGTCTTTATTTCGACAATTTCCGGTCGCCATCTTTGTTTTTTAAATTTGTCACTCGTTTACATTTGTCTTTTTGAATTTTTAAATAACTTATATGCTACGAGATGTTCTCACTTTTTTGGGCCACCCTGTATATAGACTGTAACTCCTTGCACTTCTATTAACATGTGAATCATGTGTGATCTATAACAAACAAATGATGATATCTTGGCAGTTGCTGGTTTCAAGAAAGTGTCCAGAAAAGAGCTTCCAGCAATGATCCTTTTGCCAATACAATGGGTCTTCATGGAGGTCTGCACAGTGTTTTATGAATTTTTAGAACCATGTTGATTACGGCAACTGCAGGTGGTAAACCATGAGAATTTCCATTTCCTTCTTTGTTAAATATCTTGCCTGATAAGGGAACAGGTTCAGAGAGGTTATCATAATCTGAATTTCAGGGGTAGGATAATTTTCTAAATGTGCATAATATCTCACATCCATCAATTGCTGCGTTAATTTGGCAGCATATTGCTCCCCCTTAATCAGCAGGATTGATCACCCAATCTTTATCCTTGTCAAATTCTCTTAGAGACATGTTTACTAAACAGCACGAATGGTTAGCCAGGGGTTTACTCTGCACTAAGCATGTGGCGGTAACCACAAAGTCATGGTTAAAATCCTACGTTAACCACTTAACTCGGTTGGGGCAGAGCCTGGGCGGCTTAGGAACAGAGTGTAGGTGTTGACTGCACATTGTGTTTAGCATCAGCGTCTTTAGCGTTCGCTCACTGTCAGTGTCGCAGTTTGCCATCTTACTGCGCACAGTAACTGCACCTGCAGTAATCGCAGCAAACAGCTTAGCACGGGGGTGGTGCTGGAATCACACTATTAGCATGGGGATATATCATGCACATCCCCAGTCATTAACATGGGTCCGGTGCTACTTTTTGGGGCTGAACATGTGGTCAACTACCACGTTTTAGTAAATATACCCCTTAATGTTTTTCATTGACTCAAGGCTTTCCTTTCAAGATCTAGAATATCCTTTAAAACCCAATCCTTATAAATAGTGATATGGGAATGCATGCATGAGGTCTTTAGGAATGACGCCCCACAGCTCACTAATGACACAAAGTGGACCGTGCACCGTTGATTTACCCTACGCTCTGCAGCATCTTAGGGTAAGTCCTGGAGTGGAGGAGTAGCCTAATGGTTAGAGCAGCTAGATGAGAACCAGCTGCTCCTTGTGACGTTGAGCAACTCACATGAGCCCAATTCTTGAGGCAGGACGTCCAGGCTGTCCAGACGTCCCTGCTGAAGACGGGGCCGCGAGAAACCGATTCTGGTCTGCGGGAACAAGAAGTTCCCATGGAAGCCAGAATCAGGCCTGAGAACAGCCTACGTGCCCCCTCGCCTGCGGGGACATCCTCACTGCAGGTGCCCCAGACAACTGTGGCTCTGGCCCCCAATATTCCCACCACTCGATCCATGGCTGGCCTCCCATTGCATGGATCAGGCAGTGGGGACCCCACTAAACCTGGCCCCGGCCCCATGGGTGGCTGCCGTGCCCCGATCCCAAGAAAAATACTACTTATACCACCTCTGAGGTGCTATGAGCAGTACAGCCCAGCAGCACATGCTGTCGGGTGGCCTGCCCCCACTCTGCCCCTGAATCCCCTCCTCCTGCCCCCTGCCATCTCTCCCCATCTTGAAGCACAGGATGTATAGGGAGAGCTGGTGTGGGTATAGGGTTTAGGCGGTTTGTGGGGCTGCATTTCCTGACGGGACATACAGCTTCACAACCCGCAATCGTACATGAGAGCTTTATCCCTTCATTCTCTCAGGTACAAACTTAGATTGTAAGCTCTTTGGAGGACAGGGAAATACCTGTTATATCTGCATGTGACTCGTCTTGAGCTACCCAGGCTGGCATGATCCAGTTGGCAAACTAGGCTGTTGCCCAGGGTGTCCCACTGCCACCGCCCCTCTCCGAGACCTGCAACGGCATTTAGACTACAAAGCACCACTTACCTGAACTCTCCAACACTGTGTTGCGGTTCCTGCCCTCTATGACCCATCACTTCTATCCACTCCGGAAGTCTGCATTAGAGGGGGTGGAAGAGGCAGGTCATAGAGGGCAGGAACCGCAACGCAGCGTCGAAGAGTTCAGGTGAGCGCTACATTGTTGTTTAAGTGCCATTAGCGCCGCTGAAGGTCCCGACGAGGAGCAACAATGACAGCAATGGAAGCAGGATGGCAGCGGGGAGGGGGGGGGGGGATGGCAGGATTGAGGGCTCACCTAGGGTCCCTCTAATCTTTTTTTTTTTTTTTTAAACTTTTATTTTCATTTTGGAACATCGAAAACAAAAGGACATACAGAATAGAAGACATGAACAAATAATATTATACAATCACGGACAGTAAACCCCCACCACCCCCCTCCCCCCCTGCTTCTTCTCTGGGATACGTAACAATCCAGTAGCGGGTGTATATACACATTGTTACCTTTCGAGGTAATATAATTATCTGCAACATGATGAGTGTGGCTATACGGCTATATTGGAGCATCTGGCAATCTGAACATAGTCATTAAGCATCTGCCATTTAGACAAGTGAGAGCAGTCCTGAACCTGGAATGCCATCCGACGAGGTATCTGCTCATACGTACTATATAAACAGACAGAATTCCACCATTCGGTAAAAGTTAGGCGGGAGCCATTCTTCCAATTTTTCGTGACTAAGCATACAGCCATGCCCAACATAAAATCTAGGAGGAAGCGGCCTGTCCTGGGAAGAGAGGGGATCCCCGCCACAGAGCGGAGTCCCACAATCTTCCAAGAAAGGGGCTCCCGGAAGTGTAGGATACTTTGTATTCGGTCCCAAACCCGCCCCCAATATTGCTGTAGTGCTGGACATTCATAAATAACATGGGCAAAGGTACCCACCGCTGTATGGCATGACCAACATCGATAGCTTGTATTGACATTCCATTTGGCCATCTTCTCAGGAGTATAAAAGCATCTGTGGGCAAAATAGAAGAGCGTCTGAGTGACAGAGGCGGATCTGGAGACCCGCACCACTTTGCTCCAGACTATCTTCCATTGCTGGGGAGTTAAAGTGATGTGCAATTCGCGCTCCCATGCCTGCTGGGCCCTAGGGGTGTCCCTGCCTGGACTATGAGTGAGTATTTTATAAAAGTTAGATGCCACCCCTGGTAGACTCCCGATACAACGAATCATTTCTGACAGCCCTTCCTCGCCAGTATCAGAGCGCGGAATGACCCGAGCGCCTTTAAGGCAATGTTGGAGCTGCACCCATTGAAAGTAATATTTCGCTGGTAGACCAAATTCCGTTTGTAAAGCATTAAAGGTTTTCCAGCGATCCCCAGCAAACAGCTGCTTAGGTGTCCAAATCCCCCTGGAGTACCAGGGTCTCCATGCTATCGTTTTTTTGTTAATTTGAAATCGAGAGTTATGCCAAATCGGGAGATGGTCCGGGGGGCACGCCTGCGGACCCAGAGATTGAATAAGGGCATTAAAGGCCACTAGAGTGTCTGCAACCATTGGTGAATGGCGGGAGTCTGAATGATGGCACATTCCGGGGAAGTAGGCCAGTGGAACTGGTCCACTGAGCTCTTCTTCAATATCTAGCCACACCGGGCGGCCTGCTGCCGGGGTATCCAACCAACGGGCACCTTGCTTTAAGAGGAAGGCCTTATGATATTTGAGAAAATCTGGAAATCTAGCTCCTCCTCTCGCTTTATCAGATTGCAAGTGTTGTTTAGCTATCCTGGGTGTTTTACCTTGCCATAAATAACGGATAAGAAGGCCTTCTATATCTTTGTAGATGTGTCGGGGCAGTAAACATGGTAGCATTTCGAGGATGTAGTTCACTTTAGGAACTATCATCATTTTCACTGTTTCCAAGCGGCCCCACCATGTAAGGGTTAGTGGAGACCACCGATTGGTAAGTTCACGGACTTTGGAGATTATCGCCTTGGCGTTTGAAACTAATAGTGTCCTCTAAAGGATAGCAATAAGAGACCCCGAGATATTTCACCATACTATGCTGCCAGAGAAAGGGAAAGGCTTGCATGTCGGCCGCATGTACCCGGTGGTTAAGTGGGAAAGCAACCGATTTGGTCCAGTTGATCTTATAGCCCGAGAGCTGCGAATACCTGTCTAGTAATTCTAAGACTACTGGGACCGAGTCCAGAGTTATAAAAAAGCATAAGATCATCTGCATAAGCGGAGAGTTTGATCTCTCTGTGTCTAAAGGGGGCACCTCGGATGTCTGCGGACTGCCTAAGTAACAGGGCTAGAGGTTCGAGCGCTAAGTCAAAAAGCAAAGGAGATAGGGGGCACCCTTGGCGTGTACCTCTTTGAAGGCTGAATGGCTGAGATTTGATAGCATTCACACAGATACTGGCTGTGGGTTCGGCATACATGACTTGAAGAAACCGGAGAAAGCCCTCCCCAAAGCCATACCAACGGAGAACAGCAAATAAGAAGGGCCATTCGAGACGGTCGAAGGCTTTCTCGGCATCTAGGGAGAGGCCAACTAGTGGTAGATCTAGGCTTGCAGCATTAGTCAAAACATGACATAAAGTCCTAGCGTTGTCGGCAGTGGATCTTCCGGGTATAAAACCACATTGATCAGGGTGGATTAGTGTAGACATTTGGTCAGATAGTCGAGAGGCTAAGATAGTCGCAAAAATTTTATAGTCTGCGTTAAGAAGGGAGATTGGGCGGTAGTTAGCTGTTAACAGCGGATCCCTCCCTTCTTTTTCAAATACTACCACATTCGCCGCCGAAAAGGATCCCAAGCAAGATGTGTCTTCAGCCAGAGCAGTGAAATAGAGCTTTAGGTGGGGGGCTAGATCAGCACTGAACGTTTTATAAAATTCGGCCGGAAGACCGTCAGGGCCTGCGGCGCGTCCCGAGGCCATACGTTTAAGGGCAGAGTGAATTTCATTAGTAGAGAAGGGTTTATCCATCGCAGCCCTATCCTCTTCAGAGAGGGTCGGCCGTTGGATTTCGGATAATAATCGCTCAAAAGCCTCTGACGTGAAAGTCACATTCTGATTTATAAAGACGAGTATAAAAATCCCGGAAGAGCTCTACTATCTCTGTATTATTTGTCACTATGTCCCCCTCCTACCGGGTTTCGGAGAGCCGCTACCCGCTTGGCTTCTTTTTGACCTTTCAAGGCATTAGCTAAGAGTCTACCAGCACGGTTGCTCTCCCGATAGTACAGCCCTTTCTGCGATGCGATATTTTTAGAGGCTGCAGCAGACAGGATTGAGTTATATTGAAAGCGTAGGCGTTGCAATCGTAACAACACACAAGGATCAGTGCGGGAAGTAAGAACCCGTTCCCCAGCTTTAATTTGTTGCTCTAATATTAATAACTGTTGCTTACGCTGTTTCCCCAAGCGAATTTGATAGCTAGTAATGGTTGCACGAATGGCAGCTTTAAAGCCCTCCCACCAAGCCCAGCCCTTGGTATCATGTGGTAAGTTAAAATGGAAATAGTCCTGAATGGCGGCCCGAATGTCTAACTGAAACTCTTGTTGCTCTAGCAGGGTCCTATCAAAAAACCAATTTCCCGGATTCCCACTGGGCAGGTTAGCGTGCAACTGGAAGGAAATGGCAGCATGGTCTGAGATATGTAATGGGTGAATCATCGCTGTGTCTACCTGAGATACCAGCACTTTAGATATTAGGAAAAAATCTATTCTGGACTGTGATAGATGGGGGGGGAGAATAGAAAGTAAATTCCAGTTCAGCAGGATGCAACAATCTCTAAAGATCCACTAACTCGAGATCTTTGATCAAGGAGGTGAGTGTGAGGGAGCTCTTGGGCAGGCCACTCGTTCTAGGCGGTTGCCTGTCTATCAGAGGATCGACGACTTGATTAAAGTCGCCACCTATTATCAGTGAGGTGCTAGCAGAGGCCTGCGCAACCTGAGCAATGGTAGCAAAAAAGGCAGGATTATCCACATTGGGGGCATATATACATATACATGTTAGTTCAAGGTGTCCAATTTTAAGATGGACGCGGGACCATCTGCCCTCCGTGTCAGAGCTAGTGGCAATAATGGTGATAGGCAAGGATTTTCTCACCAGAATAGCTACCCCACATTTCTTAGAAACAGCCGGAGAGTAGGCAGCGACCATGTAAGGTTTAATATTGAGTTTCAGAGTTTCGGTAGAATTTAAGTGCGTTTCCTGAAGAAAAACCAGATCCGCCTTTTCATGACTTAAATAACTAAGGATTTTCTTTCTTTTAATCGGGTTGTTGATTCCCTTTACGTTCAATGAAAAAACCTTACATAGGGCCATAAGACATTGTCATACATTTGAAGTAAAAGCGCAGGCGAGTATGAATATATACCACATCTGTACATCTATTTCATACACATCAATTAAGATACCAGATACACCCCATATGAGAAAACAAGCACCGAAGTGCCCCAGAGAAGAAGCATAACCCCAAATATAAATGGCGACCATATGTCTGCGGGAGGAGGCCCAAGAGAGTGCGGTTGTAGTATTCGAACCCTTCTGTTATTATAGATTCCGATCTCCACCGAAGTAGCTGTGGGTATGATAGAGCAGGGCCATCAAGGCGAGTGAAAGCCAAGACTGTAAATTGCCAAGGCAGTCTCTAAGGTAGAGAGCGTCCGAAAACAATATGGCGGGTGTTAACCAATATAAGGTCAATTAACTAAGGGCTATGTTTACTAAATCGCGTTAGTGCAGTTCGCGGTAGGAGCCGCGGTAGTGAAAGAAACCCCAAATAAGGACATGGGCGGTACATCGTTACCACTACCACGCGTTAGCAAAATTAACGAGCGCTACCGGGCGCCGTGCCACGTTACTGCACGTTAATCATAAGAAGACGTATAGACACAAAGCACTGAAACAGAGCTGTAGCACAATGGTTACGGTACTGACCGCTGTTACAAGCAGCATGGGTTCGAGCCCCCAGTGTGCCTAACACAGAAGGCTGTCTCAGGCATCACCCTGTACATTACAGAAGGAAAGAGGAGGCATGCTTTTCGTTACGCTGAGTATTGGTGTCAGAAGAACACCCTCGGAATGTGCCTAGCCACGTACGTTGGTACGTGCGTAGCGACGCGCGTACATTCGTGCGTGGGTACGTGCTTGTTTACGTGCGTGGGTACGTGTGCTTTTACCAGTGTGGGCATCTTATATTACAGACTTTGTAGGGTGTCCTGCACCTATGCATTATGCTAACAGATGTACATGTGATGGCCAATGGTTTATCAGAGCCTGTGAGCAGGTGCTGGTGTTTCACAGGGTTGGATTGGGCCAGTCACACCCATGATGCACTGCACATGCAAAGCAGCTGTCCACAGATACACACCATGGGGAATGCACCCCCACAGCACCTCGGCCTGGTAGGGGGTACCGACTGTGTGTTGTACTGGCACAGAGCAGCTACACACCGTCACATTGTGCGGGTACTGTGCTCACCCTGAGGGTGCAGTGAGGCGCCCAGCACTAGGTCCACAGCACCGGCCATGTCGCAGGTCCAAAGCAGTGTTACTGTGTGAGATAGGTAGTGTCTGCAGGAACACCTTGGACATCTCTGTCTGTTTCAGTCAGGTACAGCCCCCATGCACCACCACCACACCCCTCCCCCAGGGCTGAGGGAGGCAAACAGGGTCTCCTATCAAAGGATCCACAGTCTACCGTGCTGCAACGGTGGCAGTAGAGGGGAACATGAACCCTAGTCCTGCTGGGGAACAGACACCCCACAGGGCAGGCAATGCAGCTCTGTACACAGCCATAACACAATAGCAGACAGACATTAGGCCTGGATATGGTATGCTGCACCCCACCACTATCTGATATTCCCCTGGTGCAAGCCATCAGCCACTGCACCCTGCAAGCCACTCCATCACAACACCTACCAGCTGCAAACAGTCTGCTAGTGCCCAGTGGAGATGCCTGCACCCAGAACTGGGATGTCAGCATACACAGCAAGCAGATACATCAGTGACTGGGCCCCAGACGGAAACCCATACGTATCACATGAGAGAAATACTAGATAGCACAATGGGAGTGCCTAGCCATGCTCTGGTCACTGCACAGTCAGGGTGAGAGTGATCTCTCAGCAGGATATACTGAGGTCACCCTGTCTGTGTAGTTGGTGGCCGGGCACTACAATGTGCCTGTCACTGCCCTATGCCCTGTGCAGATGCACCCTGGCCAGGCCACCCTGTCTGGCCTATACCCATGGTACCTTGCTCCTCATTATGCACATTGGCAGCCCAATACTGGCAACAGTGCTGGCAGTGTGGGCTGTTGAAGGTGTTTGCAGCCACCACACACTGGATAGACCAGGGGTGGGCAAACTTGGTCCTGGAGGGCCGCAGGCCAGTCAGGTTTTTGGGATATCTCTAATGAATATGCATGAGATATATATGCATTAGAGATATCCTGCCAACCTGACTGGTTTGTGGCCCTCCAGGGCTGGATCTGGAGACCCCTGCCTTACACCTCTGTCATTTAAGATTGTAAGGGGACAAGGTGCAGATGTCCAAGACATCAAAAAGGTTAGATAGAATTTGTCACAGTCCTCGTCACTTCTCACCAACACCAAAAAATTGTCTATTAGACAACTTTTTGGTGGTGGTGAGAATCGAGGAGAAATGTGACACATTCTATATACCCTTTCAATGTCTAGGACATCTGTACCTTGCCCACTCACGATCTTAAATGACAGAGGTGTAAGGCAGGGGTCTCCAAATCCAGCCCTGGAGGGCCACAAACCAGTCAGGTTGGCAGGATATCTCTAATGCATATATATCTCATGCATGTTCATTAGGGATATCCCGAAAACCTGACTGGTCTGCGGCCCTCCAGGACCGGAGGTGCCCACCCTTGGGATAGACAGACAGGCACCCCCACACCTATGCCAGCATTGTGCTACTATAGAGGTGGTCAGCAGCCATACCCACCACACCAGTCCTGGGCATAGTACAGGCATGGATATGGTACATGAGACTGTTGGGGGGTCACTCCCCAGGGTGGTGAACACTGTCAGAGACCAGACCTGCAGCACACACCGCAGACATCAGAATGATTGTTATGGTGGAGCTCAATGAGCAAAATGTGCTTAACGTAGGAATTGATATCTGCCAGTTATCAGAGGAAACGTTTGATAGCTGTGTACCATATACCCAGGTGTAGGGTGGCATTGCTAAGGTATGCAACTGCTAGTATTGGGAGATACAGGCAGGGCCCAATGTCTTGCCTCTCCAGCTGGCATTGGCCAATGGGGCCTGTGGGTGGGTGTGTGGCCCTGTTGGCTGCTGCTTTACGGCAGAGTTCCCCAATTCCAGTCCTGGTGTTCCACACACTGTTCGGGTTTTCATGCTGTCTCTCATAAATATGCATGAGCTACATCTGCATACCATGGGGGTGGTGCATAGCTATGCAGCACAGGCATCTTTATTAGAGGCAGCATGACACCGGAATGTTGTGGGGCCCTCCAGGACTGCATTTGCGGGACTCTGCTATAGGTAATGTGCCTGTTTCTGGTGTCTGTGTTTGGTGTGGTAAAATATAGGCCATGCGTATGTTCTCTGCACTACAGGAGTGTCTTTACTATCACTGTTTAGTGGTGGGTAAAACTATGGGGACTGGGTTGGCAGGAGCCCCAACTGGGATTTGAACCTGTGACCCTCTGGTCTTACAGGCACTGGCTGTGTCTGTTGCACCACACTGTGGCCACAGAGACAGTGCAGTCCCTGGAGTTAGTTAAACCGGCCTGACGAGTCAGAAACCCTGCTCTGCAACAGGTTTACTGTGGCCTCATTTACCTTGTATGCAGACAAAGGTGCACATAAACCGCAGAAATGACCTCACAAAAGGGGCACACACCCATCACCAAGCTGGGCAACAATGCTATCATTGGGAAACATTACACCACACACCCAGGACAGCTCCTTTACACTGTAATGCTCTTTGAAAGGGTCTGCGGAGCGTAGCCCCTTCCACACATCATTTCCTTTTATTTTGGTGCTTTCCAGGGAGTGTTGTTCCTTGTTGCCCATTGCTATCACTGTTGCCCAGCTGACTTCTGCTTTTTAAAATGTTTCTTGTGGTCATTTTTAACGTTTTATGTGATATTTTGTTCTGTGCACATGTATCACACTGCTCACGTTTTGTGGGTTTCCACGGTTTTCTGTACATTGCTGACGTAAATGGTTTCTCTTCCCTTTAATGCCTTTAACGACAGGTTTTCATTTGCGTTGGAAGTGAGCTCTGACACTCCGCGCGTTAGTATGGGGGAGCCTCTCTCCGCCCACTCTCCGCCCATTGACCCCTTCTCTCCGCCCACTCTCCACCTTCTGCGCTGTTTTAACGCGCCGCGGAGCTTTACGATCGTTAACTACGGTTACCGCGCGTAGTATGACGTTAACGGTCGTTAGCGCGTCGGTACGCGCGTTATACGGCACTTACGGTCGTTAACGTCATACTACGCGCGTTATTCACGTTTAGTAAACATAGCCCTAAGTGTTCCTTGGATCAACGCATCTGATCTGCCTCTTTGGACTCCAAAAATTCCGCAAGTAATTCAGGATCATCAAATGTTCTGGTCTGTTGTGCAGCGTTACCCTGAGTTTAGCCGGGTACATCAGGCCATAGCGAGCTTGCAGTTGTTGTAGCCTCGGTCGAAATTCAAGGAATCGCTTTCTACGATCAACCGTGGGCTTAGCCAAATCAGGAAAGAAGGATATCCGGTGGCCCTCAAACTCGATGGGGCCTTTTGCGCGAGCGGCATTCAGAATTTGCTCAACATGTTGGTATCTTAAGAGCCGAAAGATAATGGGCCGCGGGGTCTTCCGATTGAGCGCCATATTTGAGGGCACTCGATGAGCCCGGTCAATCTCCAGGTCTTTAGCGAATGTGATCTGAAGTAGGGAAGGAAGCGCCTTGCAAAGAAACTCCTTCATGTCTCCAGACTCAGCTCCCTCCGGTATGCCCACGAGCCGTATGTTATTGCGGCGGGCCCGATTGTTGCCATCTTCCACTTCTTTCTGAAGGGCCCGTATCTGGCGCTCTACTTTGTCAAGTTTCGCCAACCGGACCGCGTGTGAGTCCAGTATGCCTTCCATATTGTCTTGTCATAGGGAAAGTCCTTCAAGTTTGCTTTGCAGCATGCCGAACTCTTCACGCAGCGCTCGGAGTGACTCCCCGTTGGATTGCACAAGGTCTTTTACCCCTCGTATTTCAGTGAGGATCTCCTGCTGCATCTCGGGACCTTCCCGAGGTGCGGGCTGCTTCTGCGGAGACGGGGGCTCGGTTTTGGAGCGTTTACCATGGGAATTCGTTGGGGTCCCGAAATCTAGACGTGCTGGTTTGGTCCCCGCCATCACCCCAAGGTACCCCGGTAGAGTCAAAGCAATATTCAGAATTAAAACGGTTCAAAATTCAGGAGTCTTGGTAGGCCTCTCGGGAGCCTCAGCGCTATGTGACTATCCCGCTGGACATCAGGCTCCGCCCCCGGGTCCCTCTAATCTTTGTACTGGCCCTGGAGGTACCACTGAAAAGGCATGAGATAAATCCAAAATCCCTATAGTTGGGCTAACTAATAACGATTAGTTCCTCTAATCTAGAAATTTGTAAAAATGCAGAAATCAACTTCATGCTTCTATATCCGATGATTTTATACATGTGATGTCAATTTAGTGTGCATCCTTTATGTATGTAAAATTTCCTAAACTGAAAGCACAAACTGAACGCACATCTCAGCTGCGATAATAGAAACCCAAGAAATCAGGGAAAACTGTCAGTCCTGTCCCCACCCTCAACTAGATTGTGTAATATACTGACTGAAATTACGTTTCTGATATGTTCATGTTTAGTTAAGTGAGAAGGGAATATAAAAGTCACGAGGGTCCTGTCTTAAGACAATGCTAGATAATTAGCAGCCTTCATTAGACAACGACTCTGATTAGTTGATGACAACAGCACAGGAAAAAACACATCCTGAGCGCCAAGCTCTAGTTTCACTGGGTGGCTGAGTAGGCTAAGGTTTTTTTCCCTTTTAACAGAATTCACAACTATGATTTTACAGCATACAGATGACGTTAAGCTGGAAAAGTCTTATTATTATAAAGCAGCTTTTTTTTTTTTTTTACCAGAGACCATCTTTAAAAGTTCATGAGATTAAATGGCTCTACATTGTTTACTTATTACCAACAAATTCATCACAGAGTCTATTATGAACTCTTAGGGGTATGTCTACTAAGCTGGGCTAACGGTTAACCCGGGCTATCTGCCCCTAGGTCCCATGTTGTTCAATAGAATCTGGGAGCAGATAGCCCAGTTTAGTAGGCACACCCCTGGCCCTTAAAGATATTAACCAGCTTGCTTAGACCACAAAGACTCACAGATGACTTAAGGTCTCCACTTCTCATTCTCGTTTATCCCAGGGTTTTCTTTTTTCAGTCTCTCTGAGTGGTGTACTTGTTCTGGTTTTTTGTCCTCTGTGCGTGCCTTGTACAGTTGTCTCTGTTAGCCTCACTTTCACTGTTTTCCTTCCCTTTTGCTCTTTTCTTTTACTACTATCCTCGTTTGTTTTTCTTTTGTCTCTACATGATCTCCTTTGCTCTTCTCACTGGCCTCTTTTCCCTCCCCCTCAACTCTCCTGCTTGGTTCTATGTCTCCCTGAGGGTTGTTCTGTCCTAGTCTCCATCACACACACACACACACACACACACACACACACACTTTTTAGTTCATCATAAAGCACAGCTGATGGAAGATTCTCTGCAAACTTCTCACTGTTCTTTGCAGCCCGATCTAAGCGTTCTGTATTTCTTGTTTCAATGCTGAGAAGAACAAACGTGCTGAAAGGACAGTAATTCCTCCTTAGTTCTCTTCCTTCATGTTCATCTTGATCTTACTCTCTACTTGACGCATTACATGGACATTTCATTGTAAAGCAGGCCTTCATTTGTGAAACATTTTGCTTTTCTGCAGGGGTACTAATAACAGCCTGGCAAGGCCACACCAAAGTTTCCCTTCTATAAAACTGCTCCTGCAAAGTCTCTTTGTCAGAGGTCTTTCCATTAATAATTTAACGTATTAATGGCTCAGGATGGGGTGATTAAAGGTCTTATCATTGGTGTTTTGTCCTCTCTCTTTTCTCCATCGTTACATAGGTTGCTCCCATGTGCCCCGTCCAGGTTGCTGGCTGGATGCCACAGTGAGAAGGCAACATCCTAAGGGGAGGCTCCAAAGAGTAGCAAGACAGGACACACAAAGGGAAGAAACAGTGTGTGTCTGCTAAGTACAGTGTTTATTCTGTGTATCCAGCTAATTGTTCATGTCTCTAAATAGTAAAAGTACTGTACATGTGTGATGGTGTGCAGAAGGAATTGTTCTGTGGGAGCAAAGTTACCTTGAGTTCTATGAAAGCCGTGTTTTGTTCTGCTGCTATTATATTCCTGATATGTAGAAAGCTTTCTGGCATATTCACAGTGTAATTGCATCACATGGTACAGACCAACAGAGCAGTTTTCCACAAGCTTAGAGTGCTCCAACCCATTCGGAATATTATTGATCCCCAAGACTTCAGAACAGTGGCCCAAGCACTCATCATGCCACATTTTGACTACTGCAACGCCATCCTACAAGGTTTACCTAAATAAACCCTAAACATATTACAAATGGCACAAAATGTAGCTGCCAGGGTCATAATGAAGAAAAAATCTAAGTGACCACATCACACCAGTGCTAATTCAATTACACTGGCTACCATAACAGCTCGCACAAAATACAAAATACTAACAACCACCTTCAAACTCATCCACAACTTAGCACCTTCCTTCCTCAACAACCTAGTAAGATTGCAACCTCCTACCCGAAACAGAAGAACCCACAATTCCAACATCCTTCACACTCCAACAGATATAAGATCTGCCAAAACTAACACCAGCCACAGGGCTTTCTCATATGCGGCGCCAACACTGTGGAACCAACTCCACCAGAACTACGAGCTAGCAATGACCTTCTAGACTTCAGAAAGAAACTCAAAACGCACATTTTCCAATCACATTTCAACCTGAACTAAACCCACAGATGGAGCAGCCCTGACCACTGTGTCCAAGAAGATTATCCTGTATATATGTATTTATGTATATCTGTAAATGAAACTCCCCCATAGCTAAGAAGTGTTAACTCTGTATGATGTGCTTTTCTGACAATCTGTATGTAAGCAAAATTTGTACCTGCCTTGATTCGACAGTCCAAGAAGATTATCCTATGTATATATGTAAATGAACTCCACCATAGCTAAGAAGTGTTATATCTGTATGATGTGCTTTTCTGAAAATCTGTATGTAAACAAAATTTGTACCTGCCTTGATTCGGCAGTTTCACAATAGTAATCCTACCCGCTTCTGATCGCTGGAAGGAGCGGGCTACAAATGCTTGCTAAATAAAAATAAATAAATAAAATATCCTTCAGATGGCTCAATGCAGCATGATGTCATTAGGCTGCATCGCTGTATCAGCATTCCATTATTGGGAAGCATGTATCTTTGTGCGATGTCATGGTGCTAGCATTGCATCATAGGAATGAATGTGTCCTTTTAGGCTGTCATAGTGCTAGTATTGCATTGTTGGGGGGCATATATCCTTGTAGGGTGTCATAATGCTAGCAGTAAATTATTGAACTTCATGTCTCCTTGTAGGGAACCAAATAGAGGGTTTTGTGGTGCTGTCGTTACATCACTGGGGTGCGGATGTTCTTGTTTGGTATTGCAGTTATTACATCAATGAATGTATGTGACTATTTTTGTGGTAGTGCCAGCATGTCATTTTATTTTGTGGTGGGTATTAACCGCAGTGCCAGGTTCATGAAATATTATTATTTCATCAAGGATCAATGGTTGCAAAGTGTCAATCTGACTTTCACATTATGGGGAACAGGAGGCATAATTACTCTGCTATATAGCAGACTGTCCACTTGTCACTGCCTTGTCCTTATTTTCGCCAGGGAGTTGTGTCCTTTTTTAAATTATATAAGCCAGTAATTAAGATACACAGTTGGTGAGTGGAAAAAGTCACCTTTGCTGCCAGTTTGGATCTCACCACTGGTCCCAGCAGTCTCCAGCAGAAAGGGAAATTTCTGCATTAAAGCAACCATACTGAAACATCTCAATTAGAAGCCCCAAAAAGGCATTTTACCTAGAAATCCCAAAGTGCATCAATTGACACATTATCACAACAACTGCGTTGAGCATGAAATGCAGATGTGAATTAATTTGAAGTTACTTATTTGTTTACTACGTGCAGTATGTGACATCATTACATAACTGACATGGTTCTAGCAGTGGCGCTGGTATAAACTTTGGAAGATGCATTTGCGTCATTTGACGCACTTTGGGGCTTCTAGTGTTAAGTGAGCGACTTGTGATATCAAACATGTTAAGTTGCACTTTGAAGAGCCATAATTAGTTTAGCCAGCTCACCAGCTTGAATTCTGCAGCCTCCTTCTTCCCGTCCTCCATTTTGTTTCCCCATCCATCACTTGGTGTCCCTCCCTCCCCTTCCTCTGCATTTGTAAAGAACAGGACCCATCTCCGCTCAGCAATAACTGGCTAACCATTAGGAGAGATTAAAAAGGAGAAGTAGAATTAAATATCTGAGAAAAATGTAGCAAGAACTCAGAACAATAAGCTCTCGTTTCACTCTGCGCTGCACCAGTCCTACCAGCACTGCGTCTTGGGAGAGCGATGCTTTAGGAACCTCCACAGGAGAATTAATTAAACGAATTTCACTCTGCCAATTGTTTGTTATTTTTGCTGACCTCACCAAGTGGATTAATATTTAATTAGCCTTTAGGAGAAGTGGAGAGCACTTATTACCCTGCTCTGTCAATCTGTCAGTACGCCGGTCTCTGGACAGACCCTGTGACAGAGAAACGATTGGAATTAAGGCTGCTGGTTCTCCTTGCAACTGAGAGAACGCAAAAGAAAATAATAAATAATCGCATCATTAAAAAGACAAGGCAAGAGCACCTTTAAAACTAAGAAGAAACAGTTGCCTGGGACCAAGAGCCTGTATCCTATCGATATTTTCCTACATGGTGATGTGGAAAAGTGTGTGCCTTCCACACATGGTTTGCTGGTGGTTTATGTCTTCTTGTATTTGCAGCAGGGTTTCTAGAATCAGTACTTTGTGCAAAGATAAGGTTAGGACGTGTCTTATGAGCTAAAGCCTCACAGTTAGTTTGAGACAGGGCTCGTTTCCTAGGGAAGGATCAAGACAGTGTACAATAAGCACATTCAAAACGGCACAGTAATAAAATTAGGACACAAAAGAAGGTTTTCAATTCGCCACCACCCTGTGCCCAAACTGAAAACCCTACCTCATCCCACCTCCCTGAACCTCAACATACTGGAGAGAACAGCCTTCTCTTGTGTGGTTCAAAGTAAGTTACATTCAGGTATGGAGGGTATTTCCCTGCTGCCAGAGGGCTTACGATCTCAGTTCATAACTTAGGCAATGCTAGCATCTTCCTAAAAGCTAAAATGTTTCTGCTGCAGGTGCACCTCTGAGAGAACAGCGTTTCACAGAGTAGGGCCATGCAACTAAATGCCCTCTGCCTGGTTTCAGTAAGCTTGGTCTGAACAACTGTTGGTCCCATTAGAAGGGATTGCTGAGAAGATCTTAGCCTATCCCAGGGGTGCTGACCCGTTTTTCAGGATATCCCTAATGACTATCCATGAAACACAGCTGCTTACATACTACTCCATCGTATCTAGATTTATCTCATGCATCTTCATTAGGGATATCTTGAAAACATGGCCAGTTTGTGGCCCTTCAGGACTGAATTTGTGCACCCTTAGCCCAGGGCTGATAAGAGAAAAATAGCTTCCTCAGATATCTGGCCCCTTTCCATGGAGTGCTATATAAGCTATGACAATAATTCTAAAGCAATTATGCCATTTCACAGGAAACCAATGCAATTCCTGTAGTATGGGCAACACATAATTCCATGTATAGTGTCTTCGTAAGTGAGACGGTGGCAGTGGACACAGCAATTGCCCTGTACAGGGGAGTTTGTGTTGCCTAACACTTTTTTACCCATTTAATCAATGGAGATTAGAATACATCTAGGAATGTGCCAACCAATGGGAAGCATTTATAATACCTTATGGGTTGTGACTGAGGTATTAGATTAGGAGATTTAGGTTTTTAGTAAAAATAAGAGTTATTTTCCCTTTCTAAGCTTATGGAAATGATCTCTATCGAATAAGGGCCATACACTGTGTATAACAAGCAGAATTCACCTTGTGTTGTTCTCAGTCAACGCACTGAAGAAGTTATTGGGTTATTTCATCAGCTCTACTAAGCCTCTCACAGCACCTGTTACTATTTTTGATCCTTATTCAAGTTGTCCAAATTCAAGCAGATGCCTGCTCTGGTCAGGTTCTTACTGAACAGATTACTCAACAGTAAGACGGGCAATAATTTTATAACAGGACATAATAGGCATTTATAAACTATCTCCACCAGTGCACAAAAATGTCCTTGCACAAATTTACATCTGTTTCAAGGCAACTATGCACATGTGCTCTATGTGTATATGTTTTCCCCATTCCTTGTTGATCGTACTTTCTCAGCCTGTGCTGCATCTACTACATCCATCTCACATAACGTAGCATCCCCTTCTTTCTTACCTTTTCA
The DNA here is from genome assembly GCA_033557465.1 of Ichthyophis bannanicus. NCBI lineage: Eukaryota > Metazoa > Chordata > Amphibia > Gymnophiona > Ichthyophiidae > Ichthyophis > Ichthyophis bannanicus. The sequence goes on from CM066044.1 coordinate 33,603,563, forward strand.
CAAGCCCCCTATTAACACTGACACAAGATTCTGCCACTGGTATCTTCCCTTATGTGGATGACCTGTTGCTTGGTTTTCCCACCAGCTATACATCCCCAGATTTGTCACAGCTAAACTCTTATTTGTCCAGGGTAGCTCAAATGGCTGGAATAAGTCAGGCTCACAATGAATCTTTCCAGGACCACCGCTACATGGTTAACAGGTTCTTTCTTACGACCAGGTATCTCCCCTACTCTAGCCGGTGCTGTTATCTTTATCCCGACGGGACCGGGACACCCATCGGCTCTTCATGTTGCAGCTTTGGACAGCATGGGGGGATGGAGGAGAGGAAGCATACATATCTTTGCACATCCTTATTCATATACAAACAATTGTCCATAGAGACTGAGGCAAATTGTGCCAGCTTGATCCTCGACAATAGGTGCTATGCTGAAGCAAAATACGCCTAAAAGCAGAGAAATCGGTCTGCTTCCTCCCTCCTTGGCATGAGAAAACTGGCAAGGTTTAACCTTTCCTCTTTATTCACCCAATGACTCAAAACCTTGTTACTCCCCAATCAGTCTTGTCCCTATGCTCAAGAAGGATTATCTCACCAAGGAAGAATATGCAGGTCATCAAGAGAACCTTTAGCCTCAGAGCCCAGTGCTCCAATGGGGAAGTCCAATGGGGGGGGGGGGGAGCGGAGGAAAATGGCTCCCTCTTCTACACCAGCAGCTGCCCATATAGTTTGAGTGCCTGCTCAAAGTAGGATTGTTTTATCCTTGGCCTGGGGATTTTTTCATCTAGAACTAACCCTATCAAGCTATAATTAGCTCTAGTCATACCCCCGCTTATTTCTTTCTGGAATACATTCATCTTTTGCTTACCACAAGCAAGGTTGTGTTGGACAGGCAAGGCTTATCACCTCGTGGCTAAAGCTTCCCAGGCTACACAGTAAAGAAGTCCTCGCCTCTTATCTCCTTGAAAAAACACCACCCTAACAAACCTCTGAACTTGCCTGCCTTCTATGATTCAAATTGTCTTGCCATTCTCCTTGCAGGTCACATTCCTGCTGAAGCTCATCTTGAATGCCTCCATTCCCCGCTGATGATAATACAGACCACCTGGCCCCTAGTGTATCTGATTCATCTTCCTCACTATGGCTGGCTATCTGTCATGAGCTGTTGAAATTTCCATCGCAGTGTGCCTACTTTAACCCACTGACCAGTAGCATAGTAATTAAAGCCCCGACATCCATGGATGAAATACTATTTTACTCACAGGAAAGGCTTTAATATAATCTTTAAAGTGTCTTTGTCGCTCTTGTGCTCTGATTTACTAAGCTTTTTTTCCCCATAGACACAGAAAAAAGTCCTTAGAGTAATAACATTGAATCATGTTGTTCTTTAACAATAGACTGATAGTACAACATGGAAGACTTATTGAATTAGCAACTTTATTGTTCTGCTAGACGACAACCTTTTGTTAGTGCAATGAAAAGCTTTTCATGTCATACTGTATGATTTTGAGTATCATGGCACTACGTATAAGTTGAGGGATTCTACGTCCTGTGATTCTTCTTTTGTTGTGTATGGGATCCGGTGTCCCTGTCAGCTTTTGTACATTGGTAGTACTTGCCGGCCTTTTCGTAAGAGGATTTTAGAGCACAAGAGTAGACTCCAGTGTGGGGTGCAGGCGGTGCCGCTGGTGCCCCATTTTTTGGAGTTTCAGCACTCCTTTGGAGACATGGTTTGCTTTTCTCTGGAGCAGGTTTTATCTGGGCGCGATGGGAAAAGCAGGGAACAGACTCTTTTGTTGCGTGAGCAGAAGTGGATTTACCGGCTTGACACTGTGGCTCCTGGTGGTGTAAATCTCCGTATAGATTGGGCGGTGTGTTTGTGACGTACAGGTAGAGGTTTGATGTTTGTTCTCTTAGCTCTGACGTAATGGGGTATCCCTTTAAAATGAGGCAGTGGGATGTAATGCGCATGGGCGGCGTTTTTCTGCACAGCATTGTTTAAGGGTAGCTGGTGGGTAAGTGACTGAAGATGTGGTTTTTAATTTTTGTAGTATTTTTTAGGTGTGTGTTTTCTAATGGATTAAAATTGTGTTTAACTTGTTTTGTGTGTTCATCTTTTTAGAATCCCCTGAAGCAGCGGGTTGGTCCCGCGAAACGTTTGAGGGCTCTTCTGTGGTAACGTCGGGGAATGTGGCTGGCGTCTGTTTTTTTGCCCTGCCCTGCTCTTCAAGCTAAGTGTTTGGTTTTTACATTTATGAGCACAGCGTGGGTATTGCTGGCCGCCTCTTACTGGGTCATTGATGTTATTGGGCTTTGTGTTGGTGCAGGTGGCTTAGATTCATTTCTGGCTGCTTTTTCACCGTGTGCCCTTGAATGCTGAGACCCGGTTTGCTTTTTGATGAATGAATGTCAAGTGGTGTTCAATATGAAATGCACATGGTAGTGATGGAGTGAGTTTTTCTCTTTGTGATACTGTATGATTCTGCACCTCATCGGCAACTATTTTGTCATCTCAATACATTCTTTTGTTTTTCCAGTCTCTTCTTATTCCTTTGGCCTTCCAGCACTATCGATAATATCTGAGGCATTTGTAGCTCTGCTTCTATATAAGTAATTGTAGCTTTATCCCAAAATTTGCTTTCCATAGCTCATGGGAAAGGGCCGGTTCCTACTGTGTGCATCTGTAGGGGAGCACTTCATTCAAATGACTTTCAAGCCAACCATATTGAAGTAGTGCTTGAGTATTCTTCCATGGAAGGCTCCTCTGGCAAGGTCATTTACAGCCTGGGATTGCTGTTTATGTAACAAGAAGACCTTCTTTACATTCCCATTGTGCCGTGTTCAAGATTAGAATCCACCAGGCGTTCAACCTTCTTTCTTTATTGACCTCCAGCATGTGGATTTCAAGGCCCCTCTCATCTTATATAGAATCATCATATTCATCATACAAGGGACAAAAGAAAACGGAATCTTCAGTGCTAGATGACAGATATCCACAGGAACTGAATATCCAGTTTCGCTGCCGACCTCTGTTGCTATCCAGTCCGTCGCAGTATTCAGCTGCTAACTGGACAGCAAGACTGTATAAAGTTAGGGCAGCCATTGACTTGTCCTAACTTAAAGTAGTTACCTATCTGATTAGCAGGCTGACCAGACAGGTGCTAATCGCAAAAACCCTTTTGAATATTGGGCTCCCACTGTTTTGCTCTACCTAACATCATAAATGTACATGATTAGCCTGATCTGGTAAGATGGATGGTGCTGGAGCCGTACACTGCAGTGATGACTCTAATCCCTATTGTTCTTTTTTTTTCTGTACATCCCGCCTGCTTCTTCATTGTCCTTTCCTTTCATTAAGCAATGGAGTTCACTTTCTCCTCGTTATATTTGCAAGCTGCTTTGCTGCCGGTGTGTAAGGTGTTAGAATACATACAGAATAAAAAAATAAAAATCATGGTTAGCAGATATATGGTTTCGGATTGAATTATTCACCTTCTAAACCTGTGCGCAAGGCACATTACAATTCAGGTATAGTAGGTAGAACCCTACCTCAGAGGAGGTTTACCATAAAAGGTGGTACCTTGGGGCAAAGGAGACCAAAGTGACTTGCCCAAATGCAAAAGAACTGTCCGTGGGGAAAAAAGTAAGACTTGAACCTTGACTTTGCTTATTTTCAGTTCACTGCTCTAACCTCTCGGCTACCCCAGAACAGCTCTGGCAAAGGCTTTGGACTTCATTCATGCTTTGGGAAAGGAAATACTACTGATTGCTCATGAAAGACCCTTCCGTAGGCACCCAGCAGGTTCTGTACTGTGTTCTAACTGCTGCTTTCTAACACTGGGCATGCAAGAATTTCACAGCAAAGAAAGGAAGGAAAATTATCTTGAGATTTATTAGATAAAAATGTTAATTGGTAATTAAATCAAATGTTAATTAAATCTAGTAAAAGAATGCAATGTGTGCTGGTCACATATCTCTATGATCCATAGAAAATGGATTGCCAGTGAAGAAAAGCTTGAGATAAGTACAATAATAACAGTTTTTATGTCTGTATAATTCAGACATATGATCAGATCTTTAGTTACAGTGTATTGGTTCCCAAACCTGCCCTGAGGGACCCCAGCCAGTCAGATTTCCAGGATACCCCCAATGAATATGCATGAGAAAGAAAGATTTTCATGCCCTGGAGGCCTTCTATGCAAATCTATTTCATACTCATTCAATGAGAATAACCTGACTAGCTGAGGGTCTTCCAGGACAGGCTTGGGAAAGGCCGATATTTAAACTCTGCAGCTGACATTCCCTTTAAAAAGCAGCCACAGTGTTTAAACATATTTCCAGATATTCAGCACCAGTGATATCTGGACAGTGCTATCGCCTCTGCTACCCAGATAACAGTGATTTTCTGTGCTCTTAATATCCAGATAGTCATTTGGATAGTTAGCTAGACAGTGACACTAAAGATTACTAAGATCTGGTCATTTGCTTCTCCAGCCTAACTCCAACCCCCAAACGGCCCTGTGGTCTGTGGTGATTTTCAGTGACATTATGCAGATAATGTTGCTGAAAATCAGTGGTTGGTCCAGGTCAGAGCCATTTAGCCAATTAGCGGGTGCTGCTAACTGGATAAATGGTTTGAAATATCAGGCCCCCATGTGTTCCCAAGTGTGCCGGCCAGACTTTACATCCTGCCCTAGAGAAAAACTCGTATGAATGATGAAAGATCTCTGAAGTCTTCATGCACATTTGGGAAAGTGGAGACCCTGGGAGTCTAATGGAGAATCAGCCTGCTCAATAAAATCAAGATGGCACATAGAATTGAGTTCATGCCAATTTCTGATTCAAATTTGCCCCCAAAATGTTTAAATTGGTAGAATCCAGTCACACTAATGAGATATCTGCTCAAGGATAATCCTTCACCTGTGAAATACCATTTGTATAGGAAGAAGGCCCCTCAGAGCTACAGCCTTGTACATTTTAAAAGCCCATGTGTTGCAGGCAGGGTCAGCCCCAGAGTTGGTTCAAGGTGTTGGCACCCTAGGCAAACCCTAAGCTTTATATTCCCCACCTCTCCCTCAGCTGTCAGAATCTGTTGAGCGTTGAATGTCCTGCTCTTTGATCCCCACCTCCCTGGAGTTGCTTCTCTAGGCAACTGCGTAGTTTGTCTAATGGTGTGCTGGCCCTGGGTCCAGGGAAGACTATGTGGTTGCTAAATGCACCTCTAAATTTATTTATTTATTTTTATTTCTTATATACCGCGCTTTTAATCAGTGCAGTTTACAAATGAACAATTCAAACACAATGATACAGTCAGCATTGTTTTTTTTACAATGAACAGGGTACAAAAAACTTGGCGGTAAACAGGGTTAACTATATACAAAAAATGTGGTGGAAAGTAGGATTAACTATGTACATGGCATTTTTGGTTAACTACATGGTAGTGGTAAATAGATATAATTATAGTACAGTATAAATACGGTATGGGTAAAGTGTGCAAGTAGGAACCATCATGATTAGCCATTTTCCACCGGGGTCAAGTGGGCAAGATCAACATGCGGGCTATGTTCAATCGGAGTTGCTTCAGGGTAGTATATTAGGAACAAGTGATGTTTTAAGACCTTTCTGAATGTCGTGAGACTAGTGATGGCTCTAATTTCGGGTGGAAGGGCATTCCAGGCTCTGGGCGCAAACAGTGAGAAGGCTCTAGAGGCTGTTGATTTAGAGCATTTCGTAAGGAGATTCGGAAGGTCAATGGAGTTCAATGCAGCAGATCTCCTGGATCTGTTTGTTGGAGTGACATGTATCATATTGCTGATAGGTGATAGGGATGGGCTCTTTGCAGCTTTAAAAGTCATGACCAGGGTTTTATATAGGGTTCTGGCCTGGAGGAGTAGCCAGTGTAAACTCTTCAGTATTGGAGTTATGTGCTCTGAGCGTGGAGCACCTACGAGAATTCTCGCGGCTGCATTCATGGCCAGACGGAGGGGATTTAGAGTAGATTGTGGGAGACCGTGTAGTATGATATTGGCAAAATCCAGGTGTGGTAGTACCAGGGCTTGGAAGATAGTGCGGAAATCGGAGTAGTCAAGAAGAGGTCGGAGATTACGTAGGGATCGAATCTTTTGGTAAATTGAGTTTGTTGCTTTCTTGATGTGTGCTGACATATCAAGCCGCTGATCTAATGTAATCCCTAAGTATCGGATTGTGGGTTGTGCCTTCAGCTCAATGTTGTTTACTTGTAATAAGGCAGGGGATATGAATGTTGGATTCCGTGTTACGAATAGGACGTCTGTTTTGTTGTGATTTATATGTAGATTCTGTTTGAGGAGCCAGTTTGATACAGCTTCGAAGCACTGAACTATTGATGTAAAATCTGGTTGTTTTACGTTGAATGGAGCATACATCAGGATGTCATCCGCATATGCTAGACATTGAATGTTGAATGTACGTATCACATCACAGATTGGCTGCATATAGATATTGAACATTAGTGCGGACAAGGAGGATCCCTGAGGGACACCTTGTTTAAGTGGGAATGAATCAGATGTTGCTTCTCCTGTTCTGACTTGCTGCTGTCTATCAGATAAGTAAGATTTGCACCAATTCAGGGCTAGATCTTGAATACCCTTCTCTTTGAGGCGCTGTAGGAGAGTATTGTGGTTTACTGAATCAAATGCGGCAGCTATGTCGAGAAAGATGAGAATGAACCCTTGATGGATATTGTCGATGCTTATGATTAGGTTATTGAAGAGGGTTGTGAGGAGGGTGTCAACACCATGTTCTTCTCTAAAACCATGTTGTGAGGGGTCCAGAGGAGCTTCTGAGTCAACATGTTGTTGTATTTGTCGCTGGACTACTTTTTCCATGATTTTTGCTAGAAGAGGGATGCTAGAGATAGGACTAAAAGATTTGACTTTTGTTGGGTCTAGCTTGCTGTTCTTCAGGAGGGGGCGGATGGATGAATGCTTGAGGCTCTGAGGGAAGGATCCAGTTGAGAAGGAATGGTTGACAATCTTGCTTATAGTTGGGCTAAGTTCATGTCGTAGTTCTTTGATCCACCTGGCTGGGCAGGGGTTGTTAGGTGCAGTAGTTAAGTTAATAGCTGCTATTATTTCTTCAATCTCTTTGTTGGATACCTGAGAGAAATTGTCAAGTGTGGCTAGTTGAGTCACAGTCTGTGGGGTGGAAGGTGTTGATGCTGTGAGGATCGAACTGGTCTGTATCATTTTTGATTGTAGGTATTCAGCATAATCTTGAGGGTGTGGCATAGGTGGTTGGGTTGTGATTGGATCACCTGTTAAGGATTTAACAATATTGAAGAGGTCATGTGGCTTGTTTAAGGACCGCATTAGTGTATCCGAGTGGTATTTCTTTCTTTTCTCCATTGTCATCTTCCGGTGAGTTTGTAAGTATGAATTGTATGAGCAGAGTGCATCAGGAGATCGGGAGGAATGCCAGCGTCTCTCAAGTCTGTGTAGGTGGAGGAGAGATTCTTGTAGTTCAGAGGAGAACCATGGTTTTTGTTTGCCCTTGGTCTTGATCCTGTCAGTAGCAGGGATGCAGGCAGCGGCTTTCAATGTGTTGTCCCAGTTGGTTATTAAGTCATCTTGAGAAGGTAAGTCCTTGTGGAGGGCAGGTAGGATTTTCTCCAAGACTTCAATCTTATTGAAAGGGCGGAAGCGAGTTTCAAGGGCACTTGGGGGGCGACCTGATTTGTTGCTGTCATTGGACAGGTGTTCAGTGGGGATGTAGAAGAGGAGTAAATTGTGATCAGACCAGGGTATAGGGGTTATGGAGATCGGGGGCTTCTGAGATGTGTTGAGTACCGCTTGAGGAGCGAAGATTAAATCCAATGTGCCTCCTTTGATATGGGTGGGAGCTTCAATAAGTTGTTCATATCCTAGTTGGCACATGGCTTCGAGGAATGCTGAGGAGTGTGAGGTTTGTAGCGATGGTAGGTTAAAGTCCCCCATTAGCCAGTTAGGGGATTGTGGGTTGGGAGAGTTACATGCAGTGTTGATTATTGATGGAAGGTCCTCTGGGGAGGGTGACGGTGCTCGATAGAGTAGATTGATCGTACAGCTTCTATTAGATATGGAAAGAGCATCAAGGTGTGGATTGCTGATGGTATTGCTCAGTTTGAATTGGAGGTCCGATTTGGTGAGAATGAGTGTGCCACCACCTCTCTGGTTAGATCTGTGGCAGGCATAGATGGAAAATTCTGGTGGAATCATCTGGTTGATGAGGACGTTGTCGTTGTCGGTTAGCCATGTCTCAGTTATCAGCAGTATGTCCAGGTTATGTGCTATTATCAGATCAATAGCTGCAGGCCATTTGGAACGTATAGATCTGGCATTTATTAAGGCGCACTTGAGTAGACGATTGGTCTTGTGCTTCTCAGTAGGGTCTTTGTCAGAGAGCAGCAGTGGGATATGTAGGAGGTGTGAATAGGGTATTCTGGTTCTCATGGTGGAGAGGCAGGGATGTTCCATTGAGCACCTTCCCATGCTATACAGGATAGGGATCTGCTTAATGAAAGGGTCTAGGGCCAGTGTTAGGACTGGGATCGATGCGATGAGCAGGATGGGGACTAAGAGAGGTATTTGATACATGATAGGGGACATGGCTATAGGCAGCGTGGTCAGCTGAAGAGGAGATAATTGATTGGGCTAACAGCCTTCTGAGAAAATGCCCATGTCTAAAAGGTTCATCTCTGAGCTCCCAGTTGGATGATGCCTGTCCTGATTTACAAAGTCAATAGAAGTTACTGTAAATCCGAGGGAAACATACTGAACTGAATTAGTTTTGCCTTTGTGTGCAGTAAGAATCTATAGAACACTGAAGTCCCTAGACTAGAGGTTCCAAACCTTTGTGGTTGTGTGGACCCCTTATTAATCTCCATACAGTTCAGAGACCCCAGTTCATCCCTATCACTCTTCTTGGGCCCTCTCCCCTCAGCACCAAGCTTGTCTTCCCTAGCTCTCTTTAACTTGCTTCCCCTTCCTGTCTCCAGTAGTCTCTTTCTCCCTCCAGCTAGTTCCTATCAGTCTCTTTCTCTCTCCCTAACCCCGGCCAGCTCCTTCCATTCTCTCCCTCTCTTCTCCCAGCCAATCCTTACCAGACTCTCTCTTCTTTCTTGTTTCTGTGTCCTACCACAAGTTGGGAACCACTGCTCTAGACTAGTGGTTCTCATCCCAGTCCTCTGGGACCTCCCCCTTCCCCCCAGGCCAGTCAAATTTTCAGGCTATCCACAATGAATATGCATGAGCTAGATCTGCATGCACTGCTTCCATTGTATGCAGATCTCTCTAATGCACATTCATTGTGGATACTCTGAAAACCCAACAGGACTAGGGGGTCCCAGAGGACTGGGTTGAGAACCACAGCTCTAGACAACAGTTCTGCTACTATTTAATGAGCGTGCAACTCCTACCATCTCTGATCCAGAGAAAGCTATTTTAGGAACCTAAAGTCTTTTCTGGGCTACTTATTCTCAGTGACTGATTTAGGAGTTTCCTGCCTCTGGGAGATGTGTTCTTCTCTGGATTTCAGTGCCTTCGATTCGTCATCCAAGACCAGGGGCAAGAAACGTCAAAGTCGTAGAAAGTACAAATAGTTTGCCAAGTCATCCATTTACGGTGATGCCAGCCTCCAGAAAGGAGCAAATCACTCTTTTACTATCTCTTTCGCTTGCTGGGAATTTAAAACTTTAAACCTTTCCGTTAATCTGCAGTATTGCCTTCTTTCCGTCTGAGTATGGACCTTGATTAATTCTTGCCTGTGAGGAGCAGTAGGGGAAATTCTGATTACAGATGATCTCACTGTTCGTCATCCTGGATTTTCCTTCCTAAAAGACGTCGTGCTCTCAGGCGTATATCCACATTTGTATGGTAATTTTTTTTCCTCCCAGACCTTGCCTAACTGATCTTTTCATAGAAATTACAGGCCCAATATTTAATGAGGCAGTAAGCAGATAAAATTATGTGAATAACTTTGTCTGGATATTCAGTAGGACATACGCATATAAATTTGTTGGTTAATTTTGGGACAGCCTGGTTGTGTGACCAGATTTGCCTGGCTAACTTTAACTGGTCAGCATTGATCGGCTAAAATATAACCAGGCCCTCAGAATGCCCCCCTGTGTCATCTCAATTTATCCGCATAAATTTTGTCGTTTCCCCAGACAGAATCTACCCATTCACTGGTGCAGGGAGGTGAGGGGAAGAGGAATTTCAATCCTACAGGTTTAGCTAACTCCCAGAGGTAGCTATAGTAGACAAATCTTTTGAGTACCAACCCCTATAATCTGAAAAAGGTGGGTGTAGATCGGAAGTGTAGCAATAATTTTTACCTTGTATACTATAAGGTTTCCAAAAATACTATTTTTTTTCCTGTGAGATTGGTGTATAAAGTGTATGGTGTTCTATACAGAACTGCTATTAGCTTCATTCAAGAAATAAGTCATCTCTGAGTCTGCAAGGAAAAACAGAATTGCTGCAAAGTGACCCCATTTTTGTAGGGTGACTTTAGGCAAGTCCTGGATTTACTAATCCTGTCCTGATGCATTCTAGTATGTATTAATCTAATTTTAAATGCAAGAAATAGGACTTGGGGTACCACAATGTTTTGAGACATAGCCTGGCTTAGTAGACATACCCCTTACAGTTAAACCGGGCTATCTGCAACTAAGTCCTATGTTATTCAATGTGACCTAGTTGCAGATAGCCTGAGTTAACCATTAGCCTGGCTTAGAAGACATACCCCATAGTCTCAAAAAACAGGCACAGTGAAAAATCTTCCTCCAGAAAGAGGGTGACTGAAATTCTATAACAGTCATAGGAACTCTAGTGTCTTTAAAATGACTTATTATTTTTTTTGAATGCAAAGTATTGAAATTACATATTTTAAATGTAAATTACATTTTTTGCCCCCAGATGCTGGAATAAACTCCCCCCTCGCATTAGAGCAATTAAGGACCTTAAACAATTCAGAAAGGCCCTCAAACAACATCTCTTTATCACTCACTTTAAGCTTCCAGACTTACCTCCCACCCTCCCATACGTACCCTCTTAACCCCATACCTATCCATATGAATGTACAAAGCTAACATAAATCATATCAGGTATTCTAATGATTGTAATTAGTTCCCTGGTTTACCACCATTTTATCTCCCTGTTATCTGTAAACGATGGCCAGTCATCTGACCTATGTGTTTTATTGTTACACTGTGAACCGCACTGATGATAAATAGCACGGTCAGGGCCGGATTTACCTATACGCCATGTACGCCATGGCGTAGGGCCCACAGCCGGCAGGGGCCCACAAAAAAAGAACCAGGTAATTTTTTTTTAACTCAATTAAAAAAAAAACCTGGTGGCTGCCGCCGCGGGGCCCCCTCTGCTGCCGCGGGGGCCCCGTCTACAAGGTGAAGCGGTGCGGTGCGGTGCGGTCGGGTCGGGTCGGGTCTCTCCCTCCCTCCTTCCCTCCCTGCAGGCTGCGAGAGACGCGAAGATAGAGCGTCTCCTCGCGTCTGTGTTAAGCCCGCAGGGGCTGATGGGATTTCCCATCAGCCCCTGCCGGCTTAACACAGACGCGAGGAGACGCTCTATCTTCGCGTCTCTCGCAGCCTGCAGGGAGGGAAGGAGGGAGGGAGAGACCCGACCAGACCCGACCCGACCGCACCGCACCGCACCGCTTCAGCTTGTAGACGGGGCCCCCGCGGCAGCAGAGGGGCCCCGCGGCGGCAGCCACCAGGTTTTTTTTTAAATTACATTTTCTTTAGGCCGGGGGGGGGGTAGGACTGGTAATGGGCTATGGGGGGGGGTAGGACTGGTAAGGGGCTATTGGGGGGGCTGGGGCTGGAAATGGACTGGGGGGGGTAGGGCTGGTAATGGGTCTATTGGGCGGCGGGGGCTGGAAATGGGCGGGGCTAGGCTGGGCTGGGCTGGGCTGGGGGGGGTTAAGGCTAGAGGTGGGCTGATGGGGTTAGGACTGGTAATGGACTGTGGGCTGTTGGGGGGCTTAGAACTGGCAATGGGCTTTAGGGGGGGGTTAAGACTGGTAATGGGCTGTGGGCTGATGGGGCTGTCTGGTAATGGGCTATGGGGGGGGCTAGGACTGGAAATGGGCTGGGGGGTTAAGACTGGAGGTGGGCTGATGGGGATAGGACTGGAAATGGTCTGATGGGGGGTGAAAGAAATGCAAATGGGATTGGGGGGGGTTAAGACAGTTAATGGGCTGTGGGCTGATGGGGGTTGTCTGGTAATGGGCTATGTAGTCCTTCCTTGAGCTGGTAAAGCAGGTAGACTTTATGCAGATCTGCCAGTTTAAGAGGGAATCACAGAGGCAGGTGACATGAGTCCATTCCACATTTGTTACTTTCAGTTTCATAGGAAGGTAATTATAGTCCTTTGCTGTTCTGTCTGTGGCAACACACACTGCTTGCAAAGTAGATTATTTTGTCTTTAGGGCGGTGCTATGGCAAAGCTTTCTAGAATACTGCTAAGTGAACAATAATCATTTCTGCATCAGCAGTGCAAGCTTGGGTTGAATGTTGTCTTACTGAAGCAAGGAATCTAAGGGTATCCCTTTCTATAAAAAGATTTTCATGGAGGTAAGAGTCTGCCTTCTACATCCACATTTAAACAAACTCCTAATGTTCACTTTTGGTGCCCTATAATGTCACCTAAAGCCGGAAGCATGAAGTTCTTATAAAGTAATTCAATTTGTGTCTCCTAAAGGAGACCCCAACCGTTTGTGGGCTTGCACTCTAATGGTACCCTATAGCTCCAAGGAGCACAACCGGGCCACTTTAACTACTTAACGGGCCCTGGGCAAACTTTTGAGGAAGGGCCCCCACTGCTCCCCTGTATGTTTGCAGGTGAAAGTGAACTGCTAATGCGGCCCGTAAGCTCAGCATCTTCCATCATCCTATGCTCGTTCCTCCTGGGCAGCTTGGAGATGTAGCTTTTTTTCTGCTATATGGGCAAAGTGCTGTACACTACCCGACATTAGATTCCTCATTGCCCAGCTTATGTGCATTGTTTGCAAAGATCCATCTTACTGAGTTAACTTCGTTGTCTTGACAAACAGAATGAGAGGTCACTGTCTCCCCAGTGCTGGGCATGGTGCTGCCAATTCACCAGCTGGGCCTGTTAAATGCTCAGTGCAGCCTTGTCCAAATACCCCCACACACTTTGCAGATGCACATACACCGGGCCCTACCCACCATGCACCCCGTGCTGGCCCACACATACACACTTGTGTGTACCTCTTTGGCATGACCGTGTTTGGTCCATTAAGCAAGGTGCAACGTGGAGGCGGCGCGATGGGAAAGCTGCTGAAACATAGAGAGCAAGAAGGCGCAGCCAAGGCAGCCATTCGCGGACTGCCAGCTTGGGGATTTTTTTGCTTGCTGATTCGGCACAATTAAGCCTTGCAGTGTGACTGGTGCAGCCAGTTCCAAAAGAAGAAAGAGGAGGACGTGACCAGCAGCAAAATTGGTAACGTCAGGGCTACATTTGCCTATGGTCAACTGGGCCCCCATTGTGCAAGGTTCCAGGGCAGTTCCCCCCTTTGACCATAGGTAAAAATGGCCCTATTTTCAAGCCAGAAATCTAGGTGAGCAGATACAATAGAGAATATTATTATCATTTATGTAACAATCACCTTTTAAGGCTATTGTTAATTTTGATTTGAAGCATTACCAAATGTTACTCCAAGTTCATTGTTTGTTATCAACAGTTTCTATATGGTTTTGAGTTCTATGTTATTTCTGTTCTAAAATTGTTCTCTGTAAAATTGTTTGCTGTAAAATAATAGCTTCTTTATTATTAACTTTTGTTACATGTAAACTGCTACTGATCTCTGGAAGTGGCGGTATAGAAAAATTGTATAAATATATAAAATAAATAAAATGAGAGTGGTTAGGAATTCTCAGTCCCCAGAAGGCTTCTACAGTGGCTATCCTTTCTCACAGTTAATATGTGATGTGCTAGTTATTCTATGCAGAGATAGCAAGATACACTATCAGGGTCATTCCGAACACAAATAGAGAGGATGGACGTCTCATTGGGACATCTATCCCTGCTATTCAGGCCCTTTTCCAACCACAACTAAGTTCCCCGCACGTTGAACAGGGAAGTTAGCCAGAGGCGGGAAAGGGGTGAAACAGGGGCAGCTTTAGGGCAGGCAATGTCAGCCCTGTACGTCCAGGGCCGGCAGTCTGAACGGGGAACTTATTCCACCTCTGAGGTGGAATAAATTCCCCTAGTCAGGTGGATGGGGCAAGCTCAGGGCCCAAAAGAGGCATCAGGGGGCGGAGGAAATTCCCTGCAGCCCGACCCTGGCCTTGGGAGGCCAGATCAGGGGTTGGGCTGTGGGGAAATGTATTTTTTGGTCCGGCGGCTAGGGATCGCGGCTTTTGAATGGAGCCGCAGTGCCATAGCAACTGGATGCCATGGCACCACTGCTCCATTCAAAGGCCCTGACTGAGTTATCCGGGCAAGGCCTGTAATAGCAGGCCAACCTGAATCGGAGTCTCGGCCTGCACATATAGGCCTGGACATGATTCTGATCCCACAGGGATAGACATGCCCCGTGGGATCAGAATCATGGCCAGTTCTGTGCGTCCATTTCAGAATGCGTGCACAGACGTCTGGAACGTCTGGGACTAAATCAGCCCCTGTGGCTATTTCTGTAACTTTATATGTAACGATAGTCTTGTCTCCCAAACAACTGCAGAGAGATATGGATTTATCATCCACAGCAAGCACATCCTAATCATCTGCACCACTGATGAATCTGCATAGGGCTTTTTTGTGATTGCATGGGACAGGTCATAGTGCAGGTCAGAGAAGAGCCACCAAAATGGTAAAGGGGATGGAAGGCTACTCCTATGAAGAAAGGCTAAAAAGGTTGGGGCTCTTTAACTTGGAAAAGAGACGGCTGAGGGGAGATATGATAGAAGTCTATAAATTAATGAACGGAGTGGAACGGGTAAACGTAGATCGATTGTTTACCTTATCAGAATATAGAAAGACTAGGGGACATGCAATGAAGCTACAGGGTAAACTATTTAAGACTAATAAAAGAAAATATTTTTTTCACTCAACGTGTAATCAAACTCTGGAATTTGTTACCGGAGGATGTAGTAAAGGCTGTTAGTGTAGCTGGGTTTAAAAAAGGTTTGGACAAGTTCCTGGAGGAAAGGTCCATAAACCATTATTAAGAAGGGACCCAGGATATCAATGCTTGAACCAATACAAGCATTGTGGAACCTGTGTCCCTTGGGGAAACTGCTAGGTACGTATGACCTAGATTGGCCACTGTTGGAAACAGAATACTGGGCTTGATGGACCTTGGTCTGACCCAGTATGGCATATCTTATGTTCTTATGTACTAGACATAAATATCTACTTACACCCAACAATCTGGCAACCAATGTATTGGGTATCAGTCAGTAAGAATTCCCTTTACTGAGTTGTCATGTGTAAGGCCACAGTTAGAGTTTAACCCATACCTACAAACAACCTCAGGGGAACTAATACTTAACAATGAAATTGATGGCCTGGAAACAGCAGAAAAATCAAGAGAACACGTCACCAAGTTCTGGTGTCTTTTCTCATAGCAAACTATAATGCTTTAGTACTGTAACAGGGCTGCAAGAGGTACAGCACTTAAGCCTTGGTGAATTTAGCGTTAATTTGGGTTTGATATATAGGTGATAGCCATAATTTATCAGTCATTAATCTCCTAAATTCCTTGATCACCTCCATTGTTATTTAAAGTTCAAGACCATGCATTAGATCCTAAATGAAGGTATCGGACAAGGGATGGGAGGAAGGGGGACTGCAGTAAATTGCACAGAGTAGCAGTTATAACCCTAAATCAAGGCATGGGGGTGGGGGGGCGGTATAAACTGGAAAGAGCAGCAGTAAAAACCCTAACCACTTAATGAGCAGACTGGATGGTTCTTTATCGGCTGCCATCTACTATGTATAGAGTCCATCAACCATTCTCATTTGAAGTCTGAGGATGGAGGGATCAGATCAGCCATGGAAGCATGGAGACAGAAAGACTTGCGTGTTTTTGTTTTAAAATTGGGGGTCTGCTACCACCAATGGAAAAGGAAAAGCAGCGGCGAGAAAAGGGCAGGCTGGGCAGGCAGCGCGGTAGGGGGGGAGGGAGCTGGCTGGACATGAGGAGGTAGGGTAAGATGGGGAAATGCTGGACATGGGGGCATGGGGGGATATGGGCAGAAGGGCTATGCTGGGCATGGGGGGGTTGGGGCTAATGACAAAAGTCTGATGTCATGGGGGGCACAAGGTTTTCAAGTCGCATAGGGTGCATTTATGGGTTGGTATGGCCCTGCTTAGATTAAGTACAAGACATTAGCAATATCTAAGATCAGTGGATTATTCTGGTGTGAGCACCTCCTGCTGGGTGAGTACGCACTCCTACATCTTCAGCAGTGGTATGCTGCTGCTGTATCCCACCACTTTCAAGTCTTTCTTTAAATGAGCAAATGCTGTTGTTGTCAAAGAGATAATCATACTTCATCTACACGGTCAGTCCTGATGGCTTCATCACACAATGCCAGAACTCCCCCAAAACTACCTAGGGATGCATATACTGGGCCTCCAAGATATGCAGAGACAGCTCATGCATACTCACTGAGGATATTCTGAAAATCCAGCAGACTGTGGGGTCACCAGGACAGTTTTGAGAAATCCTGTATTACTCTGTTTTTGCATTTCAACTGGGAAACAGGAGAAGCTGTTTAAAACTGGGAGGGAGGAGTGGTCTAGTGGTTAGGACAAGGTACTTCAGGCCAGAGGGCCGGGGGTTCAAGTCCCACCTGGGGACAGCAATCCCAGGCCAGAGGGACTGGGATTTCTAGTCCTATAGGCACTCCTTGTGGTCTTGGGTAAGCCACTTAACCCTCCATTGCCCATGTTCCCTGTAAGTATTAACATATGTGTGTCATATCCCCTCATGTTAAATGTATCCCCCAATTGACCACCTTGACCCAGTGAAAAGCAGAATATAAATACAGCTAAATAAATAAATAAAACATTTGCACTCTATCATGGAAATACATTTTTGTGCTGTGTTCAGAACATGCTCTTTTGAACTTGTATCCTTTTAATATTCACAGTGGGCTTGCACTTTTGTGAAAGACATGCATGTTCATTAGAACGATGCTCTGTAGGGAAGTGGACAAGTAATAAAATGTCAGCTCTTTTTTGGATTTTTTGAACTTTCATCTGATGTGGGCATTATTTTTTGATTTCAGACTTCATTATATTAAAATATTTTTAACATAGATTAGAGCTTCTAATGCAAATCAACTGTACACGCATTCATTCTTTTTTTTAGTCCAAGCTTCTTTATTGAAATTTAATAAAGTAAGAACAAAAGAAACAAAAGCCGTAAACAACAGGTCTTGAGATAAGATGTCGTATCGTAGCAGGATATGCAAGATCAGATATAGAGGTGCCCGAGGACTAGATACTATTCTATCAGTGCCCACATGCATTGGCATGACAAACAGGTTTCCTTCATGTCAGACATTGCCATCTCAAAATTCCTAGGTCTGAAGAACTGGATTCCATCAGAAGTGCACATTCAAAAGCAACTCAAAATCATCTGACGATTAAATATCAAACATTGCATGAGAGGGTGAAAATGCAAAGGAAGTGCACAAGATTTTAAGGTTATAAACATGCATTCTAGTTCCATTTGAAAGTTATAAACATAATGTTCTGAAGCTGATTAACACAGGGACAATAAAGAAGCATGTGAGGCAATGTGGCTTTATTGTTCTTACATGACCAGCTTTCATAAGCTGTTTTACAATGTATAGCTTTATTGGAGTCCAGACTACTCTGCGACCAATAAAGAGCATTGGCTGAAGGATACCGGATGAGGCCAATGCCCTGTAGTACCTGAGGATTGGAGAGTGCCATTGTAGCTCCAATTTTGAAAAGGGTCCAGGAACGATCCTGGCAATTATATCAACTGTCTGTATTTATATCCCGCTTTGACCCGGTGAAAAGCGAGATATAAATACAGCTAAATAAATAAATAAATTACAGACGGGTGAACCTGACATCAGTACTGGGCAAAATGGTAGAAACTATTGTAAAGAATAAAATTATTGAACATTGTGATGAGGTAACTAGTACAGAGCCTATGTTATATGAGGAAATGGCTAGCTCAGAGCCTATGGTAATAGGAAAAGAGGAAGAGCTTACCTCACAAACACATAGGCAGCAAACATATTCAGCTTTTAAAAAGCCCAAGTATAGTGGAGAAAACTTTCCATTCACCAAAGGTGACGCAGTAGAAAGCCAAAAGGCTAATGAAGCTCACCTGAGTGGAAGGGCACATACAACATGCAGAGAACAGGAGCATAAAAACTACAGGGAAAGCCCAGTAGAGAAGCAAAGGGAGGGGCTGGAGCCAAGGCAGCAAAGGCAGGAGCAGAAGCCAAAGGGTGGAGCAGGCTGTAGCTGCAGAGGAGTCTCCCAAGCCAGAGGGGGCCTCGGTCACTGGAGACTGAGTAACCAAGAGGAAGGAAGTCCTCTCAACCAGCAGACCTTGCTAGAACCAGGAAGTAAAGGAAGTATCCCGGTAGCAAGAGGCAGCAGACACAGACTCTCTTCAGAAAGTGATTTCAGCTTGGACCCAGCTACAGAGACGTGGAAGTCTTGGAGAGGAGCCAGCCAAAGCCCAGAGAGAGAAGCTCATTACCCAGGGACAAAAGCTAAGTACCCTGTTGTAGCTAGAGGGAAAAAGCCAGGCATTGCCAGCAGAGCAAAGCCCAGTAATTGGGAGGAAAATCCCTATTGGAGAAGGAACCTGAGAGATACAGTTCCTAGCACAGGACTCTCGAACCCTGTTGATGTAGAGCACTTACCAAATAGAATAACCAGTGTCGTTCAAGGGAAGAGCTGTGAGGATTTCAGTTATAAAGATTGTTATGTGCCTCCAAATACAGACTATGAGCAGATGCAATGGGAAAACCAAGAGTGTGATATAGAACTGGATTCCATGGATTGCACACTTTGTCTGTCTGATGAAATTACATCCCTATGTTAGCCAGGCAAGCAAGAGTTCTGTGATACCTTGTGCTGGCAAAGAGTTTATTTTCTATACTGTGAAGAAACAGTTTTCTTTTGTGTTCCTTTGTGCTGTTCATAAAGAATCCTATGTGGGACGGGGAATAAAACCCGAATTATTTTCTTTTGCCGTAATTACACGGCTACTGACTATTTCTTTAATAAAGCAACCCACACCTCACGGCCCTAGGCGGGCGCCTAACAGGGCCAAAAAGGGGTGCTGGTGACAACATGTAGATAGTCATGGTTTAATAGGAGAAAGCCAACATAGATTTAGCCAAGGAAAGTCTTATCTTACTAATTTGTTATGTTTTTTTGAAGGTGCAAATAACAGGTAGATAAAGGTGAGCCAGTTGGTATAGTGTATCTGGATTTTCAGAAAGCCTTTGACAAGGTCCCTCATCAGAGACTTTTGGCAAAACTAAAGAGTCATGGGATAGGAGGCAGTGTACTATTGTGAATCGGGAACCGGTTAAAAGATAGAAAGCAGAGGGTAGGGCTAAATGGCCAATTTTCCCAATGGAGAAAGGTGAATAGTGGTGTACCCCAGGGATCTGTGCTGGGTCCACTGCTTTTTGACATATTCATAAATGACCTGGAAAGTGGAATAACGAGTGAGGTTATCAAATTTGCAGATGACACAAAAACTATTTAAAGTTGTTAAAACCCAAGAGGATTGTGGAAAATTGCAAGAGGATCTTGATAAATTGGAAGACTGGGCATCAAAATGGCAGATGAAATTTAAGGTGGACAAGTGCAAAGTTATGCACCTAGGGAAGAACAACTCAAACTATGGTTACAGGATGCAAGGTTCCACATTAGGAACCACCACTCAGGAAAAAGATTTAGGCATCATTGTGAATACCATGTTAAAACCCTCGGCCCAGTGTGCAGCGGCGGCCAAGAGAGCAAATAGAATGCTATTTATGATAAGGAAAGGAATGGAAAATAAAACAAAAGATATTATAATGCCTCTATATCATTCCATGGTGAGACCGCACCTTGAATATTGTGTGCAATTCTGGTTGCCATATCTTAAAAAGGATATAGCGTTATTAGAAAAGGTTCAGAGAAGAGCCACCAAAATGGTAAAGGGGTTGGAAGGATACCCCTATGAAGAAAGGCTAAAAAGGTTAGGGCTCTTTAACCTGGAAAAGAGAAGGCTGAGGGGAGATATGATAGAAGTCTATAAATTAATGAACGGAGTGGAACGGGTAAACATAGATCGATTGTTTACATTATCAGAATATAGAAAGACTAGGGGACATGCAATGAAGCTGCAGGGTAAACTATTTAAAATAAAAGAAAATATTTGTTCACTCAACGTGTAATCAAACTCTGGAATTTATTACCGGAGGATGTAGTAAAGGCTGTTAGTGTAGCTGGGTTTAAAAAAGGTTTGGACAAGTTCCTGGAGGAAAGGTCCATAAACCATTATTAAGAAGGGACCCAGGATATCAATGCTTGACCCAATACAAGCATTGTGGAAGCTGTGTCTTTTGGGGAAACTGCTAGGTACGTATGACCTAGATTGGCCACTGTTGGAAACAGGATACTGAGCTTGATGGACCTTGGTCTGACCCAGTATAGCATATCTTATGTTCTTATACAAAGTTGTTAAAAAACGCAAGAGGATTAGGAAAAATTGCAAGAGGACCTTGAAAAATTGGAAGAATGGATGTCCAAATGACAGATGAAATTTAATGTGCACAAGTGCAAAGTTATGCACCTAGGAAAGAACAACCTAAACTATGGTTACATGATGTAAAGTACCACCTTAGAAACCACCACCCAGGAAAAAGAATTAGGCATCATTGTGGATAATATGTTGAAACCTTCTGCCCAGTGTGCAGTAGCGGCCAAAAAAGCAAATAGAATGCTAGGAATCATAAGGAAAGGAATGGAGACTAAAACCAAGTATATTATAATGCCTCTGTATCATTACATGGTGTGACTGCACCTTGAATATTGTGTGCAATTCTGGTCACCATATCTTAAAAAGGATATAGCTGAATTAGAAAAAAGTACAAAGAAGAGCGACAAAAATGGTAAAAAGAATGAAAGGATACCCCTATGAGGAGAGGCCTAAAAGGTTGGGGTTCTTCAGCTTGGAAAAGAGATGACTGAGGGGGGATATGCTAGAGGTCTATAAAGTAATGAATGGAGTGGAACGGGTAAACTTAGAGCAGTTGTTTACACCATCAAAAAGTAGAAAGACTAGAGGGCATACAACGAAGCTACAATGCAACCCACTTAAAACTAATAAGAGAAAACATTTTTTTAACTCAACACATGATCAAACTGTAGAATTCATTACCAGAGAATGTAATTAAAGCTGTTAGTGTAGCTGGGCTTAAGAAAGGTTTGGGCAAGTTCAAGGAGGAAAGTCCATAAACCATTATCAAAGAGGACCCGGGAAATACATTGCTTGCCTCGGGACAAGCATTGTGGAACCTGTGTGCCTCTTTGGGAACCTGCCAGGTACTTGTGGCCTGGATTGGCCACTGTTGGAAATAGGACATTGGGCTTGATGGACCTTGGTCTGACATAAGGCATTTCTTATGTTCTTATGTTGTCCAGGCCCAAAAATATGACCATTTTTCCTGAAGTAGCTTGCAGTTGATAGTTGCAGTCCAGGCAGCCTCCTGTTTCTTTGTAGAGGGTAAAGGTTTTGTCTATAAAAGTTTATTTAGGCTGCAGGCAACTTGGCCGTCAAAAATTAGTAAGTCTGCCAAGGTAGAATGACGGAATATCAGACAAAAGAGTAGGAATTATACAGCTTCGAGATAGTGTCTCAATTGTGATCATTTGTAAGCACGAACAGAGGGACGGTCAAACTTGCTCTTGTGCACCTGAAAGGATAAATATTCCTCCCCATCTACTACTTGTACTGTAACCCAAAGGTTTTTAGATTGCCATAAAGGCCACTTAATCATGGTCTAATTAAGTTTTAAATGAAGGTTATACCAAAGAGATATTTTTCGTAGTTCCTTACAGGATATCTAAGAGGAAGTCCAGCTCCATAAGACAGTTATGTATATCTTGTATAATAAGACATTCCTTCAATTTGTCAGGGAGGTGCATTCCTATAATACATGCAAGAGGAATAGGAGTCACCAAAGCCTCTTTTAAAGTCCTCTAGGTTATCTTTTGAGACATATTCGAGCAACACCACTGTGTACCTTGGCATAAGATAAAAATCTTATGGGCGGTATAAAGGCGGGAAAGGCCACTTCTGCAACTTCTATTGGTTGTTAAGTTTCTTGAGCTCTTTTAGAAGGTCATTTTGCCATAAAAAAGGTCAAAAGGCAATCTATATCCTTAGAAAACTCAAGGTTATATAGTCCTGGTGTCATACTAAGCATGAAATTAATTTTGGGTGCCAATACATTTTAATAGATTTCAGCTTTCCCCACCAAGAAAGATGTAAGGGAGACCACTTCAGAGCCAAATCCTTTGTAGCCTGCAGAGGATTTTTAACCCTGTAGTGTCAGCATCATTGTAAAAGTGAATACCCAAGCATTTGATTTTCTGAGATGCCCACAAACAACCAATATATTGGACTTTATCTTTTAGCATATGAGCATTAAGGGGAAACAGCTCGGTTTTTGGCTTATTAATTTTATACCCAGAGATGACAGAGTACGACTGAATCAGGGAAAGTAAAGCCGAACTGAAGATCCCAGTTGAGAACCATAGACCAGAACATCATTAACATACACTGATAACGTAACTTCCACATAGCCCACCCAGGCACCATGAAGATCGGAATTTTGACAGATGGCCATTAAGAGTAGTTCAATTGCCATACTACAAAGCAAAATGGTAGGGCACATCCTTGTGTATTTAAGGCCTATACCAGGTCAAGAAGACCTTGTGGGCAACTGAATCATTCCAACACATGAAACAAAAAGCCTCATTCAATTCTATCAAACATTTTCTCTGTGTTGATTGAAACACAAAAGCTGTGATATAGGATGGACTTTGCTAGTTGTAACATGTGGTGAACAATCAAGCATAGGGGAACACTGTACCTAGCTCAGTAGCAAGCAGCTTAGCATATATTTTATAATCTGCATTTAAAAGTGAGATGGGTCTGAAATTATGAACATGAAAGGGGTCTTTTTCTGGCTTCACCAAGACAACAAAAACCGCTTCTGAAAAGCCACCCTTAAAAAAGGTGGGATTTTCAATTTGCTGGAAAATTCATAGTAGCCAAGAAGACAGCGTTTTGCTAAAAACGTTATAAAATTTGAGGGAGAGATCATCAATACCTGTCTCAAGGACTTTAGCTGCTTTTGGGGAGCTAATCTTATATATAGAGTGCATATTGAAGTGTCGGCCAATAACAAAGGGAATGTCACTATACTCCAGTAATTGGGCCATATTCTAGACTAAGAAGGTGAGAGAATACTGGCTAAAAGTGAAGACGATCTGAAACAGTTGCTTCACAAGATCAAGGAACATAGGGCAGTATTTTCGAAGGCATTTACATGGGTAGCTGCCCTAGTTACCCATGTAAATGCCTTATCCAGGATTTTCGAAAGGCACCTACATGGGTAGTGCCTTTCGAAAATCCCGGATAAGTCCCTAACATGCCTAGATGCTATGCAGTTAGCATCGAGGTGTGTTGGGAGCGTTCTGGGGCGGAGGAAAGGGCTAGCCTGGTAGCAGTGATTTTTGATGCTACCCGCTTAGGCTAGGAAAAACCTTGCTTATCTTTAAGGCACAGAGGGCTAAGCAGGTAGCATTGAAAATCACTGATACCTGGCTAGCTCCTGTGGCTTCCGAGTTGTGCGGCCAGAACTGGATTTTCAATGCCGGGGCCATTAGTCAATACTGACTCAACTGCACTTAACTACAACAACAAAGATTAAGGAGCAGTAGCTCATGTCCATGTAAGTAAGGACCCATCTCTCCTTTGCATTGCGAGCATGTAATATTTGCACATTAAGATCTTTTTCAAACATAGTTAAGACTCCATTTTTCTTTCCTAGTACAGATGAATCTGCAGTATGCCCTATCCATTTCTCCTTAAATATTTTAGTTTCTACCAACTAAAGGCAATATGATTACCAAGGGTTTCAGTTGTTTTCAGTAACCAAATGGAATCTTCTTCCTTTTAAAAGGTTGGGCTGGATTAACTGTCTTCTAATGGTAAATTATGCTTCAACCTTCTCCCCTCCCTGTATCTCGCACAAGCATCCAAACGTTCCAAATTGCTATATTTGTCCACACTAAGAACTCTGTATTCATCCCATCACAATCATTTATCTCAAGACATAAAACTTACAAAAAGGTATAAAAGCCGAACCACACCTATATTGGGGGGAGAAGGTAGGGAGCATAGGAAAGAGCAAGAGATCCCTCTCAGGATGTATTGATAAGCTGCACCAATAGCAAAAGATACATAGGAAATATGCCTTTCAGAAAATAAATTATAGAAGAAAAAAAAATATCTAGAGCAACCACAAGGCCATTGTCTACACACCACAGACCCTTATGGTTTAAATTCCTGCACTGGATGGAATGTTTTGTATTAATGACAGCTGTTGTGGTGTGGGCATATGAGTGGGTGTGTCATCATCAATAATGGACTTGTTACAAGATATATAAGGAGGCAGAAGCAAATTTCTTCACACCTTTTTTGTTCCTGCTAGTTTCCATTGTGTTGCCGTCCCTTCATTGGCAAGATATTTTTGCCATAGCCAGCCCCTGAAGGAAACTCTTTTACAGCAGCTGAGACATCGTTGTTGGGCATTTGATGCTGAATGTGGACTGAGAGAAGGGAATTTACTGCCTTGGAATCCGCCCCAGATAAGTGACTGTATTGTCTTATTGAAAAATTGGGATTTATGTATGGATTTGTCTTGAAGGAGCTTACACTTATGTAATGGAGAAGTTATAAAGAGGACTGTAATTGGCAATAATTTAACAAAAACAAAAAATAACAAACTGTTTTGGCAAGGGAGCTAAGTGATGAATCTTGGCGCAGTTTCCAACCTTGAGAAATTTGGTTGATGTATGCGCCTGTTGATGACTCCCTTTAGCCTCCTGATTTAATTTGCTGTGGGTTCTACCCCATTGTGCCTTGATTATTTCTTTCTTTCTTGCTAGCCACTCCAGTTGCCAGCTATTTGCATCTCTATTATCCTTCCTTTCTTTTCCTCTTTTTTTTTTTTGCTGTTTTAGTCTTGTTCTTTCTTTGCATTCTCTCACATTCTACCTCTCTTCCTTAAACATTTTCTTCTGAACTTTTTCACAGAGGGATACCTACATATATATTGCTTACATGTTGACAGTCACAGAAAGGGTGCAATTGGCTTGAATTGGTGCAAGCTTTTTCATTCATCCTACCTTCTTTCTGCTCGCACATGTTCACATTTCAAAATTTTCTTATATTTTTCCCATAGACGTGCACACACACACAAACACACATTCTCCTGGGAGTTTCTTAGACATTTTTTCAAAGCTGAGAAGATACCTGACTTTGGGCTGCAGACAACACAGTGTGACCCTAAGTGAAGAAACAGCTGCCTTTAACTAGCACAATAAACTGACCAAAGTCTGGGGTTGCTAAACTCCAGCAGACTATGCGTGCTAACATGAACCCTGGATGTTCCACCCATGTCTTCTTGTGGGAAGTCGATCACAGAAAAAAGAAACTGTGTGGACAGAAAGAGTTTTGCCCTATTCTTTTTTTATGATGAGATGCCTTTCCAGAATGGAAGGCTGGCCCAGTAGCATCTCTCTCGTTCTTTGAGTTTTCAGTTCAATTTCAACCAGTCCCTTACTGGGCAATCATGCCATGAGCCTTCGTACATAGCTTCTCAGAATTTTTGCCCAGCTCAGTCTTTGCCATGACAGTCTTCTGGATGAGAGATGTTGGCCGGGGCTCCTTCCATCACTTGGAACAAAGAACCCTTGAATCAGCCAGTAAGTACCTCTTTTGCATAACAGCTGGGACCAAACGCCCTGAGGGTGGGGGGTGCTGCAGAGGCCTGGAGAGCAGATGCCGCATCAGGAATCAGATGCAGATCTCGTGCATAGTAATGCACAGTATGGCAAATACGCCACACCAGCATCACACCAGCCCTATATATCACGTGTTTAATAATGTTCCTATCCAAAGTGCTTCACGGGCAGATTTCTGAGGGTGATTATCATTGTCTTCTAATTATAATTTGTTCTAAAAAATAAATATAAATATAAATAAGTAAAAATTGTGCAGACTAGATGGGAAATGTACCAGGCCTTGCATACCCCATTTAATCAAATGTAAAGAAATAAATGTGACAAAGAAATAACTTTTGCACCTGAATGCAACTCGCCTTGAGCTTGGATTTGGAAGAGGCACGTAAAAAATCTACAATCCCAATCCAAACAGGTCCTCAGAACAGTGTAAAAATGTTTCAGTTTCCTTCCTAGAAACCCCTAGGCTCAAGTCCTAATATATTTGACTACAATAAGACTTGCCACTTGTAATTAGTTCTAAATTATGTGTCCCCAAATCAGGCCCTTGAGGGCCTCAAAGAGGTCTGGTTTTCAGGATTTCCACAAGGAATATGCCTCCATGGTATACAAATATATGTTATGCATATTCATTGTAGAAATCCTGAAAGCCAGACCAGTTTGTGGCCCTTGTGATCCTCTGTTCTAATGGAAGCAAATGGAAACAGAAAATTCAAAGCAATTGGGTAGGCAAGCTTCTTAGTAGAATTCTCATGGAGAAAAAAACAAATTCAACTAAAATAGTAACATCTAGCTAACTAAGGGGCCTTTTACTAAAGTGCTTTAGGTTTTGCACTTAATGTGCATTTAGAGCTAAAACTAGCATGCGTTAAGTGCAAATCCTACGTGGTAACTGTCGGAGGTGTGGTCAGCATGTTCCTGGCAGTGACTACAGGGATGTATACCCTAGCGTGCGGCGCAGTTAATGTGAGTGCATCTAATGCCACAGATTAAGGTGGCGTTCGGTGCAACCACGCTAATTGCAACACTGACTATGTGCCCCCCCCCCTCGCTAACTGTCATGTGCTCTCCATTCCCACTCTCTGCCCCTAACCTGTGCATTCCTACCCTAATGAATGATTTGCATGAATTAACGCAAGGTGACTGTCATGCCCACGTGGTAACAGTTATCGAGGGCTCTTGCATAGTCAGCATGCGTGAAAACACACTTTTGTAAAAGGGGGCCCCCTCCAATCTAGGGTTCTTCCCCTCCAGAGAGTTGGGTCAGGGAAAAGCACTAGATGTGGTTTACTTAGGATCCAGTAAGACCTTTTACAGTTCCATATAGGCAACGCATAAAGAAACTGAATGGCCCTGAAGCAGTGATCCTAAAACCTGTCCTGGGAGACTACCGGGTTTTCAGAATATGCAAAATGAATATGCATGAGAGAGATTTGCATGCCTACTACCTCCATTATATGCAAATCTCTCTCATCTGATCTTCTGGTTGATCACTTCTATCTGTGCTCTTCTCTTCCACTGCCAACTCCAGACTTTGATCCTTCCACCTTGCTGCTCCTTATGCTTGGAACAAACTACCTGAGTCGGTGCGTCAGGCTCCACCTCTGGCCCTGTTCAAATCCAGGCTGAAAACTCACCTCTTCGAAGCCGCTTTTAGAACCTGATCCTCGTAGTCTCCTGCTCTCCAACTATGTGTTTCTTATCATTCTCTAGATATATCCTTGTGCCCAGCTATTGTGCTGTCTGTCTTGACTAGATTGTAAGCTCTGATGAGCAGGAACCATCTTTTTCTTGTGTCTGTACGGCACTGTGTACGCCTTCTAGTGCTATACAAATGATCAGTACTAGTAGTAGTAGAAATCAGCCCTTCATTCAGTTCTTTTCGACATTTTTGTAAACCATGTTGTGGAAGGCCTCTCAGGAATGACTTGTTTCTTTGCAGATAATACCAAAATCTGCAGTCAGGTAGACACCCTGGAAGATGTGGATAACATGAAGAGGGATCTAGCAAATCTTGGAGAATGGTCTAGAATATGGCAGCTAAGATTTAATGCTAAAAAATGCAGGGTCCCGCATTTGGACTGCAGAAACCCAAGGAAGCGGTACAGTATAAAGGGCGAAGCTCTAGGCACAGAAAAAGAGCAGGATCCGGGGATGATCATATTTGATCATCTTAAAGGGCTCGATATTCTGTTGGGCGGGCTATGCGCCATGTTGGCGCATAGCCCTGCCCGCTGATCTCTAAACCCAGATATTCAATGCTGCGGCGACAGCATCGAATATCCGGGTTAGGCGCTGTGTGGAGTCAGCAGCAGAGACTAACTAGGTAGAGCAATATTGGGCCGCTATCCGGTTAGCAGCCACGGCTTGAACTAGGCAAGCCAAAAGCTCACCTAGCTTTAGCCGTGGAGCGTTAACTGGGTAGTGGTCCGCTACCTAGTTATCGGGACTCCCCACCTCCTCTGCACCCCCAGAATGCCCCAACATGCCCGATGCTACCCAGATAGCACTGGGGCACGTAGGGAGACATAGTCGGGAATTTAGGTACCGTTGAATATTCCTGGTTAAGGCATTTGCACATTTCCTGGGCTGTAAACCATGTAAATGCCTTTCGAATATTGGGCCCAGAGTGGCTAAATAAGAAGAAAAGGTGAAGGCAAAGAGCAGAATAATGCTTGGATACATAGAGCGAGGAATGGCCAAGAGGAAAAAGGTGATAGTGATACCATGGAGGTGTTTAAAATGTCTCTAACGTGCTTCCTGTCTGTGTGCAGCTCTGAAGACTGCATTGTCAATAAGATATAAATAGGATGGAGTTGGTCCAGAGGGCAACTAGCAAAATAGTCAGTGATCTTATTTATAAAACATATGTGTATAGACTTAAAGCGCACAAATATGCAGACTTTGGAAGAGGAAGTACATTAGAGCCATCTAAACACCTCCATGATATAAGTGAACAGGAGGCAGGCCTTTTGCAATTGAATAAAGCTCTGGAACCAGGGGTCATAAGATGTGGGTGAAAGGGAGTAGACCAGAGGGTAGTGGATGCTCATCCTACGATCCCTATGTCCTATACTGTTTTGAATTCAAGATACTGTTCTTGTCTCCGCCACCTCCGCTTGGAGGCTGTTCCACATATCCACTACCCTTTCTATAAAGAAATATTTCCTTAGATTATTCCTGAGAATTGTCCTTCTAAAGCATAAAAACATCCAAGGTTCTCGGTGTTCATAAGGGACAGAGTGAGTAAAGCGAGAACTATAGTCTTGCTCTTACATCCTTGAGAACTTTTTTAAGATGCTTATAAATCAGAAGATTGCTAGACTTCCTTTTTGATTTTATTCCTCAAGAAGTACCTTATGGTTGGGATATTGGAGGGTTTGTGTGCAGTGTTACAGTAGTATTTGCAACAAACTGAATAGTGGTTGGCAGAACGTTGGTTGCAGATGGTGGAAAAGGGTTAAATGCTGTTAGAGAATTTTCATCCAATGGTCAATCCTATAGGGAGTAATTTTATAAACTTTAACTACCTGTAAAACCCTGGGTTAAGTATGTAAAAGTACACACACTGACAAGAAGATGTGACATCAAGAAACTCAGATATTTTCTGCTTTAGATTCTAGGACAGTTCTGCAGGAGAAGGTAGTGTCATAGTGCAGTATGTAATTACATAGTAACAAGGAGACACATTCCATTCTGTGTGTCCCGACCTCTGTGCGTCTGGTCGGAACCGGACGCACAGAGATAGACCCGATTCTGATTCTTATGTTCTTATGTTCTTCTGATCCTGCGGGGTACGTCTAGGCCCTGCGGGATCAGAATCACATCTAGGCCTGTACTTGCAGACCGGGACCTGATTCCATTAGCCTGCACATACAGGCCCCTGCCTGGCTAACTCAGTCAGGCTCCTGAATGGAGCCGCGGTGCCATGACATCTGGTTGCCATAGCACCGCGACTCCATTCAGGAGCTGCGATCCCCGGCTGCCAACCACTTTTGCCTTTCCCCGCAGCCTGACACCCAATCTGGCCTCCCATGGGCAGGGTCAGGTTGCGGGGAATCTCCTGCACCACCTCAGCTTTTTGCTCCCAGCCGGGCCTCCAGTCCTCTGATGTCTAGGGAGACTTATTCCATCTCCGAGGTGGAATAAGTCACCCATCCAGTCTGCTGCCCCAGATGTAGAGGGCTGAATTCAGAATTGGCCCTATACCTCCAGGGCTATGGACTGCCCATTGCCCGCCCTAACTCTGCCTCCACACTGCTCCCTCCTGCTCCCGTCTAAGCCTCCCCATACAAACTCCTTGTTCATATGGGGCAGCTTAGTCGGAGATGTTAAGGGGAATGAATAGCAGGGATGGATGTCCCAACAGGACGTCCATCCCCTCTATTCGCGGGACAGCATAGATAAAGACCAGCAGGGCCCATCTAGTCTGCCCAGCAAGGTGTTCAAAGTTGTAACTCCTGCTCTGTGCCTTTTCTTTGCGTTGTAAGTGCTGCTCCAGGACAGCTACCTCTGCTTTGCTTTTTTGAGGTGTGAAAGTCCTTTAAGGTTTGCTTCGAGCAGGACATCGGAAAGGGAATTTTGGTAAACAATCTAAACTTTGAGCATGCTTATTACTGATAGAATCTTCTGTTACTAATGGTAACCCTCTTTCTGGGGTGTTGGGGTTCTTTTCCTTCAGAGGGATCCTATATTTCAAGATTCTACTGGTAGAAACGGACAAAAAAAGCTTGAGAATTTTTGTAGTGGTCCATGAGCCACAATCACGCAGTGAGATTTTGTTCACAGAAGATCTTTTCACTGGGAAACAAGAGGATGGTAAGGTATCTACATGTCCATCCAGTGTACTTGTGTCGTTGCCTGGCTTTGAACTCCTCTCGGTACATTAAAGAGTACTTTATGGTGCATCCATAGTGCGGGATTCAATCGATGCGCCCTCATTACCTTCCCACTTGCCAATCTCTGGCATAACCTTCTTTCCCTTCCCTTCCTGCCCCCCCCCCCTGCAAGAAGTACATTCTCTTCCTTCTCTCTTCCCACCCCATGAGATAATCACATTGCCTTTATGTAATTGCAAAGCGAACTTAGTCTTTCTCACTAACATTTTGATCTAATTTGGTTTAGCTTAATCATCTGATCTGCCATCTTTCAGGGGACAACAAAGTGGTTTACATGAGGTTATCCTCCAACTTGCCTTTTACTGAGCAAAGTGCTGTGACTGGCAGCT
Source organism: Ichthyophis bannanicus (assembly GCA_033557465.1). Classification (NCBI taxonomy): domain Eukaryota; kingdom Metazoa; phylum Chordata; class Amphibia; order Gymnophiona; family Ichthyophiidae; genus Ichthyophis; species Ichthyophis bannanicus. The sequence goes on from CM066044.1 coordinate 33,634,884, forward strand.
CAGCAGTCATAAAAGAAGACAACCGAGTTCTCGAAAGCCCCATTAGTCTGGACCAGGAAGCTAAAACTTTCGAAATCCCACTCTTGGAGGCTGTGAATGAAATGGAGGCAGTGATTACAGTCAGTGAAGCTGATATAACTATTATTCCAATGGCACAGGCTGTTTTAAGAGCACACTCACACCATGTTCCTGAGGGAGTCATAGGTTCTTTTTCCCTGTTCAAAAGCTGCTGCGTTATAGATGAGGGAATATTTATTGAACTACTTTCATTGGGGCCTAAATAAAGACAGAAAAAACTATTGAAAACAGTATTTTATTTATCAATGTATTTATTTAACTAATTTGTATACGTCCTTTTCCAGAAGGCTAGGAGAGGGGTTCGCGAGAATTATTAAAACAATAGCTATATAATTCAAATAACCTTGAAAATTTAAAAACCAAACATAAAAAAGTTTCATGAGAGTACATTTCAAATAACCAGGCCTTACACTGCTTCTGAAAGGCCACTGGTTTGGTTAAAATTAAGTCCAGAGGCAATATATTCCAGAGTTTGGAATCTCTACAGGACAGAGTCCTTTGCTGTGTAGATACCAAGGCAATTCCATCTGGGACCTGCAGTGAGGCTTGTTGACAGGAACACAAGCATCAGTTTGGAATGTAGCAGCAGGGCCGTACCGATCGTGAAATGCGCCCTGTGTGACTTGCACATCGGGCGGGCATGCCCCCCCCCCCACACCTCCATCTAGCCACTTTATGGGGGCGGGAGAGAAAAGGCGCGCCCGATGTGCAAATCGCTGGCATGCTAAGCAGGTCTGGTCCCTCCTGCTTAGCGTACCGCGAGAAGACTTAAGGGGCGCATTTCAGCTGTCTGCCATTGCCTGCCGCTGCTGAGAGAAGAAAAAGTGGCGGCAGCAGGCAACGGCAGACAGCTGAAATGCGCCCCTTAAGCCTTTGTGCCCTGTGGGGCCGCACGGCTTGCACAGGGCTAGGTACGGTCCTGTGTAGCAGCACATGTGAGACACAGGAACGTGGTGCTGGACAATTTTGTTCTTCAAGAATAAGACCTGAAAATCATTTTGGTGATTTTTAGGAAACCAGAGTAGGGATTTGAGCAATGGATAACATGGCCGGCAATCGTGACTCCAGCAGTAATATATACTGCTGTATTTTGCACCAGTTAGAGTCTATAGAGCTGATTTTTTGGAAGAAATAATATTAGTCCAGGCACATTGTAATTAATGCGTGTACTACTACACCAAATTCTTCCATTACAAAAGAGGGCCTTAAATAGTTGTCGTTTGTAAGTGGAACAAACAGACTCTAACTATATTATTAATCTGTTTCAGCATGGTAAGATGCAGGTCTAACCAAAATCCTAGAATTTTGGCCTCGTCTTTAGGAGTCTGCATTTCATTACCCAACTGAATATGAGAACAAATAAACTACATTTGAGGCAGTGGCGTTCCAAGCCCCATGGGCACCCAGGGTGGACACCCCCTCCCCCCTTGCAGCCAGCACCATCCCTCCCCCCCCCCCCCATGCAGCATGGTGCAGTGCCTTCATTACCGGCCTGGTGGCTGTTCTCTCCCAGGCCTAAGTCTTGCAGTTCTCAAGACTTCGGCTGGGAGAAAACAAACGCCGGGTCTGGAGTGGAGGCAGTGTGGCTCCACCGTGTGGGCCAGGCTGGGACGTACCCTTCTCCCAGTCCCCAGTGGTGTGATCCGAACCGATTAGGAACCGGTTCAGCTCAAGCCCTCCCACGTGCATGAGGTCAGGTAGCTGCAACTCCACTGTGCAGCAATCCGGCCATTGCCCTGCGGCCTGATCCCCCGCCTGACAATGTTTTGACGGCATTGGGGGCTTCTCCTGATGTTGCGATCTCCTGATGCCATCAAACATTGTCAGGCGGGGGGATTCCCACCAATGCAATGCCGGCGTTTCAATGCTGTGTTTGGCCTGGTTTGGCAAACGTGGGCTGCAGCAGGAACCGGTTCATGAGAACTGGGCTGAACTGGCCCAATTTCACCACTGCCACCACCCCATCCTTAGTACGCCACTGATTTGTGGTCTTCTGACTTATAGCATTCCTTTCTCTGAATGATTTAATTTTAATTTGTTTAAAAGTAGCCATTGTTCAGCTCTACAGAGACATTTGTTCAAATTTTGAATTATGGGTTCCATGAGAGTATCAGAAACCAAGATATGTACGTGCATCCTGCCAATTACGAGAATGCTTAGTTTACCCACAGTTCCAACCTTTTGGATTCACGCAGTAGAACCTTCATCAGGAAAATAAAATGTTGGATCTGTGGGTTGAATTAAACATTTTCTACATTAATTAGTTATGACCCAAATGTTTGTGCCCTTGTTTGCAGAACCAATGGGTCTCTGTAGACTCTTTGGTCACTGATTCAGTGCACCTATGGTTTTACTTTCTTTTTATTACCTTTTTACCAATGTCTAACAATGAACAACACCTGCCTTATTTCAAAAGAATGGAGGGCAGTCACCATAGATTTGTTATAAATGTTGTAGCTTATTGATAGTCATCAGCCAGAAACGTCTTGTAGCTTGGTAAGGTCGCAGCTATAATTACAACATATGACTACACATGACTAGGACTGCATTGAACGTTCTGGACTTAAGCAGGTGTGTGTGTGTCGGGGGGGGGGGAGTCTCCAAAGGTCTCTCATATGTGCTGAGATATTTCTACTTGAGTCCTACTCACTTTGACAAGTCAAGTCCTGGCCACCCACAAATTACTTTAGGATTTGGTCCTTTATTCCAGATAAGCATTACCACCAGATTCTATGGAGATGACTGTCCTAAAGAATGATACTCAGCTAATCCCATCCATTGTAGATCTTGAAGATTTGGATGTTCTCCATCTAAAGCTGCATCTCTAAATCACTGATTCACATTATACTTCAGATTTCTTCAATAGGATCTCTTGCCAACCTCTAGAAATGAACCCACTGTTTCTGATTGTCACTTCTTTTCTTAGAGCAGTGGAATACCTCCCTATTGCTTGTTCTCTCTTTCGTTTCTCTGATTTGTCTCTCTTCTTTTGTGTCATAAACATTGTTTTTCCTCCTAGGACATAAGACCTACTAAGAGTTCTCCTAAATTTTCTGGTGGAATGTTCTATTTACTTGCTGATCTCAAGGATGCACTACTTCATACCAGTTTCTTCCTTGTGTTAAGGATAGCACTACATCAATACAATAAGGCTAAGGGCCATAAATAAATAAAAAGACTGAAGGGCTGTTTGTGGTTTGCTATTTATTAAATCATTGACTTTCTATACTTAATCTCCTTCCGGCCTAAAGAAGGCTCTGAGTTAAAGTTTTTGTGGTATTTGACATGCAATGAACCAGTTGCCAGGTGATAGTGGACTTGATTTCCTGATTCCGGAGTAAATGAGAATGTTTGGCTACTTGCTTCCCAATTTGACTGGACTTCCCCCAGACACAGACTACCAACACTGCCGGATATTGGTGCTAACCTAGGCTCGCAGATCATCAGGAGTTCAAGGAGAGGTCACCAAGTTCATGATTCCAGCACTGTTTGCCTGGGTGACAGGAAGATCAGGAGCTGGTGTTGCGCTAACAGATGGGGTATCATATCCGCCAAGCTTGTGCAAGAGTGCATGAAACGTCAAAATGTGCTAATTGTTTTAGGACAACCAAGGAGGGCAGTTCTAGCACACATCAGGAAAACCAGTCAAGTAAAACTCCATAAATTCTGAGTTTTCTGGTTGTATTTTGCTGCAGAAGGGAAACTGAGCAGGCAGCCCAGGTGGTCCACGACTCTCTCCTTGACTCCCTACAGGAGAAAGAAGACAGGCGGAGGAAGCGATGGGGAGAGGGAGAATTCTCCTGGACACGTGAGCTGAGGTTTTGTATTTCAGACAAGATTTGTAGACACTCCTGAATTAAACTCTCCTAAAAGTTTTGCATAGATCAAAAGTGAATCTGCTGATTATTCCAAGTGGTACAGTTTGCATAAATAAATAAAAAAGAGACCAACATAATATACAAAGGAGAGTCAATAAATAAGGTGCATTTTTACTGTTTTGGTGCCTCACTTCAATTCACCTTATTTAATGATTTCCCCCTTCGGAAATTCATTTTTTAAACCTATCTTAACATTTCATTAGAGAAGAGGCCCTGGAAGGCTTCAAAGTTTAAATTTTAGCGGCACTGCTTTTTGTTCTGATGGGGCGAGAGCAAAGCTGGACCTGTCCAGGGCTGGTGATTGCGTTATTTCTAAAATAAAATAAAATGAAAAGGGAAGTTTTGTTTAAATTTCCATTTTCATTTCAAATAAGACAAAACCACATCTCCACACCAATCTGGACAGCTGCAATTTACCCCCAAGAGGGATAATTTTATGAAACATTTTCATGTGCTAAAAGCTGACTTACGCCCATAAATGTGCTTTTACAAAATTAGATCATGCTTCTAAGGACACGTGGTGCAAGCCAGAAGGAACGTGTACGGTAGGCGGGTCTTTACTCGATCCTCATCCTTCCTGATCTTCTGCTGCTTTTATCACTGTCCATCACCACCTTCTCCTCGATTCCTTGTCCTCACTTGGATTTAAGGGTTCTGTCCTATGCTCATGTCACCTCTCATCTGAAATCACTTCATTGGCTCCCTTTTCATTTTCATGTTCAGTTCAAACTTCTACTACTGACCTAGAAGTGCCTTCATTCGACCGTTCCTCACTACCTTTCCTCTTTTATCTCCCACTACACCCCTCTCGGGAGCTCCATTCGTCTGGCAGATCCCTTCTATCTGTGCCCTTCTCTTCCACTGCCAACTCCAAACGTCCGTCTTTCTACCTTGCTGCTCCTTATGCATGGAACAAACCAGGCTTCATATGTGGCTCTGTTCAAATCCAGACTAAAAACTTCGTACTGATGTTGAAACTCTAGGAGGTAAGATTTTCACATGCTTCAAGCTTATTTGTTCTTTTGGAAACTGCTGGTGATGTGCTCTTAAATTGTTTATTCCCACAAGCCTGTTGGTCATACTCTACGTTGTAACATCAAAATATAGGTAACTTAGATTATTGATTGGCACTGTTAGAATGCACATTGGCACACTTGGCATGTGCTTAGTTTGAGAGCTGTCCAGGGGGATTTTATTTAAGTATGGAATCTGGTTAAGAGAGTGGTACCTCAGAATAGCTTGCGTTATCAGATATCTCTTTGGTTGAAAAGAATTGCAGCTTAAAATGTTTATTACACCGCATGTGTTGTTTTGTTCTGGCTTGACCTTATCAGTATCAGCTCCTTTGTGTCTCTCTTTAACTATTATCTTATATGCTTCCTAGGTTTGAATATTGCTTACCTCCAAGTTTAATGTGCTTAGGCTTTTTGCTGTTATTTTGTATCACTAAGTGCCAATGTACTGCCTGACCACATTCTGTCCTCTCATTATCTTCATCCCTTTGTGCAACTCAATTTAAGATTGTTATGAGAGGTTTATTCCATTTAATGCACTTGGGTACAAGCTACACTATATATGTTCCTTATGTCACATCATTGACCTCCCTTACTGTCCCTATAATATGCTTCATTTGATCTCCAGATCATCATTATATGTGTGCACAGTTTTTGATATTGAGAATTAGATACACGTTATTTTATCGTTTTTTATGGTTTATACTGCCTTTTTAGGGTTTCAATTGGTTATTATCTATTATTTTTAATCTTTTTTAATCCTTAATTTTCATTTTTATTACATATTATTGTCTTGTATTTGTAATTATTTATATTATCCTTATTTGTAGAGGTCACTAACCCCTGAAGAAGGCCTCCCGGCCGAAACATGTGTCGAGTTGACCTCACAGCTTTGATGTCTTTCCATGGTTGGTCTTCTGTCCTGCTTTTCCTGTGCCTGTTGACTCTGCAGGAAGGGTGTCCCCCTTTGCTTGCTTGATTAGACTGTAAGCCAGTGGTGAGATTCAGATGGTTCACTCAAACCTATTCCTAGAATTTCCCGAGTTTGCTGAACTGGTCCCTATAGGCCATTTCTCACTCCATGTGAAGCTACATCACCGAGACCCTGCTCATGCCCTGCCCTGTTTCCTGCAACATTAAGGTGACCGCTGTGCACACTGGAGAATGCAGCTGCACCAACCTTGCCTTTCATCTTTCCTTTTGTCGGCAATGATGCAGCCTCAATGACTTCCCCCACACTACCTTGTGGATCTCCTAACATCGGAGGCCCCCCCCCCCTGTCCATATGCACGTCACTCATTGGAGTGAGCCCAACTTTTCTTTTCTCTCCCCATAAGAACATAATAAATGCCATACTGGGTCAGAACCAGTTTCTAAGATTTTTGAATCCCTCCAGTGTAGGGACTGTCTCTTACATGTCTCTGTACAGCTCTGAATACGCCTCATAGCGCTATGCAAATGATTAGTAGTAGTGGTAGGCTCAGGGAGAAGTTTGGGCAGAGTCATGATTTACGCACGTATTTTATAACATGCATGCATATGTGAGTAAAGTGCGCACATCTGGGGGCCCAGCTGGCTAGCAGGGAAGACCACTGCTAGGATTGGGGGGAGAGGGATGGACAGCAGGTTTTGTGCTAGTATTTTATAGAGACATACAGTAGCTGCTAGTGATACTTTTCATTTAGTCCACCTCTGCCCAGCCATGTTAATGCCCACTAATCTAGGAATTCGGGTATCAATTACGATGCATTAAAAAGTTCTAATGCAAGTTACATTTTTATATTAACATGAATGTTTGAAATGAACTGAAAAAATTAACAAAAATAGGGGAATAAAGTCACATTTTTCATAAATGGGAAGCAAAATGTACCTGCGCATATCCCTAGTATTCTCTAACGTGCTGGGCACGCCCCCAACGGCGAGCACATGACTTTTTCACTAACTGCAAACTGCATGATAAGTGTAACCACTTACTGTACTCGTAAAAGGGCCCCTAAGTTCCTTATGGCCCATCAAGAGCCCTTCTTCATTCTAGACTGTCGAGACGATCCCCACTAGTGAGAACGACTTTGTTTCCCCTTTTGTTTGTTGTCTTTCCAGTCCTACTGCACTCACAGGAGCTTATTGTTTATGCTTATGTCTTTTTATTTAAAATTTGCTATACTGTTCTTCGCTTGCACTTCAGAGTGGTTTACAATATGCTACAATTTAAGAGTTAAAAAGGGTCAATAAAAAGCTCAGAAAGAGAAAATAGAAAAATAGTGAAAGTTACTATATTGTTGGGAATTGGAGTCCCAGAAATACTCTACAGTACAGAGCTCAGTAGTTTAAGATGCAATCCATCTCCGCAACAACCCAGGAGATCAGCTCAACTAAAATGTTTAATCTCAATATGCAAGTACAGTACAAGGTAATGTGGTTACACCTAAAAAAAACATCATTAGACGCTATGGGGCTGATTCAGTCATGGATGTCCCGGCCCTCTGTGTGACCAGTCGGAACCGGACACACAGAGTTAGCCAGGATTCTGATCCTGTGGGGCACGTCTAGCCCTGCGGGATCAGAATCGCGTCCAGGCCCTGTACGTGCAGGCCAGGACCCCAATTCAGGTCGGCCTGCACATACAGGCCTTGCCTGGATAACTCAGTCAGAGCTTTTGAATAGAGCTCTTCTTACCTTCCCCTACCCAAGCACATCTTGAGTCAACCCATCGTGCTGCTTTCTTTTTCGCTAGCCCCGCCCTGTGGAACTCCCTCCCTCACCCTCTCAGCACTGAATTGTCCTTCTCTCGGTTCAAGGCCCTTCTCAAGACCTATCTTTTTTGCCAGGCTTTCGATCTTCCTGCCCCCCCCAATCACACCCTCTACTAACACCTACCTAACCTCAGGCGAACCTCCTAGTCACCTCTAGCCATTGCTCGCTTATCCTACGCTTTCAGCATTCCTCCCCCCCCCATGCTTATCCTACGCTTTCAGCATTCCTCCCCCCCCATGCTTATCCTACGCTTTCAGCATTCCTCCCCCCCCATGCTTATCCTACGCTTTCAGCATTCCTCCCCCCCCATGCTTATCCTACGCTTTCAGCATTCCTCCCCCCCCCATGCTTATCCTACGCTTTTTCAGCATTCCTCCCCCCCATGCTTATCCTACGCTTTCAGCATTCCTCCCCCCCCCATGCTTATCCTACGCTTTCAGCATTCCTCCCCCCCCATGCTTATCCTACGCTTTCAGCATTCCTCCCCCCCCATGCTTATCCTACGCTTTCAGCATTCCTCCCCCCCCATGCTTATCCTACGCTTTCAGCATTCCTCCCCCCATGCTTATCCTACGCTTTCAGCATTCCTCCCCCCCCCCATGCTTATCCTCCGCTTTCAGCATTCCTCCCCCCCCATGCTTATCCTACGCTTTCAGCATTCCTCCCCCCCATGCTTATCCTATGCTTTCAGCATTCCTCCCCCCCATGCTTATCCTCCGCTTTCATCATTCCTCCCCCCCCCATGCTTATCCTATGCTTTCAGCATTCCTCCCCCCCATGCTTATCCTACGCTTTCAGCATTCCTCCCCCTCCCTATTCTTTATCCTACGCTTTCAGCATTCCTCCCCCCCCATGCTTATCCTACGCTTTCAGCATTCCTCCCCCCCATGCTTATCCTACGCTTTCAGCATTCCTCCCCCCCCATGCTTATCCTACGCTTTCAGCATTCCTCCCCCCATGCTTATCCTACGCTTTCAGCATTCCTTCCTATGCTTTCAGCATTCCCCCCCCCATGCTTATCCTACACTTTCAGCATTCCTCCCCCCCATGCTTATCCTACGCTTTCAGCATTCCCCCCCCCCATGCTTATCCTACGCTTTCAGCATTCCTCCCCCCCATGCTTATCCTACGCTTTCAGCATTCCTCCCCCCCATGCTTATCCTACGCTTTCAGCATTCCTCCCCCCTCCCCATGCTTATCCTACGCTTTCAGCATTCCTCCCCCCATGCTTATCCTACGCTTTCAGCATTCCTCCCCCCTCCCCATGCTTATCCTACGCTTTCAGCATTCCTCCCCCCCCCTATTCTTTATCCTTCCGTTTTCCTGTGTATGTTCATCTTGATGTCTATGTTGATATCTGTCCTATTCTATCCTTCCTTCCCCCTTTTCTAATTACTTTCCTATCAAATGTAATGGCGTTCCTTTCCTCCTGTGCTTCTTAGTAGCCCCAATTTTATTGTACACCGCCTTATACTTTGGTAACAGGGGGTTTATCAAATGTTTTAAATAAAGATAAAGAGCCAGGGCACCATGCATCCAGTTGCCAAGGAACCACGGCTCCATTCAAAAGCTGTGATCCCTGGCTGGCAGACCAAAAAATGCATTCCCCACAGCCTGACTCCTGATCTGGCTCCCAAAGCCAGGATCAGGCTGTGGGGAATTTCCTCTGCCCTCTGCCGCCTCTTTTTGGCCCCGGGCCTGCTCGATCCACCCGACTAGGGGAACATTCCACCTCAGAGGTGGAATAAGTTCCTTGTTCAGGCTGCCAGCCCCGGACGTACAGGGCCAACATTGGATTCGGCCCTGTGCATCCGGGGCCACTGACCGCCCACTGCCCGCCCTAACACTGCCCCACTCCGCCCCTTTCCTGCCCCTGTCTAACTTCCCTGTATTGCGTGCGGGGAAGTTAGTTGGGGTTGGAAGGGGACCCGAATAGTGGGGATGGACATCCCAATGTCCATCCCCGCTATTCGTGCCTCGGAATGACCCTGTATCTGTCTAATTTTTGGCCCATCTCCTTCCTCCCTTTTACTTCTAAACTACTCAAACTTGCTTTTTACTACCATTGTCCTGACTTTCTGTCCTCTCAAGCCCTTCTGGATCCACTGTAATCTGGCTTTTGTCCTCTACATTCTACTGAAACCGCTCTTGCCAAAGTCTCCAGTGACTTGCTCCTCACCGAATCCAAGGTCCTTTACTTGATCTTCCTCCTTTTTGACCTTTCCGCTACTTTTGATACTGCTGATCATCATTTTCTCCTTGCTAGCCTGTTCTCGCTTGGATTTAGGGGCTCCATTTTGTCCTAGTTTTCTTCTTCTCTCTCCCACCGCAGTTTTAGGAGCATGTTTACTAAACCATGTTAATGCAGCAGACAGCCCATGCGATCATGCCCCATTGACAGTTAACGCAGACAAAATGCAGTTAGCGTAGCAGCACAGAAGACCACCTTAAGAGGTACCATTAAGTGCAGCCGAGCTATCAGAAATTCTTCCGCATGGCCGCTGATGATCGACTGCAGCGGCAGCATGCAATCCCCTTTCCGCCCCCCCCCCCCCATGCATGAATAATGCTGTGCCATAGATCTTCCGATCCGCGGCACTCACACATGGTCCACCAACCCCCCTACTTTCAGTACTTCAGAGACTGCATAAGAGTAGCCAAGGGACTAAGGAAGACATTCAAAAGAAATGGCAAAATATTCAAGTCCTAGGGAATGTCACAGGTTAGAGAGTATGGGGCAGAGTGAAGGTGAACGTGATAGGAGCAGTCGCTGAGAAAGGAGGAAAACCAGGAGAGGACAGTACCATGAAGGCCAAAATCAAAGAGACGTGAAAGAAGAAGTTTGTGGCCCACCAAATTAAAGGCAGCAGTGAGATTGAGTGAGATGGTAAGTGTGAAATAACCCTGGTCGAGGATACAGTGAAGGTCATTAAGGACAGAGGTGACTACTATCTCAGTGCTGTGATGGGGTCGGAAGCCTGACTAACAGGGGTGCAAAGCTGAGGTGTGATCAAGGTGATTTGTGAGCTGAGAGAGAACGACACGTTCAGTAAGAATAAGATATGATACTTGCTCAGAAGAATTCCTTCCCATTTTAAAGCTAAACTTTACATCATCATTCACCGAGCCCTTGCTGAACTATAGAAACAACTTGTACACTGACTCTAGCCCTCCGATCCCCAATATAAAAGAAAATCATCTGGGGCACAACTGTGTTTCTACAACAAGTTTGACCTGAAGGGATGAGCAGTAAACTCACCAGACGTGATGCTGCTGCTGCGACTAGGCATCAAACATTCTTCATCACTAAGACACTCTAGTTTCAAAAATGATACAAACCTTTATGGTATCTTTTTGCTTTTTGATGGCCTTTTCCATCTCTCTCCGCAGATTTGGCCTATCAGAGTCCATGTATGCACAAAACTGAAAGAAAAAATCCATCCTCTAGAGTGCTTCTTAGAGGCCGACAAAACCCCCTCTTGACTCTTCCTTTAGAATCTTGCTACAAGATTCCTTCCTGCCTGGGTTTTGCTGAGAGGGGGTTGGTGGGAGTTTCCCAAGGTTTGCTACAGCATAATTGACATTTTTCATGACCTTGTCATGTCTTATCCTCACTTTGCATTTTGTTAGCACTGGAGAATCCAGATTATAGGCTGCAAAACTGTATATATTAGAGATGTGCAAGAGGCAAAAATGATTGGGTCCTTTGGGCTTTTTCCCCAAGTTTCAGTTTTGTTTTTTTGTTGATTCTACACATTGGGTTTTTTTTTACTCAAGGGCGCTAACTGGTAGTGCATGTTCTGGCTGGGACATACATTGCTAGGTAGCGTGGAGCCATGACAGCGCGGGGTGATTCCTATGCTAGCTGGGTAACCCATGTTAGGGTCATGAGTCGGCAGGTTAGGAGCGGAGATTGGATGTGGTGAGCTCGGAGCAGTTAGCGCTGGGTCAACATTGCGCACTAACTGCATTAGCAGGGGTTCATCTAATGCACTGCAATAGGTGGAATGTGACCTATGTTGGGGGACAGTCTCCGTATTAACCCGTTTTGGACCAGTGTATGTTTTACATACATAAGGATTCTATACTTACTACTCAACTGTTTACTAATTAATGGTTATAAATTCAATGGAACTATGTTTAGCTATTATCGTTATGTCAAAAAGCGTTATATACAGATTTTTTATCTGAGATCTAGTTAGTTTAATAGTTTGCTGATTTTGACGGTACTGGCGGCTCAACATAAAAAGATCACAAAAAATAGTAAGCAGCTTATAATGCTGTAATAGCTGTTGTTGTTAAGTGCCGTCGAGTCGGAGTCGACTCAAGGCGACCCTCTGGATAGCTATCCTAAATTGTGTTCGGTCTTGAGTCAGGCGGCTCATTGTTGACAGACTGGTACCCGTAGCTGCTGTTATTGTATCGATCCATCTCATTGCTGGCCTTCCTCTTTTGCGTTTACCTTCTATCTTGCCAAGCATGATGTCTTTCTCTAATGATCTCTCTCTTCGCATGATGTGTCCAAAGTATGAAAGTCGAAGTCTTGCCATCTGAGCTTCTAAAGAAAGCTTAGGTTTGATCTCCTCTAGTACCGACTGGTTTGTTCTTCGGGCAGTCCATGGTATACACAGTATTCGCCGCCAGCACCATAATTCAAAGGCATCAATTTTCTTCCTGTCTATCTTTTTCACTGTCCAGCTTTCACATCCATATGATGTTACTGAAAATACCATGGCTTGAACAAGTCAAATCTTTGTATGGAGAGAGACATCTCTGCTCTTGAGAATCTTATCTAGGTCTTTCATAGCCATTCTGCCAAGAGCAATGCGTCGTCTGATTTCTTGACTGCTTGTTGCTTCTTTATTGATAGTTGATCCAAGTAGGTTAAAGTTGTTCACGATTTCAATTTCTTTTCCTTCAACGATGAACCTGTTGATTATGCCAGTTGTCATGATCTTTGTCTTCTTTACATTAAGGTGCAGGCCCATTTTGAGACTATGTTCTTTGATTGTGAGAAGCAAATGTTTCAGATCATCTTCACTTTCAGCCAGTAATGTGGTATCATCAGCATAGTGAAGGTTGTTGATAAGTCTTCCACAAATCTTCACACCTCTGTTGTCTTCTAATAGCTACTATTTTGCAAATAAACGTATTTGTAGACTTTAGAAAATAGGTTTAGATAACTGTAAGTTACTTAGGGCTATGTTTACTAAATCGCGTTAGTGCAGTTCGCGGTAGGAGCCGCGGTAGTGAAAGAAACCCCAAATAAGGACATGGGCGGTACATCATTACCACTACCGCGCGTTAGCAAAATTAACGAGCGCTACCGGGCGCCGTGCCACGTTACTGCGCGTTAACCATAAGAAGACGTACAGACACAAAGCAGTGAAACAGAGCTGTAGCACAATGGTTACGGTACTGACCGCTGTTACAGGCAGCATGGGTTCGAGCCCCCAGTGTGCCTAACACAGAAGGCTATCTCAGGCATCACCCTGTACATTACAGAAGGAAAGAGGAGGCATGCTTTTCGTTACGCTGAGTATTGGTGTCAGAAAAACACCCTCGGAATGTGCCTAGCCACGTACGTTGGTACGTGCGTAGCGACGCGCGTACATTCGTGCGTGGGTACGTGTTTGCTTACGTGCGTGGGTACGTGTGTTTTACCAGTGTGGGCATCTTATATTACAGACTTTGTAGGGCGTCCTGCACCTATGCATTATGCTAACAGATGTACGTGTGATGGCCTATGGCTTATCAGAGCCTGTGAGCAGGTGCTGGTGTTTCACAGGGTTGGATTGGGCCAGTCACACCCATGATGCACTGCACATGCAAAGCAGCTGTCCACAGATACACACCATGGGGAATGCACCCCCACAGCACCTCGGCCTGGTAGGGGGTACCGACTGTGTGTTGTACTGGCACAGAGCAGCTACACACCGTCACATTGTGCGGGTACTGTGCTCACCCTGAGGGTGCAGTGAGGCGCCCAGCACTAGGTCCACAGCACCGGCCATGGCGCAGGTCCAAAGCAGTGTTACTGTGTGAGATAGGTAGTTTCTGCAGGAACACCTTGGACATCTCTGTCTGTTTCAGTCAGGTACAGCCCCCATGCACCACCACCACACCCCTCCCCCAGGGCTGAGGGAGGCAAACAGGGTCTCCTATCAAAAGATCCACAGTCTACCGTGCTGCAATGGTGGCAGTAGAGGGGAACATGAACCCCAGTCCTGCTGGGGAACAGACACCCCACAGGGCAGTCAATGCAGCTCTGTACACAGCCATAACACAATAGCAGACAGACATTAGGCCTGGATATGGTATGCTGCACCCCACCACTATCTGATATTCCCCTGGTGCAAGCCATCAGCCACTGCACCCAGCAAGCCACTCCATCACAACACCTACCAGCTGCAAACAGTCTGCTAGTGCCCAGTGGAGATGCCTGCACCCAGAACTGGGATGTCAGCATACACAGCAGGCAGATACATCAGTGACTGGGCCCCAGAAGGAAACCCATATGTATCACATGAGAGAAATACTAGATAGCACTATGGGAGTGCCTAGCCATGCTGTGGTCACTGCACAGTCAGGGTGAGAGTGATCTCTCAGCAGGATATACTGAGGTCACCCTGTCTGTGTAGTTGGTGGCCGGGCACTACAATGTGCCTGTCACTGCCCTATGCCCTGTGCAGATGCACCCTGGCCAGGCCACCCTGTCCGGCCTATACCCATGGTACCTTGCTCCTCATTATGCACATTGGCAGCCCAATACTGGCAACAGTGCTGGCAGTGTGGGCTGTTGAAGGTGTTTGCAGCCACCACACACTGGATAGACAGACAGCCACCCCCACACCTATGCTAGCATTGTGCTACTATAGAGGTGGTCAGCAGCCATACCACCACACCAGTCCTGGGCATAGTACAGGCATGGATATGGTACACAAGACTGTTGGGGGGTCACTCCCCAGGGTTGTGAACACTGTCAGAGACCAGACCTGCAGCACACACCGCAGACATCAGAATGATTGTTATGGTGGAGCTCAATGAGCAAAATGTGCTTAACGTAGGAATTGATATCTGCCAGTTATCAGAGGAAACGTTTGATAGCTGTGTACCATATACCCAGGTGTAGGGTGGCATTGCTAAGGTATGCAACTGCTAGTATTGGGAGATACAGGCAGGGCCCAATGTCTTGCCTCTCCAGCTGGCATTGGCCAATGGGGCCTGTGGGTGGGTGTGTGGCCCTGTTGGCTGCTGCTTTACGGCAGAGTTCCCCAACTCCAGTCCTGGTGTTCCACACACTGTTCGGGTTTTCATGCTGTCTCTCATAAATATGCATGAGCTACATCTGCATACCATGGGGGTGGTGCATAGCTATGCAGCACAGGCATCTTTATTAGAGGCAGCATGACACCGGAATGTTGTGGGGCCCTCCAGGACTGCATTTGCGGGACTCTGCTATAGGTAATGTGCCTGTTTCTGGTGTCTGTGTTTGGTGTGGTAAAATATAGGACATGTGTATGGTCTCTGCACTACAGGAGTGTCTTTACTATCACTGTTTAGTGGTGGGTAGAACTATGGGGACTGGGTTGGCAGGAGCCCCAACTGGGATTTGAACCTGTGACCCTCTGGTCTTACAGGCACTGGCTGTGTCTGTTGCACCACACTGTGGCCACCGAGACTGTGCAGTCCCTGGAGTTAGTTAAACCGGCCTGACGAGTCAGAAACCCTGCTCTGCAACAGGTTTACTGTGGCCTCATTTACCTTGTATGCAGACAAAGGTGCACATAAACCGCAGAAATGATCTCACAAAAGGGGCACACACCCATAACCAAGCTGGGCAACAATGATATCATTGGGAAACATTACACCACACACCCAGGACAGCTCCTTTACAATGTAATGCTCTTTGCAAGGGTCTGCGGAGCGTAGACCCTTCCACACATCATTTCCTTTTATTTTGGTGCTTTCCAGGGAGTGTTGTTCCTTGTTGCCCATTGCTATCACTGTTGCCCAGCTGAATTCTGCTTTTTAAAATGTTTCTTGTGGTCATTTTTAACGTTTTATGTGATATTTTGTTCTGTGCACATGTATCACACTGCTCACGTTTTGTGGGTTTCCCCGGTTTTCTGTACATTGCTGACGTAAATGGTTTCTCTTCCCTTTAAATGCCTTTAACGACAGGTTTTCATTTGCGTTGGAGGTGAGCTCTGACACTCCGCGCGTTAGTATGAGGGGAGCCTCTCTCCGCCCACTCTCCGCCCATTGACCCCTTCTCTCCGCCCACTCTCCACCTTCTGCGCTGTTTTAACGCGCCGCGGAGCTTTACGATCGTTAACTACGGTTACCGCGCGTAGTATGACGTTAACGGTCGTTAGCGCGTCGGTACGCGCGTTATACGGCACTTACGGTCGTTAACGTCATACTACGCGCGTTATTCACGTTTAGTAAACATAGCCCTTAGTGTCAGAGTTATTGGTGCGTATATCGGCCTTGTATGTTTTTCATACGCTGGGCTAATATGTTGTCAAAACTAATTGCTGTCAAGCATTCTGTTCTAGGTGTTTCAATGGTGCAATATCGACACACTGCATCAGAAGTGTTTTCACGTGTATCATATTCCGCCATCAGAATGGACTGTTGACAAACTATATTATATCATAATAAAGTGTTTTAAATGAAAACTGCCGTTTCAATAGTATCATACAATATGTTTATGTCAATGTATATTGGAACTGAATCCTATCTTTTCTGAAGACGGACAATATACTATATTGGACCAGTGTATGAAAAACACACTATGTGAAACTTCTATTTTCTGCAAAGTTTTAACATTTTTTATTATTGCCGGTATTTCATAGTTGTTTGAGTTTAACAAATCTAATAAATCATCCAGAACAGAGAAAGAATATGCAAGCTGACCAAAACCACACCCCCAACAGTTAACAGGGTGGTGTTGTACCAAACATGCCCTCATAAGAACATAAGAACATAAGAAATGCCATATTGGGTCAGACCAGGGTCCATCAAGCCCAGTATCCTGTTTCCAATAGTGGCCAATCCAGGTCATAAGTATCTGTCAGGTTCCCAAAAAGGCACAGAGGTTCCATAATACTCATGCCCTCGTTCCAGTACTTTTGGCACATTAAGTAAGCACCTCTTAGGGGCATGTTTACTAAACATTCCTAACGTGCGGGGCCGCGCTAGTGTGCCTGTGCCATATAAGGAGTGGGCGGTTCAGGCAGAAAATAGAAAAAAAACGGTAGTAAGCAACCGGACGTGTGTGCGTCGCGCTAATGTGCGGGGGTCGACATTAGCGCGTGGAAAGGCAAAGTGGCGCGCTGCTGAGTATATAAAACAACAGAGCCGTGGTACAACGGTGAAGACACTGACCAATGGTGCAGGGGCCATGGGTTCAATCCCCCAGTGTGCGCAACAACAAAGGTCAGCTGAGGCAGTAACTGTAATGATTAACATTGTTTTAGGAGGCAAATTAATTTGGAACGGCATAAGGCGGCGCACAGTTATTTTTGGGCAGCAGAAGGCGGCGCACTGGTCCCCTTGGGCGGCACAAGGCGGCGCGCTGATAGGCACAAGGCGGCGCGCTGATGCACAAGCACAGGACCAGAGCCACAGCACAATGGTTAAAACACTGACCAATGGTGCAGGGATCAGGGGTTCAACTCCTCACAATGCCCAGTGAAAAATGCCTGCTGAGGTATTATGTTGTGGAGTGCTGTAGGAGGCTGTATAATTTTATTTTGTTATCACTACTAGCAAACGCACTCTCCCAGCATGTTAACATACGGCGGCCCATAAGGCACATGTTACAGTGCACTGTTCGCCAAGGCACCCTTGAATGACCCCTATAGGGCAGCATGTATGTTGCGACACAGGATAATGTATAGTGCACCCTATAGGGATGGCAACCATAAGGTGGCCTACAGGGCGCCCTATGAAGCACCCTCAGAGGCACCTAATGAGTATAGTAAGCTGAGGGTGGTCTTGCCGGCATAGACATATGTACAGTAAATAAAAATAAAGCTGTGGACAGCCCTACCAAAGGGCCCCACTGTGGGTTTGAACCCATGACCTCTAGCTGCATAGGCAGTGATGTAACCATTGCACTACAGCTCCATAGCTGTAAGCAGGCCCCTGGCTGGCTGCAGATAGCCTACACGTCACCTCACAGACAGTCTGCTGGTGTCAACAGGATGGGTTAGGCCACCCGTACCCATGATGCACTGCACATGCAAATTAGCTGTCCGCAGATGGACACAAGATGGGGAATGCACCCCCACAGCACCTCGGCCCTGTTGGGGGAAGTGACCGGGTGCACCCACACAGCACCTTGGCCTAGTAGGGGGCACTGACCGGGTGTTTTACTGGCACAGAGTAGCCACACACCGTTACATCGTGCGGGTACTGTGCTCACCCTGAGTGTGCAATGAGGTGGCCAGGACCAGGTCAACAACACCTGCCATGGCTGATGGAGGCCAAGCGGGCATTCCAAAGCAGTGTTAATGTGTAAGATAGCTAGTTTATGCACAAACACCATGGATATCCCTGTCTGCCGCCATCAGGCACCCCCCCCCCCCCCCCGTGGCAAACATGGTCCCCATCAAGGGATCCACACTCTACCTCCCTGCAAAGGTGGCAGTACAGGGCAACATCAACCCCAGTCCTGCTGAGGAACACCACCACCCCCCCCAGGAAGCTCCATACACAGCCATAACACAATAGCAGACAGACATAAGCCCAGGGTATGGTAAGCTGCACTCCACCACCAGATATTCCCCTGCAGCAAGCCAACAGCCACTGCACCCTGCAAGCCATTATAGCAAGACATTTACCAGCTACAAACAGTCTGCTGGTTAGTCCATAGTGCATGTTCCCAATGGAGATGCATGCACCCAGAATTGGGCTGTCTGCATACACAGCAAGCAGATATATCAGTGACTGGGCCCCAAAGAGAAACCCATATATATCACATGAGAGAACTACTATACAGCACTATGGGGGGCCTAGCCATGCTGTGGTCACTGCACAGTCAGGGTGAGCGTGATCCCCCAGATGGACATGCTTTGGCCACCCTGTCTGTGTAGGTGGTGGCCGGACACTACAATATCCCAGCCAATGTCCCTGCCAGGGCCCTATGCCCAGTGCAGATGCATCCTGGCCACGCCATCCTGCCCTGGCTATACCCATGGTACCTTGCACCTCATTATGCACATTGACTGGCCAATACTGGCAACAGTGCTGGCAGTGCGGGCTGTTGAAGGGGCTTGCAGCCAACACCCACTGTATAGACAGACACACACTTCCACACCTCTGCCATCATGGTGCTACGATTGAGGGGGTAAGTAGCCTTGCCCACCAAACCGGTCCTGAGCACGGCAAGGCATGGATATGGTACGCATTACAGCTGGTGGTCACTCCCCAGGGTGGTAAGCACCATCAGAGGCCAGGCCTGGAGCATGCCCCGCAAACACCTAACAGATTGTTTGGATGGGGCCAACTAGCAGTATGTACGTAACGTATGGATAACTGCCTGCCTGTGCTCCTAGCAAACGTCTCCGAGCTGTGTACCGTATACCTCAGGTGTAGGGTGACATTGGTAAGTTATGCAAGTGCTCGTTTTGGGTGCTGCATGCACGGTCCAATGTTCTGCCTTTCCAGGTGACATTGGCCAATGGGGCCTGTGGGTGTGGGTGTGTCTGCCCTTGATGGCTGCTGCTTTACGGCACAGATTCCCAACTCCAGTCCAGGTGTGCATCACACTGTTCGGGTTTTCCTGCTATCCCTCATGAATATGCATGGACTACATCTACATGCCATGGGGGTGGTGCATAGATATACAGCACAGGCATTTGTATGAGTGTCAGCATGGAACCTGACTGGTGTGTGGCCCACCAGGACTGCATTTGGGTGATTCTGCTCTAGGTACTGCCCCTGTTCATGGTGTCTGTGCTCAGTGGGGTAAAAGATAGATGTCTTACCATTGCATATGTCCCCGCCATGAAAGGTGTGTCCTTACTATCACTGTTTAGTTGTGGGAAAAATATGTGGGCAGGATTGGCAGTAGCCCCAGCTGGGCTTTGAACCTGTGACCTTCTGTTCTTGTATGCACTGTCTGTGTGCACTGCACCACTGTGTAGCCACAGATTGGTTGGATTCCCTGGACTGTCCATGACTGGTGGATCCGGCAGGACCTGTCTGTTGCAGTGGACTGTGCCAGCCTGCACATGGCTAGGCCTCTGTCTTCTGTGGTTAGCAGCCACTGCCCCCTGCACCACATGTACTTGTCCGCCAACATGCTGGCATGACCGTCTCTCAGAAAAAGCAGTTGACCTGATTGCACTGTGGCAGTATGGGACTGCATTTGGGGGACTTGGCTGTAGGTAATGCCCAGTGTTGTGGTGTGTGCGGTGTTGGGTAAAATATGGGTGTTTTCCCCATGCATACAGGGGTGTCTGCGCTATCTTTATTTAGTGGTGGGTAACATATAGGGACTGGGCTGGCAGGTGCCCCAGCTGGGTTTTGAACCTCTGCCCTCTGGTTCTAGAGGTAATGACTCTGTCTGCTGTACCACACTTTGGCCACAGAGACAGTGCAGCCCCTGGAGGCAGTAAGCCTGGCAGGATGGAGTCACAAACCCTGCTCTACGCAAGTCTACTGTGGGCATATGCACCCTGTCTGGTGACAAACGTGCACATAAACCCGGAACTGACCACGGGAAATGTGGGACAGAATATCACCACGCTGGGCAACAGTGATATTAATGGGCAACCATAGCAAACACTCCCAGGAAAGCTCCAAAACGTGGAAATGTTTTTTGGAAGAGTCTCCTCTCAGTAGACCCTTCCAAAATTCATTTCTTGTTTCTGGAGCTTTGCTGGGTGTGATTTCTGTATTTGCCCATCACTATAACTGTTCCCCAGCTGAATTACTATTTTTAATAGTTCTGTTGTGGTCATTTTCTATGTTTATTTTCACTTTTGTGCTGTGCACATGTATCACACTGCTCACGTTTTGCTGGTTTCCCCGGTTTTCCTGTACATTGCTGACGGAAATGGTTTCTCTTCCCTTTAAATGCTTTCTTCTACCCGCGAGTGTTTCACTCGCGGTAGTTTTTACATGGAAATTCGGGCTCGATACTGTGCGGGGAGCCTCTCCCCTCCCACTCTCCACCCATTGACCCCGTCCCTCCGCCCCTCCGGAGCCTTCCTCCGCCCTCCTTTCGCCGTTCCACGCCTCTATCGGACATTTGCGGGCCCGCACTTGTACGGGGCCCGTTAGTGAGCCGCGTACCTGTGCGGGGGTGACACGCACGTGTGCGGGGCGTTTAAACGCGTTTCTGCGCGTTTCAGTGCCGCGTTGCCGTGCGCTATTTTGCGGCGCGCTCTTTTGCGGATTTTAGTAAACATGCCCCTTAGTAAAAGATCCCCATTGTTTTAATAAAAACCTTTTAATATAGAAATTGACTTAATGTGTGCTAATTCACAGGTGAACATCTTTAAATCAATTTAACATGTACTAGATTTTTTAAGGCGCGCCAACGAACCAAAGGTACATCCCTAATATTTAGTCCTGGTCACTGGCAGGACAGTAGAAATATATACTTTAATAGTTAAATGATTTTACTTAAACACACAGACTTTATTGTACAGAACAAGAGGTCATGTGTTACTTTATTTTTATTTGGTTAAGGCCAAGGTTTTTATTACAGTAAGACCCATTTCTGTAAATATGAATTAGTGCAGAATTCTTACCAGTATGAGACTGATTATATACACCACAGTGCTGCCAAGTAAAGATCTAATATAAAATGACATCGGAAGCAAAATGTTTATATTGTTGTCCATGCATATTTTATTGTTTGTTGTAGTGACTGGAGATGTTGACGGTCAGAGCGGATTAAAGTAAGAAAAACATTTAAAGCAAAAAAAACAAAACAAAAACCCTCTGAAGCCAAACATGGATGGAAACAGTCATAAATTTAACTGGCCTGATGCAAGAATGTGATGCAAGTGAACTCCCAGAGTGTCGGAGAAAGACTGGGAGGGAGGAAGGAGGGAGTGAGAGAGAAGAGCAGGAGAGAGAAACAGAAGGAAAGGAATACAAGATGAACGAGGTACAAAAGAGGGAAAGGGGAGAAAGTGAGAATTGAAGGAAAGGAAAAGAAAGAGCGAAAACATATGGCAAAAGACCATAAGAGACAGGAGAGGAAGAGAAGGTAGTTTCAATGAGAAGGAGGAAGGCACAGAGAAACAGAGAAAAGAGGGGTAAAGAAAATGACTGTTGAGAATAAATGAAAAAAAAAAGACTTTAAAATAAGAATGAACGCAATGCATGTGAAGGAAAATAGGAAAGTAAGATTTGCATGACTACTCCTATAAAATCTTGCACGTGGCTGAGGTGATTGCTGTCAAAGATCTGTTCGGATGGTAGTTTTATTTACATGTGCAGATTCCTATTCTATGAACAAGCTTCAGGGATAAAAACAGTCAGCATGAACTACTGGGTAATTTAGCTTTCAGCTTCTTTCCTAGCTTTCACCCAGTGTGTATTGGGTTTCTTCAGGCTCCCTTGGATGGGGAGTGAGTTCCTAAAGTTTTCTGCAGCCTGCTGAGAAGTCCAGAGTCCTGCAGGCATCAGGGAAGGTTAACCAGCCTCTTCAGTTGCAGACAGATGCCTTCAGAGAGTGGGGAAGGCAATAGAGGGGAGGCGACGTTTCCCCATCTCACTGGCAGCTTTTCCAGAGAAGCAGTTACAAAATAAGCTGGTTTGATGGGAAGGAATTTTGCCCAGATTACAGAGCTGCATTTCCTGAATGGCTAATTATTGTTAACAGGCATCAGTCTCATTTGGGTGGTCCAGTGACTGCCCCGTTTACTTAGTTCTCTATAGCTTAATCCTGCGGGAAGTCTGCACACAATCATTCAAAACTTTGCACTTTTTTGTGATTTTTTAGGTGCTGCTTAAAGCAATATGTATTAGGGATGTGCTTTTGCTTCCCTTGTTTTTAAAATGAAACAAAAACCCCCCATTCTGTTCATTTTTGCAAAAAACTAAATTCTTCATCTCTCCCCAACTCATTTTACACTAATAGCTTTACCGGAGCAGGAGCTATCCCTAATCAGTCCTTCCTTACCATTGGCATATCAAGGCTGGCAACATTGTTCACTTCTGCTGTACAAGTAAATGGTGCCACATTGGTCTCCCAGAGCCACGTGAAGATGTGCAGGCTTAGGGCACCCAGAGCAGTGGGGTAATGGACAAGCCCAGGGGCACATGGAACAGCAGGATGGTGAGAAAGCCAGGCCCTGGCACCCACAAAGCAGCAGGATGACAGCGGATTAAGGCCTCCCCTTTTTGCCAAGCCTTTGCAGACTAGAGTATGTGCAGCGGCTGCACAGGAGCAACCCTGGGTCCCTTGCTGACTGTACTGGTCTGGCCGGGAGTGAGGCTGCTAAGTGCAGAGGTTTGGAAGGAGCAGTTAATGGCAAGTGGGAATAGAGGAGGGGAATAAATAAGAACCACAGTGCAAGGGAGGGGAAGGTAGAAAAGTGCAGTGGAAGGAACGGGGATAGAGGAGGGAAGGAGAGGAGGAGAAAGGGTGAGAGTATGGGGTGAGGAAGAGAAGGAAAGAGTGAACCCCAATTACACATACATAATCCCCTGTGACCATGCACCCCCAGACACCCTCTGCACAAACACACACACACTACCCCACACAATCGCAGACACCCCTTGTACACAAACACAGCACTCACAGATACACATAAAACATCCACACACGCACATGCAGCACACATGTATACGCCCTGCACACACACAGATTGCACACAAATACATGCACACATCCCATACAAACAAACCCTCCACACATCCCCTGCAAACCTTCGCCATACACATATATTCCATATACTCCCCATGCACAAGCCATGCACATGCACACGCACATACACAGACACACAACATGCACATGCCTCTCCTGACACACATCCACACCCCATACCCAAGCCACACATCTAACACCCACCCAACACCCACACACCCATGCACATGCCATGCACCACATCCACACCCCATACCCAAGCCACACATCTAACACCCACCCAACACCCACACACCCATGCACATGCCATGCACACACCCTACTCCCACAGACATTCACATTTCACACCTGAGCCCCAAACTCATACACCTCATGCACACCTCACACTCACACATCCCTTTGCCCCCCATAGACCCCACCCTCCATCCCCACATATACACTCAAGCTGACCCTTACACCCCTATTGTAGATGCACACACACACGCACATATATATATACAGGGTGGCCCAAAAAAAGTGAGAACATCTCGTAGCATATAAGTTATTTAAAAATTCAAAAAGACAGATGTAAACGATTGACAAATTTAAAAAAAAAAGAGATGGCGACCGGAAATTGTCGAAATAAAGACGTTACATAGCTAAAAAAGGTAAATAAGTAAACTATTTAAGCTTTTAATTTATGAGATGTTCTCACTTTTTTTGGACCACCCTGTATATCTACTTACGCATATACAGTTGCCTTGCACAGTCTTCATACATAAGCATCTACACACTCACCAATTCCTTCATAGCACAAACCTCCACAAACCACTAGATCCCCTATGCACCCCACCCACTCCACATGGTCCACACATGTACCTACTCTTTGCAGTCCATGAACCCACTTAGCCTGCACAGTCCACACAAGCCATATCTACCACACCCATGTCCCATACCTTAATCTTCAGGTCCATAACCCATCTCAGACATCTATACAGACATGTCACTATGAAACACACACATGGGGACAGCCAGGCCATCACACCCATGCACAGACATATATATCACCTCTACCACACACACATACACTTAAATCATATGCCCATTCTACCCACATACCACCTGCCTCCCTCGAGAGACAACTTGAGCACAAGCTTCCCCACTCTACTCCAGACTAGGACACCTCACATTCCCCTTGAGTCCCACTACTGTCACTCAGTATTTCCAGTCCAAGGTCCACTTTCACCACTCAGTTTTTCACAATTGCTCTTCACCTCTGTCAACTCTGCCTTCTACCCCTTCCTATGCCTTTCCCCTCCCCCACCCATCCTCATACATGGTCCTCTTTCTGCCCAATATCCTCCATAAGGCCTTGTTCTCCTCACATAAAACTAACTGCCCCTCCGATTTCATTCCCTCTGCATGGCTCACTGAGCCATCCTTGACCCTCTTACCTCTAATTCTCTCTATGTTCAACAACAGCCTCTCCTCAGAAACCTTTCCCTCTTCATGGAAACACGTCCTTGTCCAGCCTGTATTGAAGGACCCGTCCTTCGACCCTTCCATCCCCGCACACTTTTGGCCTGTCCCTACCCTCCCCTTTCTTGCTAAAGGCCTTGAGAAACTGGTCTTTCGTCAACTCTCTGCCCATCTTGACACCACTCATTTACTACACCCTCGTCAGTCCAGGTTCCGCATGGCCACAGCACTTAAACTGTTCTCACTTCCTTCCTCAATGAAATTCATCAGGCCCATGACCGCAATAACCTTTCGTTATCTGTCTCACTGGATCTTTCATCAGCTTTTGATCTTGTTGATCATCACACCCTCCTTGCCTGTCTGCATGACCTCGAAATTCAGGGGACTGTTCTCCACAGGTTTCACTCTTTTCTATGTCACGGGTCTTTTTCTGATCTTGGTCGCTCTCCACCATCACGCTCCTCGCCCTCTTTCTCACTTAACTGCGGCATTCCCCAAGGCTCATTTCTGGCCCTTCTTCTGTTCAACGTCTTCCTCATAGCTTTCACCTTGCTTATTCAACAACACAGTCTCTCCATCTACCGTGTTTCCACGAAAGCAAGACCTACCCTGAAAATAAGCCCTAGCACGTTTTCCTGTGCTTACCGTAATATAAGCCCTACCCTGAAAATAAGCCCTAGTGCAGATCATGGAGGACGGCTGCCTGTGTGTGTTCTTGATGTAGGCGAATGCATTCTCTCCAAGGTGCTGTGGAGTTCCTTTGAAATCATTTGGGGCTGCCCCTTTAAAAAAAAATCATTAGGGAAGAGCCCTCAAGGAATCAGCAAAGCTTTGTGTTATGGTAGTGCCGTTCTCTGCACGGGGGAGAGCACTGGAACCGGATCACAGGGGCATTTACTGCCTACTGGTAGAGAAGAGCCCCGGCAGTATCAGACGGCGGGGGCACAAGGACGAGAGGCTCACCCATGGTGCTGCTCTGCTTAAAGCAGTACTGCGGGCTAGAGCCCGTTGAAGACCCGTAAGTTTGGCAAAGGCTGGTTATTTCGGGTCTTTTGTTTGGCGGCTATGAAATTCTTGGGCGTCGGAGGTGTGGAAGCCATCCCCCGAGCCTTGTATCCTGCACTGCTTTTGGCGCCTGTTGTTTCTGGCATGCTCCGGTGGCGGCGACCATTTTGAGCTACAGGAGCTGCGTGTTGTAAAGCGCCGGGCAGCTCTTTTAGGCGACATTGCTTGCATTTTGGCGCGAGGAAAAGGCCCTGCTCAGCTTTTAAATCCATGGTTTTTATTTTAAACCGCCGTGGTTTCGGGGGGTCAGGGCCTGACTTGTTGGGGGTTGAGCAGTCCAAGCTTCACAGAGCTCTCCCAGAGGGCCACTTGGTTTGGTTTTTCATGTTTCATTTGTCATTTTCCCTTTGTGCACTCTGTGGTAACACTTCACTGATTGGCTGACTGTCATGAGGTGGCAGCCAATCAGCAAGTGCTACCGGTATCAGTAAAAAAAAATAAGCCCTACCCCGAAAATAAGCCCTAGTGCATCTTTTGGAGCAAAAATAAATATAAGACCCGGTCTTATTTTCGGGGAAACACGGGTATTACTACGTTGACGATATAATTATCATTCATCACACAGACTCCCTTGCCCCTGATCTGCTCACCCTGAACACTTGTCTCTCCAGCATCTCCACCGGGTTCTCCTAAAACCTTTTACACTTAAACCCCTCTAAAACAGCTGCTACCTGGATTTTCCCCTTCCATTGCTACCCCATCTTTATCTCCTATTTTTTCTTCCAGGCCAATTCCTTTGGTGACCACCCTTCAATATCATGGGGTGATCCTCAACTCTTCCCTTACTTTCCAGACACACCTTTCCTCCTTGATTTGCTGGGCCTTCTTCTCCCTTCGCCGTATTCATGCTGTCCGCCCATTCTTATCACCCTCTTCTCTTATCGCTCTTCTTTTGACTTTGGTTATAGCTAAACTTGACTACTGTAATGTCCTTCTTCTTGGTCTTCCACACACAGTACTCACCACCCACTTACAACTCATCCAAAACACTGCCGTTTGTATTGTTACACATGCCACTCGTTTTCACCACGTCACTCCCCTTCTGATTCAGTTACACTAGCTCCCCCTCAAATAGCGTGAACAGTATATGCTCTTAACACTGGTCCATAAAGCATGTCATACTGGCACTATTACCTACTTATCCGATGTTCTCCATTTACATGCCCCCCCCCCCCCAGTTCCCTTCGCTCACTATACACCAACCGCCTTCATTTACCTCCCTTTCACAAACCCACCTGGGATCCACCAGCTCCTCTGCCTTATACTTCCTCGGTCCTGCACTCTGGAACTCACTGCCCACCGAGTTACGCTCTGAATCTTCTTATCCCCATTTTAAGGCTAGACTTAAAATGCATCTTTTCTGCCATGCCTTCGACCTCTCCCCCCCTACAACCCTGAACCTCCTTTGCTCTGTCTCTCTTCCTGATTCTCATATGAATGTTGCCTTTCCTGTCTGCAGATGGTGTTCCTTTCTAGGTAATTTTTGCGTTTCTTTCATTTTTGATATTGTACACTGCCCTGCTATTAGAAAGAGTGGTATACCGCCGGCACGTGTTAGGATCTGAATCAGTGCAGTATCTGCTAGGGCCATGCCATAGTGATACCCGCAAAACCGTAGTGCACGTTAATAAACATACCCTGTAGCATGGCACTGTATGTACGGGCAATATGTTGCGCCTGTTTTGATCACATACGCTTGATTCACTAGATCTGATATTGTTTGGATCAAAGGCAATTACATAAGGTTATTCAGGGTCTCATTTTTACATATATCGACTAGTATATCAGTCGTTGGGTAGGTGTGACGGAAAAGTATTTCTACTGTCCTCAAGTGATGCAAAATTCAGCAACCCATATAGTTAAAGGTACAGTCCAGGAGAGCAAGATAGCCCCAGTCTTACAGATCTACACTGCTTGCCAGTCACTTAAAGAATTTAATTTGGAATGTTTTGTTAAGTTTTTGGGACGCGTCGTGGAAAGGGAGTGGAATATTTATGCAATTGCGTAGCTCTGTATTGTTTAACTAGACTCTCCCATCAGCCCTGGCAGATCTGTTGAGTATTCCTTCTTTGAAAATAGCAATCATGCCTCCACTTGCAAACAGGCGTTCAATTGCGTGGGTCCAGCTTTACGCAACTGAGAATTACGGCAAATTGTAAAAGCGAGAGGTTTTTCACATTGTTTTTAACAAATGCTTCTACTTGACTGATCAGTGTGTAATATAGTCACTGGGTGAGGAAGCTTTAACTTAATATTGATTTAGTCTATGAAATCTGATCAATCACTTTTATGAGAAAGCTAGGTAGGGCTATTTTTTAGTTCTTCTAAATACTTGGCTATTTTGGGGCTTGATGCTACTTATTATATTGGACTCAGGGCCTAAAATTATGGGGGTCAATATTTAACATGGCAGTCAGAGGTTTTTTTAAAAACCAGCTGCCGCAGCTAAATAAAATCTGGATATTTGGCGCCAGTATCCAGATAGCGGCCGGCACTGGATATCCGGAAAGGCAGTCTGCGCCAGTTTCAGCACTGCTATCTGGAGAGCCTGGGATAGCCTTTTTGCTATCCTAAATTATGTGACTAGTTATACAGACAGAGACACTGAATATCACTGCAGCCTACAGGTTGATGTGATGTCCCCATGGGCAAAGGTCCAGGGTTTGATTCCCATTTGTTCATTTTATCTTTTGGAGGACGTAGTAAAAGCTGTTAGTGTACCTGGGTTTAAAAAAGGATTGGACAAGTTCCTGGAGGAAAGGTCCATAAACCATTATTAAAAGGGACCCAGGATATCACTGCTTGACTCAATACAAGCACTGTGGAAACTGTCTTTTGGGAAACTGCTAGGTACTTATGACCTAGATTGGCCACTGTTGGAAACAGGATACTGGGCTTGATGGGCCTTGGTCTGACCCAGTATGGCATATCTTATGTTCTTATGTTCTTAATTCGCCACTCTGCACCAGCTCCACCCACAGACTACCCTTGCACTATTTGGATAGTGCTGTGATGGTCTGTAAGGATATTCCTTGGCACTGTCCGGATATCCCAGTCGATGGCACCTATCTGGATAGCAGGTATTGCTAGCCGAATAAGTGCCATTGAAGAGTAACCTGATTTATGTTATAAATGTAATAGCTATCTTTATTTTGAGTGATTAGCATTTAATATCAGAGGTCTGATTATTATTTACATGTTGCTTGTATGAATTTGTTTAATGGTCTAGGTATAAAGCCCATTTTGCATAGGACAGCTAGGTAGGAATTGAACCATTCAGGTGAGGACATTCACAATTGTCATGAGTATTTTAAAAGGTTCTACTGCGTGCAGAGCCTTTTGTAAAATATATATAACGATGCAGACAAATCTATGTGTATTTGCTGGCATGTATAGTGGCAGCATCAATTTCACAAAACTGCATGTCCTAAGACTATCATCTCAAAGGACTTCACATATGTAAGTACCAGTAAACACCCATGTATGTGCCAACTCGCAACACGCATTTGCCAGTTCATACTCTCATCAGGTGTCAGCATTGATTCCCCCGCACACATTGCATTGCATTCCATGTGTAAAGGGCTGGATTTCACGTACAGGAGGAGCCAGTTAAGGAACCAAGTGAAATAACTGTTTTCTTTTCATTTTTGAGCTGGTGTTACACACCATTAAAGTAAGCCTAATTTCCCCCTCAGTCACTGGTGGAGACCCCAGGCTCATACAAGTTATAATGCCCTGTTCAATGTAATTTCAGTTTGTTCAATGTAAACCGCACTGATGCAGAATAGCGCGGTATATAAGAGAATGTAAATAAATAAATAAATACAAGCAGGTAGCTGCCATGTACACCTGCTGTGGAGCAGCTGTGCATGCCGCTGGCAAAATGTTTTCAGATATGCAGGTATTACCTTTGTAAAATGGGACATACATGTATATTTTTTGGGATCTTCCAAAGCATGGCCAGAATATACCCCCTAACATGTGTGCATCCTGTGACATCAACGCATGCAAATAAAGGCATGGTAAAATCAGTATGTATACATGTCTGCCCTTTACATGAGTGAATACCACTGTTCATATGTGCAGATGCCCTCTAGTACTCCTTGTGGCCTTGGGTAAGTCACTTAACCCTCCATTGCCTCAGAAGCAATGTACCAAGTTTAAGTTTCAATATAAACCGCTTTGACTGAAATGATAAAGTGGTATAAACCCCCCCCCCTGTAAATAAATAAATAAATAAAAATGAATGAATAAACTGTACTAACGTAACTTCTGCCTCACTTTGGACATTTCATTATGAACAAGCCGATTATAATCGAATAAATAAAGAAATGGAGAAGGTAACAACAACAGGATGGAACCCAGTGAAAAGATTTTCACTTGTTACAACTACGCGAGACACTAGCACCTGATCCAGCTAATCTCAAGGAAGTGTGGGGCTGCTATTGCTCTCCCTGATATCACGTGTTATGTCTCGCTTTGGCATAAGTACACTGTAATAGCAACCTTTTTCTTTTTCACGCATTTATTTTTCTGGAATGTTTGCGGTTCAAAGGAAGCCAAAGGAGCCAGAATAGAAATTGCAAAGTTGTGGTTTCTGTAGATTTGGGCTGAAGAGAGACCTCAGTGAGATTGCTAGTAAACAAAATGGCCTCCTCTTTGTCTAATGGAAATGGGCAATAGTATTGCATCAAACTTTGAATGCAGAAAGTACTTTGATTGCAGTGATGCTACTTCTGTTTTCAACCAAATTGAATTACATAAAATGATAAGAAGTGCCATACTGGGCCCCAACATTTACTCTGACAGGGTGTCTTAAAAATACCTGGCAGATCATAGTGGGGAGAGTCATTCTCTATCGCTTACTCCCAGAAATCCCCAAGTCTGTCTGGCTAATAGCTACTATTGAACCTGTTCTCTAAAAATTTGATGAAAACATTTTTAAACTCAGCTCTGCTGCTTGTTTTAACCACATCCTCTGGCAATATCCCACAGCTTAATTGCATATTGACTGAAAAAATATTTTCTTAAATATGTTTTAAATCTGCTACCAGTTAGTTTCACGGAGTGTTCCCTGATCCTAGTACTGTTCAAAAGGGTAACTGTTCTCTTTTAACTTGGTCCACACATTGTTCACAACTTCATAAACCTCTGTCGTATTCCCAGTTGAAGCTGGTAAGTTTCCCTGAAGGCACAGCAAGGGAATTTAAGTGACTTGCTCAAGGTCACATGATGACTTGCAGCTTGGGGGATTGCCAGGCTAACTTTATGAAATAACAAGTGCTGAGAAAACATATGTACATGCAAATAGAGCGTTTAAAGAGCCCGCACCAGTTTAAAAATCACAGACTGAAGCTTCATGAACATAAAGTCATTTTTAAAGCAGACTGTGGACTGGTGGTGTAAGTATGCTTTCCTACATAGAGCATGCACACAGCCCTGAGCCACAGATAATATCCATCCTACCAGGAGAGCAAAACACATTGACCGGTTATACTTTAATACTATGTATGTTTGTCTGATGTTTGTCTTCTCCCACAAGAGACAGAATCCTCTCGTCAGCCCCATCAAAGACAATCTCACCTCTGGGCATTTAACCTATAGAAACTATGATTTCTTACATAAAAAGAGGTGGGGGCCCATCACAAAAATCTCTTGTGGCTCCCAGCTGGCCCCCTTATTCTCTTGCCTATATCACTGTGCATTTTAATCATTCCCCTTTAAGAATTTTAATTTAATTTAATTTAATTTAATTTTAATTTAATTAACAGTATTTCTAAACCGCCTTATCTTAATAATCAAGGTGGTATCACAGCAAACAATCGAGTAAAGTGAGTGTGTTATACATGCAGTGAGGGTGAAGTTGAGTGTGTGTTGTATTGTGTGCTGGATTGGTATGAGCTATGTACAGAGTTACCCTAGTCCTGTGTTTGTTCTGTTTGTCTGCCTTAGCAGATTGTAAGCTCTGGGGAGCAGGGACTATCTCTTATGTGTCTGTGTACATGTCTACTAGTGCTATGGTAATAAGTGCGTAGTAGTAGTAGTAACTCATCTGCTCCATGCACTGTCCGACTGCAGCGTGAAATAAGTGTATAATATGTCAGAGATTTCCACAGATATGGTAGTAGCCATTTTGTGTTAGTGAAAGTGTTGCTTCTTTGGATGATCGCCATGTTGGGCCTGGCTACTACTTGAAGGGATATCACCAGGAAAGATCACTGCTGCTATAGTATCCTGCTAAGAACGTCATGGCTCCTGCGATTGTCTAAGTACTGACTGGCACCTGTAAATGAATATCTTGAAAATCATTCAAGAAGATTCTCACAGATCTTCTGAAGCTCTGCAACCACTATGATAGCAAATAGAAACAATTTCAGACTTTCGCCTTCTTTCAGACATTTTTTCAGCTCGTTTCAAACATTTATGTTAATGAAAATTGTTTAATGTGTGCTAGAACTTTCTAATGGATACTGGTCAACTTAACGCACATTAATATGTAGGGTAATGCACATTAAAGAAATTCGTGTGCACTACATTTTTAAGGTGCTCTAACTGGCTGAATGAGTCTTAACAAATGTGAATTCCCAATAGCGTGTGAATCAGAAGTGGATACAATTGGTTCATATTGTCTGCGACATCTAATACACTGCATAAACCACTGACACCCCTTTGTACATTGGGTAATTCATGGCTACTCCCAGGAATTCAGGAGGATTGTGGGGTAGGAATCTTGACTTGATTTAGAGGGGGCAAATGACTTCCGCCCGTAGGTCATTTTGGAATACACAGCTTCCTTTGAAAAGTTACCACACTAGTGTGACACAATAGAACCTGGTCTGTCATGATCTAGTAACACTCTCTCCGCCAACAGAGTTTCCATAGCGATATCATATAACGTAGCGAGATACCTTGCAGTATTCTCCACAGCAATTTTCTATTAAGTATGTCACAGCTGTATGTCTGCAAGGCACTTGGCCCGTACCAAGGATGATCACCAGGGGAACTTAAACTAAGCCTGTTTTGCTTCTCATGAAAATTAAGCAGAGTATATTCCGAAACATGGGAAGCCACCTTCAGGCTATGTCATGCCCACCTTGTCTGATTTCCTTTCCTCCATCTAACAGCCCTCTACCCTCTGGAAACCATTGCTAACATACCTTCTCATATTGCCTGTCATTAATTCCTAATGATTTGGGGATGTTTAGGTAAATGAGGAAGTTTGGAGACGAGGGTTTTTACACCTCCTGCTGCCCCTGGAATGAATTACCATGACTGTTAATGGGTTCGTGCCCTGATGGCTCATAAATCCTTTGGTTGAGGCTGGAGCGGTGACACGCTGCTTTGATCTGGCCTCCCTTCCCTGCCATGAACAGGAAGACATTTTTCATGGATTACTTCTTGCTCCGGGCCCCAGGTTTTCCACTCTACTGAAGCTTTGACAGCTTCAAATAATCAATCAGTTGGTCTTGGGCTTCCTTCTGTCATCACACTGTTTTCACATCCTCAGCCCCAAACAAACTCTCAGAGTCGCTAGGACCTTGTTTTCCCATTTACCACACTTCCCCAGGCCTAGGAGAGCTTTCCTGTCCTCCATGCTCAAGTCCAGCCTTAGAAGCTGCCTCAAATATTCCCCAAAATACTAAAGACAAAGGGGGAAGGTCACTTTAGCAAAAGCTGAGGCTAAGCTTCCTGTGAAAGGGGTCACTGGCTTGTGACCAAATGCTTCATTGCCTAAGTCTGAAGGGGAAAAGACTAAACAGAGCCTTAAGAAAAGAAATACACCCTAGTGTGGACTTTCCTTACTTCTATTGGTACCTGCCTAAACCAATGTCCCTTCTGTCCCTCTCAGGCCATCTCTTTCAGGCATGGCCTTGTGCCATGGTAGCCAGCCTAAAGGTGGCTGCTTGCAATGATGGTGAATAGGGCTGAAAGCACAATGGGATCCACTTCGGATGAAACATGCTCAAGTCAGATAATGATTAATATTATCGCACAGCTGTTAGTACTATTGGTAACAATGAATTTCAACTACATTTATCAAAAGGCATGTAGTGGAGGTTCTCAGGAAATCACAGGCTCGGAGGATCCTTCCCTCAGGGCCGTATCAAGGGGTGTGTAAGCACTGCGGCTGCACAGGGCACAATCACAGAAGGCGGCTCTGATATTATCCCTGCGCTTCCAGGAAGCTCAGAAAGAGTGAGTTACTGCACGTGGCTGGGGCGAGGGGGGCACCAGATTCATTAGTCGCACAGGCTGCATTTCTAGCTTGGTACGGTCCTGCCTTCCCTAATGATCTGGCGCTAAGTCTATGCAATGCTCTTGCCTATCACAGATGCTCTTGTCTTGATTTATAGTCCAAGCAGGTGTGTTCCTGTTCGGTTATGCAGAGAATAGAAGGAATGACGAGCAGACTCTGGGCTTAGTGTACTGTAGACCGCCTCAGCAGCCTTTAGGAAGGAGCCTAATTTGACTAAGATGAAGGAACTGTCATCATCAATGTGTGGGGCATAGGCTGTTCAGTCATCGAAGACCAGATGTGGATCTCGGAGAGCTTCTGAGAAGAAAACCATGTACTGGAGAAAGCGTGTTCCTTAAAGCCAAAAAGCAGACAGTTCTCCAGACTTTGAAATGTGCTCCAAGTCATTGAAAGCCTTTGTTGGGCCTCCCACGTGTCCAGTACAGGTTATTTCATACTGCTTTGCTGTAAATGTTCTTTTCAGGATTCTGACTGCAACATCTGCACCTTCCACTGGAATTTCTCTGCTGGCAAAGGGTTTCTTTGACTGACTTTTCACATCATGGAAAGCCTAAGGTGAATGTGTGTCCTGCTTTAACCCTAGTGTTTAAACCCCTGAGTAAAACAAGATAAGTCAACAAATATTGTTCTGGCACCAGAAATGTTAATATATTTAGGGGAATAATACAAAATCAGTACCAAATCCACAAGTGGAATGAATACTAAAGAACACGACCATCGGGCCTTTCCAAATCTCTCCTGGGGACCGCACTCACAGTCGGGTTTTCAGGATTTCCACAATGAATATGTATGAGATCAGTTTGCACGCACTGAGTCTCCAGTGAATGCTCTTGCAGTTTGATCTCATGCATTTTCATTGTCGATATCCTGAAAGCCCAACTGGCTATGGTAACCCCAGGGCAGATTTGGGAAGCTGTGTTATACATAATTTTTAAAAAACCTAAAAACGTACTGACTGAGCAGAAGGGTAGTGCTTCAATTTGACTCACTTGTGAATTTTTCGTTATGTAGTTCATGAACAGACGATGACTAGAAGTCACAGGCCGCTATTAGTCGCAGATCGCAGCAAATAACCTTACATCCAGATGTAGTGAAAGAGTGTATTCTCTAGATAGTAGAAGAAACACAATTCTAGGGGTAATTTGAACCTTTCCACACTGGAACAAAGTCCAGGGGCACTTTCTTACTTTGTGCTTTGCACCAGGTTTCAAGGAGTAAAGTGCACAGAGAGATTCACATTCAAATACTGCTGATGTCAGGGTTGGTTCAAAGTGTTGGCATCTAGGCAATCCTTAAGCTTTATACCCTCCTTGGCTGTCAAAATTGATAGTTTAGCTTTGAATGCCCTACTCTTTGCTCCCCTCCCTTCCCCCAAGAAGTTGCCGCCCTAGGCATCCACCTAGTTTGCCTAATGGTTGGGGCGGCCCTGAGTAGGACAAAGTATCCACTGATATTGACTTCAGTTGTTTGTATGGGTAGATTTTCTTCAGAAAATAATACACATAAAATTGAAAATGCAACCTTCACATGCTCTTTTCCAAAACACATCCCTGGGAATGCTACTTCTAAAGATGGGCCGTAGCGGAGCAGCGCACGTACTTTTCACCATATCTTTAGACAGACGACTTCTGTGCATGTCGCAGGACCCCATGATGTTCTGAAGCCCTGCCCCTAATCTGGCACAGCAGAGGATGGATCTGCCCATCAGTCACTGGTCATAGGATGTTCTTTACTCCTAATTAATCTTATTAATCACAGCAATTTAGAAATGCAAAATAAATTAAAGTAATGCAGAAACAAACTTAAACAATCTAATATCCCCGCAATCTCCCCTACCCTTTCCCTTTCCCTTTCCCTTTCCCAGGATCTCATTTCCGGTTTCTGTTTCTTCACTCTCCCTGCCTTCTTCCCTGCACTTCTACAGCTTTCTTTTTCCATCTTTTTTCTCCATTCTCTTATCTGACTTTTTATCTAGCTGTAGCTAGATTTTATTCCTCCTTTCCCCCTCTCCAGTCCTCGGTCACTCTCTTTTCACCATCACCTACTTACCAGCTTTCAGTTCTACGCTTACCTCCCTAGTCCTCCCATTCCCAATCTGTCTCTCATTCCTTCACCAGCATCCTATCCCCTCTTCTGCCTTTCATCCACTTTCTAGTCCCCCAGTTCTGCTCTCTTTATTCATCCCCTCTCCACCCTCATCTATTTTTGCTTTTCATACCCTCACCAAGCCCAGAATCCTTCCCTGTCACACATCCCCTCTCCATCTCTAGTCCCTTCTTGTGTCTTACCTCCTTATTCAAGTTCCAATTCTCCATTTACCTCCACTTACTCTCTCTCACTTCCTTCAAGGACCTGTTCTTTCCTTTCTCTCTCATTCTCTTCAAAGACCTCTGCCTCTTTCTCCCCTTTTCCCAGTATTCATAGCACCTGCCTCTTTCCCCTTCGCCCAGCTTCTATCACCTATCTCTTTCTCTGATATTCATTTACTGCCTTTCCTCCTCCTTACCGCAAGCATCCATTCCTCTACCTCTCCATCTCTACCTTCTCCTACATATGCCCCTGCTTCTTCTCCCACCCTACAGTATCAGAACTCCTCTTCATTATTCTCCCTCATCATCAGCCCTCTTCTCCCACTTCAATCCACCAGCATCTGCAGCCCCTTTTCCCAGCTCAGTTCCGGCATCAGCAAATAGTCCCATTATCCCTATCCCAGAATCAGAACTTTCTCCTAAAACAGCTACCTTTTCTCAACTCAACCCCCAGCATTTGCCAGTGTCAGCCCCCTTCTCCCATTACCAGCCACCATATCAGCCCCAGCCTTTTCTCCCCAGGACCAGAGTTTGCCAGCATCAATTCTCTTCTCCCATTTCCTGTGTCAGCCCTCAGTATTAGATCCTTCTTCCTTTCTCCCCCTCTAATCCAGCATCTCCCATCTGTGTCCCTGTTCCCCTCTGCCCCATGTTCAGCATTTGCCCTCTTTCTTCCCTTCCCCTCCCCCATGTCCAGCATCACTCCTGTCTTCCTCCACCAATCCTGCTATCCAGCATTTCTCCTTCTCTTTCTTCCATACCCCTCCACTGATCAGGGTCATCTCCACCATTAGGCAGTCTAGATATCTGCCTACGATGGTAAATATTTGGGGGCAGCCCCTGTTCCAATGCTGGCATGACAATTTTCAATAGCCCTAAATCAAAGCAAAATGGCTTGCATTGAGCCTTGAGCAGACATGTGCTCTCAAGGTCTAGTGCATCCCACCCCCCTCCCCAAACAGAAAGTTCAGAAAGGACAGGACATGCCTGCCTTGAGCATATGTATCTGCTGAAGGATGCACATGAGCAAGGCTGAGGGCTGTGGCATTAAAAACCGTGTTCAGGAAGGCGCACATAAGTAGTGTGGAGTAGAGGAAGGAATGATACTTAAGCAGAGAAAAGATCAGTAAAGAATACTACATGAGGCTAAAATCATTGAAAAGTGCTTTAACATCACAAAATAAGATACAAGCCATCAATCAGCTGGCAATTCCTGTACTCTCATACAGCTTTGGGATTTTAGACTGGCCTCTTAAAGATCTTGAAAAACTGGATGTGCGAACATGAAAACTTCTCCATGCCCATAAGATAATTTACAAGAATCAGTGTATGCCGATACTGTACATCCCTAGAGCTGAAGGTCTCATAGAGATTGATTATACCTACAGAGCTACTATCATAGGCCTCCAGGCGTACCTAATAGCATCATCGGATCCAAATAAGCAGAAAGTGCTGAAATATTAAAGTAAACATCCAGAATCTGTCTCCATCATCAAACTTGGACAAGCGCTCCAACAACTAGAAGGAATGAGTGAGAATCCACAAGCACACACACGGAAGGAAGCAACAACATTTGAAAAGCAAGAGAAAAAAAAACTTCAAAGAATTAGATCAGCAAACTAGGAAAAACAAGTGGCAAATGCACAAATGCAGTGGGAAATACAGAGTGTTACTCCAAGAACCATTTCTTGATCAAGAACAGACACATGAATGGTTAAGGAGAGGTGAACTGAAACCAAAAAATGACAGATGGATAGTTGTTGCCCAGGACAGCAGATTGCGGACGAGATGGTTTACAACGAGCATTGAAAAAACGGGCAAAAATGACATATGTCAATTCTGTAAGAAAGACCTGGAAAAAGTGACTCACCTCATAGCTGGCTGTGAATGTCTGATCAAAAACAAAAGTTCCCAATAGCGCCAGTATTCCAAAAAATATCAACAGTCAAAAGAATACCGCTAATCCCTAACTGCAATCACCATCAAATTTTTGTCGGGTATAAACCACAAGGCGAAGAGGAAACCCCTCTACACCTCACGCAGTACATGCCCCTTTTTTTATTTTATTTTCTATTAAACATTGTCCATGATTTCACTCAAAACTTCAAAACTTGAAACAAATCCACATTTATCTGCTCAGGCACGACGCGCACGTTTCGAAGCAACAAGCTTCTGCTTCAAGTGTCCCCAATGAGAAGGCAGTGTGTCCAGCCTTTCAAACTTCCCAAAAAACGTCGAAACTATGGCGGGTGACGTCAGGGATTACAAGTCACAGATAGGCCAATTATAGGAACGCCCATACTAGGCAAGCCAATCACATGGAACAGGGAAACCCCACATCACAGGGCTGGTGAGATCTGCAACGTTTTGTGATCGACTGATTGTGCCAGACAGCAGATTGGGATCTCATGAAGTTTGCGCCAATTGCAAACACTGCGCTTCCGCTATAACTGGTTCTGTTTGGTCTGATCCCTTAACGGGCAGAGTTTTCTACCGCCGATGGCATACTACATGTGCTTCTGGTTATGTAGTATATTTTTTAATCTGCCCTTGCTTGCAGCGATATGTGGGGAGTACTACT
The DNA here is from genome assembly GCA_033557465.1 of Ichthyophis bannanicus. Lineage (NCBI taxonomy): Eukaryota > Metazoa > Chordata > Amphibia > Gymnophiona > Ichthyophiidae > Ichthyophis > Ichthyophis bannanicus. The sequence goes on from CM066044.1 coordinate 33,674,118, forward strand.
CGTGCTGTACGGGTTCGATTGGGTGAGCATGCGTCACGTTTGCGTCAATCCATTTTGACAGCCCCGATGGTACAGCATTGTCTTGATTTTCATCATGAGTTTGAGCATCTTAAATGGACAGTGATTGATCATGTGCCGCAGGATCCAAGGGGGGAGATCGAACGGCTCACTTGAGAAATTTAGAACAGCGGTGGATCTTCACATTGAAATCAATTGCTCCTGCTGGATTAAATAAGGACATTGAGTGGTTGAATCTTTAAACGCTATCCAATCCGTGTAGGGGTTCCCCTGTGATGTGGGGTTTCCCTGTTCCATGTGATTGGCTTGCCTAGTATGGGCGTTCCTATAATTGGCCTATCTGTGACTTGTAATCCCTGACATCACCCGCCATAGTTTCGGCATTTTTTGGGAAGTTTGAAAGGCTGGACACACTACCTTCTCATTGGGGACACTTGAAGCAGAAGCTTGTCGCTTCGAAACGTGCGCGTCGTGCCTGAGCAGATAAGTGTGGATTTGTTTCAAGTTTTGAAGTTTTGAGTGAAATCATGGACAATGTTTAATAGAAAATAAAATAAAAAAGGGGCATGTACTGCGTGAGGTGTAGAGGGGTTTCCTCTTCGCCTTGCGGTTTATACCCGACAAAAATTTGATGGTGATTGCAGTTGGGGATTAGCGGTATTCTTTTGACTGTTGTGTGAATTTCTGATGGCAGAAAATTCTATACAGAAAGGTTCAACAAAGTAGCACACCTCATCCATTGGAAACTCTGTAAACACTACAACATCACTGTGCCTGAAAAACACTGGGATCATGACCTTAAGAGAATTACAAAGAATGAAGAGGTTATGATTACCTGGGAAACTCCCATTCCAACTAATAAAAAACTGAATGTGAGGAAGCTGGATAAAATGGTAAATGAGAACACTAGAACAGCATTGATTTAGAGGTGTCAGTTCCAAGTGACTACTCTGTGAATCATGTTGAAAGAGAGAAAATCTTCAAGTTTCAAGAAATACAGTCGGAGACCAAGAAAATGTGGCAAAAAGATAACAAATTATTTCCCATCGTGTTGGGTTCCATAGGCTTAATTAGAGGACTTTCCAAACACACTATGAAAAATTATCCATACACATAACTTCTTATGAACTCTAGAGAGAGGCTCTGTTTGGCATGATGCAAGTACTACGCCAAGCATTAGCAGTAACACTCCACATACTCTGGCTCAGAAGTGTGGTTCATGACTATATAGAAAGGGAAGGGCTTTCTTTTTTGTATTATGTGAGTTTCAGTTCATCAGTGTGGTTCTTTTTCAGTACTTTAGAATATAAGGAACATAAGGTATGCCATACTGGGTCAGACCAAGGTCCATCAAGCCTAGTATCCTGTTTCCAACAGTGGCCAATCCAAGTCACAAGTACCTGGCAGGTTCCCAAAAAGACACACAGGTTCCACAATGCTTGTATTGGGACAAGCAGTGCATTTCCCTGGTCCTCTTTAATAATAGTTTATGGATCTTTCCTCCAGGAATTTGTCCAAATCTTTTTTAAACCCAGCTACACTAACAGCTTTTACTACATCCTCTAGTAACGAATTCCAGAATTTGATTATGCGTTGAGTGAAAAAATGTTTTTTCTTATTAGTATTAAATTGTATACATTGTAGCTCATTGCATGTCCCCTAGTCTTTCTACTTTTTGATGGCATTATTAATCGATCTACGTTTACCCGGTTCACTCCAGTCATTAATTTATAGACTTCTATCATATCTCACCTCAGCTGTCTCTTTTCCAGATTGAAGAGCCCTAACCTTTTAAGCCTTTCCTCATAGGGGTATCCTTCCTTTATCATTTTGGTGGCTCTTTTCTGTACTTTTTCTAATTCCATTATATCCTTTTTAAGATACAGCAACCAGAATTGCACACAATATTCAATGTGCAGTCACACCATAGTACAATACAGAGGCATTACAATATCTTTTGCTTGATTCTCCATTCCTTTCCTTATGATTCCTAGCATTCTATTTGTTTTCTTGGCTGCTGCTGCACACTAGGAAGAGGATTTCAACATGTTATCCACGATGACGGCTAACTATTTTTCCTGGGTGGAACCTTGCATCGTGTAACCATAATTTGGATTGTTCTTTCCTAGTTTCATAACTTTGCATTTGTCCACATTAAATTTCATCTACCATTTGAAAATCCAGTCTTCCAATTTATCAAGGTCCTCTTGCAATTTTTCACAATCCTCTTGGGTTTTAACAATTTTGAATAATTTTGTGTCCATCTGCAAATTTGATTACCTCACTCATTATTCCCATTTCCAGGTCATTTATGAGTATGATAAAAAGTAGTGGACCCAGCAAAGATACCTAGGGTATGCCACTATTCACGTTTCTCCATTGGGAAAATTGGCCATTTAGCCCTACCCTTGCTTTCTATCTTTTAACCAGTCCCTGATCCACAATAGTACACTGCCTCCTATCCCATGACTTTTTAATTTCACCAAACATCTCTCACAAGGGCCTTGTCAAAGGCTTTCTGAAAATCCAAATGGCTTCCCTTCTTGTTGGTTCATGAAACAGCTGCTCCAAGAAGTAATGTTGTTGAGGGTGTTAAATGCCATTGAGTCGGTGTCGACTCACGGCGACCCTCTGGATAATTGACTTAAACTGTGTTCGGTCATCAGTCAGGCAGCTCATTGTTGATAGAGTGGCACCCATAGCTGCTGTTATTGTATCGATTCATCTCATTGCCGGCCGTCCTCTTTTGCATTGACCTTCTACCTTGCCAAGCATAATGTCTTTCTCTAAAGATCTTTCTCTTCGCATGAGGTGTCCAAAGTATGAAAGTCGAAGTCTTGTCATCTAAGCTTCTAAGGAAAGTTTAGGTTTGACCTCCTCTTGTACTAACTGGTTTGTTTTTCGGACAGACCATGATATATACAGTATTTGTTGCCAGCACCATAATTCAAAGGCATCAATTTTCTTCCTGTCTATCTTTTTTTTTCACTGTCCAACTTTCACATCCATATGATGTTATTGAAAATATTGGACAAGTCGAATCTTTGTATGGAGATAAATATCTCTGCTCTTGAGAATCTTGTCTAGGTCATTCTGCCAAAAAAACAATATGTTATCTGATTTCTTGACTGCTTGTTGCTTCATTATTGATAGTTGATCCAAGTACTGTAGGTTAAAGTTGTCAACTATTTCAATTTCTTCTCCATCAATAATGAACTTATCGATTTTGCCAGTTGTCAGGATCTTTGTCTTCTTAATGTTAAGGTGCAGACCCATTTTAAGACTATGTTCCTTGATCTTCAGAAGCAAATGTTTCAGATCATCTTCACTTTCAGCCAGTAATGTGGTATCATCAGCATAGCGAAGTTTGTTGATCAGTATTCCACCAATCTTCACACCTTGGTTATCTTCATACAGTCCTGCTTCTCTGATTATTTTTTCTGCATATAAATTAAAGAGGGAGAGGGAAAGAATGCAGCCTTGTTGTATACCTTTGCTGATTTTAAAGCATTCTGTTCCTCCTAGTTCTGTTAGAACTGTTGCTTCTTGATCAATGTAAAGATTGTGCAAGAGAACTATCAGGTGCTCTGGTATAACAATGCTTCTTAATGTGGCCCAGAGTTTCTCATGGTTTACACAGTCAATAGCCTTGCTATGGTAAATAAAACACATGGATATCCTCTTGACATTCTTTTGTCTTTTCAAGGATCCATCTCACATCCGCAATGATGTCTCTCATTCCTCGCCCTTTCCTGAACTCTGCTTGCACTTCAGGAAGTTCTTGTTCCAGGTATGGTTCTAGTCTCTGCTGAATGATCTTGAGTAGAATCTTGATGGCATGTGGGATCAGAGCATTTGTGCGATAATTTCAAGTCAGTTGGATCACCTTTCGTTAGAATTGGTATAAACACAGAGATTTTCCAGTCAGTTGGCCATAAATTTGTCTTCCAAATTTCCTGGCAGAGCCTTGTAAGTATGGTAACAACTTCATCCAATTGCTGTAATACTTCATTGGGAATGCCATCAATGCCTAGTGCTTTGTTCTTTGATAAGGCTTTCAATGCTGCTTCAATTTCTTCTTATTTATTTACAAGTTTTTATATACCGCCTCTTCTAGCAATCAGGGGTGGTTTACATAGAACATAACAAGAAACTTTACATAGAACAATAATTGAACTCATCAACTATCAACAGCTAATAAATAAAAGCTATATTACAACAACTATGTACAGGTAAGTGATTAGTACTGTATTGGTCATTCTTTCATTACCAATGGTTCCTGATCATATGGTACAGGTTGAAACGGCTGTTGGTCCACTTGATCTTTATGGTATAATGACTCTATATATTTTTTCTACCTTTTCTTGATCTTCTCAGCATCATTATCATGGATCCTTGAGCATCTTATTTATTTATTTATTATTTATTTACAGTCTCTTATATACCGCACTATTCAGCATCAGCACGGTTTACATGGAACAAAAATGCTCAGTACAGTTAACACGTATGAGTTTACAGATAACAGGGCAAAAAACTTGGATAACAGGGGTAAACTATTTACAAAACTTGCTACATAGAGTCATATGAACAGGAATTTCAAAGAAACATATGCACCACTAAGGGTTAGAGTATCTTTCTTGGCATGTTGTTGGGATACCATATATTTGCTTAGCGGATTGTATCATTGGACTCTATGGGGTGTCGTTGGGCTCTATGAGGTACTTGTTGAAAAGGTGGAATTTGAGGGCTTTCCTAAACTGTGTTAGGCTCTTAATAGCCCGGATACCTGGGGGTAGTGCATTCCAGCATCTTGGCGCACTGAGACTAAAAGCCCTATTGGCTGTAGATATAGTGCAATCTGTTAGTGCTTTCGGGACTTTTAGAGAGTTTATAGCCGTGGATCTTCTTGCTCTATTTGGAGATGTGGTATGGATGAGGGCAATTAAGGATTCAGAGGAGAGCTTGTTAACAGCTTTAAAAGTGAGTAATAAGGTCTTGAAAACGATTCTAGCCTGGATGGGTAGCCAATGTAACTGTATCAGCAGAGGCGTCACGTGGTCACTTCTGGAGGCTCCATGGATGACCCTTGCTGCCGCGTTCATGGCGAGCTGCAGCGGGTTCAAGGTGGATTGGGGCAGACCTTGTAGGATGGCATTGGCATAGTCAAAATGAGGTATGATCAACGCCTGGTAGATTGTCCTGAAATCATTTGGTTCCAGCATGGATCGTAAATGCCTAAGCGAGCGGATCTTGTAGTATACTGCTCTGACTGTGTTTCCTATGTGGGCCTTCATGTCCAGGCGTTGATCCAAAGTGACTCCCAGGTAATGTATTGAAGGTTTAGATTGTAACTCAGCTTCTTTTACTTTAAGATATTGTGGTGGGGTAAAGTTAGGGTTCCTCGTAATGAAGAGTACTTCCGTTTTCTTATGTTGTATTCGGAGGTTTTGGGAGAGAAGCCAGTCAGATATTGCAATGGAACAGCTCGTCAGTGGGGAGAGGTCCAAATGTTCAGTAGAGAAGGGTATGTAAAGCAGGACATCGTCAGCGTATAACATGCAGTCAACATTGAAGGACCGGATGATCTTGCAAATTGGCTGCATGTAAATGTTGAACAGTAGGGCAGAAAGGGAGGATCCTTGTGGGACTCCCTGGCTTTGGTGGAAGGGTTCTGAAGTTATCCCTCCAGAACGAACATGCTGCCATCTTCCGGACAGGTAAGATCTGCACCATTCAAGCGCTCTTCCATTAACGCCTTTCTCAATTAGTCGTCCTAAGAGAAGCTCATGACTTACTGAATCAAAAGCTGCAGCGATGTCCAGAAAGATGAGAGCAAATCCTTGACAGATGTCGTCAATGCCGGTGATTATCTTGCAGAAGAGAGTGGTAAGAAGAGTTTCCACTCCGTGGAATTCCCTAAAACCATGTTGGCAGGGGTCTAACGGTGCAGCGGCGTCGATGTGATCCTGTAATTGTCGTTGAACCTCTTTTTCAATGATCTTCACGAGTAGTGGTATGCTGGATATAGGTCTGTATGATTCTACCTTTTGGGGATCGAGCTTGCAGTTTTTAGCAGAGGTCTGATAGAGGTATGCTTAAGAGCTGAGGGGAATGAGCCGGTTGAGAAGGAGAGGTTCATTATTTTGGATAGTACTGGGCTGAAGTGACTGCGGAGCTCCTTAATCCAGAAGGCTGGGCATGGATCGGACTGGGATGTGGTGGTGTTAAGGGCCATAATAGTGTCTTCAATTCCTTTCTTGGTAGGGGTAGAGAATACGGTTAGGGCTGTTGGGCAATCTTGCTCTGGGGTGGTGGTTGTAGTAGAGGTTTTGATGTTCTGGCATATCTTGGATTGTGCGTAGGTTGCAAAATCTTGTGGGTGAATCTCAAATTGAGGCCCAGAGGTTGGTTCCTTTGATAGAGTCTTGACCAGGTCAAAAAGGTCATGTGGTTTATTAAGTGATCTCTTTAAGGTATCCGAGTAGTACTGTTTCATTGTTTCAGTGATTGCCTTGCGGTGCGCAGCCAGATGACAGTTGTATGCTGTCTGGTCATTTAAAGAATGAGATCGGCGCCAGCATTTCTCGAGTTTCCGTAATTGGGTAAGAGATATTCTAAGATCAGCTGTATACCATGGAGCGCTCGCTCTTTTCCCTGGGGGCTTGTTGGTTGGTGTGCGTAGGGCAATTGCGCTGAGGCAGTTGTTCCAGTGAGAAATTAGGTTGTCAAGGTTCAGGGTGGCTTCATTGATGAGTTGTTGAGTTTCCACAAGGATAAGATCTCTGTTTATTTATTTATTTATTTATTTAACAGGTTTTCTATACCGCCTTTTCCTTAAATCAAAGCGGTTACCAGACACAAGAAGGGAGAATAGAGACAGGGGGGCATACACTGACTAAACTAAAGAGTGAAGGTAAAATTGGGATACGCAACATCAAGGAACCGTTACAGTAAAACAAGTATATGCAGGCTATAATAATAGAGACTGTTAGATGTCTGTGCCATAGTACTCAGTGAAGAGTACAAATTTTCAGAGTTGTTTTCTGAACTCCTTTTAAATCATCCATGGATCGCACTCGGGAGGGAGAGAGTTCCATATAAGTTGGGGCCGATAAGGAAATTGCCCTTTGTGTAGTACATTTACACGCTTTTCTGAAAACTACTTGGGGTGCTGAGGGTGTTTGATGTAGTTATTCGTCTTGGCCTGTTGTTATTCTGGAGTAAGAGGTTATGAAGGCTAAAAGCAGAGCATTTATGTTGATCTTGAATATATTAATTACTATCTTGTATTTGACGCGCTGGCTTATTGGAAGCCAGTGGAGCTCTTTGAGAGTAGGGGTAATGTGATCTTGAGATGCTGAGCCAGCAATAATTCTGGCTGCCGTGTTCTGAGCCATCTGAAGAGGTTTAAGTGAGTGTTTTGAAAGACCGTAGTAGATAGGATTACAAAAGTCCAGAATAGGAGTTATTAAGGCTTGGCAGACAGACGGAAGTGGTCATATGAGAGTAAGGGCTTGAGGCGTCTAATCACTTTCATTCTGTAGTATGCAGACCTCACAGTTTTCTGATGTGTGACTGGAGGGTTAGACCTTTATCGAGTGTAATTCCAAGATATCTAACTTCATCCTTAAATGGTATTTTATTGTTGTTGTATTTAATGATAGTTGGGGGGTTTAAGTCGGTGTTTCGATTGACAATAAGCGCCTCTGTTTTATTGTAGTTTAAGGCAAGGTTATTGCATGTGAGCCAGGAAGACATGTTGTCAGGCAATTTGTGATCTTGCTGTAGTCGGGGTTAATGAGATCAATCGGTGTATAAATCATGATGTCATCTGCCATAAATCGTATAACTTATTTGATGGGCTGCCCTAATTGACAAATTGGCTGAATAAAATGTTGAATAGAAGGGAAAGAAAGCGCAGATCCCTGAGGTACTCCTTGCTTGAAATTTGAAGGCTGTGAAGGGTTTCCAATTTTAACCTGAAACTGCCTGTTTGTTAAATAAGAGTTAAACCAACTAAGGACAGTACCAGAAATACCGATACTTTCCAATCTTGATAGGAGGATAGTGTGGTCAACTGTGTCGAAAGCCGCTGAAAAATATCTAAGAAGATCAATAAAGATCCTTGCCTGTAATTGTCTATGGTCTGGGTGATATCATTGAAACAGATATAGCAGCAGTGTTTCAACTCCATGGTTGGGGCGAAAGCCATGTTGATGTAGATCGAGTGGGGCATGGTCGTCAACATGGTCTGGAGTTGTAGCGTACTGCTTTTTCTATTAATTTGGCTAGGAATGGTATGCTAGAGATTGGCCTATAAGCGCTGGATTGTTCTTATCCAGGTTTGTTTTTTGAGGATAGGCCTTATTGAGGCTAGTTTAAGTTGTTCGGGTATTATTCCTTGAGATAGGGATATGGATACGATATTGTGTATATAAACTGAGGAAGTTATGCTTGGGTGGCTTTGAGCCATTGAACTCAACTGGCAAGGATCAGTAGGGGCAGTGCTAGTATTGAGAGCAGAGATGATATCCGAAATCTGTTGGGTTGAAGGAGTGTGGAAACGTCCCAACTTGTTGTTAGTGTTGTGTTGTGTTGTGATGGAAGCAGTAGGTTCGGTATGTATTTGAGTCGGTATGTGACCTATTTCTCATGGAGAAAGTTTGCAAAGGTTTGAGGGTTGATTTGTATGTCTTTGTCAGGACTTGGTTCTTTAGTTAGGTCTTTTACTATCTCAAAGAGTTCTCTGGGTTTATTGTAGGCTTTCAGAATGGTGTTTGTATGGCTTGAAACATCGAGAGGGCGGGCTTGCGGTGTTGCTTGGTATCTTGTTGCACTTTGAATGGGCTTTGTGCGAAGGAATCTGGAGGATGATCACTTCGTGATCTGACCAAGGAACAGAAGTTATGGACATTATGGGATCCTGAGATGAGTTAAGAGATATCTGCGGGGCGAAAACTAAGTCCAGGATATTTCCCTTAATATTAGTAGGTTCCTTAACTAGTTGCTTGAAGCCAAGATTTGTAAGGGCATTAAGGAAGGATGACGCTTGATTGTCTTGTAGCGTAGGCAGGTTGAAGTCACCTAGGATCCAATTTGGGATGCTTGGGTTATGAGAGTTGGAGGCGAGATCAATGATAGCAGCGAGATCATCCGGAGAAGCTGAGGGTGCTCTGTAAAGCAAGTTGATTGAGCAGCGTTTGTTGGAAATGGTGACGGTCTCCAGGTGATTTGTGTTGGTGGAGTCCACCGTCTGGAAATGGAGGTCTGTCCTGGTGAGGATGAGCACATCTCCTCCTCTTTTGTCTTGTCTATGACGTGTATGTACTGTGAAATTCAGGGGGAGGAGCTGGTTGAGTATGACGTTGTCTTCGGCGGATAGCCACGTCTCTGTGACCATGAGTATATCAAGGTCGTGGAGGGAGATTATGTCAGTGACAACTGGCCACTTCTTCCGGATTGAACGGGCATTGATGAGGGCACATTTTAGGCTATGAGGGTAGGGGTTTTCAACGTGTTTGGATTTCATAGAGAGTGTTGGAGTGCAATGTGTAACAGATGGGGGTGGTGTGAGCGTGTGTCCCAATTTATGTTGTTACAGGATGCACCAGTCCATCTCCTTCCATGGCTCTGTAATATTTGGATCTGGTTGGAGGAAGGGGTTAAGGCAAGAGAGCTGGAAAACCAACTAGAAAGGATGATATAACATCCGACTATGGCGGTAAAGGGGGAACCCATCTTGGTAGGGCGCTATGTGATTGTGAATGGGTAGCTAAGGGCAGACCACCAGGAAATTATTAATGGGACTCTTGGTCTGTTAACTGACGGCAGGTGCAAAGGAGGAGATAAAGGACAGATGCTAGTCAGCAGTCCTAAGTTATAATGGGTACACAATTCAATTGCTGAGAGGTGCATTCCAATTCAAGACTGGAATTTTTTTCTTTAACTCTTGTAGCTTTAGGAGAGCCAATCCTTTTCTTCTTCAGATAGTTTCTATTTCCTTGCATGCATCATTGTAGTACTTATTCTTGCCTTTTCTTGCTGCATGTTGGAAATCTCTGTTGAGTTCTGCGCTTGCCTCTCTTTCTCCACTGGCTTTAGCTTCTCTGCATTTTTGGGCAATTTTCAGAGTTTCTTCAGTCATCCATTTTGGCCATTTTTTGCTTTTTCACCTTTTGTAGAGACTTCTCACTTTTTTCCAACACAACCTTCTTTATGTCATCCCATAACTCTTCTGGAACTCTGTCATTTGTATCTAAAGCAAGAAGCAATATATACACATATATGTATACTGCTATGGCCGTGACATGGAAGTATACTTATAGTTATTCGGCTGAATGTGTAAAGGGACTTTTCAGTGCCTCCTCTCTGCTACAGGGTGAGGGAGGGGGTGGATAGTGAGAATCCTGATTGGGAATCATACTTGAACCTATCTAAAAGATCAGTGAAATTGGAACTCCACAGTGCTACATTAGTAGACTACTGCTGCAAAGAGGTTATTCCTAGGAGTCTTAGGATGTTTGAAGAACCATGAATGTTTTTGGAGGATGAATCTTTTATATCTAAGTAGAACAGCATTTTTAATAAATGTGCCGTCAATTTAATGCTGCTACTAATTGAAATCACCAAAGAAAAGAATGTGGAAGTGAAATGTAATTTAAAGACTGAATTGCAAAAATTAAAATCTGCAAGTAATTTTGAAAATTGCCATACTGAGATACAAAAACAGGTAGACTGTTATAGGTCCGAGTTAAGAGCAATTAAGGTTAAAAAATTATTAAGAGATAAGAAAGAGATGAAAGAAGGCACTATACATAACTGGCCAGGATACCCACCTCTATCATTGCAAGGTTGGTGTTGACCTATCAGAAAGTCCTCTCTCTAGTGGCAATGATGATCAACATTAGGGCCTCTTTTTTTAGGAAAATAGTACTGAGTGAAAGCAAAAATTGGAATGCTCGAGGTCAAATGCAAGAAATGGGGCAAGAACTGCTCACCCGCTCCCAGCTCCAGCAATATCAACAATATCAACAGTAGTTAATCGGTCATCAAAAGAAATGTCTGCTGCTCAAGTGTCATTGCTGTCTAAAGGATTATCCTATGTACCAGGTCCATTTTATGACGCGTTTCAGAGTCGAGTCACTATTGAGCAGTTCATGAGAACTTTGCAATTAAAGACAGCAGACAGTCTGGTGTAGACTCTTCCACAGATCGTAAAAAATCAAAGTGGATGCCTCCCGGTTCTCTTAACCTTTAAAAATGTAGTCTTGCCTGATATTATCGAGTTGGAAAATCAAGGTTTAAAAAAGCCCCGAATTTATCTAAAGATAAAAAGCAAGCTCTCTGTGAATTACAGCAAGATAACTCACTTGTCGTTAAGCGTGCTGACAAGGGGGGCTCTATTGTTGTGATGGACTAGAGTAGCTACAATGCTGAGGTTCAGAGACAATTGGTGAATACTCTACATTATAAAAAATTGATCAGCGATCCCACTCTGGAATTGCAAAAGGCAATTAGGGCACTTATTAGTACGGCTTTTGAGATGGGTTTTCTAACAGAGAAGGAGCAAGAATTTTTGAACTCCACCTTTCCAAGAACACCAGTACTTCGCATCTTACCAAAGATCCACAAGACATTACAAAATCCACCTGGATGGCCCATTCTGTCCAGTAACGACTCTTTGTTTAAGTATGTTGGCAAATATTTTGATTAATTCCTCAAATATGAGGTCCCTTTGATTAAATCATATGTAAAGGATACTACCCACTTTCTGCAGATACTTGAAGGAGCGTCTGATGCCAAGCAAGTACAATGGCTTGTGATTATGGATGTGAATTCCCTTTACACTTCGATTCCACAGAACAAAGCCCTTGAAGAAATGCAGCAAGTTTGGGATAGACAAAGTAGACCACAAAGAGTGCCAACCTATTTTTTATTGCAATTGACTCAGATAGCCTTAAAAACAATTTTTTTTCTTGTATCAGGGAGAGTTTTTTCTGCTAACTTCAGGGACAGCGATGAGTGCAACATATGCTCCCTCATTGGCTAATCTTTATATGCAGGCTTATGAAGAGTTATGGGTTTATTGCTCCCCATTTGCTGATCATGTAGTGGAGTGGCATCGATATATAGATGACGGGCCCAATATTGGACCGCTACCTGGTTAGCAGCTGTGGCTAGCACCAGGCAAGCCAACATCTCACCTAGTTTCAGCCATGGAGGGCTAACTGGGAAGCAGTACAATATCACCGCTACCCAGTTATCGGGATTCCCCATTGTTGCACCCTGGAATGCCGCTAACATGCCTCGATGCTACCCCAATAGTAGCGGGGCATGTAGGGGGCATAGTCAGCAATATTCAATGGCACTAATCAAGTAAGTGCCGTTGAATATTCCCAGTTAAGGCTGTAAACCATATAAATGCCTTTCGAATATTGGGCCCTACATTTTTATACTTTGGAGTGGTACAAGGATTCAAATGGATGCGTTTGTTCTGTATTTGAACTCCTGTAATTCTGCCATACAGTTTGAGATGAACTGTCATCAAACTACAATAACATTTCTGGATGTCGGTGTGACAAAGAGTGTGGATAGATTTGAAACTACAGTGTATTCAAAACCTTTGGATCGCAACACATTGTTGCGATATAATAGTTTTCATCTGATTTACCTTAAGAATAGTTTGTCCTATTCACAATTCTTGCATTTTCGACGGATCTGGTCTGCAATGACAGAATATCAAGTACAAGCCACCACTCTGTATGGTAAATTTGCCGAAATCCCTCTTCTAGTTCAGTTCCTGGATTGTAGCCCCTACCTCTATGCCCAGGGCATTCAAATCCCTTTCACTAGACTTTGATATTTCTCCCGTGCAGGACTGCCTACAAGCAGCTGGCCATTGACTCCTCCATCTCTACCTTGTTCTTAACATTACCAAATGTAAATTAGTTTAGAAACATAGAAACAAGACGGCAGAAAAAAGACTATATGGCCTATCTAGTCTGCCCTTCCATATCAACCACTACAACAGTCCCCTTTTCCCCGTTAGAGATCCTCTGTGTTTGTCCCATGCTTTTTTGAATTCAGATACTGTCCTCATCTCTACCACCTCCACTGTATTCCATGCAGCTACCACTCTTTCCATAAAGAAATATTTCCGCATATTACTCCTGAGTCTATCCCCTTTCACCCTCATCATATGTCCCCTCATAGCAGAGTTTGCTGTCAATCGAAAGAGGCTCTCCTCCTGTGCATTTATGCCATGGAAGTATTTAAATGTCTCAATAATATCACTTCTATCCCACTTTTCCTCTAAAGTATACATATTAAGATCCTTATGTCTGTCCTCATATGCTTTATAATGAAACCATTAACCATTTTAGTAGGTGAGCTCTCCAGATTTGCACACAATACTCCAAATGAGTTCGCACCAAAGACCTATGCAGAGGAACTATCACCTCCTTTCTTCTGCTGGCCATTCCTCTCCCTATGCGCCCAAGCATTCTTCTAGTTTTCGCTGTCGCCTTTTCTACCTGTTTAGCTACTTTAAGATCATCAGGCATAATCATGCCTAGGTCCCACTCTTCTTTTGTGGACAGAGGTACTTCACCCCCTATACTATATTGTTCCCTTGGACTGCATTTTTTAACATTAAATCTCAGCTGCCAAATTCTAGACCATTCTTGAAGCTTAGCTAGATTCCTCATCATGTTATTTACACCTTCCTGGGTGTCTACTCTATTGCAGATTTTTGTATCATCCACAAAGAAGCAAATCTTACCCGACAGCCCTTTTGCACTATCACTAACAAAGATGTTAAAAAGAATCAGACCAAGGACAGATCCCTGGGGCACACCACTGGTAACCTCCTTCTCCTCAGAGTGAGCTCCATTTACCTATAACCTTTGTCGCCTCCCACTCAACCAGTTTCTAACCAAAGCAGTAATTTTAGGGCCAGTCCCTAGACTGCTCAGTTTGTTTATAAGTCGTCTGTGAGGAACGGTGTCAAAAGCTTTACTGAAATATAAATACACCACATCTAGGGCTCTCCCTCAGTCCAACACCTGGTTACCTAGTCAAAGAAATCAATCAGATTTGTCTGACAAGACCTGCCTCTGGTAAATCCATGCTGCCTGAGATTCTTAATCTGTTGGACTCCAGAAACTTCACTATTTTCTCTTTCAGCAGTGCTTCCAATAATTTACTCAGCACCAAGGTTAAACTAACCGGCCTGTAATTTTCAACCACATCCTTATTTACGCTTTTGTATAAAGGGACCACATGTGCCTCTCTGCACTCCTGACTCCAACAAGGCATTGAAAAGGTCAGTCAGTGGAGCTGCTAGCACGTTCCCAAGTTCCCTCAGTATTCTTGGGTGTATCCCAATCTGGTCCCATCGCTTTGTCTACTTTAAGATTAGCTAGTTTCTCACGAACACAGTCTTCTGAAAATTGTTCAAGATGCCCCTCGCTTCTGTTCCTGTTTGTGGGTGTTTTCTGAGGTCCTGCTCTTGGTTCTTCATCTGTGAACACAGAATAGAAATATTTGTTAAGCAATTCCGCTTTATCCTCATCAGCTTCTACATATTCCTCCCCTTCACCCTTGAGTCTGAGAATATCACTTTTACCCTTCCTCTGCTCAGTAACATATCTGAAAAATGTCTTATCCCCCCACTTTATTGCATTGGCTATTTCCTCCTCTTTTTAATCTTTGCTTTCCTAACTACTTTGGCCTCCCTCTTTTCATCACCTTTTCAGCTACTTCTTTTGAAAACCATAGCGGTCTCCTTTTCCTTTTACCTTTATTTACCATTTTTACAAAAAGGTTGGTTGCCCTTAAAATATCCCTTTTGAGTTTTGCCCACTGTTCTTTTACATCCCCCAGCTGTTTCCTGCTAATAACTCCTTGAGGTATTGGCCCATCTTGGCAAAGTTAGTTTTCCTAAAAGACCCTCACTTTTGAATGGATTTTATCAGCCCTAATCCTAATACAGAACCACACCATCTGGTGATCACCGGATGAGAGATGATTTCCTACTATAACATCAGAAACACTTTCACCATTGGTAAGCTTCCCCTCCCCTGGTGTGCACCAGCCCCTTCTTCCTCTTCATTTTATGGGTTCTCTCTCCTTCTGAGACTTGGTCCAGATGTTAAGTCTTAGGCGGGATGCTGCCCTTAATTAGGTAAATGCTGTGGTTAGGGGTCCTTCTTTGCCCTCCATCGCATTCTTGACACTCATTCCACCTTCACCTTCTCACATCTTAAGCTTCTCATTCTCTATCTCGTTATCACACTAACATTCGCCACCTTGGTCTTCCCATCTATGCTATCCAACGCCTACATCTAATTCAGTTCACTTCTGACAAGTTTCTGTTCTGTGTCCATCGCTATGAACATGTCTCCTATTTATCTCTCTCCACTGGCTCCCGGCTTCTGCGTGCCTCATATTTAAAATTCTTATCTTGCTTCACCAAGCTCAGATCAGGCCTTAACTGAGACTCCTCCAGCCCTGCTCCTTTAAAAGGACAGTGGCACGGCCCTAATCCAAGACCTCCTGAAGCTCCGATACCGGAACCGCAGTTCAGCACCAGCCTCAGATCCCAGCTGCAAATATTGCGGCTCACCCAGCAGACCAGCTGGGCTCGGGAATAGCCATGAACTGCAGTTGTGCCTGATCCTTCCATCAGCCCTCGCCGTCCTATGAGAAAGGCAGAGCAGGGCCCAGTGACTGCCACGGTTCCTGGCTCACCTAAGGCCTCCACTCAGATCCCAGTGTGGCTCCTGGCTCACTAAAACTAAATTTAAAATGCTGCAGAGCCTTGTTCTGGCTGTGCACACAACCAGAAGAACAGCCGCGGCTCTACTCAATGTATTTTAAAAAAAAAGTTTCCCAGACCTCTCAAAACTGGAGCCGCCCCTCACAAAGCACAGCAACAACGAGATCAGGTATTCTTTTTTATTTCCATTTTTTTTCTGGCTATATGAAGTCATTGCTACTCCGCTGGTCCTGGAGAGGGGCCGCGGAAGCAGGATGGGAGCAGGGGGTGCAAGGAGTGAGAATGTAAGTGAGTTATTATAAAAAAAAAACCCAAAAAACAGAGACAAGACCAAGAGGCAAAAAAGTCACAACACTGAGCCAGAGACACCAAAGGTTGGAGAACTATTTTAATTTTAGGAAGAGAATATTCATTAAACAATTTGAAGAATCAAATCTGGGGACCCAATGTCAATTATATAGATATATCTCACAGAGAAAATGTTTATGTTATTAAAGAAACTAAATTTGATTATTAATTTGGCTCTTTCTGGTATCTATTGTTCTTTCCTCCAGGTTTAAATAAGATTTTGTGCTAAGAAAAATTAATGTTTCTTAGGTGTCAGAAAATTTTGTATACATTAATACTTGGTGGTTGAAAACGTCCCTGGTTCTTTATAAGAAAATGGGCAAGTATAGCACAAGACTCCCCTGCCTGTCCTCTGCAGTTTCTGTCTCGGACTGTCTGTCACGGAGTGGGTAGAGGTGCCAACTCACGGGCCCCCCCCCCCCCCAATTCTGAGGTGGGCCAGAAGGGGTGTTCCAGATTGCTCTCCAGTACGGCCTGCTCAAGGGAGACACTCAGAAACAAAGCAATTCTAAAGACCTGGATGATATTAATTAATGAATTTGTGAATGTGGGCACTATAATAGTATCCCAGAACAAATTAGAAAGTGAAATTTCTCCCTTTTGCTTTTATAGTTTGCAGACACATGAAGACTGAGACGTTATTCTATAGAACTTATGCCATCCCTCTCCTCAGCTCAGTGAAGATCTGAAAGCAAACAACCTACTTTATTCTACTGTTATTGTGTTCCATGAATTTCATGCAGACACAGACTGATTGACTGGGACCCAGCTGTTCTTCAGTCTTAGCATTACCCCCATGCATGTGCTTACTATAGGCACACTGTGGCCTTAAGTCATGTATTTCTATGTTAGCTTTACAGTAAGGAGGTCTTCTACTAAAGTACGTTATGTCTTTGCACCTATCGTGGGTGTTTTGCAGGAAATCCCGCTCGGTAGGTGCAAAGCCTGTGTGTAAATGCAAGGAGGCATGCTCTACATTTAGCGCACAGGGCTAACAAATAGCATAGGGACTCGTAAATCCTGCTTTGGCAGGAAGCACGGGAGCACGCATGGTCCCTGCAAAGGGGCCCACCAACTGCGGGTAATTCAAGCCCCTCTCCCCAAAACACTCCCACAGCCTCCTCCCGGCACTTACTTGCTGCCCAACCAGGTCATCCCTGGTAGTCTAGAGATGATCGGGGCAGGAGCAATCCCCCTCCACTCCTACCCCAGCTCGGCAGTCTTCCAAATGGTGCTGGGATCACCCTGTGCTAGTCTCGGGGCATCACCACTAGGGGTCACAAGGTGACCCGGCACCATTTTGAAGACTTCCAGAGCCAGGACAGGAGCAGAGGGGGACCACTCCTCCCCCGATCACCTCTAGACAACCAGGGATGATCCGGTTAGGCACCAGGTAATTTCCAGGTAGGGGAGAGGGTGCAGGAATGTTTTGGGGGAGGGGGCTTGCATTCCCTGCAGTTCATGGGCTCCTTTTCAAGGCCTTCGTGGCCCTGTAAAGGGGTTCTGATTGGGGGAGGGGAATCTTGAAAGGGACAGAAGTTACTGGGGGGTGAATGTGTTTGAGGAAACTTGATCAGGTGGGCAATAATGCGGGGGGGGGGGGGGCTGATCAGCAGCAGCCAGTGCTGTGGCTGAACTTACTGCCACTTCTTTGGATGGTGGTAATTGGAGCCGCACTAGCACCAGTCATGACAGCTAGCGCGCAGCATTGTGGAACGCACTAAATGTCACCGGCTGATATGCCCCCTTTGGGCCCTGATCCCACCCTCCTTCAGCAAGTGCAGACAGCGCTGGTTTTGGACCACACTTTCTGCACTTGCCCTTCGGAAGCATTTACCACAGGAATTTGATGCATGTTAACTCTGCGGTAAGCACTTACCTGCCTTCTCCTATTCTGGATTATTTTGGGACTATGCATGTTGGTCATGGGAAGGGAGGAAGGACTGGGTATGACTAGAAAGGGGATCCGGCATGTTTAGCAACCCAAAACAGTGGAATACAATAGAAGATCTGCCTTGAACAAAGAGTGATGTGCTAGTGGAGTGGAGGAGTGGTCTAATGGTTAGAGTAGTGGCCTAGACTCATGGATGCCAGGGTTTGAGCCCTAGTATTGCTCCTTGTGATCTTGGGCAAGTCACTTAATCCTCCATTGCCTCAGGTACAAACAGAGATTGTAAGCCCTCCAGGGACAGGAAAATGCCTGCCATATCTGAATATAACTGACCTTGAACTTCTGAGAAAAAGTGTCAGCTAAATTCAATATGGCTGGGATATATCTTTAGCAGTGAGGACAGGAATAACCTGGCATACTGGATTTTCTCCATAGTAACTGTTGGGGATGTGGCCAACATGTTCCCGACAGTTAATACGTGGATACGTATTCTAGCACACAGCATTGTCACCGTGGGTGTACTTAGAGCCACCCACTGAAGTGGCATTAGCTGAGCCAGTGCTAATGACAACATTGGCAGCACGTGATATGGCCCCCCCCCCCCCAATGCTAACTCTGCCCACCTTTTACCCCATCCTGCCCATTCATCATCCTAATGTGTAAGTGACAGATAGGGCGCAAATCAGCATGCCCTGCGGTAGCAGTTATGAGGTGGGGGGCTGATAAGTCTCTGGCCTTGCAACAAAACAAATAAAGCAAACTGCAGAGAGATCATTCGGACCTCTGGAACTGAAGTGTGCCCGTAGCTTTCTGTTTCGTTCCAAGGCCAGAGACTTATCAGCCACCTCCTCATACCACTTGCCCTTGCATACTGTTACCGCATGTGAAAACATGCACTAACTGCTTAGGGCAGTTTGGTAAAAGGGCCCCTTGGATTGTAAGCGCTCTGAGGACAGAGAAATACCTAGTGTAGCTGAATGGGATTTGCCTTGAGCTACCAGCGGAAAGGTGTGAGCAAGATAAAATAGATATTCAGCACTGGTCACAGTCTGGAAACCGGCAGTGAATATCTGGCTTCTTTTAGCCACATCGGCCAGCATTTAAGAAAATACGCTGATTGCCATGACTCATTGTTGAGCTGAAAATCTTTCTATAGAGAGGTCCATGGGTTGTAAGTGGATATTAACTCAGGCTACCAGAAGAATCATCTGAAATCAAGTCTTCAACAAGAGAAATTGCCACTTCACATGTACACCCAAAGACATTGAAATGGTCAGGATCAAAAAAAATACTGTGAGTGCTATGGTGATTATCCCACATTTAGCAGGGAATATTCATGGAGAACTTGTACTCATATCTATCGCCTATTGGTGCTTGGTAGGAAATTTCTATCTGTGAACTTTGGTGGGTCTTTGTACAATTAAACCTAAAAAAGGATTTTTCTTTGAAGTGAAAATAAAGTTTACAGAAACTAGATTTAACCAGAAAATAAACTTAACCAGCAGGGCAACTTTGGGAGAATTTAGTTGAAACAAACAGATTTATTTATTTATTCATTGGGATATGGGTTCTCAACCCAGTCCTCAGGACACACCTAGCCAGTCAGATCTACAAGACTTAAGAACATAAGAAATGCCATACTGGGTCAGACCAAGGTCCATCAAGCCCAGTATCCTGTTTCCAACAGTGGCCAATCCAAGTCACACAAGTACCTGTCAGGTACCCACAGTCCACAGCTTCCACAATGACAACTATGATGAATATGCATGAGAGAGATTTGCATATATTGGAGGCAACGGGCATGCAAATCTCACTCATCCAAATCTTACTCATGCATATTCATTGTAGTTATCCTGGTTAGGTGCGTCCCGAGTACTGAGTTGAGAATCCCTACATTTAGGGATGTTGTTGTTAAGTGCCGTCGAGTCGGAGTCGACTCATGGCGACCCTCTGGATAGTGTGGTAAGGAGAGTGCAGCCCAGCCAGGAAAAAGTGAAGAGAAGAAGAATTTTTCCTCTTTGCGGGGGATGGGTGCACAGGATCACATAGTCCACAGCAGAAGCCCGGAGAGAAACCTAGAGGGCAGATCTAGTTGTAAGCCACGCCCACACTCCAGGTCAACCATAGATAGGAGTGGGAGGTACAGATGGGCAGGGCCAGGAAGGGAGTTGCCCTGCTCAATGTTTAAATTGGAGCAAACAAACACCAGAGATAGACATGGTTGGGGATACAGGGGGAGACACGGTTGGAGACACAGGGCGAAACACGGTTGGAGACACAGTTGCAGTGGCAGTGGCAGTTGCTGTCGGAGTTGCAGTCCAGGTCCAAGTGGGAGTTGCAGCTCAGGTTCCAGTCCAAGTTCCAGAAGGTCCTGAGAGAACAACCCGGTAGCCAAAGGACAAAGGAGCTTTGCAGCCAAAGGGAGCAGCAGAGAAAGGAACAGCTATAAAGGCAGCCAAAGAAGGTACAAAGGAAGCCACAATAGTTAGCACAGAAGCCACAGAGGACATAGGGAAGGTTCTTGGGAGAGAACCACCTACCCTGGCAAGAGAGCGGGAAAGTTTTACCAAAAGTCTCTGCCCTACTCTGAGGCAGAGGGAGTCCTGACTGGCCGAAGTTCCAACCAAGAGAATACTGCACCAAAACCCCAAGGTAGGAGAGGGGAGGCAATAAGGCCTTCAAAGTGTGTTTCCTGTTCTGACTCTGATGAAACTGTTGTACCCCAGTTAACACAGCGTAGAAAGAAATGTTTCACCAGGAAGGTTAAACAAGAACATCCCATAGGAGACCTGCCCAGAGAAGGGAGGGCAAGAAAGTGGGAGAGGTTGTTTGACCTGTTGAAAACTTTAAAACAGAAAGTTCCTGAGCGTTTCCAAGCAGAACCCTGCTACAGCTCAGCTGAGAGCATGGAGGTTGAAGCCAAAGAGGGTGATGTAACTTCCAGCGTTTCAGAGATGGAATGTGATGCATGCACTAAGGTGAATTAGTGTAAGCCAGAAACAGTTGAACCTTAAGAACGCTACTATAGGTGTGAAGGTAGTTCTGAAGCTGAAAGAAAGGAGAGAAGGAGTCATATAATTAAAAAGGGCCTAAGAGTCTTTCCTTCGAAGCTTATCGGCAGTAACTCAGTTGGGGTTGAACAGCTGAAACTGTTGGTGTTTGCAACGGCCTTGAATAAGCTGACAGCCTGTTTGAAGAGTTTTAAAAAGAAGGGCATATTCCTTCATGTGCAGAAACGTTAAACAGTAAAAGACTGGGGCAGAAGCTTGTATGGTTGAATTCGCTGTTACTCTGTTTTGGACATTTGTTTATGGGAGAAGTTATCCGTTATTTTTCTTTTGTCTGGAGAATAAATCTGCTTGAAGAATTTGTATCCACTTACCAGCAAGGAAGCTGAATAAATTCCTGTGCGCTTTGATAAACCACTTGGCTCATTATTCCTCACACAACTACAAGCTTAGGAAAAGATAAGAGGTGGCTACCCGTCCCTACTAGGCGGCCGCCTGGTAGGGGCTCGAGCGCCACAATAGCTATCCTAAATTGTGTTCGGTCTTCAGTCAGGCGGCTCATTGTTGACAGACTGGTACCCGTAGCTGCTGTTATTGTATCGATCCATCTCATTGCTGGCCTTCCTCTTTTGCGTTGACCTTCTATCTTGCCAAGCATGATGTCTTTCTCTAATGATCTCTCTCTCCGCATGATGTATCCAAAGTATGAAAGTCGAAGTCTTGTCATCTGAGCTTCTAAAGAAAGCTTAGGTTTGATCTCCACTAGTACAGACTGGTTTGTTCTTCGGGCAGTTCATGGTATACACAGTATTCGCCGCCAGCACCATAATTCAAAGGCATCAATTTTTTCATTTAGGGATATCAAGGCACATTTTACAAAAGATATCCAAGTGCAATCTGGGACGTCAAAGTCAGAACATCTGAAAAAAAGCAGGCACTGCGCAAGTTCAGGCACGATTTCAGAAATGTGGATGCGCCCGATAGAAACGTCTATGGAGACATCTGCATAGACATGCCCAGGATAGCATTCCAAAAACGGGGATGTCTAATAGCCTAATGGTTAACGTAGTGGGTTAAGATCAGTATGGCAGGGGTTCAAAACCTCAGTGAGGGCCTTAGGCTAGTCACTTAATTCACCACATGGTGTGCTTCAGTATTAGGGCTGAAAAAGTCCATTCAAAATCAAGGGCCTAAGATTTTAGGAAAACTAACTTTGCCAAGATGGGCCAGTACTTCAAGGAGTCGTTAGCAGGATGGTATCAACTAGGGGATGAAGAAAAACAGTGGGCAAAACTCAAGGGGATATTTTAAGGGCAACCAACCTTTTTGTTAGAAAGGTAAACAAAGGTAAAAGGAAAAGGAGGCAGCTTTGGCTGTCAAATGAAGTAGCTCAAAAGATGAAGATAAAGAGGGAGGCCTTCATGAAATACAAGAGATCACAGAGAGATGAAGACAGGCATCTATATTTGGAAAAAGCTAGCGAAGTAGTCAGGAAAGCAAAGATACAATAAAAAGAAGAAATAAATTGCGGGCATAAGACATTTTTCAGATATGTTAGTGAGAAGAGGAAGGGCAAAAGTGGTGTGGTCAGACTCAAAGGTGAAGGGGAGGAATATGTAGAAGCTGATGAGGATAAAGTTGAATTGCTTAACAAATAATATTTCTGTTCTGTGTTCACAGATGAAGAACCAGGAGCAGGACCTCAGAAAATACCTACAAATAGGAACAGAAGCAACAGGGATTTTGAATGATTTTCAGAAGACTGTGTTCGTGTGGAACTAGCTAAACTAAAAGTAGACAAAGCAATGGGACTGGATGGGATACACCCTAGAATACTAAGGGAACTTGGGGATGTTCTAGTGGCTCAACTGACTGACCTTTTCAATGCCTCATTGGAGTCGGGAGTGGTGCCAAAGGACTGGAGAGAGGCTCATGTGGTGCTTTTACACAAAAGCGGAAGTAAGGATGTGGTTGAAAACTACAAGCTGGTTAGTTTAACTTCGGTGGTGAGTAAATTATTGGAAGCGCTGCTCAAAGAGAAAATAGTGAGCTTTCTGGAGTCTAAAGGATTACAGGATCGGAGGCAGCATGGATTCACCAGAGGCAGGTCTTCTCAGACCAATCTGATTGATTTCTTTGACTAGGTGAGCAGGGAGTTGGACCAAGGGAGAGCCCTAGATGTGGTGTATTTAGATTTCAGTAAAGCCTTTGACACCATTCCACACATGTGACTTATAAACAAGCTAACCATCTCAGGGATGGACCCTAACATTACTGATTGGGTTAGAACTTGGTTGAGTTGGAGACAACAAAGGGTATAGGTAAATGGAGCTCACTCTGAGGAGAGGGAGGTTACCAGTGGTATGCTGCAGGGATCTGTCCTTGATCCAATTCTTTTTAAGATCTTTGTTAGTGATATTGCGGAAGGGCTGTCGGGTAAGGTTCGCCCCTTTGCGGATGATACCAAAATGTGCAATAGAGTAGACACCTAGGAAAGAGTAGATAACATGATGAGGGATCTAGCTAAGCTTGAAAAATGGTCTAGAATTTGGCAGCTGAGATTTAATGCTAAAAAATGCAGGGTCATGCATTTGGGCTGAAGAAATCCAAGGGAGCGATACAGTGTAGGGAGTGAAGTACTTCTGACCGCAAAAGAAGAGCAGGACCTGGATGTGATTGTGTCCGATGATCTTAAAGTAACTAAACCGATAGAAAAGGCGACAGTAAAAGCTAGAAGAATGCTCGGGTGCATAGGGAGAGCAATGGCCAGCAGAAGAAAGGAGGTGATAGTGCCTCTATATAGGTCTTTGTTGCGACCTCATTTGGAGCATTGTGTGCAATTCTGGAGATCACACTTTCAAAAGGCTATAAATAAGTTGGAGTCGGTGCAGAGGGTAGCTACTAAAATGGTTA
The DNA here is from genome assembly GCA_033557465.1 of Ichthyophis bannanicus. Classification (NCBI taxonomy): domain Eukaryota; kingdom Metazoa; phylum Chordata; class Amphibia; order Gymnophiona; family Ichthyophiidae; genus Ichthyophis; species Ichthyophis bannanicus. Next base: position 33,698,074 of record CM066044.1, read on the forward strand.
GTGGTCTTCGTTATAAAGCATATGAGGACAGATTTAAGGATCTTATAATGTACACTTTAGAGGAAAGGCGGGATAGAGGAGATATGATAGAGATGTTTAAATACCTCTATGGCATAAATGCACAGGAGGAGAGCCTCTTTCGATTGAAAGCAAGCTCTGCTATGAGGGGACGTAGGATGAGGGTGAAAGAGGACAGACTCTGGAATAATATGCGGAAATATTTCTTTATGGAAAGAGTGGTAGATTTGTGGAACAGTCTCCCAGTGGAGGTGGTAGAGATGAGGACAGTATCTGAATTCAAAAAAGCATGGGACAAACAGAGAGGATCTCTAACGGAAAAGAGGGGACTATTGTAATAGTTGATATGGAAGGGCAGACTAGATAGGTCATGTGGTCTTTTTCTGCCATCATGTTTCTAAGACCTGCCGCTTCTTTCTCTACAACATCAGCAAAATCTGCTCCTTCCTGTCTGAACACACCACCAAAACGCTTGTCCGCTCCTTAATCTCCTCTCGCCTCGACTATTGCAACATACTCCTTGCTGGTCTCCCCACGAGCCATCTCTTCCCCCTTCAATCCATACAAAATTATGCTGCTCGACTAATCTTCTGCCTGTCTCGCCATGCCCACATTATTCCTCTTCTCAAGTTGCTTCACTGGCTCCCCATCCAAGCCCACATCCAATTCAAACTCTTCCTGCTGACCTATAAATGTATTCACTCTACAGCCCCTCATTACCTCTCATCTCTTATCTCTCCCTACATCCCCACTCGTCAACTTTGCTCGCTAACAAATTACTTCTTTCTTGGCCTTTCACTCGCACTGCTAACTCCCGGCTTCGCTCCTTTCACCTCGCTGCACCCCACGCCTGGAACAGTTTACCTATGTCTATACACCAAGCACCCTCTCTGGCCCTCTTCAAATCCAGGTTAAAGATCCACCTCTTCACTATCACATTCAGATCCTGACTTCTATCCGTCATCTTAACCTAACCCTCACCTCATGACCAAACTGACCGAACACACTATCAAAATGCTTTTAGTGTGTAAAAAACATATTGTACTTTGCACTGATTGAATAATGCTCTGTATTGTTGTAACTAGATTGTAAGCTCGGACGAGCAAGCCTCCGACGAGCAGCGACTGTCTCTTGTATGTATGTCTGTACAGCGCTGCGTGCGTGGCGCTATATAAGTGTTGAATAGTAGTAATAGTAGTAGTAGTAATGTTGCTATCTTCACTGCATCCTGTGAATGTTTTAAGGCCACAACAATTACCTTCCTGATACCTTTTCATGCCTAGAGCTGGTTTGAACGTGGACCTTCCTGCAGATGTCCCTGACATCAAATGGGGATATCTAAGTTCATTGCACCTCCCCAGACATGCCTCCATCACGCCCCTTGCCTACTTAGACATCCATGCATTGGAGACACGTCTAAACATCATTTGTAAAATAACGCCGGAGACATCTCAGTGATTTTGTCGTCCACATGCACAGCTTTGGACATCCAAATCACAACTAAGACTTTTAAAATGACCCCCATCCTGAAAACAGCCTGCTGGCAGCTTTTGCGAATTAGGAATGAAAACCAAAGGGCTAGAAGATACTGCAGGAACCACTTGAGTCGCCATCTTTTAATCTCCAAGAACACAAAGGGAAGTGTTTACCAAGCTTCTCTAGTTGTTAATGTGCTTGAGTGTGCACTAATGGACCGCACTAACAGGAAACATGTGTTTGCTAAACAGACAGTGCAGGCTTAGTTCTGCTTAGCAGGCAAAGAGGAGGGAAATGAGCAAGGGAGGGCGGAGAATGGGTTTGGGCATGTCTGCACAGCAGAGTTAGTACAGTGGTTGACAGCATCCATTAGCCATTAATATTGTAGTTAGCATGGGTGCACGTAATGTCACCTCAATTGCCACCAGTGCACTTTAGGGTCCAAATCAGTGCGGTCTCTACTGGGACTCAACAGGTAGTGCACTACTATTTCAGGTTCCGTAGATTGACTTCTACTCTCAATGGGCAATACCTGTTTACTAGTACAGCTTAGTAAACACGCCCCAAAGAGTGAATGAGGAATTTTTCCCCAAACCCGGAGCAGCCTGTAGGTCTTCCAAAGCAGAAGATGGCAAATTCTCCTCTCTATGAGCAACAGCCTACTCCTGCTCTTTTCCAAATCCTCGCATTGTAGGGAAAATGGGAAGGGTTTTGCCTCTAGGCAATAAATTGTCTTCTGCAAACACTCCTTTACAGCACATGCTTCACTATTACACACACACCAGTGCTGTTGGCCATCAAAGAAAATCTCACAGCTGGTTTGGCCCTGACTAGTCTCTAGCCAGCCCCCCCCCCCCACCAAGCCAAACATCCATTGGATCAGTCACAACAGTGGTAGCAAAATCCACAGCCAGACTGAAAAGGGAAATGTATTAAAACTTGGGGAGAAGAGAGATGGAGGCTAGCCAGTCGTTCACACTGAGTGCCACATGTATGAATATCTCTCAGTTAGTGAGAGGCTGTATGTGTGCACTAGGTGCAAACATCTGGCTGTCAGAGAACACATCCGATGTCTGTAGGTTAGAGTAACAGACTTGGAGGAGCTGATTCAGACATAGAGAGATAGAGAGGAGACCTTCGGGAGCATAGAAAAGGCAGTACTGTGCTGTCTTGAAGGAGAAAGGTTATCTGGAAGGCCAGCCTAACTTTGGTCCTGTAGCTAGGACTATCCTCTCACACTGAAGATGGATTTCCAAGGGCTTATGCCTAAGAGGGAAGGGTAGGACCGTCATTATAGTTGGCAATTTGATCATTAGGAATGTAGATAGTTGGGTGGATGGTGAATATAAGAATTACTTCGTAACTTGCCTGCCTGGTGCAAAGATGGTAGATCTCATGCATCACCTAGATAGAGTTTTAGACAAAACTGAGGAAAGGCTAATCATCATGGTACATGATAGCACCAATGACATAGGAAGATCTGGGAGGGAGGTTCTGGAAACTAAATTAAGGGTTTTAGGTAAAGAGTTCAAATCCAGAATCTGCAGAGTGTGATTTCAAATGGCTGTACTTCCCTACTTGCCCTTTCACGGCAATTAAATGAAGGTCTTAAGAATTTTCTTGTTTGCTCCCTGTATATACATATTTTTTTTACTTTAAACTTGAATCCCGTTAGCCTGCATTGAAATCCTTTGAAATCAATAATCTAATGTCTTCTGTTTCAAGGTACATTGTTTCATGGTATTTGTTCTTTCTTCAAAACAACCAGTTCTGTCATCAAGCTTTTAGTGTCAAAACCATTACACAGTTTAGTTACAGGAATAGATGTATTGAGTTAGCCCAATAAAAGGTATCACTTACAACTTGTTTGTTGTATGAACAATGAAACATTGGTTTCTGGAATAGACAGTTCAATGAACATGACTCACCACTTTAAAAATGTATTTTCATGTAGCTTATTCTTCAAAGGAGCATGCAAGGAGTGAAAGTGTTGTAAATACTAATCAAATGAATAAACAATAAAATTATCAAATGACTAGATAAATAATAAACAGCACAAATACTAAAAATGTACTTATTTATTTATTTTGTTTTAGTGGGGTTTTTGTACCACTATATCAATAAGTCAAAGCGGTTTATAGAGAACTAGAACGATGTGCATAAAACATTGAGGAGCAGTCAACAATTAAATAAAAAATCAATGCAGATGAATACAACAGTAAAAAAAATGCTAAATAAGCTTAAAGGACATTTTTTTAGTATTTTAATAACATACTAATGCATTAGCATTAAAACTCATGTAACATGACCATGTTTTGGCATTATGCCTGCATCAGGGACACATATCACTACGAAATGCACCATACAAATTCAATAATAAAAACAATTTCCAATGAAGCCAATACTCTAGCACTTGATCAACAGTAACCTGAGAAAATAGCTTCTTCAAGTCATAGAACCTGAATGGAGAAATAACTACAGCACTTTAATTGTGCGCAGAAATGGCCTAGTGGTGAGAGCACCCAGTAAAGCTGATGTACAAAGCCTTCTTCTGTCACTGACGCCTTGTTCTGGTCTTAGGTAAGTCACTGTAGGGCATGCAAATTCAGTAAACTTTACTACGTGGCAAAAATCCCATACTACCCACAGGTTGGGGTACAGCTTGTACATCAGAGTTACCATGGGTGCCTTTTGCCATGTGCTCACCAGCAATGACTGCAGGTGCCCTTACTACCATCTCATTGGGTGGCATTAAGTGCACCCATGTTGATCGCATCAAATAGAATGGGCACAGGAGTGGCACAAAACCCACATGCCTCCATTTTTAGTGCAAGTCGAGTGCATTCACTTTTGGAGGAGATGCGTGGTAGTCACTCACACTTCAGTAAATATGGCCCTTTATCTCTCATTGGCTCAGGTACCGACTTAGACTGTCAACTCCTTGGGGACTGGACATATTCTGCCTGTATAATATAAGCACTGTACAGTGCTGTGTACATCCTGTGGCACAGAGGCCGCAGAACACCTCGCCAATTGGGGGAGCCAAGCTCCGACTTGACTCCACCCCCAAGTTCAGCCCTAAGTTCATCCCTAGCCCCTGCGGCCTTCCCCTCCTGTTCTGCCTGTGGTAGTAGGAATGGCTGTGATTGTGGCAGATTCCTTCTGTTGCAGTGCTCTTCCTGCCCTGCCCGCAAGGATCCAGTCTCCCATGTATAGGGTGGAAGGCCACTACAAATGCGGCAGCCTTCCTTTCCTGCCTGTGGGAGAAAGATCCTCATGGGTAGGAGGGGACGGCTGCCGCAATCACAGCAAAAACTCCTTCTCTTTGCCTGTGGGGACAGCCCACAAGTAGACAGAAGAGGGCTGTAGGAAGAGATAAGGAGGAAAGGTAGTCAGGAGCAACTGAGTGAAAGCACTTATAGATCAGTAGTAGAAGTTTGAACTGGATACGGAAACAGATAGGGAGCCAATGAAGTGACTTGAAAAGAGGGGTGACATGAGCATAGCGACATTGACAGAAGATTAGCCGGGCAGCTGAGTTTTCAACAAATTGAGGTGGGGAGAAATGATTCATGGAAGACCAGTGAAGAGAAGATTGCAATAGTCTAGATGGGAGGTGACTAGAGAATGGATAAGGGTCTTAGTAGTGTGTTCAGAAAGGAAGGGCTGAATTTTTCCAGTGTTATAGAGAAAGAAGTGATGGGTTTTAGCTATCTGTTGGATGTGTGTGGAGAAGGCAAGGGAGGAGTCAAAGATGACCTCAAGGTTGCAAGCCGAGGAAACCCCCATGCCCTCATTGCCCTCACTGCTGCCCATGTCTGAGGCCTGCAGCAGCGGTAATGGTTCAGAAACTGTGACACAGTGCCGATGAGTTGACATAAAAAACTGTGTCAAGGTTTTGAACTATTGCCGCCACTACAGGTCCTGGAGACGAGCAGCAGTGGCGGTAATGGATGCCCCCAGAGGGCCAGTGCTCTAGGTGAAGGTCTAGTTTGTCTAAAAGTAGCAATAGCCTTGCAAGTAGGCGCCTACATATCTTTATAATATACTAGCCTATAAGGCAGAATATGTGCCTTGAATATGGGTGCGATCACTTACATCTGCTGGTGTGCAGGTGCAAATGGTCACATGTACATTATGCATGTACATGCGTAGGCGAAGGTATTATATAATCTACGCAAGTATGTGAAAACTCAGCCCAGACCACGTCCCCATGCCCAGCACCTATTGGCAAAGTACATACCTCATTGCCAAGCGCATACTTTCATACCATTCAGTCTTTTAGAAGAGGTCGTTTACGTGCATAGGTGGCCACATACACGTAAGAATGGCTCATAACTTTACCGCCTGTAAGTGCAGCCCTGTTTCTTTTTGGAGCCTGAGAAGTCAGCAGTGCTGGGAAGGGAAGGAGCATCTACCAGAACCTACATTTGCCTCTGCTGAAGGTAGAAGCAGGTCATTACAGCTTTTAGGTAGAAAGTAGCCTTCATGTACTAACCTGCAACAATGTAGCGCTATACAAATGTTCAGTAGTAGTCGTACTGTTCATGGTTTAGTACCAGATTTTGTGAAATTTAAGTGCAGGATGATAATGCATCTGCATCCCACAGTTAAATACTGAAAGTAAATTTCTGTGTGTTTCCACAGTCAGGAACTTCACTTTCCTAGTTGTGGCAATATCCGAAAAATTGATGTCACATCTCATGCAAGAGTGGCTGATATTAAAGGGCCCTAATGGCCTGCTTCAGAGGCTCTCGCGATCCCCCACGACCTTCATTACCTGGTGGCTAGTGGCCTCCACAACACCCCCCCCCCGCCCCCCCCAGCCCAAATGCAGGGCACAAATGATTATAGAAAGGCTCCTACCAAACCTGCCTCTCATGGGGACTTCCAGTTTCTGGTGGTCTAGTATGACCCACCCCCTCCTTTAGAAACCCCTCCCTGCCAAAGCCTTCCCCATTGAAGAAACAAATCCGAGGGCTGGCCCAGCCCAATGGGTCTAGGGTCCACAGGGAGTAGGAGCAATCTCTACTCACTCCTACCCTAGTGACTGCTTCTTCTAAAATGGCCCCACCTAACTCTTAGCAATAGTCTCACTCATAGGTGTCAGATCGAGGTGGCCACAGAGCCCTGGCTCCGTCAAAACTTTGCTGCTGCGATCACAGCTTCCCCTATGTTGGGCCGCAGAGACCTCACAGGGGAAGGACGGCGACTGCAGCTGCATGGAGTTTGGTTGGCCAAGGGGCAAAAACATAAAATATGGCACTCTGTTGCCTCTGGTCTCCTTTTAGCACCAATAGGGGTTTTCATGGAAAGCAGACTGCACATGAAAGCTGACTACTACGAAGTATGCTTTTTGGGGTTTCCTCTGCCTTTTCCCATGCAGAGGACATATGCTCACTGTGCATGAACTGCGTTGCAGATAATGTGATGCAGTCAGCTACACTGGCACAGGCGGTATTCACTGCGCCACGTTACTGTTCACATTAGCTGTCAGGAGAATTTCCTGCCACATCCCACATTAGCCAATAAGCGCACATACTGTCCAGCTGCCACGCTTTTTGCATGGACCTGCGCCTCTAGCATGCTAACTCCCAAGTGAATTATTCATTGCAGTGTAGTAATTCGGCCCCTGAGTTTGCGCGGTGCGATATGTGTCCTTGATGCCCGGCATAAGCTGAACCACGGCCATTGTCGCCCACTCACCCTCCCAGAGGCCTTAGTGTGAGTAAGGTGAGCGGGGAAGTGTTCTTCTTGAGGCTGTGAACCACTATTTTGAGGCTTGGTAAAGCCTTCTGGGTATTGTAGTTCAGTAGCTGATGAAGTAATAGTGTGCACGAGATAGTAAGGTAAAAATAGGATTTATTCCCTTCCCAGGGTTGGATTTTAACCTTGAAAATACAGCAACATAAAGTCCATACTTCTGGTACAATGAAACAAAAGGATAACCAAACTTAGGCAGTGCTTGTCTTCAGCTTCTTAAGGTAAACACAAAAAGGCACAGAAAACAGTTTAACTTCCAACACTCTTTGGACTGTTTTTCCTTCTTATAATAATGTAGCAATACTAGCATAGAGAGTGTATGCTGTCTGACAGCGTGTACGTACAGTCCATCAACATCTCCGTGTCTGGAGCTTGATAAAAATCACACTGCATACCATCAACGTCCTCCTCAGCTTCCCGTGGGGTGAACTCTTTTCCCTGCTTAATCACTTCCTCTGCAAAGGGTAAAAGGTTCCTGTCCCCCAACAGCCTAGAGGAGCCTGGGTGTTTACCATAATTACTGTTGGCTCTTTCACACAGCTCCTGGTATGTACAAGGAACTGGGTTAGATTCCTCTGCTCTGCTATTAGGTGGTATTTTCCTACCTTCCAGCAAACTCCTTTCCAGGAACCTCCCTTGGCTGCAAAACGGCTCAAGGTAAAACTTTTCCTTTCTGCTTTGCCTGGGTTTTCTTACAGGCAGAAGCTCAGCTTCAGGGGAATAAACTTTTCCTTCAGAGTACTTAGCATTATAAGGCTGAGACTGCCTTACCCGGGTTTTAAAGCAATGTTCCTTGCTTTCTGGGGAATAGAGTTCCTCAGTGCACTGACCAGCCGTGCACTGCTTCCTACAGCGTGGAACTGTCTGTCTCTTTGGGTCAGCGTGCCTCCCACGGCTCCCTTCTTCAGAGGAGCTTTCCTGGGTGAGATTGGGACCCCTTCCCTTCTCTTGTCCTTCCACTCTGTTCCCAAGACAGTTCTCCTTTGGCTGGGTCCTTGGTTAATTCTTCTCCTCCCTCTCTCTTCACTACTCCCTGCTAGGGGATTTTTAAATGTGTTGCCTTTCCCGTTTGCTTGGGCTCCGTCCCTCATCAGCTGCCTCCCCTCTCCTAATGAGTCATGGGTTAGCTCCTGGCTTGGGCATTCCCTAGTACTGTGTGACATAGTTTGTTTGGGGTTTCTATGCCAACCTTCCTCCATGTTTTCCTTTGACCTGTCAAAAGTGGATTCATTCTGAAGTACATTCTCTGTCTCCCTGGGCTCTGATCCTTGTGCCTCATGACACCATGTTGTATACGTTCTGTTGCTGGTGTATTAAAAGATACGTTTCTCCTATTGTATCGATCTACATTGATTATATTATTATTTTTATATGTTTTCATCAATGTTCAATTATTCATCTGTTCATTTGATCGCTTATTATGACTTCTCGGCTCCTTTTGTTTTCTTCAGTATACTTTTTTTGCTCTTATGACTCACAGAGAAACATGCCTGGCTTTTGGGAAAAAAATCCTGGTCATTTCCAAAATCATCATTATAAGCTTAGGATTTTTGATTTTGGAGAAGGGAGGAATGAATTTATATTTTTTGATGAGATGTTGGTCTGCTTAGTAATGTGGGAAAGATTTTTAAATTTAAATGTTACTAGGGGCTGCAAGTGGAAAAATTAGTATAGTCATTAAAGCAGCAGCCTGGTGCCCAAGAATCCAGAGTTTGATTCCCACTGGCACTCCATGTGGTCTTTGGCAAGTCACTTTACCCTCCATTGCCTCAAAAGAAAGACCTGTTAATCTGCTTCTTGTCACCCCTTGCCAAAGAAACCCAAGGACTGCTGGGTTGCCAGGAGTCAGCATTGTATTAGAGATTGAACTTTCTTCAACTGATTTGGTTTTGCACAAAACTGATTTGAGTAATCTTTTTCTTCCTTGTGGCCTGCATGTTATTTTGGCCAGGCGTAATTGTCTTGACCCTCCAGCTGTTTATTTATTTATACAACTTTATATACCCTCTTCGTGGACAAGCCAATCAAGATAGTTAACAAACAGTTAAAAAAAAAACACAATCAAAGAATAAAATTAACTCACAGCACATTAAAACCACCCACCTGACGAAAAGCCAGACTCCCCACTTCCTAACCTTCAAAAATCTATGGGAATGGTTAAAATTTCAACCCCCTCATAAATGTTGCCAATGACATATTTATTTAACATTTCTTATATACCACCTTTCATGATATCAAGGTGGTTTACATTGAACAGGGCATTATAATTTGGAGATAACTATTTTACAGGGAACATGGGCAATGGAGAGTTAAGTGGCTTGCCCAAGACCACAAGGAGCACCTGTTGGACTAGAAACCCCAGTCCTTCCAGCCCAAGGTTGCTGTCCTCTAGTGGTATTTGAACCCCTGACCTTCTGGCCTGAGGCAACTTGCCCCAACCATTAGGCCACTCCTCCATCTGTGACATTGCTGGAAGAACATTCCAGAGTTCAGGCAATTCTGAAGATCCTCTACTTCCTTCATTTTTCTATCCTCGTAACTTTGCTTTTTAAATCAGGGACCCTCAATTAATTCTTTCCTTCTAAACGTAAAGGCATCCTAGGATTATAATTTTACAATCGCCTAGTCAAATACTTTGGCCATTAACAACAGTCTAAAACAACAATTCTTTCTCATAGGGAACCAATGTAGTCTAAATTATAACTCATTTTTATTTTGCTGTTATAGACCGCATTATGGTTCTTGCTTTTTCTATTTGAACATATATTTTGCATCCACAGAACCCCCTTCAACAGTGGGTGCAGAGCAGAACCAGGACATTCACCAACAGAACTCAATATTTTAAGCAAAAAATATCTGATCTGATCATCTCACTAACAACAACAACAAACACTGTCCAGTACTAGGCATATTGTGAACTAATGCAAAACCCTACAACAAAGTCACTGAGCATATATACAGCAAATCTACCATAGCATACCATATCAGCACCATCTTCCAAAACTTATATAAGGAGCCCATCCAAAAAAAGCATCACTGTATATACTACAGTGGGCCCTGGAACATCCATTCACCTATTTGAAAAGCTGAACAATTCAGATTACTACAGTACAGATCCCTACATACAAATTCCATGTTAACAGAACACCTGGTCTTGGTCACACTCTCATACCACAGACCCTCACCAAGTACAGAATAAGTGACCGTAACCTAAAAATAAACACATGTAGATAACAATTAAACTGCAACCCCAAGAAGCCAGATTCTGCATACAGTGCAATACCAGAGAAATAGAAAGAGATGTATTTCCATGTACTGTAGAAAATATAAAGATAGCACCAAGTCAGATAATTACATTGAACATAAAATTCTCTTTGAACTTTGTTGTCTGACCATTTTATTCCCTGATCATGTAGGTCCCAATCTGAGGTTTCTGCTTTCCTCTATCTCCCAGTGATGCAGGGCCAAGTGCGGAGACTCACTGTGGCATCATGTGTATAAATTTAGTATACTTTATTTTTAAATGTATATGCCACCCATCTAAAATCCTAGGTGGCTTCTAAACATACACATGCAATTTAGTAAAACAGATGTTATAATAAACCAAACATAATAATAAAACATTAAATTTGATTAATGAAAAGCCACTTACATAGCCCCCTCCCATCAAACCATTATAAGTATCTGCACATCAGATTTATTTAGCTATGACCAGAATATTGATGAGGAGGGAAGATATAAAATGAGAAACTAATCATGGTAGCCATGAATTCAAACACTGGACTGGATTGTGCTAGAGCTGGAAAAGTCCGGAATTCAGCAGCGGTGAAGGTATCAGGCTACTAAACAAAATTAAACTGAGAAGTTCCCTTAAAATTTGAAATTTCCTTAAATCTGAACTGACAAAATATTTTAAATTTCAGTCTGGCAGCATAAAGAACGCAAAACTGAAAATCTCAAAAATAATACATAATCCAGTAGCCCCTTCCCCCAACCAACACCCTACAGTTGACCTCACCAAGAACCAGGAGTACAGGACCCATAGAGCAAATCTACTATTCCATAACAGCACTAACTTCCAAAACTCACACAACATGGAGCATACCCAGAAAAGGGCAACACCATAAATATTGCAGTGGGCCCTAGAACATCCATTGTCATGACCCCCTGCCTGGGCTGTGGCTCACAGGTAAAGGGCTGCCTTATCTGTCCTTAAATAAAGCTATTTTTGTCTCCAGCAAGGAATCCTGGGACTTGTAGTTCTTTTCATTAAAGACAAAGTAGTGTGTGACCACTGGGATTGTTTAAGGCAAAACCAAGAAATTTATTTTTGGGTTCTTTCCACGCATTAAATTCAACGATAGCACAGGCAAAAGGATTATTCCCCAAAACAGAAAAACTTACAGGAACAAAAGTACACGTGAAGTTAAAGAACTGAAATACTTCTTTAAACACGGCAGCTGTTTTCAGTACACACCTCAGCACCTGTGTTACAGCTTCTTTTCATTCAAACAGCATAGGTAAATTCTGGTCATTTCTCAACAACGCTGCTTTAATTCAAATGCTGTTCTTAGCAAAGTTCTTTAGCTTAAAGAAGGTCTTAGCACTTTCCTGGCTAAGGAAAAATTGCTCTTCAAAAGGTTCTTTTTACAGCCCTTTCTAGCAGCTTTCAATTTCCCTCATGCAATAAGAACAATCCATCGGTGATTCGTCATACATTGAATCTGACTCAAGAGTGTCAATTTGCATGCCTTCCTCTTCTGCAAATTGCATATCTTTTTCAGGATTTTTAATAATGTTTTCCAACTTACTATTCTGTAGAAACTTCAAAAGTCCTTTCCAGAACTGCTCTCCCTGGTAAGCATTGGCTGTATCAGGAGCGTGAGGCTTCTTTCCCTGGAGCAAAAGCTTAACTGCTTCACCTGTGTTCAGCACTACATCTCTGCCTTTGGCTGGGTCTTGGTTATGTTCGTTTGTAACAGCTTTCACCCCCCTTCTGGCAGCTTGGGTTTTCTGAACTGTCTCTTGCACACACTGCATTGCACTTTGTTCCAGCTCTTCAGCAACCTCCCCAGCTATACATCTGCTGGTCTCTGGCTCAAGCGTACCTTCCATCCAAGGGTTGCTTCCTTTGCTTTGGAACTGCTTCTCCCACGTGGAGTTAAACTTCCACCAGGAGTAGCCTAGTGGTTGGGGCAAGGTACTTCAGGCTGGAAGGTCGGGGGTTCAAATCCCACTAGAGGACAGCAACCTTGGGCCGGAAGGACTGGGGTTTCTAGTCCCACAGGTGCTCCTTTTGGTCTTGGGCAAGCCACTTAACCCTCCATTGCCCATGTTCCCTGTAAAATAGTTATCTCCAAGTTATAATACCCTGTTCAATGTAATTTCAGTTTGTTCAATGTAAACCGCACTGATGCAGAATAGCGCGGTATATAAGAGAATGTAAATAAATAAATCTCCTTGCTGCTCCTCTCTCCTTCCTTTGTCCTTCCTCTTGCTCTCTGCACTGAAGCAGGTTTAAAAAGCTGGCTTCCTAGCTACCACACCCTTTTCTCTGCACAGGTGGTTGTCATTAGTGTCCAAGCCTGCACTCATGTTGGGGCTTGGGTGTGGCTTAGCCTCAGCAAGTACGTGTTTCTTTTGCTTGGCTGTAGCTTTAGCCCTCTGAAAAGCTTGCCTGTCTCTTGTCTTAAAGACATAGTCACCATTTTCCTGTGTTTCTATAGGGTCATCACAGCTCTCATTATCACACCATATTCCTATTCAGAAAACTGAACAAGCAGGGTTACTACAGCTCCCTATATAGAAACTCCATGCTAACAGAACATGTAGCCTCAGTCACACAAATGCAGAAACAGAGATAGAGCTTCACCAAGTAGGGAATATATTAGTTCAAACTAAAGACAGACATATATAGTCAAAAAACCGCTTTTACCCATTACTGTTAATTTTACAGGATTTCTTTCCCAAAATTAAACTTTACTGCAGAGTGAGGTGAGAGAAAGAACCCTCACACAGAGGCATCTGCATTGTCAGCAGAAACTAACAAAATGGCTCAGCACAAGTAGCGTGAGTGCAACTAATGCCACCTCAGTGGGTGGCCACGCTGAAATATAGTAACTGCAGGGGGATGTAACTGCCTCCCTGCAGTTAGCCTATGGCCCTGCATAATCAAACTCTGGAATTAATTACCAGAGAATGCAGTAAAAGCTGTTAGTGTAGCTGGGTTTAAAAAAGGTTTGGATAAGTTCCTGGAGGAAAGATCCATAAACTATTATTAAAGAGGACCTGGGAAATCCACTGCTTGCCCTGGGACAAGCACTGTGAAACCTGTGTGCCTTTTTGGGAACCTGCCAGGTACTTGTGACCTGGATTGACCACTGTTGGAAACAGGATACTGGGCTTGATGGGCCTTAGTCTGACCCAGTATGGCATTTCTTATGCTCATATGTTACCAGTGCAGAGCCAAGGGAACATGCTGCTAAATATGCCAGACAAGAGGGGCTCAACAGCATCCATGCAGCATCTCCCACTTCCACAAAAACAGAAGTGACTTGGTAACCCAAAACAGCACTTCCCACCCTCTGAAAAACAAGAGGGACTTTGTAACCCCAATACAATACCTCCCACTCCAACATAAACACCAAGAAGGGCTTAGCAACCCCACCATAATTCCCGAAACTGTGCATTGGATCAGCAGGGTGTTAATGTAAATATATATTTCATAAAATACAAAGGAAATGCAAGATGCTCACACACGAAGGAACTAAAAGAAAAAGTGAGAACCATAGCACAGTTTATAAGACCAAATTGTAACTCATTTTATTCTGCTATAAATTGTGTTAATGTTTCTCACTTTTTCTTTTTGAATATATATTCTGCATCCAAAGAAACCTCTCCCTCAATAATGGGTGCAGAGCAGAAGTAGGACATTCACCCACAGAACTAAATATATTTTTTAAAAATCCGATTCTGGTCATCTCACTAACAAACAAACATTCTCCAATACCAGGCATACTGAGAACTAATATAAACCCTATAAAAGTCACCTAAGATCTACAAGGCCAAATCTACCATACCATACCAGCATAAACTTCCAAAACTCATACAAGGGACCTACCCAGAAAAAAGCAGCACTATAAATACTGCAGCAGGCCCTAGAACATTCATACAGCTATTTGAAAAGCTCAACAAGTGAAATTACTACAGTACAGTATAGTTCCCTATGTACAAACTCCATGTTAACAGAACACCTGGCCTCAGTCACACACTCAGAACCCAGATCCTCATCAAGTGCAGAATAAATGACTACAACCTAAAATAAAAATATGTAGACAAAAATTAAACTGAAACCCCAAGAAGTCAGACTCCACATGCAGTACAATGTCAGATAGATAAGAGATGCAGTTCCCCATACTGTGTAAAATATAAAGATAGCACAAAGTCCAATCACTAAAATGAAAATAAAATTATTTTTTCTACCTTTGTTGTCTGACCATTTTATTCTGATCATGGTGGTCCCAATCTGAGGCTTCTGCTTTCCTGTCTTCCCTTAACTCTCTTGCTATGGTCTACAGTCCATCTGACATTTCTTATCTCGTCTTTTGTTTTCTTCACTTCCTTCCATCAGCCTATTTCCAATCCCAGTAACCCTCCCCAGTATCAGTCTCCTTTCCAGTCCGCCCCTCCCAGTACTTTCCAGTGTCAACCGCCTTGCATTCCCAGAACTTCCTCTGGTGTCCATTCCCTTCCAGTCCCCATCCTTCCCCACTGTCCAGTCCCTTCTAGTCCAAATACCAACGCAGATATCAGCTCACTTCCACTCTCAGTGCCACCTACCTCCCATCAGCTCTCTTCCAGTCATCCTCTGTCCATCCCCCTTCCAGTGCCATCCCCACAGCTCCCTTCCAGTTCCAGTGTGCCCTCCCTTTCAGCCTCCTCCCCATTATCCAGCCACCTACCAGTCCCATCCCCAAGTGTCAGCTCCTTTCCAGTCCCCCTTTAGTTCCATCCCCAGGTGTCAGCTCCCTTCCAGCCCCCTCCTTCCCCTGCATCAGTTCCCTTCCTGCCCCCACCTTCCCCCCCCCCCCCCATGTCAGCTCCTTTCCTGCCCTCTCCTTCCCCTGGCAGACCCTCTCAGTATCCACTTCCTTCCAGTCCTATTCTCCCATCCCCCCGCATCAGCCCATTTGTAACCCTAGCCTTAAGTTTTCTTCCAGGGCCAGCAGCACTCTCCTCCCCTCCCCCCATCAGCCCATTTCCAGTTCTAGCCCCCAGTATTCTTCCAATGCCAGCAGCTCTCTCCTCCCCCCCCATCATCCCATTTCCAGTCCCAGCCTATTTCCAATCCTATCCCACTTATCAGCCCACTTCAGTCCCAGTCCCACTATTTCCAGTCTTAGCCCCCCCCAATCAGTCCATTACCAGTCCTAGCTCATTTCCAGTGCTAGCCCCCCAATCAGTCCATTTCCAGTGCTAGCCCTGCATCAGCCCATTACCAGTCCTAACCCCCCTGATAAGCCCATTTCGTCCTAGCCCCCCAAACAGCCCATTTCCAGTCCTAGCCTCCCTTAAGCACCCATTCCCAGTTCTAGCCCCCCCATCAACCCATCTCCAGTCCTAGCCTCCCTTAAGCACCCATTCCCAGTTCTAGCCTCCCATCAACCCATCTCCAGTGCTAGCCCTTCCATCAGCCCACTACCAGACCTACCCCCCCCCGCCCAATCAGCCCACTACCAGTTCTAACCCCCCTGATCAGCCTATTACCAGTCCTAGACCCCCCCCCCCGATCAGCCTATTTCCAGTTGTAGCTCATTTCCAGTCCTAACCCCACCTGATCAGCCCATTTCCAGTCAACCCCCCGCCAATCAGCCCATTACAAGTCCTAACCTCAATCAGACTATTTCCAGTGCTAACCCTCCCTCCCCAGCCCAGCCCATTACCAGACCTGCTCAGCTGATTTACAGTCCAAGACCCCCAGGGAAGAGCCCTGCTGTTGCCTGACTGGCACCCCGGCTCACATTTTCAGAGCCACGAGAAGGAACAGCGTTTCCCTTCTTTCCCGCGGCTCTGTTAAATTTGAGCCCACCGTTGCTGAGGGTAATGCCTCGTTTATCCTCAGTGTCAGTGGGCTCAACTTTAACAAAGCCACAGGAAAGACAAGAAATGCTGTTTCTTCTTGCGGCTCTGCAAAGCTGAGCCAGGGCACTGGTCAGACAACAGCAGAGCTATTCCGGGGGGGGGGGGGGGCCACAGAGCGGTTGATTCTGCTGCTGCAAAGAAGCAATGGCTGCAGTTTGTCCTGCCCTTTTTTTTGTCTAAATTTTTAAGGTTGAGTGAGGCGGCCTTTTTGGAGGCATTTTTTGCCACCCCCAAAAAAGTTGCCACCTAAGGCCACCACCTCACTCGGCCACCCCTGCTAGTGACACTCTGTTGACCTCTTCCCTCTAAGATACAACCACTGCAGCCCCCAGCCCCCTATATCTAATTGTACACACACACCCTCCCTTCACCAACCATTTAGGCTCTATCAAAACTAGCTGAAGATGATAACCAGACTGATCTGATCAGTTGAGAAAAGATGTTCGGCTGTGAACAATTCACAGTCTAAATTGCACATAGAATAAAGTAACCCATGAATAAATGCAAAATCATGCTGTAGAAAAGCCAAGCTTATTATTATTATTGGAGGAGTATCCTAGTGGTTAAAACAATGGCCCAGTGACCAAGAGACCAGGCTTCAATTCCCACTGGCACTCCTTGTGGCCTTGGGCAAGCCATTTAACCCTTCATTGCCTTGGGTGCAAATTTAGGTAGTAAGACCTCTGGGGATGGAGAAGTGCCTACTGTACCGAAACATAACTCACCTTGAACATCTACTGGAAAGGCATGAGCTAAATAAATAAGAACAATATTTATCATTTTATAATGCTACAGGATGCATGCAGTATTGTACTGTGGTGATAAGTATTCGGATACAACATGCCCCTGCCCAAAGAGCTTACAATCTAAGTGGTCAATGGGCGATAGCCCTTGTCTAAGGGCACAAAGAGTGTTAGTGCCAGAAATAATGGAAAGCATTTATAAATCTGCAAGAAAATGTTGATATTCATGTCCGTGTCTTTTTAAGGTCCTTGCAATGTCTTTACTTTAGAATGCAATTTCTTCTTGCATCCTCAAGGTTGATGGTCTTAATCTCAAAGGTCTATTTACTTTCAGAAAACAGACAACCCAGACTATAATCGGATACTTCTTTCCATGCAAGAAAACACACACTGAGTTCCTCTGTCCCCCAGTTCTCCCCACCCTAAAGCAAACAAAAGCAGAAAATAATATAAAGTAACAAAAATGAAGGGCATTAGAAAAATTCTATAAAACCTGAATGGATTTAGAAAATGTTCAGAGATTATCAACATTAAGGTCAGACTCGCTCAGAGTCTGAAGCATGGCTTTGGACTTGGCATGCGGAGCTGTCCTTTCAGGACCGTAATTCTTGTCAATTTTCTTGAGAATTACTGTAGTCATTTTGTTCACATCTAAAAACCCTGAGGCAAAACAAAAAAAAAAAAACCAGAGTGAATGGATCTTTATTAATATTTCAGTTTAAATGGTAAAATGATATTCCAAAGGAGAATACTGTTGTTTAATTGAATTTCTTAATACCTAGTATGGTTTATATAACGTTCTTATTTTAAAGTTATTGTCGATTGAATTCAGTCTTCTTGAAGGGTGCCAGATATTTAATGCCAGAAGGCAGTGATCCAAAGAGGAGCTATAGGACTGTTGAACCCAATAATCTATCTCAACGCAGTAGTGGTGGAGATACACTTAGGGCTAACTGCAGTTTTCCTATTGATTTCGCTCATGGATTTTCTGTTGATTAACCAATTCAGGCCTTTCTCACATAGCTATATGGGGGGTACTTTGATAAAGCTTCTCCCACATGTAAGCATGTGGCTCTTATAGAATTGCACAGAAGTAGATATTTATAACAAGTACTGTAAGACTGCACTTATTGTGGCTTTATATGTGTACAGCCATTCCCAGGGGCATAGTTTGGATCAAACAGAGGTGGAGCTGCGATATATGCACATATTTTATCAAATGCGCATGTACAAACCTGGAGTAATGTTATAACAGGGTGTCTCGGATAAGAGGGCAAGGAAGCACCTATTATAAGCCTACTGGGGCGCCTATGGGATACGTCTACTGAAGCGCAGTAGTTGTCTTTGCAGCGCTAACGTGGGATTGTTGCACCATGAAGAGAGCTAATGTACAAGAAATGCAACTACGATGGGCCTTTTTCCATGGTAGCTGCATTTCCTGCGTTGCCTGCAATTGTGGGCAGAAGGTGGGTGGAGAGTGGGTGTTCCCATTTGGCGCAGCGGGTGTTCCAATTCAGAGCAGCGATTACGGGCATTCGCATCACATGGTAGCTGCTCCTTTTACAGGCTTCATGGATGCAGCTACCGTTACCTCAATGGTGGCAATAGCTACAGCTGCAAAGCTGGGAGCCCAAGAATCCTGTGTTTTCTCCACAGAATCTGCAGGGGAGATGCTGGGAACTCTGCCCAGACTACGCTTCGGGCTACACCAACCGGCAAAGTACACACCATCATGTCAAAGCTTACTCTGGTCAGAATTTTGTAACAGGCCTTTTATGCAGACATGTACCAACAAACATGCAAGGAAGATTTAATAAGAATTAGCCCCACGGAGTACTCACACCTATTCATCCTTCTTTGGAGCAAGTGTATATTTGAACTACTGTGGAATCATTGTAGGAATCTCACAGGTGCCTATGTTGTTTTTATAAAACAATTCTTAACTCATATCTTCAGTCTTATGTTCTTAAATTTTTCTGCAATACACAAGAACTTAAAAAGTAAGTGAAGAAATATCACACTAACTTGCGTGTGCTAAACTTTTGCCAGCATCCCTAACATAGTCCTCAACATGCCTCTAGGTTTTGATGGCAATATCACTCCATCCGCACCAGGGAAAATTCATGTTCACACTATGATTTAAGAACTTGCTCCAACAAACTTTCTCAAGCCTCTTCTAAACACACTTTTTCTTGACATACATGCCACAGTCATTGCGCACTCCAGAGTTGCAGAAAATTTTAAGAACATAAGACTGAAGTCATAAGTTAAGAATTTCTTATTGACATT
Organism: Ichthyophis bannanicus; assembly: GCA_033557465.1. Lineage (NCBI taxonomy): Eukaryota > Metazoa > Chordata > Amphibia > Gymnophiona > Ichthyophiidae > Ichthyophis > Ichthyophis bannanicus. The sequence goes on from CM066044.1 coordinate 33,717,504, forward strand.
GAGTGGGGTATGGTTTTCTCTTTGAATAAAAGGACAGCTGTGAGAGGTGTATGAGAATTTACTGGTGCTCCTCAATTATAGTGGGTCCAACAAAAAAAAATTTTTAGTTATTAAAGGTTTGAGATACAGGGAGTTTTTTGTGATCTATTTTGAACTTTACCCTTCCATCTGGTGGATTGTAATTTCATTTGCTCTTTTTATAAAACAGGCATAAAACAGATGCATTTGTTGACATTTTGGGGGATATTTACTAAAGTGCATTAGCTGTCATTGCAGCACTAGAGCAGGAAAGAAAGAGCTGCAATGCAGCTAACATGCTTGAAATGCAGCTATCACAGGCAATTTTCTGCAATAGCTGCGTTTTGCACGGTAGGAGGGAGGAGGTGGGATTGGGGCAGGGAAAAGGCATGGAGATCAGAGGCAGCCACTGCGCCAACTATTGTTGTGTGATGGCTGCCCAAATCGCTGCAATTGCAGCTGTAGATAATGCCATCTTAAGAGTTGGTGTTACATGCAGCTGAGCCCAAGGTGTCACCAATCCAATCTTCCCTTCATGCCTCGCCAGCCCCACCCCCAACTAGTAAACTGGTGTTGGTGCCTTGGACCTGACAATCCAGGGCACCGGCATCAGTAACATTCCTCCTCTCTCTCCCCTTCAGCACCAACCACTCCAGGAGGGGGGGGGCCCTCAGGGCACCCCTCCTCCCCCCCCCCCTTTGCCTTTCCACTGGTAAAAGAAACTCTAGGCTAGCGAGATACCCCCAACTGGCTAACCTGGTATCCTGACTGGATTGCTTTTTGGTAAGCGTAGAAGGGAGGTTTCGGGGATATCCTTTTTTTTTTATTTAATTTTTGCAGTATTTATACAAGCAAACAAAATAGGAAAATACAAGTTTCAAAAGAAAAATAAATCAACCAAGTGGCTTTAACAAAGGCATATCCTAGATAAAAGAAAAAAATACAATCTATGATAAAGTCCACATCTCGAGGGAGCAAAACCACAATGGGTGTAGAGACATCTAATAATATTATAGTCAGACATACTTCTCCAGCAGAAATTTAGATATAAAGAAACATATAAACCAAGAATTGGACCAGCTCGGGTCAGGCGTTACTTGCTAGATAAAACGTTTTCCAAAAGCAAAGGATCAGTATAAACATACTTTATCCCTTCAAATGACAGCAGACATTTACAAGAGAAGTGGAGGAAGAAAGTTCCACCCCCCACCCCCGCAGCCAAAACTTTGTGCTGCAGCTGCAGGAAGACTTCCTCCTCAGCAGGGTAAAACATGACACATCCGGGAAAGCTGTTATCTTCTGTCCGCAAAAGGGAATCTTCCTTTTGCGGAAATAAGCTTTTAAAAAGGAAATTTTGTCCACCTCTGAGGTGAGGGTTAAGACCAGGGTGGCACGGGATGTAATCACATTGTCAGAAATTTCAAGGAAATTAGTCAAATCAAGTTCTGATGTCTCTCCGTCACATACCACCCCGCCAGTCATAGCCCCAGGGCGTGATGAAAGATAACACAAATGAGTAACCATAATCTTTTCTGGCTCAGAAAACAAAATAACTTCTTTACAATGTTTATAAAATAATATTAACGGAAACAACAACCGACACTAAGGAAAATTTAACAATCTTATGTTTTTCACTCACATAGTATTCTCTAACATTTCTAAATGCTGATACATTACATAAGAATCTTTTATACCCAGCAGACTGAAGTGAGTCTACTTGCCCCTCCAGCCTATCGAGCCGCTGGGCATTTAATACAAATTGCTCCTCCAAAACCTGGGTCTTGCGAACTACTTACTCAGAAAAGTTAATAGTTTGTTGCATGAAACCTTGTAATAATAAATTAGTTTTTGATACTTCTCTCCAGATGTCCACCAATGTAACATCCGCCACACCAACATCTGTGACTGTAGAGAGGTTCTCAAGACAAATTGCCTTTATTCCCTCTAGAGAACCTACAAGAGAGGCCTGCGGTAGATCACTCAGAGAGGCCTGTTCTCCGGCCAATCTGGGATCCATTAAGAAAGCCGCACAGCTCCCATCCATTACTGCCAGGACCGGGCCAGGATTAGAAGGCGGTGTCTGAACTATAGAACTTATAGAAGCCCCAGAAGATATCGAGGGGGATACAACTCGATTTACTCCAGGAGTAGCCGTAGAGCCAGAAAGCACAAACAAATGCGAATCCAAAGGCCCAGAACTAACTTTGAGTGTTGATGATAATGTCACAGTGGACTTCTTCTTCAACGGCTTGATTTTCCTCTTACTCCCTCCATGGGGCATCTCCTACGGCTTTTAAGGACCCTCAGGCTCCAAAGTGGCCCCAAAGGGCCATGTCCCTTTGGTCAAGCTCCCCTTCGGTCAAGCTCTTGTAGCATCCCGGAGTGCCGAGAAATGATGTCAGCAACAAGGCCGCCCCTCCAAGGAAGCCTCTTATGAAGAGCAGCACCGGCTCCCACAACGCATGCACAGTAGGGCTCCGTAACCAGAGAAGCTTGCCCCCTTGGTGTGGGGGATATCCTGACTGACTAGCCTGGATTTTGTTTTTCCAGTGGAAGGGCAAAGAGGTGGGTGCCCCAAGGTCCCCCCAGATGGTTGAACTAATGAGTTGGATGCTGTTTGGGGGGGGGAGGGAATTGAAGGTGGGGGGATCCAGTTACTATTGCCGGTGCCCTGGATCAGTAGATCTGGGGCATCAGCATACCGTTGATCATGGTAGAGGGCCAAGGGGTGGCCAGGAGGGGGGGTCACATGGGTGCCACCACAATTGGGGAGCACAGAGTTCCTGTCCTAGATCCCGTGATCCCTGCATCAACAGGCAGCAAGGGAGGACTTGCACTAGCTGCTGACGCAGGGATCATAGGTCAGCGTGGTAAGTACTAGTCCTACGCACTGTCTGAAGGGCTGGTGCAGATTTCTGCCCCGCACAAGTTTTACAGCTACCACACGGTATTTTCACATATGCCGCGCCGTAGCTACAAAACTGCTTACTGTACTTTAGTAAACATGCCCCTTTATAGAGCTCTCTGTAATGATATTGCCCCCAGAAACGGCCAGAGTTGTTTGAGGCAAAAAAAAAAAAGAGGCAAATGTTTTGCTTGAGCGATTCTGAAATAGCATATCTCTGCTTCATAATGTTCAGCAATTTCTGGAACAGAAAGTATACCTGAAGTGAAAAAAAATAGATAAGCAAACATGGTGCAATAGTTGAATATGTAAGAAGCAGGGCAATGCTTTACAAAGGGGCATGTTTACCATAGTGCACTACCAGGTAGCGCAGGGTTTAGTACAGGGTTTGGGCACCATGCTAAAAGGTAGCATGGGGCCACGAACTAAGAGCCCTGCATTCCCGCAGCGACACCGCTAGCATGGACATTTCTAGCCTGCACTACCTGCACTGGGCACAAGTTGCGCAATGCAATTAATGCCATCTCAATGGGCAGCCACGGTGAAGTGCGGTAACTGCAGGAGGGTGGATGCATCTGCCCACCTACAGTGAACTTGCAGCCGCGCTCCGGTAACGTAGCCCACCCACACGTTACCAGCATAGGGCTTAATCAACATACCCCAAAGATTTTTGCACATGATTTTGCTTGTCTGTTTCTGTTCCTTCTCCCTTCCTTGCAAAACCCACAGGAAGTGGAAACCGGGAGCTCAAAACTGCACTCTTACAAAAATGGGCAACTGTGCCAACTTGCCTTGGCATTTAAAGAAAATATTTCAAAGAGATTTATATTTCATTTCCCTCTTGCTTTCAAAGGAATTCCTCAAAAATGACCCTTTGCATGTTTACTGGGTCTCTGCCCACTGCATGGGTCATCTACTTTTCCAGTTCTGCTGCAAACATGTTTAAAAGCTGATTTGAACAATTTTGGTCAGTGCATGCTGCTTGTAGAGATGACATTTACATACCAGAAAGACTGAAATGGGCAATCGCATAGGCTGACTGGGCCTTTTCCAGCATCCAAAGGTCCTGAGTGGATAGTGCATAGCAACTAAAAAGGTTTGCACTGGTCCACTAATAAACAGAGCTTTTAAAATCAGAACACCAGAGGCTCGAAATGTCCTTGTTTTCATGTTCATGTTTGTGCCGTTTCTAGACAGAATTAGCCTCCCATTAGACGGCTGCATGCAACCTTGTTTAGTGCAATTGGTTTGAATCCATTATATTGACAATATCAATTTCTGTAATTCCTACATTAGGAGTTTGTGATAAAACATGTTTGAAAGGAGCTGCTGACCCTGATTTGCTATTTAATTGTGGTCAAAATCCAACATAATTTAGATATCGGCTCTTCTGTGTTAGAGAAAAACCTTGCCATGACACCGAAGTCAATATCAGTGGAAGGCCCTGAGAAAGTGTTTCTTTGTTAGAGGACTGGAGGATCTGAGCTCAATCTCTCCCTTATTCTTGGATTTTCCGTAGGAGACAGAATACAAAGCTAGTCTAAAACATGACTGCTACATGAGGCTTTTCAGTGTAATGTATATATGCACAGATTCATAAAGAAATTCTACATCCAGGCCTAGATCTGGGAATGGGCCTAGACTGTCAAATTTTGATAGCACCAAATACCCAGGTTAAACAGCAGCCTTGTTCTGCTTGCTTTAGGGCCATGCCCCATGATCTCTAGGGGAGAAATCTCGCCTCCCATCACTCTCAGGGTCTGCCTATGACCGTCAATATCTGAAATCTGGCCCCAGGTTATACTTCCAAAGGTTTTGGCACTGGGGATTATTGGGTTAGCTCTGTAGCCACATAATCACATCTACGGTAACAATTAACTATTGACCTACAAAACAGCGGTGTCTTACAATATATTTCATTTGACTTTTATCATTTTCTTAAGTTGGGAAGACATTTCTTCTTGTGTTATTATTTAATTATGTTTGTATGTATTTATGTATTTATTTATATATGAGCGCGAAGTATGGGGTGATCTATCAAAAAATATTATAGACTGGTTAGAGCATACAGTATGAAGCGGGTTGGAAGGATCTGCCTCTCTTCCTGTTGGGTAGGGTTTCCCTAATCAAAATGGTGATCTTCCCCAGAATTCTCTATACCTCGCAAACTCTACTGATACGGATCCGGCAGAAAAAGAGAGCCTTCTACAAAAGACAGAATAATAAGCAAAGATATACAATTACTAAAATCTAAAAGAGGAGAAGAGACCTCAGCATCCACTTAACATCCCCTAAACAGGCTATAGCACGTGAAGAAGGGACGTCCAGAGCAGAATGCCCAAAAATCTGGGAGAGTGCAAGCAGTGAAAGGAGACACATACAAGTGCCTTCTGAAAGCGCTCCATCTCCACCCTGAAAAAGGAACATCCGGGGTAACTGGTAATGAAGACAGACTCCATTCACATTGTAAGGCCAGGTATTTGCACGGATATACACTGTAGCCCATTTCGCAAATATGGTTGGCCGCAAATTGCATGGCCTCAGAACCAAGTACTTGGAGATACTGGCAGGGGTATTTCATAAGGGGGTAACTATATTATAAGACATGCACGTCCCAGCTGGCAGTTTCAGATATTCAGATGTGCTGCAGCGGGCCTGTAATATGTTTGGAGTATGTATTTACATACAGGTTTCTTCGGCCAGGAAATAATAACCGCGGTAATGAAAGTGGATTTTACTCTTCTCTCTGGAAGCACTGCAGCCATAAATTGAGCCCTTTTTTGCACCTTATTTGTGGTCAGGAGTAGACATTCAAATCAGGGACAGAGCTTCTAAAATGACCCTTTAGTGGATAGTTGCAATCATTGGTCAGAAAAAAACCCTTTCCAAAAAATGTATTTTATTTCATTTAATCTATATCTTCTTTTTTCAATTCATTTCTTTATTGGAATTCAAAAAAACATTTTGATCTCTGCACAGCTATAATTTTCTAACTTCTTGTTATATATATTGATCAGGATACCAAATAAATGAGAAGGAGCCACCAAAAGATGATGAGAGCTAAGGAAGAACAAAAATGGAAGTAGACACGAGGCCCAAAAAAATCCAAAACCAACATTTTTATTCCAAGATCTAGAACTGCAAGATGTGAAGAGACTTGACCCAGCTGAGTTTTGGTGAACTAGCTTGCATCAGGGGTCTCTCTTCACTGCTTCCACTCTACTGGATTTTGGATGTCCCAAATTCTTCCTAGATGTCCCTTCTAAAATGCTACTTCGCGTTTATAGCAGAGACACTCAACTTTGGTGACTTGAATCACAAGGTTTATTCAGCAAGAGCAGATTTCTTCATTGAAAAAAAGCTGAATGTCTCTGTTATATATTTGACATGCCAAGAATTTGGGACGCCCAGAGCACAACATCCAAAACAGGTCTTTTTCTACAGTCATCTTGTACGCTAATATATCAGTAAGAACTTGTATCCCGTTCTTTCATAACTGATGCTCTGACTACCAAAGTACATCGATGGCCCACAGATTCTTACACATATATATAGATGGAGGAGTAGCCTAGTGGTTAGAGCAGTGGATGAAGGGCAGGGAAACCATGCCAAAAAATCCACGAATACAGTATTTCCTTTGACCTCGGGAAAGTTACTTAACCCTCCATTGCCTCATGTACAAATTTAAATTGTAAGCTTTCCTGGGACAGGAAATACCTACTGCACCTCAATGCAACTCAACTGGAACTATTACTGAAAAGGCACGAGCTAAATCCTAAATAAATGAATGAAAATTAGCTAGGAAGTTAAAAAAAGATTAACTTCGCCGCTAAAATTCTAGGACCTGATATTGAGTGGCGATGGCTAGATGTTGAAAAGCAGCTAGCCATTACTGCTGAATTTAAAACCCAGCTATTCAATACTGGGGCCATATCTGGCCACTGGCATTGACTATCTGGGCTGGCTGGATAGCGGCAAAGCTAAGTGCGCAGTGGCGATATTCAGCTCCTGCCCGGTTAGCTTCTGAGGCAAAAGATAGGCCAGTCTTTAACTATCATCGCTCAAGGGTAACTAGTGCCACTTCCATTCTGCTCCCAGAATGCCCTGATGTGAATTGCATTAGCGTCGCTGAAATCCCAGCCGCTGCAATCAACGCAGTTAATCGCTCTGAATATCGGGCCCCTCGTTTTGTTAGAAGGAAGTGCCTGAGGGATGGACTTTGTGGTCCTGAAACCTTACATACTAAAGCATTTCTTGGCTTAAATATTACTACCCCAACAGATCTAGGAGCCAATGCCCTAGGCTTTACATGCAGGTGAGCTCAGATTATGTGCACAAGTTTGTGTGCTGTCAATGCAGAAAGAGTTTTGCACTCAAGCTAACTGTGCACGAAGCCGCGAACTGATAGCAGCACACAGCACATTTAAATCCATGTAATAAAGCGATGAGCTATTCGGCACAAATACAAAAAGTGTGCAGAAGACCAGAAGGCTGACCACAGCACTGGGTTTTTTAAAGCAAGGTCTGAGGAGGAAGTTATCTCATAGAACTGCGTTCAGCACTGGTGAGGGATGTATGCCTGTTGCTTCTCTATCTTGAGTGCACAGCACCTGCAATTTTTTCTGATTTTGCTGAAGGCAGTAGCGAAACAAATTGCCAGGAGGAGAGGTGAGCTGGAAGAAGGCTAGGTGCATGTGCTGGAATGCTATCTGGCGCATAAACATCAATATTATTCAGCGCAGAACTTCTATGCACGCAAATGCCAAGCAGTCCTTTTTTGTGCTTAAGATATAGATGCTGCTAATGCAGGCCCTTATGCAAGGACAGCTGAGGAAAAGCTAGGGTCTTTGGTCGATCTCTCTCGTTTACTTCAACAGGTACCAAAGGTCTACCAACTGAAAGATGGCTGGGAAAAATTATATTACCAAAGCTGTTGCCCCCATTACAGCTTCTGCCTCTGTCCAGACAGAGAGCCCGATGCCAGTTGAAGAATCGGTTCCATGTGGACGATGCCTGCAAACTGAAGCCCACATGAAACAAGTGGAGGAGCACAGAGAAGAGGTGGTGAGGCTGAAAAGTATTTGAGAGCGAAAAGTACTGTACATTAATGAGATGCTTCTTGAAATATCCAAACTCTCTGACAGAGGTGAAGACGGGAGGCTATAGAATGAAGAGAGTTGGACAAGAGTCACCAGAGCCTGCAGAATCAACAATCCAACTCCACCAGCCCTTGAACTGAAGAACCAGTGTGCAGCCCTGGAAGTGGAGGTGAAAACATCCCAGGAAAGGGAAGAACCAGCTCTCAAGTACCCTAAAGTTGCAGAATAAGTGACCACAAGGAAGTGAAGGGTAATGGTGGTTGGTGACTCTCTTCTGTCAACCAAACGATGTCCAGAGAGATGTGCTGTCTAACAGGTGCCAAAATCCTAGATGTTCCAGAGAATTTGCCAAGACTCATCAAGCCTACTGACTATTATCTAATGTTGCTCATCCATGTCGGCACAAATGATGCCGCTAGGTATCCCTCTTAGCATATCAAAAGTGACTTCATAGCTCTGGGACAGAGGATGAAGCAGATAGGTACGTAGGTGATGTTTTCTTTAATTCCCCCCTGTTGAGGGTAAAGGTCAAAGCAGAGAAGCTTGCATCCTTGAGATGAATGCATGGCTGCATAGATTTATTTATTTAACAGGTTTTATATACCACTTTATCATTTCAATCAAAGCGGTTTACATGGAAATTTAAACTTGGTAATGTACATTAAACAGGGACATTGATAACCTGGGTTTTTCTGAGGGTTAAGTGACTTGCCCAAGTCCACAAGGAGTGCTAGTGGGAATTGAACACTGGTCTCTGGGTTCCCAAGCCAGGGTTCTTGACCCTAGTTACCTGTGTAAAGGCCTTATCTAGGATTTTTGAAGGAGACCTACACAGGCAGTACCATTTGAAAATCCCAGATATGTCTCTAACACGCCCAAATGCTATCTGCATAGCATGTCAGGGACATTCTGGGACGAATCAGAGGCGGTCCATGGCGCTACCTGTGTAGCACTGAATTTCAATGGTACACGCTTAGCGCTATGCGCCTTAAAGATAGGCATGGAAAACCTCGCCTATCTTCAAGGTGCTGGGGCTTACCATGTAGCTTCAAAAATTGGTGCTGCACAGGTAGCTCCTGCGGCTTCTTCTCTGTGCGGCGATACCGGATATTCGATGCTGGGGTCACATATGACCCCCCAGCATGGAAAAAACGGGTTAGGCGGTCGGTGGTCGGGCTTTGTGCCGACGCGGCGCATAGCAAAACCCAACTGAAATTCAGAAAAACTGACTTTGCCAGATGGGACAATATCTCAAGGAGTTGTTAGCAGGATATAGAAAAGCAATGGGCAAAACTGAAGGGATATTTTAAGGGCAACCAATCTTTAGTTACACAGGTAAATAAATGTAAAAGAGAAAGGAGGCCACTATGGTTTTCAAAAGAAGTAGCTGAAAAGGTGAAGAAAAAGAAGGAGGCCTTTATGAAACACAAGATAGAGGAAGACAAGCATCTATATTTGGAAAAACTTAGAGAAGCCAGCAAAGTAGTCAGGGAAACAAAAATACAAAAAGAAGAAATAGCCAATGCAATAAAATGGGGAAATGAGACATTTTTCAGATATGATAGTGAGAGGAAGAAGAGAAAAAGTGTGATTGTCAAACTCATTGGGGAAGGGGAGGAATATGTAGAAGCTGATGAGGATAAAGCAGAATTGCTTAACAAATATTTCTGTTCTGTGTTCGTTAGCGAAGGGCTAGGAGCAGGACCCCAGAAAACACCCACAAATAGGAACAGAAGTGACAGGGATCCTGAATGATTTTCAGAAGACTGGGTTTGTGAGGAACTAGCTAAACTAAAAGTAGACAAAGCGAAGGGACCCGTTGGGATACATCCAAAAATATTGAAGGAACTTGGGGACGTTCTAGCGACTCTACTGACTGACCTTTTCAATGCTTCTTTGAAGTCAGGAGTGGTCTCAGAGGACTGGAGAAAGGCACATGTGGTCCCTTGACACAAAGGCAGAAGTAAGGATGAGGTTGAAAACTATAAGCTGATTGATCTAACCTCTGTGGTGAGTGAATTATTGGAAACGCTGCTAAAAGGGAGAATAGTGAGGTTTGTGGAGTCCAATGGATAGCAGGATCAGAGGCAGTATGGGTTTACCAGAGGCAGGCCTTGTCAGACAAATCTGATTGATTTCTTTGACTGGCTGACCAAGGAAGAGTCCTAGATGTAGTGTACTTAGAGTTCAGTAAAGTCTTTGACATAGCTCCACACAGGCGACATATAAACAAATTGAGCACCCTAGGGATGGACCTTAAAATGATTGACTGGGTTAGAAATTGGTTGAGTGGAAGGCAACAAAGGACAGAAGTAAATAGAGCTCACTCTGAGGAGAAGGAGGTTACCAGTGGTGTTCCTTAGGGATCTGTCCTTGCTCCGATTCTTTTTAACATCTTTGTTAGTGATATTGCAGAAGGTCTGTTGGATAAGGTTTGCCTCTTTGCAGATGATACCAAAATCTACAATAGAGTAAACACCCAGGAAGAAGTAAATAATATGGTCAAGAATTTGGCAGTTGAGATTTAATGCTGAAAAGTGCAGAGTCATGCCTTTTGGGCTGCAAAAATCCAAGGGACTGGTACAGTGTAGGGGGTGAAGTACTTCTGTCCATGACAGAAAAGTGAGATCTTGGCATTATTGTTCCTGATGATTTTAAGGTGGGTAAACAGGTAGAAAAGGCGACGATGAAAGCCAGAAGGATGCTTGGGTGCATAGGGAGAGGAATGGCCAGCAGAAAAATGGAGGTGATAGTGCCTCTGTATAAGTCTCTGGTGCGACCTCATTTGGAGTATTGTGTGCAATTCTGGAGACCACACCTTCAAAAGGATACTAACAGGATTGAGTTGGTTCAGTGGGTGGCTACTAACATGGCTAGTGGTCTTCGTTATAAAGTATATGAGGACAGATACAAAGATCTTAATATGTATATGGTAGAGGAAAGACGAGATACAGGAAATATGATAGAGATGTTTAAATACCTCCGTGGCATAAATACACAAGGGGAGAGCTTCTTTCGATCGAAAGCAAGTTCTGCTATGAGGGGACAAAGAATGAGGGCGTTGCATTAGGTGAGGCCCCTCTACCGATCCCGGACCTGGCAGGCCCCGCTGAGGGTCAGGTGGTGGGGAAACCACCTCTATCTCCATGATGGGTCTTTGGCACTCCTGTTGGGCATCCTGGTGCCATGGCAATGGGACACCAGCTCACCAGTACATCAGCAAGGGCATATGGCAAGCTGGCCTTGCTGCAGTTAGGATGCCTACTGCGGCAGATTCAGGGGCATGCGAGGCCATCTCGGTGCCCGATCCTGCAACTGCGGGAACATCTGGCTCCCACGGTGCAGAATCGGCTATGATCTGAATCCGTCCAGTGTTTGGAAGCTCAGACGTGCCCCTTTTAGGGTTGGGCACTATGTGTTTTGCTTGTTCTCCTTGTTTAGCACAGACGTTTTGCAGAAAATGTATTTGCATACAGTTTGCTTACAGCATCGGAGAGCAAAATTTCTGCATTAGGAATCCTTACGCTGAGCTGTAGAACAGGGCTTTAATGCAGGGTTTCTCCGTGGGCCTGCTAGTCTGTAGTTTACTTTTAATGAATTTTAAACAGTGAGAAGCATTTAAACAGTTTAGATGATCTGAGCAGTCCTCAGCCAGTGGTGGCTAATTCTTTAACCCATATCTGAGGCCGATAGAAAGGAGGGCGCAGAATGTAAAAAGCTATGGGGCATGTTTTCTTTAGTAAGCACCAGTACGGAGCGCTTGAGCCACAAAACTAGCATGGAACCCCATGCTAATTTTTGGGAGCACGTATGCCTGTCCCCCTGCCATTCGCGTGCTGATAACGCGCCACATTCACGCTAACTGGCAGGTGGGTTCTCTTGCTGTCACTCCTTGAGGTGGCGTTAAATGTAAACTCATTTACGGCAACATTTGAAGTTATTACATGCCCATAATGGAAGCGCCAACTGCGAAGCTCCACCTCTATCCTGCCCAGTCCCCACCCAATCGAGGACTCACTGGTTAGCATGGGATTCTTATCACGGAGCCCTCTACTTACTTCTATCTTTGCAGTGGCTGCTGTGAGAATATGTACTAGAAAAGCTTTTTCCGCACGAAGTTTCCCTTTATAAAGCAACTCTCAAAAACTGTATTTTTTATATAATGGAGAAGGCAGTCAAAAAGAGCTAGGATTAAAAGGTTAAGAGATAATTTTAAATGGAGCTAGGAAGACTGGCAGTGCGAAAGATGAAGTATCTCATTTTGGTGAAACAGAGTGCTTCTATTAAATATGATAGGGAGACGTTAATTTAAGACCTGCATATTTTAATTAATTTTGTATGAATACATGCAGTCCATATCCTGTAGTACTGACAGACTATCTATTCTTTAAAAGTGCTTTATGGATACCTTAGCTTTCCCTGTTATTAATATATACAGTTTGATGCAAGGCATAACAGTTATTATTGGAGGATATATCTCCCCTTGCCAGACAGCATCTCAGGAACTCTAAGCAAAGACACACACCCGGAAAGTGAGATACAGGGCTAACGAAAGAGTGAGTGAGACAAAAAAATATGGAAACAGGACATAGTAACAACCTGCTCCGGCCAAAAGTATTTGCTGTTTGGTCATTTGACTTGATTAATTTTTAATCATGCTGAGATTTACATTTTAATAATTTAGGTAAATTATTTATTAAATCATATGATAGTGTGATAACAGCAGTTCTGACCTGACAATGTTAAGTAATGTTTCTAGATCAGGTCTAAGGAAACTGTTTCTCAGAAGCGTGTTTTTTAGACCAAAGAATGACAAAAGGACAGGGCTGGAAAGGACCCAAAGAGACCCCCAAGTCTAATCTCCCAAACGTTTGCTTCGGGTTTAGGGCATAATTCTGCAAAATTTCTAATAGGAGATATTTAACCTATTTTTCTCATGATGCAAAAAAAAAAAAAGAAAGCTACACAGATTGGTTCAAAACTTGAGTCCTGGGTATGATTTTCTGTCCATTCATGGATTTCATCGAATTGTGACCTAAATTATTTGTTTTAAAGCTGCACTTGACCGCCATTTGAACTAAAATTAGCAGCATGGTTCCTGGTCCTCACTCAGTCCAAAGTTGCCTTCAGATAATTTTGAGGGCATTAGAGGCGGTTTTAGCAGTGTAAGACTTCCCTCCTGAATCAGTTCAACGGGATAGTTTCATCTCCTCTCTAGGATGGTTCTCAGGGCCTCTTTCATTAAAAGCTGCTATGGATATGCCATTAATGCCCCAATCTCACACAAGCTAATAGCACAGGCAGCAAGTTAGTTGTGGGGGTGTGTTCAGTATGTCCCCGGCAGATAACGCGTGAAGGGTTTCCCTAAAGTGCGCTCCACTAGGTCGGGTTCACTTAACGACTCCTATAGAGGAGTCATTAGTTGAACCCATATTAGGGGTGTGGGGCCCTGTATCCCACAACAACTGTTTTTTCTAGATATCACCAATTACCAATTAGCAACAAATTACTCAGGACAAACTTCTGCTCAGATGCAAAGCTTCTTTATTGGTATACCAAAAGCAGGGCCGGCCCGTCCATTGAGCAAGAATGTTTTTTGCACAGGGCCCCGCGTTTCAGGGGGCCCCGCGCAAAAAACATCTTGCATCCCAGATTCCCAAAGTTTAAAAAAAAAACAACCAGAAACCGGCTGCTGCTGCCGCTGCTGCCGCTGCCGCCGTGGCAGCGGCAGAATGGAGAGGGGCCCATTTACAGTCCTTACCACCCCCCCCCCCCATCAGCCCAGAGAATTTAAAAAAAAAAAAAAACCCAGAAACCGGCTGCTGCTGCCGCTGTGGCAGCGGCAGAATGGAGAATCCCGCGGGGCCCCCCTGTCCTGAAGTCTTCTATGCGGCCTCCGTCGGCTGTCAGAGCTGCGCGAAGAGAGAGAGCTTCTCCTCTCGCAGCTCTGTTAATCACGCCGCGGGGCTGTGGGGAAGTCCCATCAGCCCCGCGGCGGGAGTAACAGAGCCGCGAGAAAGGGACACTCTCCCTTCGCGCGGCTCTGAAAAGCCCGATTAGAAGACTGCTGGACAGGGGGGCCCCGCGGGATTCTCCATTCTGCCGCTGCCACGGCGGCAGCGGCAGCAGCAGCCGGTTTCTGTTTTTTTTTTAAAAACTTAGCTGCGCTGATGGGGAGGGGGGGGAGGGGTAAGGACTGTAAATGGGCTGATGGGGGGGGGGGGGTAAGGACTGTAAATGGGCTGATGGAGAGGGAGGGGGGGTAAGGACTGTAAATGGGCTGATGGGGGGGTAAGGCCTGTACATGGGCTGATAGGGCGGGGGGTAAGGACTGTAAATGGGCTGATGGGGGGGTAGGACTGTAAATGGGCTGATAGGGAGGGGGGGTAAGGACTGTAAATGGGCTGATGGGGGGGGTAAGGACTGTAAATGGGCTGATGGGGAGGGAGGGGGGGTAAGGACTGTAAATGGGCTGATGGGGAGGGAGGGAGGGAGGGGGGGTAAGGACTGTAAATGGGCTGATGGGGAGGGAGGAAGGGAGGGGGGGTAAGGACTGTAAATGGGCTGATGGGGAGGGAGGGAGGGAGGGGGGTAAGGACTGTAAATGGGCTGATGGGGAGGGAGGGAGGGGGTAAGGACTGTAAATGGCTGATGGGGAGGGAGGGAGGGGGGTAAGGACTGTAAATGGGCTGATGGGAGGGAGGGAGGGGGGTAAGGACTGTAAATGGGCTGATGGGGGGTAAGGGACTGTAAATGGGCTGATAGGGAGGGGGTAAGGACTGTAAATGGGCTGATGGGGAGGGAGGGAGGGGGGGGTAAGGACTGTAAATGGGCTGATGGGGAGGGAGGAAGGGGGTAAGGACTGTAAATGGGCTGATGGGGGGGGGTAAGGACTGTAAATGGGCTGATAGGGAGGGGGGGGGTAAGGACTGTAAATGGGCTGATGGGGAGGGAGGGAGGGGGGTAAGGACTGTAAATGGGCTGATGGGGAGGGAGGGGGTAAGGACTGTAAATGGGCTGATGGGGGGGTAGGACTGGTAATGGGCTATAGGGGATTCGGACTGGAAGTGGGCTGATGGGGGGGGTTAAGACTGGGAATGGGCTATGGGGGTTACAACAGGTAATAGACTATGGGAGGGGCTAAGACTGGAAATGGGCTGATGGGGGAAGTTATGACAGGTAATGGGCTATGGGAGGCTACGACTACAAGTGGGCTGATGGGGGATTAGGACTGGAAACGGCTATGGGGCGGTGGGCTAAAGACTGGAAATGGGGCTGTGGGGGGCGTTAGGACTGGTAATGGCTGTGGGGCATTAGGACTGGTAATGGGCTATGGGGGGGGTTACAACAGGTAATGGGCTATGGGGAGGTACGACTACAAGTGGGCTGATGGGGGATTAGGACAGGTAATGGGCTGATGGGGGGTTACAACAGGTAATGGGCTATGGGGGGCTAGGACTACAAGTAGGCTGTTAGGGGGTTAGGATTGTAATGGGCTGTGGGGGGCGTTAGGACTGGTAATGGGCTGGGGGGGTTAGAACTGGTACTGGGCTATGGGGGGGTTTACAACAGGTAATGGGCTATGGGGAGGTACGACTACAAGTGGGCTGATGGGGGGGTAGGACTGGTAATGGGCTATAGGGGATTCGGACTGGAAGTGGGCTGATGGGGGGGTTAAGACTGGGAATGGGCTATGGGGGGTTAGGACAGGTAATAGACTATGGAGGGGCTAAGACTGGAAATGGGCTGATGGGGGAAGTTATGACAGGTAATGGGCTATGGGGGGCTACGACTACAAGTGGGCTGATGGGGGGATTAGGACTGGAAACGGGCTATGGGGCGGTGGGCTAAGACTGGAAATGGGCTGTGGGGGGTGTTAGGACTGGTAATGGGCTGTGGGGGGGCATTAGGACTGGTAATGGGCTATGGGGGGGGGTTACAACAGGTAATGGGCTATGGGGAGGTACGACTACAAGTGGGCTGATGGGGGGATTAGGACAGGTAATGGGCTATGGGGGGGTTAGGACAGGTAATGGGCTGATTGGGGTTACAACAGGTAATGGGCTATGGGGAGGTACGACTACAAGTGGGCTGATGGGGGGGGTTAGGACAGGTAATGGGCTGATGGGGGGTTACAACAGGTAATGGGCTATGGGGGGGCTAAGACTACAAGTAGGCTGATAGGGGTTTAGGACTGGTAATGGGCTGTGGGGGGCGTTAGGACTGGTAAGGGGCTGTGGGGGCGTTAGGATAGGACAGGGTATGATGGGGGACTAGGACTGGAAATGGGCTGATGCAGGGACAAGAAGGGAGCAGATGCTGGGTGGGGCTGGAACTAGAAAGGAGCTGATGTTGGGGGAGGATTAGAATGGGATGGAGCTGGGAGAGTGAAATGGAGAGGGAAAAAATATTTTGTGTGGGAGGGAAGACAAATCTACAATTGGACGGATATTGGGAGAGTAAGTGGGGATTGAGGATGGAGGGATAAAATTTGAGTGGATGAAATAGGAATGAGGAAAGAGCAAAAGGAGAAAGATTAGTATGTTAAAGCAGATGTAGAGAGAGAATGGAAAAAAAAACAAGAAGACAGAAGAAAGGACAAATGGACAGCAGATGGAGAGTTAGCAGAAGACACGAAGAAACCAGAAGAAAGTGGCTGGAACAATTGCAACTGAAAAAAAATGCACAAAAGGTAGAAAAATATCTCTTTATTTTGAATTTATTAACTGGAATATGTCAGCTCTGGGAAATGTGCATCATTAATTTTTGCGCTTTGTTTAGTACAAGAGGAAATTAATTTATAGTTTTATTTCTACGGTGTTGTTGTATATTCCAAGTTTGGCTTTTGGGGTTCCCAGTTTAATTATTGTCTTCCTGTTTCTAAATTGTGATTCCTTGTTTGGTGATGGTCTATGTTCTGCATGTGTAACTGAGCTGAGGTATTCTGTTTATGTAATTCCTATTTGACATTGCCACTTGTTCTTTCCCCAGTAGGTCATGTATTATTGTTCTCTGAAATGTATTGGTTTAATATTTGCAGTGTTGCCTTTTGATAGTTAGGGTATGGTGCTTTGTGAGTCCTGGTAGCGCTGTTAGGATACGGCGGGTTTGCTATGGGTTCTAAATGGGCAGTGTTTGTAGTAGTTCCTAATGTGCCTGGCGGTTGGTACTGGATTATAGTAATGTAGAAACCTTTTAGTCTTTCTTTATCCATATACTCATTAAGAGGCATGTTTACTAAAAGTTAGTAGTGTATGGTAACATTATGCAAATATTTATGCAAATGAGGCACCTTATGCAAATGAGGCCCCACACCGAGTCTCCGCACATGGCCCCGCACCCCCCTTGGGCCGCCCCTGACCAAAAGCCAAATAAATCACCAGTGCAGGCATATAACAGGACCTGTAAGGGGAGGGGGACACTCTACCTAATGAAACCATTACAGTGCCGTTGGCATACATGGGGCCAATGTTAAAACTGTTATTCCAGTATGTGGCATCTACAACAAAATCAGTTGCAGAAGTGTTTTTCCATAAGTCACGGGAGCGCAAGAGTGAGTACAGCAGGGTGAGGTTAGTAAAGTTGGGACCCCGCCATAGAGGCAAGGTAGTATGGGCGCGTATATGCCATGAGGCATTTTGCACATTATAGGACATGTTACACCTAGCAGAGAAAGAAACAGAGGCATTAGAGATTAAACAGTAGACATAAGTCTGAGATTCTGGTGTAAAGACTGGTATGGGCTCATTAGAAGCATTCTGGGAGCGCCAAGATTGGCTACACTGTATGGCTTCAAAACAACCAGGGGTTCTATCGTCGTTGTCCCAGCACGGCACTCGTCCCATAATTTCAGAGAGCGATACCGAGGAGACATGAACTGGGGCGTACCCAACCCCTTTAGGCAAAGGAGTACATATAATACAATCTGAGACATTTAATAAAGAAACAATCTGCAACGCCGACTGCTTCCACGAGTTCTGAGAAAGAACAGGAAGAGCCCGGGGTACCCGCCGCAGCGGTTGGGTAGTCAGATTAACCTGGTTTTGCTCCTGGAGGTATAGGGCCTGCTGTCCATGCGGAGGTAGACACCGGAGAAAAAGAACAAGAACAATTGAAAGTCCCAAAAGAAAACTCAAAGGTAAAGGAAACAGGGTCCTTATCTGACTGGAGGGGAGAAAATCCAAGCAGTATAAAAAGGAGTAATATCACAGAGGGATACAGGGCCCCACAGGGGCCACATTGCTGCTGAGCATGCAGCAATTGCCTTGGTGCTAGCAGCAATGAGTTCTCCATGCGTATTCGCCGACGATTCCCCGCCACATCCCGCGATCACCGATTAAGATGCAGTTTAGGGTATGAAGGCAAACACTATCGGGCATTAGTTTATAATTGTGTGCTTAAACACCTGTTAACCAGCTAACGGACTTTGTAAAAGAGGCCCTAAATGTTGAACTTGCTCTATGGATGGTAGCCTCAGTATGGTGTGATGGTGAGTTGGCTAAGGGAGTCTTTTTAGAAGCTCTATTCGTGATTTGCACGTCTGAAAACAGCCATTCAATCGTGCAAATCACAAAGATGTCGCCAAAGACCTTTTAGAAAGGCAGATAGATACATGTCTTTGGCGTGATCATGTCTACCTCACACAGGGACATGGCGAAGGCTTGGCCTGGGTGGTCCTACGGACATGCATGTCACTGCACCATTTCAGAAGGGCCCACACACATCTGTATCTGGCTGCTGACTTGCCCATGCCTATATCTGCTCCTAAGCATGAATACATGGCAGAAAAGTGTTTTGTTGCAGCAACACTTGGAGAGGGAAGAAAGAAATGTGCTCTCACCACAACCGTGATTTTTGCTGGGTCAACGGGCATGCATGTTAATAAACAGAACTTTCATTTTACCACCCCTCTACTGCATGTCTGCAGTTTTACAATGGCAGGCTGGAACATGCATATATCATAGCATGGACTCACCATCCTGAAATACATTGGTGGGCACATCTATGTACCCATATCTGCGGCCGTGCATTTTGAGGACATCCATATTTCTATAATGGACTACAAACATGCACGTACCCAGCCTTGGCTTATCTCCTGAACTAGTTGCAGGGACATGCATCTTTCGGGGCAGAGACAGATCAATTTCAGAAGGCACTTACACATACCTCCCTTCACTGCCACCACCTTCCGGAATTTTGGGTGTTTTGAAATGGACGTCCCAGATTTTTCCTAGTTGCCCTTTCTAAAATGCCACTTTAAGTGTTCATAAGCATGTTCTTAGACAATTAAATAGAGATATGCATTGAAATGTGGGGCGTATTGACATCTACTTAAAGGGCTCCTTGCCTTGAGGTGAGCCATGATATAGCAGTTCCTGCAAGCCCTTTCCAGTTTTAGTGGCCAGTGGAAAGACTGAGGGGAGTAGATACTGGATAGAAAGGGGAATGAGAGAGGGAGGTGCTGAACAAAGGAGAGAAAGAGAAGGAAGATGCTGGTGAGAAGAGAGAAAAAGAGGGAAGATAGGTAGAAGGGGAAGAGAGACAGAGAAAGGGGATGATAAGAACCGTGGTGTATCGTACAAAGAAGGTGGTAGAGAGAAAAGAGTATATGGGGCAGAGGGAGAAACATAGAAAGAAGTATGGGTTGGGGGACTACAGAAAGCGAGGGGAATGTGAGGCAGAAGGGAGAGAGGTCAGCTGGTGCCATTTTATATGCCAACAGGAGAGGGAGGAGTCATGTTCTACCCTGCCCCAACCTTCGTTTGGCCCTCATCAAAAGAGATAGCCTAGGATTTGGGAAGGATCTATAAGAACATAAGAACATAAGATATGCCATACTGGGTCAGACCAAGGTCCATCAAGCCCAGTATTCTGTTTCCAACAGTGGCCAATCTAGGTCATATGTACCTAGCAGTTTCCCCAAGAGACACAAGTTCCACAATGCTTGTACTGGGTCAAGCATTGATATCCTGGGTCCCTTCTTAATAATGGTTTATGGACCTTTCCTCCAGGAACTTGTCCAAACCTTTTTTAAACCCAGCTACACTAACAGCCTTTACTACATCCTCCGGTAACAAATTCCAGAGTTTGATTACACGTTGAGTGAAAAAATATTTTCTTTTATTAGTCTTAAATAGTTTACCCTGTAGCTTCATTGCATGTCCCCTAGTCTTTCTATATTCTGATAACGTAAACAATCGATCTACGTTTACCCGTTCCACTCCGTTCATTAATTTATAGACTTCTATATATCTCCCTCAGCCGTCTCTTTTCCAGGTTAAAGAGCCCTAACCTTTTTAGCCTTTCCTCATAGGAGTATCCTTCCATCCCTTTACCATTTGGTGGCTCTTCTCTGAACCTTTTCTAAAATCGCTATATCCTTTTTAAGATACGGCGACCAGAATTGCACACAATATTCAAGGTGCGGTCTCACCATGGAACGATATAGAGGCATTATAATATCTTTTGTTTTATTTTCCATTCCTTTCCTTATCATACCTAGCATTCTATTTGCTCTCTTGGCTGCCGCTGCACACTGGGCCGAGGGTTTTAACATGGTATCCACAATGACGCCTAAATCTTTTTCCTGGGTGGTGGTTCCTAATGTGGAACCTTGCATCGTGTAACCATAGTTTGGGTTGTTCTTCCCT
Organism: Ichthyophis bannanicus; assembly: GCA_033557465.1. Lineage (NCBI taxonomy): Eukaryota > Metazoa > Chordata > Amphibia > Gymnophiona > Ichthyophiidae > Ichthyophis > Ichthyophis bannanicus. The sequence goes on from CM066044.1 coordinate 33,738,176, forward strand.
AGGTGCATAACCTTGCACTTGTCCACATTAAATTTCATCTGCCATTTTGATGCCCAGTCTTCCAATAAGATCCTCTTGCAATTTTTCACAATCCTCTTGGGTTTTAATAACTTTAAATAGTTTTGTGTCATCTGCAAATTTGATAACCTCACTCGTTATTCCACTTTCCAGGTCATTTATGAATATGTCAAAAAGCAGCGGACCCAGCACAGATCCCTGGGGTACACCACTATTCACCTTTCTCCATTGGGAAAATTGGCCATTTAGCCCTACCCTCTGCTTTCTATCTTTTAACCAGTTCCTGATCCACAATAGTACACTGCCTCCTATCCCATGACTCTTTAGTTTTGCCAAAAGTCTCTGATGATCTATGGGGAAGAAAGGAGCCTAGGGTAGGAATAGGGCTAGAAGCCCCTTTAATCTTGGTTTCAAGGGATGTGTGGGGGGGGTAGGAGCTTTGAAGCCCCCATTTTATTCTTGTGTTGGGTTGAGTTGGTGCATTATGAAGAGATCACTCACACTCTGTCATTATTCTTATATCAGGAGTCAGATAGGGGTATTAAATTGGGCTGCTAAGCCCCGTCCTCATTCTTAGTTGGGGTGAAGAGTTATCTTGAGGCCATTAATCTCTGTCATTTGTTTATGGCGAGGGTAAGCTGGGATTCATAATAGGGCATGGAGCCCCATTGTTATCCTTGTGTGCAGGAGGGTCGACCTTCATATTTTCCGGAAATCAATAAAATCATTACTAGATCTTAGACCCATAAATTTGTGCCAGGGCTGGAGCGCGTCTAAAACCAGTACCTTGAGACGTTAAATGGCGAGCAGAGTCATAGAAAGTAAGAGGAATAGGCATAGGAACAACAAACCCAACTGCATCGATTTAAATAGCATAACGACCTCGAACTGCCCCCTTCCCCTCCCCCCCATTCTATTGGTAACTAATGCAACTTTAGTTAGGAACTTCAGCTGGAATAATGTCCAAGATGAGTCCTTAAATGAACCATTGACTGGAGCTTTTTAATTCAAGCTCTTGTTAAATACTTTACAGTTCTCGCCCATTGCCAGTTATGGTTCTGACTGGCCATTTTGCAGTGGTTTTGGTGGTGACTTTGCAGGACTTTATTCTTTTACAGGCCCCTTCTTTCTCCCGCTATGATTTGCCACAGTCAGCAAATACCACTCTTCTGCTGCTTGCCCTCTCCTCCTAGTAACTAACGAAAGCCTTCAACAGCTTGAGATTAATACCCAGGCTTGTGGTACTGTATGAGGTCATATTCTGAGTTGGGTTCACTGACACATCCCCTCTGTCTGCTCTTTACAAACTAGTTACTCCTTGTTTTCCTTTCAGTGGTAGGCTCAGGGCTTCATGGAGTCCTTAAGAAATGTTTCAATGTCTAGAAGTCTAGAAGGAACTAATTGATTTCTGGCCATTGTATTATGTAATGTCATATACAAAGATATGATACCACTTAAAATCATAATGCCCAGCAAATCTTAACTGAGTAGCAGGTCAGAATTAGAAACAAAGCTCTGAAATCTGTGAAAGTCTGATCTGATCAAAGTCAAGTAATACCCAAGGCAGAGGCAATACTTTCTCTAAAGTCAGTTATTCCAAATAGAAAAGGAGTCAAAGAACAAGGGAAACCAAAAAGGAAAATATGGTGATACCTTTTTACTGGAGTAACTTAATATATTGGTAGACTAGCTTTCAAAAGTTAAACCTTCTTCCTCAGGTCAGGAAATTATGAGGGTCTGACCCGATGAAGAAGGTTTTACCTTTGAAAGCTAGTCTACAAATGTATTAAGTAAGTTCAATAAAAAGGTATCACCTTATTTCCAGTTTGTTTCTCTTTTTATTTAACTACCATTAAAGTAGACTTACGTGGCTATCACACTACTTTATCTAAACAGAAAAGGAAAAAGATCCATAGCTAGGCTTAGTGAACCTGTTTAAAGTTTGATGAAAAGATTTTAAAATAGCCGCCTGTACCAGGGCCCTGGATCTTCTGATAAAAACTGTTGGCTACTGCGTGCACTTGAGTTTACTCTGCAAACTGCTTCCGTGAAATAGTTCTTCCAGGGCTGGAAGTGGGAGCGGGCTAGTGGTGTATTTTCCTTTTCCTTGCTAATGGGTACCACGCTAACTGCCAATTGGTAATCATTTACTTCTAGATGCTCCTCTCTGGATTTTAAACTATTTATCTTTGGAATTCTTTCCAGGATCATTCCGCGACTTCTTCATCTCAAGGAGGGTGCAGATGCCAGGTAGGAAATGTTCCGTGGGCCAGCATCCGGATTCCGATACCCTACCATTGGACAGCTCTAGAGCACCGAGCAAGACCTTTCAGCAAAATCTGAAAAAATGATCTTTTTCAAGTCAATAGACAACTGTTTGTCTTTGTGTATTAAAAAGAACACTCCTCCCTGCTATAGTCTCATGGAGCCAGCTGATCTCCAGTGCCCAGCTTGCACAGAACTATCTCTAATTGCTCTTGTATTTTCATCTGCTGTAAGTTCAGCCATGGCTGCAGCCACCCCTCCTCCCTCGGGGAATTCACACCTTCATTATCACTCTTTACTGCAAAGCCGTCCGTCCGCAGGCACTCTGCTCCTAACAGCAGCTCTGATAAAAATAGAGCAGCTTTTCAGTGGTTTCAATTTTAATTACCAGCATCAAGGCAGGCTCCCCTTCTCACCAGGCTATTTCTCACTAATTAAAGTGAGGAGGAGTTTATGGAAGGGACACCAACTCCACTTCACTCCCTCATCAATTATTTACGGACGGCAATACAAATAATTTCCAATTTAAATAGAGCTGGCCAGCAAGGAGGGGGATGCGGAGCAGGAGAAGGAGAGGGCGAGGGTAGTGAATGAGTCAATGGTAGGAAAAAATAGCTCACACATAATTAGACTCACATTGGTTAGTGTAAGAAAGATTATCCTTGGGTCCAGCCAGGTAAAAGCTGTCTGTTGTCCTTTGTGTCTCAAGGCCCAGTGACCTTTGGATTGTGTCACTATCATATTTATCCCTGATGGGGTCTAGCCATCAACCCGTTGACTTTGGTAGTTGATCTGTTAGCCGCGATTAGATAATGGTCAGTCAACTCATAACCAATACAACTGACAACAGGAGACTACCTAGAGTGGTCTCAACAACAGCAAACCATTAAATTAAGTCAATACAGTGTGGCCCAATTTTCTTAATAGTCAGCTGCATGTTATGTAGGCAGCATTGTCTCGACATTTGTCATGGAATATTTGGATATACTGATGAACTATCCTAGTTGTCATTTCTAAATTAGTAGAATTTAAGTAGAATTTTCTAGAGCAATGAAGGATGTTTTTCCTTTTTCGACATAGATGATCAACCAACAAGATTAATATAAAACATTCAAAGACGGCAAAGCAACTGGCGGGAAAGGTCTTCCAGTGATGAGGGACACTGAAGATTTAAGAAATGATTACAAAGAAGATAAGAAGGTATTAATTCCACACATGTAGATAGTTTCCCCTGTTATCCAAGTTTACTGCTCCTGTTCATTGTAATGACCTGACTCTTGTTTATTGTCGGATATTGTTTGTTCTATGTAAACCGCGCTGATCGCATATAGTGCGGTATATAAGAGATGTAAATAAATAAATAAATAAATAAATAAAATAAATTAATGGTAATACAAATATATATCTAAAAGCAGATCTGCTAATTTTATTAGTGGTGCTTGGTTTGACAGGGTCAGTAATATATGCATTGGAGAATTCTGTTCGACTAGATACATGTATTAGGTGCATTTAAGGACAGGCCATACTCTATTCTAATTATAGATTCTCCCATATTGTCAAGCCAGTAAAAGTGACTATGATCGCCTTGGAGAAACCATCCTCAGTAAGTGGAGGGAGGAGAGCAGAAGGAAGGTCACAAGTAAACTTAAAATAGTTTATTTTAAGGTGTTACTAGAATGGACCAGTGTATCGTTACATTGGACCCATAACAGCATACACACACCTACATCATAGCATACATTTGAAAACTGTATATAATTATTAGTTATTGATTTATTTAACAGTTTTTCTATACCGCCTTTTCATTCAATCAAGGCGGTTTACAAGAAACTTCAACTTATACAAAGAACTTGCAAAATGTCAACTTATGCAAAGAATAGAATGCTAGGTATCATAAGGAAAGGAATGGAAAATAAAACAAAGGATATTATAATGCCTCTGTATCGTTCCATGGTACGACCGCACCTTGAATATTGTGTGCAGTTCTGGTCGCCGTATCTTAAAAAGGATATAGCATTATTAGAAAAGGTACAAAGAAGAGCCACCAAAATGGTAAAGGGGATGGAAGGCTACTCCTATGAAGAGAGGCTACAAAGGTTAGGGCTCTTCAACCTGGAAAAGAGACGGCTGAGGGGAGATACGATAGAAGTCTATAAATTAATGAATGGAGTGGAACAGGTAAACGTAGATCGATTGTTTACACTATCAGAATATAGAAAGACTAGGGGACATGTAATGAAGCTACAGGGTAAACTATTTAAGACAAATAAGAGAAAATATTTTTTCACTCAACGTGTAACCAAACTCTGGAATTTGTTACCGGAGGATGTAGTAAGGGCTGTTAGTGTAGCTGGGTTTAAAAAAGGTTTGGACAAGTTCCTGGAGGAAAGGTCCATAAACCATTATTAAAAAGGGACCCAGGATATCAATGCTTGACCCAATACAAGTATTGTGGAACCTGTGTCTCTTGGGGATACTGCTAGGTACGTATGACCTAGATTGGCCACTGTTGGAAACAGGATACTGGGCTTGATGGACCTTGGTCTGACCCAGTATGGCATATCTTATGTTCTTATGTTCTTAACTTGTAAATATCAACAGTAATAACTTCAACACTTTGGGTGGTCTCTTGTAACATTATCTAAACTATATACATCTTAATGTGAGTAATGGGGTGTTTGTATGGTGTGTGTGGCATGTCTTGGATCAGTTTTTGTAGTGATTAGGGTGATTGGTGGTCTTCATTGAATTATTCAATGAATAGGGTGGTTTTGAGTAGGTTCCTGAATTATTTTATATCTGTTGTTGATTTTAGTTTATCTGGGAGGACATTCCAGATATCAGGGGCAGCAAGAGAGAAGGCTCTCTTGGATGTGGATTTGTTGGTTCTTGTGAATAGACTAGGGGGTATGTTTACTAAAAGCCGCACAATTGCGTGCCGCACAATAGCGCACGGAAACGCGGCACTCAAACGCTCAGAAACGCTCTTAAACGCCCCGCAAAAGTGCGCGTGGGCCCCGCACAATTGCGCGCCGCACCAACGCACCCCGCACAAGTACCCGGCCCGCAAATGTCCGATAGAGGCGTGGAAAGGCATTCTGAGGGCGGAGGAAGGCTCCCGAGGGGCGGAGAGACGGGGTCAATGGGCGGGGAAGGGGAGGGGAGAGGCTCCCCGCACATGATCGGGGCCGAATTCACAGGTTAAAAATAGCGCGAGTGAAACACTCACGGTAGAGGGCATTTAAAGGGAAGAGAAACCATTTCGCGTCAGCAATGTACAGGGAAACCGGGGAAACCTGCAAAACGTGAGCAGTGTGATACATGTGCACAGAACAAAAGTGCAAATAAAGATAGAAAAAGACCCAAACAAACATATTAAAAATAGGAAGGCAGCTGGGGAACCCCGATAATAATGGGCAAACATAAGAAACACACCCAGGAAAGCTCAAAGAAAATGAAATGAAGGTTGGAAAGGGCTACGGAGGGGAGACCCTTCCAAAAACCATTTCCTTGTTTCTGAGCCTTCCTGGGAGTGTTTGCTATGGTTGCCCATTAATATCACTGTTGCCCAGCTTGGTTATATTTATCCCCAGTTGTTTGTGGTCGGTTGAGGGGTGTATTTGCAGTTATGTCACCAGACATGGTGACGGAGCGCACAGTACAAATGTGCAGAGCAGGGTTTTTGACTCTGTTGGTCAGGTTTCCCACCCCCAGGGACTGCACTATCACTGTGGCCACAATGTGGTGCAGCAGACAGAAGCAGTACCTCTAGGACCAGAGGATCACAGGTTCAAATCCAAGCTGGGGCTCCTGCCAACCCAGTCCCCATATTTTACCCACCACTAAACAGAGATAGTACAGACACTCCTTTATTGCAGAGAACATAAGCATGGTTCACACACCCATTTTGTACCCAACACCGCACACACACCATAACAATGGGCATTACCGACAGCCGAGTCCCCCAAATGCAGTCCTGGAGTGCCACAACGCAATCAGGTCATATGCTTTTCCAAGATACGGACATGCCAGCATGTTGGCGGTAGGGTACAGGTGGTGGAGGGGGCAGTGGCTGCTAGCCACAGAAGACAGTGGCCGAGCCATGTGCAGGCTGGCACGTCCACTGCAACATAGGCCCTGTCGGATGTACAGTCATGGACTTCCCAGGGAATTCAGCACATTTGTGGCAACACAGTGGTGCAGTGCACACAGACAGTGTGTGCAGGAACAAAAGGTCACAAGTTCAAAGCCCAGCTGGGGCTACTACCAATCCTGTCCACATATTTTCCCCACAACTAAACCATGTTAGTAAGGGCAATCCTTTATTGCTGGGGACATACGCATTGGTCATACGCCTATCTTTGACACCACCAAGCACAGACACCATGACCAGGGGCATTACCTAGAGCAGAGTCTCACAAATGCAGTCCTGGAGGACCACACACCATTCAGGTTCCATGCTGCCACACATACAAATAACTGTGCTGTATATCTATGCACCACCCCCATGGCATGTAGATGTAGCTCATGCATATTCATGAGGGACAGCAGGAAACCCCAACCAGTGTATTGCAAACCTGGACTGGATATGGGAACCTCTGCCGTACAGCAGCAGCCAACAGGGGTAGACACACCCACACCCACAGGCCCCATTGGCCAATGCCTCCTGGAGAGGCAGGACATTGGGCCCTGCGTGCAGCACCCAATACCAGCACTTGCATACCTTAGCAATGTCACCCTACACCTGGGTATATGGTACACAGCTCTCAAACGTTTGCTATGAGTACTGGCAGATAGATATCCCTACGTTACGCACAGTCTGCTCTTTGAGCTCCATCATAACAATCTATCTGATGTCTGCGGTGTGTGCGTCAGGTCTGGCCCCTGACAGTGTTTACCACCCTGGGGAGTGACCCCCAACCGTACTGCATACCATACCCATGCCTGTACTGTGCCCAGGACTGGTGTGGTGGGCAAGGATTCTGAACCCCTCTATAGTAGCACAATGCTGGCATACGTGTGGGAGTGTGTGTCTGTCTATACAGTGTGTGTTGGCTGCAAACACTGTCCACAGCCCACACTGCCAGCACTGTTGCCAGTTTTGGCCTGATGATGTGCATAATGAGCAGCAAGGTACCATGGGTATAGCTCAGACAGGGTGGGCTGGCCAGGATGCATCTGCACAGGGCATAGGGCACTGGCAGGGACATTGTAGTGGCCGTCCACCACCTCCACAGACAGGGTGACCTCTGTATGTGCTGCTGGGCTTTCACTCCACCCTGACTGTGCAGTGACGGCAGCATGGCTAGGCACCCCCATAGTGCTTCATAGCATTTCCCTCATGTGATATATATGGGTCACCTGTTGGGGCCTAGTCACTGATGTATCTGCTTGTGTGTGTTGCCATCCCAGTTGTGGGTGCATGCATTTCCAGTGGGACTAACCAGCAGACTGTTCACAGCTGGTATGTGCCCTGCTGGAGTGCTGTGCAGTGGCTGATGGCTTAATGCAGGGGAATATCAGATGGTGGTGGGGGTGCATCTTAGCATATCCAGGCCTACTGTCTGTCTGATATTGTGGTCTGGGAGTGTGTGTGGCTGCTTGGACTGCCCTGTAGGGTGTCTGTTCCCCAACAGGACTGGGGTTGATGGTCCACTCTACTGCCAACATTGCAGAGAGGGGGGGGGGGGGGGGATAAAAAAAAAAACTGTTTATGGGAGACCATGTTTGCCACCCTCGGGTGGGGGTGGGGGTGGGGGTGGGGGTGGTGCATGGCCCACCTAGGGGTCCCCCTGACTGAGACAGACAGAGATATCCAAGGTGTTCCTGCAGAAACTACCTATCTGACAGATTACAACTGTTTTGGAGCTCTGCCATGGTCTCTCTCAGCCATGGAGGGTGCTGTGGACCTGGTCCAGGGCGCCTCATCGCACACTCAGGGTGTGCACAGTTCCCGCACAATGTGACTGTGTGTAGCTACTCTGTACCAGTTAATCACCCGGTCAGTACCTCCTACCTGGCCAAGGTGCTGTGTGGGTGCACACGGACACGTCCCCCTACCAGGCCGGGGAGCTGTTGGGGTGCATTCCCCATCTTGTGTTCATCTGTGGACAGCTGATTTGCATGTGCAGTGCATCATGGGTATGGGTGGCCTAACCCTATCCTGGTTACCACAGCAGACTGTCTGTGTGGTGACATGCAGGCTCTCTGCAGCCAGCCAGGGGCTTGCTGGCAGCTATATAGCTGTAGCCCAATGGTTACTTCACTGCCTGTGGAGCCAGAGGTAATGGGTTCAAGCCCACAGTGGGGTTATTTGATAGGGTTGTCCAAAGCTTTTTTTAGATTTAATGTACATATGTTGCTGCCATCAAACACACCCTCAGTGTACTGTACCCATGAGGTGCCTCTGAGGGTGCCTTGGCGGGCAGTGAACTTTAACATGTGCCTTATGGGCCGCCTTATGTTAACACGCTTTGTGAGTGCGTTTGCTAGTAGTGATAACTGAAATAAAAATAAATTGCCCCCTACAGCACTCATCCCCATAATATGCACTGCCTCAGTGAGCCTTCTTCATTGGGCACTGTGGGGGATTGAACCCCTGATCCCTGCACTATTGGTCAGTGTCTTAACCATTGGGCTGTGGCTCTGGCCCTGTGCTTGGGCATCAGCGCACTGCCTTATGCCGCCCAAAATTAATATGCCTCCTAAAGCACCTTTACCCATTAAAATTAATGCCTCAGCCAGCCCTTTTCGTTGTACACAATGGGGAATTGAACCCATGGCAGCTGCACCAGCTGTCAGTGTCTTAACCATTGTACTATGACTCTGTTCCTTTGTGTGTGCATATCAGGGCGCCACTTAGCCTTCCCACACACTATTTTGCACGGCGCACATTAGCGCGCCGCGCAAATGTGCGATCGCTTACTCCCGTTTTTTTTCTTTTTTCTGCCTGACCCGCCCACTCCTTATATGGCACAGGCACACTACCGCGGCCCCGCACGTTAGGAATGTTTAGTAAACATGCCCCTAGGTGTTGGTATATTGTTTTTGGTGCTGTTTCTGTCTGGTCTTTTGCTTGTTTTGGTTCCGATGAGTTCCTGCAGTATTTCTGCTGACATGTTTTTTTTAATTTTGAAGATGGTGAATGCTGATTTATATTTTGCACGTGATGATATTGGTAGCCAGTGCAGATAATGTAGTATTGGAGTTATATGGTCTTGTATTGAAGCGCTAGCAATGATGCGGGCAGCAGAGTTCTGTATTTGTAGGGGACGGGTGGTTTGTTTGGGTAGACCTTGGAATAGTATATTATAGTAATCCAGCACAGGTGTAATGATGGCCTGGCATACTGTGCGGAAATGTTCTTTGTTGAGGAGAGGTTTTAGTCTCTGGAACGTTGCGAGTTTGAAGAAGGCTGTTTTGGATATCTCTTTGTAGTGTCAACAATTAATTGAAGCAGTATAGTGGATGAGAAAAACTTAGGTTTCTAAGCATGGCCCTGTCCACTCTTCATGCTACATCACTCCTGGAACGTTTCTGAACAATGGCTGACAACTGTGAAATAGCAGATAGGGTAAGTGCAGCCATTTTCAGATCCTGTCTCACATGTAACACCTTGCTACCTGATCCAGGTCAACCTTGAAAGACTAAGTCCCTTCTTAGCTTTTTGCATGATGCTAAATTGTTTTCTAGGACCTATAAGAACTGCAGGTCCCAGAATACAGTGGCATGACGTTTTAAGAAAACTCATACTGGACCAGTTTATTAATCCTACTGGGAAATATCAAGCTCTTTTCTCTTTAAACTCCAATCTGGACTTAAATTCTGATCAGAGGGGTTATAAGTGAGTTTTCTGTCTAATAAATCCAAACCATCTTGCCACAATCTGCTCTCAGATGTTTTTAAATAATAGGTTTGAAAGCTTTATAAAATCACAATAAATTAAATTATCATTTTTCACATTGCAGTTACATAAGCTACTACCTTAAGATTCTGCCAATGCAGCTAAAAGCTAACTTGAGTAGAGTACATCAAAGCAACCATAAAATCATATGCAAAACATAAAAAAACATAACAGTCAACATACACTTAAAATAAAAAATATTCAAATGTACGCCTGCCTGCCTCATATCTCTCTATGAAAAGTGTGTCCAAAGATGCTTGCTTGAGTTCCTTTCTGAAGATAGTCATTTCAAAATGAAACACAACAGAGAGCGAGCTCCAGAGAATAGGCCTGGCAATAGAAAACATGGAACTTCATGTAGCTTCCAGAAGAGAAGACATACCAACTACTAACTCTTCCAGGTATCCCCCCCCCCCTAAGCCAAAGCAATTTAAAAATCAAGACACAAACCTTAAACTGGATCCTCTATACAAGAAGAAACCAATGTATCATAGCCATGTGAGGAGAGATCTGGTCCATTTTACTTGTACTGCTCAATAACTGAACAGCAGCATTTTGTACTTGTCCTAAAACTTTTAAAGTCACTGGGGCAACCCCATACATAATACATTACAATAGTCAAGTCCATTTAAAGCCATAGGCTGCCAGACCTGACAAAACCACCAGTGTCTACATAATGCCTTAAATACCTCACCAGCTGAAGGTTGAAAAAAAGTGGTAGTGACATGCTTAACCTGATCTTTAAAAGATTAATTGTGAGTCAAGCCAGACTCCTAGGTTTTAGACAGATGTAAACAGTGGCAATGAGTCATTAAGAATCTGGAGGCATTGAGGTTCAGGTGGAGGTGAAGGCAGGAACCAATTCACCCAGAGAACTTCAAGTTTTAAAATGTTCAGGAGCAACTTATTTCTTTATAACCACTGGTTAGCGCAACTTACTATATCATTTACAAGGACTAACAAAGATGAAATGTCTCCGATAAAAGGAGAAGCTGAATATTACCAGTTTTTGTATACATGCTTTCATTTTTTTTTGTTTTAGTTTGATGCGTTTTGTTTTAAAGTGTCATGCTATACTTTTTTAAATTATGTGATGTTTTAATACAATCTTTTTATTTTATTGATGTTATGATATGTTTTAGAAAGTTTTGCTATTTGACTTGTACTCTATTAGTCGTTTTGGTATTATGTTGGATGCTGTATCTAAAGTGGTTGTATTTTGTAAACCGCTTTGTTGTTCTTATGTAAAGCAGACCATCAAATTAAATAAACTTTATAAAGCTTATATGGCAAATAGAATAGATGAAAGAACAGAGCCCTGAGGAACCCATAAGACAAGTAATGTCATGAAGGCTCCAAGTGGAGGAGTAGCCTGATGGTTACAGCAGTGGGCTGGTTGTCATGAAAACCCATTTTGAATCTTACTGTTGCTCCTTGTGACCTTGGACAAGTCACTTAACTCTCAATTATCTCAGGCACAAACTTTATATTGTAAACCTCCTAAGGACTATTTTGAACCCATGGGACAGGAGCATCTAGGGACTTACTACTCTGCCATTAGCCCACCAGAGCCACTTGGTAAGGGCTGGGGGGTACTGCTTTGACTAATGCTTGTTGGTGGGGATTGGGGTTGGTAGGTGGGTCCTGATGTTTGGGGGAGGGGGGAGTTTGGTTGTTTAATTGGGGGATGAGGTGTTGATAGGGGATTGGGTAGGTTATACTTTTAGCACTGCAGTAAGTGTCAGCACTGTGCTTGCCCCGCAGTTACCTCACAGGTTTTGCACTTACCGTGTGTTAAAGTTTGCATTTAATGCAGTTAATGCGGCACTTTACTTCAAATAACACAGCATTAGCTGTAAAAGCCATGTGTTATCTGTTGGGAGCATGTGCCGCATTTCCCCAGCAGATACCACACAGAAAATACAGGGAGCGCGGTGCAGCTAAAATCACCCGTTGAGGTGGCAGTAGTTGCACCCGTGCTGTCTGCAATATGGACGGTTACCGCCTGGGGCGGCTTAAGGCAATCTGCTGCCTGAAGTAAGGGATGCATTTTTTCTTGCTCAGATGAGTTTGAGCAGGAAAAAAAGTGGTGGGAAGGCAGTGGCAAGCCAGAGGCTACAAAATCAGAAATAAGCACAACCACGACTGCCGGAGTGTCGCCATCTTGAAACTGCCGCCTGAGGCGACTGCCTCAGGTGGCCTAATGATAGAACCGGCACTGGTTACCGCTATTGATGCACACAGCAAGCAAGCATTTCAGACATACCCACTCTCTGCCAAAATCCCGCCCATTCTCGCAGATACTATGGACAGTGCAGACAGCACAGCTGTCTGTTAAAGCGGGACAACGGCACACACTATCTGCCACGTTAACAGGTAGCACAGCTTAGTAAACATGCCCCTCAATCTAAACCTGTCTAATAGACAAGCATGAACTAAATACTAAATCAAGAGTGTATCCTGCAGCGTAGGTTGGTTTACTCACGGGCTGTTGAAAGTCTAAGCATTCAAGATCGGTTTGATGCTGAAAGATTAAAATCACCAAATATAAACATATGAGTCACTATTTAAACACCATGATAGGTGCTTGTTTTCACCATCAGCTGTGGCACTTTAATAAAATATGTATATTCAGGGCCACTATCTGGATAGCGAGCAGTGCTGAACATATACAAGAAGGCAAATTCCACTTAGGACGTGAAGAGGGGTATTAAGATGGCCAGATCAGGACATGGGAAATTCCTACCATATTTCACAAAGGCTCTGCCAAACACACAGCCTTGAAAAACTACATGGAAGGCCATGCAGGAGTGCACTCTGACATCTCCCCATGTGCAACAGGAGCAGCAAGTTTAGAAGGCTCCACACAGGGGTTTAAAAAACATTTATTTATTTATTTTTTAACTCGTTTTAATATACTGTTTTTCTACCAGTCAAAACGGTTTACACTGAACAGAACAGAACGGTTTACATTAAACAATCAAAACGTTTTAGAACGGTTCACATTGAAGAATGGGACAAACAAGGTTAAATCAAACTCATTAGCATATAATAGGGGAAGGGGGAAGCATGCAAGATCTTTATAGCTTTGGAACTTATGTTACAGTAGGCTTAGTTGGTCTTGTTAACAGTTGGCTGATTATGGGGGGAGATCAGATGTTGGAGATGATCCATAGTGCTCTTCAAAGAGATGTGTTTTGAGATGTTTTTTGAAGACATTATGGGATTGAATACTTCGCACTGTAGGAGGTGAGGAGTTCCAGAGGGTGGGAACGTAGAGTTCGAAGGCTCTCATACAGGCATGTTGTGAGCTCTTATGTAACTGAGGTGGGGGGGAGAAGAAGGTTAAGTGAGTTCTGTCTGTGTGGTCTGTTGGTGTTTGGATGTCTGATGAGTGTCTGTAGATGCTCAGTTGAGATGTTGATAAGTGCCTTGTGGATAATGGTGAGGACTTTGTATTTGATCCTTGATGTGATGGGAAGCCAATGAAGGGATTTCAATATAGGAGTGATATGGGCGTGTCTGGAGGCTCTGGCAATGGTACATGCCACTGTGTTTTGGGCTAACTGTAGAGGTGCAATAGTGGTTTGGGAACTCCTTGAAGGATGGTGTTGCAGTAGTCGAGTAGGGATATAATGGAAGCCTGGCAGACTGCATGGAAGCTCTCAGGGGAGAGAAGGGGGAGTAGGTTGCAGAGGGTTCAGAGCTTGAAGTAAATGTTCCTGGTAGTGTTCTTTATATGCGGTTGGAAGTTCAGATGGTGAACCAGGATGACATTTAGCTTTACCCCATATGTGCATGGGAGCAGCTTTGTCTTCTGAAATCCAAGCATACCTTTATCCCTTCTCACCAGCACACAAGTCCACCCCTGATCACCCCCCCCCCGATATCAATCCCCCACTAAACATTCTTCCCAGCATCCAATTCCCCCTGACACCCCCCAGACATCCTATCCCCCCCCAGGCCTTCTCCTTCATAGCATCCAATCCCCCCAACCGAACACACCTCAGCATCAATATCCTCCCACTTAACCCCCCCCCCCAGCATCATGAAATCCCCTAGATGGCTCCCCTGGCAGATCCTCCCATCCTGATCCCATCCACAGCTCTTAACAGGATTCCTAGTATCTAGTGGTAGCAAGAATGATCCTCAGTCACTCCAACTCATGCCAGCCCCAGGTTCCAAAATGGCACCTGTGGTAGTACTGTGAGCTTGCCACTAGGGATCACAGGCACCATTTTGTAAAAAAGAGTCAGCATGATCAGAGTGACTGGGGATCACTCCTACTCCCACTAGATAACAGGGGCCCTCATAAGAACCAGTGATAGGGAGTTGTGGAGAGTTGATGGGAGGGGTTGTCAGGAGGGTTCTTAATGCTGGGGGTGGTTGGGTGGGGGGATCGGATGCTGTATGGGTAGTCAGTTGTGGGAGGATCAGATGTTGCTGGAGAATCAGGTCTGGGGATTAGATGCCATAGAGGGATGGGGGATAAGATGCCAGGGGAGTATCGGAGGAGATTGAATGCCAGGGCAGATGTTGGGTGGGAGATCAATGTCAACGGATGACTAGTGGGTGCTGACCTCAGCCTTTACACCTCCCCCTTCAAGCAGGCATCTTTTGTGCCTCAGGGCAGCTGCACATGCCGACGTCTAGAATGTTTTATATCAACGTGGAATCTCTTTTAAAATGGGGAACATAAGAACATAAGATATGCCATACTGGGTCAGACCAAGGTCCATCAAGCCCAGTATCCTGTTCCCAATAGTAGCCAGTCCAAGTCACAAGAATCTAGCAGATTCCAAAAAAGACACACAGGTTCCACAATACTTGTATTGGGGTAAGCGGTAGATTTCTCGGGTCCTCTTTAATAATGGTTTATAGACCTTCCCTCCAGGAACATGTCCAAACCTTTTTTATACCCAGCTTTTACTACATCCTCCGGTAACAAATTCCAGAGTTTGATTTACATATTAGTCTTAAACAAGTTATACTGTAGCTTCATTGCATGTTCCCTAGTCTTTCTACTTTTTGATTGCATAAACAATCGATCTATGTTTACCCATTCCACGCCATTCATTTATAGACCTCTATCATATCTCCTCTCAGTCATCTATTTTCCAGGTTGAAGAGCCCTAATCTTTTAAGCCGCTGCTCATAGGTGTATCCTTCCATCCCCTTTACCATTTTGGTGGCTCTTCTCTAATTCCGCTATATCCTTTTTAAGATACCGCAGCCAGAATTGCACACAATATTCAAGATGGGTTGCACCATGGAATGATACAGAGGCATTATAATATCCTTTGTTTTATTCTCCATTCCTTTCCTTATGATTCCTAGCATTCCTTTTGCCTTCTTGGCTGCCAATGCATACTCGGCAGAGAGTTTCAACGTGTTATCCATGATGACGCTTAAATCTTTTTCCTGGGTGGTGGTTCCTAATGTGGAACCTTGCATCATGTAACCATAATTTGGGTTGTTCTTTCCTAGGTGCATTACTTTCATCTGCCATTTGAACGTCCAGTCTTCCAATTTATCAAGCTCCTCTTGCAATTTTTCACAATCCTCTTGGGTTTTAACAACTTTGAATAATTTTGTGTCATCTGCAAATTTGATTACCTCACTCGTTATTCCCATTTTCAGGTAATTTATGAATATGTTAAAAGGCAGCGGACCCAGCACAGATCCCTGGGGTACTCCACTATTCACCTTTCTCCATTAGGAAAACTAGCCATTTAGCCCTATCCTTTGCTTTCTAACTTTTAACCAGTTCCTGATCCACAATAGTACATTGCCTCCTATCCTATAACTTTTTAATTTCGCCAAGAGTCTCTCATGAGGGAACTTGTCAAAGGCTTTCTGAAAATCTAGATATACTATATTGACTGGCTCACCTTTGTCTACTATTTATTCACACCTTCAAAAAATATTACAGATTAGTAAAACAAGACCTTCCTTGTCTAAAGCCATGTTGGCTTTTTCCCATTAAACCATCACTATCTACATGTTCAGTAATTTTGTTCTTTATAATGATTTCTACCATTTTGCTCAGTACTGTAGTTTCCTCGATCACCCCTGGAACTCTTTTTAAAAATTGTCATTATATTGGTCATTCGCCAATCTTCAGGTATTGCAAATTATTTTAATGGTAGCTCACAGATTACTGATAGTAGGCAATGAATAACTCAATGCATAAAGTTAGGATACCCCAACGGACAGGCCCAGAGAGCGGCAATGAATAACTCAATGCATAAAGTTAGGATTACCCCAACGGACAGGCCCAGAGAGTGTCCTGTCCAGAGAGCAGCAATGAATAACTCAATGCATAAAGTTAGGATACCCCAACGGACAGGCCCAGAGAGCGGCAATGCATAACTCAATGCATAAAGTTAGGATTACCGCAACGGACAGGCCCAGAGAGCGGCAATGTATAACTCAATGCATAAAGTTAGGATTACCCCAACGGACAGGCCCAAAGAGCGGCCTGTCCAGAGAGCAGCAATGAATAACTCAATGCATAAATTTAGGATTACCCCAACGGACAGGCCCAGAGAGCGGCAATGCATAACTCAATGCATAAAGTTAGAATTACCCCAACGGACAGGCCCAAAGAGGGGCCTGTCCAGAGAGCAGCAATGAATAACTCAATGCATAAAGTTAGGATTACCCCAACGGACAGGCCCAGAGAGCAGCAATGAATAACTCAATGCATAAAGTTAGGATTACCCCAACGGACAGGCCCAGAGAGCAGCAATGCATAACTCAATGCATAAAGTTAGGATTACCCCAAAGGACAGGCACAGAGAGCAGCAATGCATAACTCAATGCATAAAGTTAGGATTACCCCAAAGGACAGGCCCAGAGAGCGGCAATGCATAACTCAATGAATAAAGTTAGGATTATGCCAACGGACAGGCCCAGAGAGAGGCAATGAATAACTCAATGCATAAAGTTAGGATTACTCCAACAGACAGGCTCAGAGAGAGGCCTGTCCAGAGAGTGGCAATGAATAACTCAATGCATAAAGTTAGGATTACCCCAACGGACAGCCCAGAGAGCGGCAATGCATAACTCAATGCATAAAGTTAGGATTACCCCAACGGACAGGCCCAGAGAGCGGCAATGCATAACTCAATGCATAAAGTTAGGATTACCCCAAAGGACAGGCCCAGAGAGCAGCAATGCATAACTCAATGCATAAAGTTAGGATTACCCCAAAGGACAGGCCCAGAGAGCGGCAATGCATAACTCAATGAATAAAGTTAGGATTATGCCAACGGACAGGCCCAGAGAGAGGCAATGAATAACTCAATGCATAAAGTTAGGATTACCCCAAAGGACAGGCCCAGAGAGCAGCAATGCATAACTCAATGCATAAAGTTAGGATTACCCCAAAGGACAGGCCCAGAGAGCGGCAATGCATAACTCAATGAATAAAGTTAGGATTATGCCAACGGACAGGCCCAGAGAGAGGCAATGAATAACTCAATGCATAAAGTTAGGATTATGCCAACAGACAGGCCCAGAGAGAGGCCTGTCCAGAGAGTGGCAATGAATAACTCAATGCATAAAGTTAGGATTACCCCAACGGACAGGCCCAGAGAGCGGCAATGCATAACTCAATGCATAAAGTTAGAATTACCCCAACGGACAGACCCAGAGAGCAGCCTGTCCAGAGAGCAGCAATGAATAACTCAATGCATAAAGTTAGAATTACCCCAACGGACAGGCCCAGAGAGCGGCAATGTATAACTCAATGCATAAAGTTAGGATTACCCCAAAGGACAGGCCCAGAGAGCGGCAATGTATAACTCAATGCATAAAGTTAGGATTACCCCAAAGGACAGGCCCAGAGAGCGGCAATGCATAACTCAATGCATAAAGTTAGGATTACCCCAACGAACAGGCCCAGAGAGCGGCAATGAATAACTCAATGAATAAAGTTAGGATTATGCCAACGGACAGGCCCAGAGAGAGGCAATGAATAACTCAATGCATAAAGTTAGGATTATGCCAACAGACAGGCCCAGAGAGAGGCCTGTCCAGAGAGTGGCAATGAATAACTCAATGCATAAAGTTAGGATTACCCCAACGGACAGGCCCAGAGAGCGGCAATGCATAACTCAATGCATAAAGTTAGGATTACCCCAACGGACAGGCCCAGAGAGCGGCAATGCATAACTCAATGCATAAAGTTAGGATACCCCAACGGACAGGCCCAGAGAGCGGCAATGCATAACTCAATGCATAAAGTTAGGATACCCCAACGGACAGGCCCAGAGAGCGGCAATGAATAACTCAATGCATAAAGTTAGGATTATCCCAAAGGACAGGCCCAGAGTGCGGCAATGAATAACTCAATGCATAAAGTTAGGATACCCCAACGGACAGGCCCAGAGAGCAGCAATGAATAATTCAATGCATAAAGTTAGGATTATCCCAAAGGACAGGCCCAGAGTGCGGCAATGAATAACTCAATGCATAAAGTTAGGATTACCCCAACGGACAGGCCCAGAGAGTGGCCTGTCCAGAGAGCAGCAATGAATAACTCAATGCATAAAGTTAGGATACCCCAACGGACAGGCCCAGAGAGCGGCAATGAATAACTCAATGCATAAAGTTAGGATTACCCCAACGGACAGGCCCAGAGAGTGGCCTGTCCAGAGAGCAGCAATGAATAACTCAATGCATAAAGTTAGGATACCCCAACGGACAGGCCCAGAGAGCGGCAATGAATAACTCAATGCATAAAGTTAGGATCACCCCAACGGACAGGCCCAGAGAGCGGCAATGCATAACTCAATGCATAAAGTTAGGATTACCCCAACGGACAGGCCCAGAGAGCGGCAATGTATAACTCAATGCATAAAGTTAGGATTACCCCAACGGACAGGCCCAAAGAGCGGCCTGTCCAGAGAGCAGCAATGAATAACTCAATGCATAAAGTTAGGATTACCCCAACGGACAGGCCCAGAGAGCGGCAATGCATAACTCAATGCATAAAGTTAGAATTACCCCAACGGACAGGCCCAAAGAGGGGCCTGTCCAGAGAGCAGCAATGAATAACTCAATGCATAAAGTTAGGATTACCCCAACGGACAGGCCCAGAGAGCAGCAATGAATAACTCAATGCATAAAGTTAGGATTACCCCAACGGACAGGCCCACAGAGCGGCAATGCATAACTCAATGCATAAAGTTAGGATTACCCCAAAGGACAGGCCCAGAGAGCAGCAATGCATAATTCAATGCATAAAGTTAGGATTACCCCAAAGGACAGGCCCAGAGAGCGGCAATGCATAACTCAATGAATAAAGTTAGGATTATGCCAACGGACAGGCCCAGAGAGAGGCAATGAATAACTCAATGCATAAAGTTAGGATTACTCCAACAGACAGGCTCAGAGAGAGGCCTGTCCAGAGAGTGGCAATGAATAACTCAATGCATAAAGTTAGGATTACCCCAACGGACAGCCCAGAGAGCGGCAATGCATAACTCAATGCATAAAGTTAGGATTACCCCAACGGACAGGCCCAGAGAGCGGCAATGCATAACTCAATGCATAAAGTTAGGATTACCCCAAAGGACAGGCCCAGAGAGCAGCAATGCATAACTCAATGCATAAAGTTAGGATTACCCCAAAGGACAGGCCCAGAGAGCGGCAATGCATAACTCAATGAATAAAGTTAGGATTATGCCAACGGACAGGCCCAGAGAGAGGCAATGAATAACTCAATGCATAAAGTTAGGATTACCCCAAAGGACAGGCCCAGAGAGCAGCAATGCATAACTCAATGCATAAAGTTAGGATTACCCCAAAGGACAGGCCCAGAGAGCGGCAATGCATAACTCAATGAATAAAGTTAGGATTATGCCAACGGACAGGCCCAGAGAGAGGCAATGAATAACTCAATGCATAAAGTTAGGATTATGCCAACAGACAGGCCCAGAGAGAGGCCTGTCCAGAGAGTGGCAATGAATAACTCAATGCATAAAGTTAGGATTACCCCAACGGACAGGCCCAGAGAGCGGCAATGCATAACTCAATGCATAAAGTTAGAATTACCCCAACGGACAGACCCAGAGAGCAGCCTGTCCAGAGAGCAGCAATGAATAACTCAATGCATAAAGTTAGAATTACCCCAACGGACAGGCCCAGAGAGCGGCAATGTATAACTCAATGCATAAAGTTAGGATTACCCCAAAGGACAGGCCCAGAGAGCAGCAATGCATAACTCAATGCATAAAGTTAGGATTACCCCAAAGGACAGGCCCAGAGAGCGGCAATGCATAACTCAATGAATAAAGTTAGGATTATGCCAACGGACAGGCCCAGAGAGAGGCAATGAATAACTCAATGCATAAAGTTAGGATTATGCCAACAGACAGGCCCAGAGAGAGGCCTGTCCAGAGAGTGGCAATGAATAACTCAATGCATAAAGTTAGGATTACCCCAACGGACAGGCCCAGAGAGCGGCAATGCATAACTCAATGCATAAAGTTAGGATTACCCCAACGGACAGGCCCAGAGAGCGGCAATGCATAACTCAATGCATAAAGTTAGGATACCCCAACGGACAGGCCCAGAGAGCGGCAATGAATAACTCAATGCATAAAGTTAGGATTATCCCAAAGGACAGGCCCAGAGTGCGGCAATGAATAACTCAATGCATAAAGTTAGGATACCCCAACGGACAGGCCCAGAGAGCAGCAATGAATAATTCAATGCATAAAGTTAGGATTATCCCAAAGGACAGGCCCAGAGTGCGGCAATGAATAACTCAATGCATAAAGTTAGGATACCCCAACGGACAGGCCCAGAGAGCGGCAATGAATAATTCAGTGCATAAAGTTAGGATTACCCCAACTGACAGACCCAGAGAGAGCCCTGTCCAGAGAGTGGCAATGAATAACTCAATGCATAAAGTTAGGATTACCCGAACGGACAGGCCCAGAAAGCAGCCTGTCCAGAGAGCGGCAATGAATAACTCAATGCATAAAGTTAGGATACCCCAACGGACAGGCCCAGAGAGCAGCAATGCATAACTCAATGCATAAAGTTAGGATTACCCCAACGGACAGGCCCAGAGAGCAGCAATGCATAACTCAATGCATAAAGTTAGGATACCCCAACGGACAGGCCCAGAGAGCGGCAATGAATAACTCAATGCATAAAGTTAGGATTGCCTTTTTTCTGGCCTGACATTATGCAGATAGCTATGCAAGTAGCAATCTCGATATGGCTGCTAGTTGGGTAACTTTGACCTCTGCCACAGCTCTGTCCACAGACTGCCCCAGCCCTACGTAGAGAGTGCCAAGGCAGCCAGAGAAAATATTCAGCGCTGTCGGAATGTCTCGCTGTCCGCTCTTTACCGGTGAGCAGGTGAGGTAAGTGCTTTTGAACAATGGCCCCTAAATCCTTAAAATGATGCATACCAGTTTTATGCCAGGACAAAAATGAATCAGGTGAAAAAGTGGCAAATCCAAGAAAAAAGAATTGAGGCCCGATTATGAAATGATTTTTGTCTATGGACACAAAGTCGAGAAGTGTTTCTAAATCTGGCGTTAAGAGGTCTGAGCCATGTTGGAAGGCTTCAGTCCATTTGAATACCCTCAACCTAAGTGCAGATCTCACACCAACATGCACCTGCCACTCACACAAACACAAGGTGAACATACGTACACATGGGAAAGTATTTTCATGGCCAGATGATAAGGAAAAGATTTGTAAAAATGCCTGTTGGTATTACTGATTTTGGAAAAAGTTGCCTGCGCTGTACACTCATGCTAAAATATAACTCAGTAATGGCCCTGTGGAGTAGACACAGGTGTACAAACTAAATATTCACACATATATACAGCAGGAACAGATACAGGTATGCAAGCACATAATTCATATACATATATATATATGTACAGTATATATTCATGCATATCATATATCTGCGTAGCATCTATGACTACGTGTGTATATATTCTATTCAGATATATATACAGGGTGGCCCAAAAAAAAAGTGAGAACATCTCGTAGCATATAAGTTATTTAAAAATTCAAAAAGACAGATGTAAATGATTGACAATTTTTTTTTTAAAAGATGGCGACCGGAAATTGTTGAAATAAAGACGTTATACAGCTAAAAAAGGTAAATAAGTAAACTATTTAAGCTTTTAATTTACGAGATGTTCTCACTTTTTTTGTGCCACCCTGTATATATACTGCATGCAATGAGATACACATTCAGAAACAGCACCAATTCATACCCATGATTGCATATTCTTCTGCAAGCAGACACACACATACATACACACATGGGCTTACCCATGAACTCAAGCCACGCAATGCTGGAACTACAGTCACACTCACAAACTCCTTTCCTAGTATTCAGCAGAGTCCCGTGTAGGGTGGCGAGGGTTATTCTGTCAAACAGCATTCCCTCAGGATAAATGTTTTCATCCACTCTTCCTTCAGAAACATAGAGGAATACAAGTGTTTCACAACTCTTAAATCTGCGCACTGAGTTTATCCAGAGACAGAGAGACAACTGGGTGAGGCTCTCTTTGGGCTCAGGAGAGTCCTTTGGAGAGTCGGCTAGCCTCAGGTGCAGGAGGAAGCGACGGAAAGAAGGCACTTGTTTAGGCCAGGGACCCTCTCAGGGTGCAGCCAACGGCAGGAGAAGCTGGTTCCAGGCCCATGGCCCCAGCTGTCAGCCTGAGCGATGAATTACATGCTATAAGAAGGTGTTGACAGGAGCAGCTGGACATCAGAGAGTGATGAAAAGAAAACGAAATTCATTCAGAGTTCAGACAGACTGGCCCACTGGGGACACAGCAAGCAGAGCCCTGCACAGCATCACTGCTCCACCTTCTGGACATTGGAGGAAGTGCCTGATGGATGCAGGTAGTAGAAAGTCTCCTTTTTCCAATGTTAAACTTTTCTTAAAAAGATGAATTTGGTCCCACATCCAATGCTCCGTGCCCTGTCTCCATTCCCATATAAAGACAGAGAGGACAAAGTCTGTTCAAAATAATGCTAAACTAACTGAAAATACATATAACAAATAATAAACAATCCGGTTATGACTTGGCACTGCATAGCAGTATGTGGTAAAACGTGTTTTTCATGACAAACAGACCTAGTGTTTAACAAAGTCACATAATAAAATTTATTTGCACCATATCTGTTCTAGAGATGTTAACCAGGAATTTATAATAAAAGGCAAGACCAATATTACAATATTGCTGCAATGCTTGTAAATATGAGCACAGATTCAATAAAAGACGTGGGAGTCGACCAGATTTTGTTTGCCTGGAATATGGTGCACGACTTTCTTGAGAAAGTGAAAAGATGAAAATATAAACCCCTCTTTCACTCACTTCTTCCTCTCTGCACGTACCCCCGAAGGCAAGTTCTTTAAGTGTATAACTGTTTAGAAACTTTTGGTGAATTATTTACACTGAGGGGCTTGTTTACAAAGCCGCGGTAGTGGTTCACGATCGTAATCGGAGCCGCGGCCCCATTGATTTCAATGGGGCCGCGGCTGCGATCGCGATCGCGAACCACTACCGCGGCTTTGTAAACAAGCCCCTGAGATGTCTTGAGAAGGGTCAGAAATCAGACTCTAAGGGGCATGTTTACTAAACATTCCTAACGTGCGGGGCCGCGGTAGTGTGCCTGTGCCATATAAGGAGTGGGCGGGTCAGGCAGAAAAAAGAAAAAAAACGGGAGTAAGCGATCGCACATTTGCGTGGCGTGCTAATGTGCGCCGTGCAAAATAGTGTGTGGGAAGGCTAAGTGGCGCCCTGATATGCACACACAAAGGAACAGAGTCATAGTACAATGGTTAAGACACTGACAGCTGGTGCAGCTGCCATGGGTTCAATTCCCCATTGTGTGCAACAAAAAGGGCTGGCTGAGGCATTAATTTTAATGGGTAAAGGTGCTTTAGGAGACATATTAATTTTGGGCGGCATAAGGAGGTGCACTGTTAATCTTGGGCGGCATAAGGCGGTGCACTGTTAAGTTTGGGCGGCATAAAGCAGTGCGCTGATGCCTAAGCACAAGACCAGAGCCATAGCACAATGATTAAGACACTGACCAATGGTGCAGGGATCAGGGGTTCAAACCCCCACAGTGCCCAATGAAGAAGGCTCACTGAGGCAGTGCATATTATGGGGATGAGTGCTGTAGGGGGCAATTTATTTTTATTTCAGTTATCACTACTAGCAAACGCACTCACAAAGCGTGTTAACATAAGGCGGCCCATAAGGCACATGTTAAAGTTCACTGTCCGCCAAGGCACCCTAGAATGTCCCCTATAGGGCACCATATATGTTGCATCACAGGATAATGTATAGTGCACCTTATATGGACAGCAACCATAAGGTGCCCTATAGGGCGCCCTATAAAGCACCCTCAGAGGCACCTTATGGGTACAGTACACTGAGGGTGTGTTTGATGGCAGCAACATATGTACATTAAATCTAAAAAAAGCTTTGGACATCCCTATCAAATAACCCCACTGTGGGCTTGAACCCATTACCTCTGGCTCCACAGGCAGTGAAGTAACCATTGGGCTACAGCTATATAGCTGCCAGCAAGCCCCTGGCTGGCTGCAGAGAGCCTGCATGTCACCACACAGACAGTCTGCTGTGGTAACCAGGATAGGGTTAGGCCACCCATACCCATGATGCACTGCACATGCAAATCAGCTGTCCACAGATGAACACAAGATGGGGAATGCACCCCAACAGCTCCCCGGCCTGGTAGGGGGACGTGTCCGTGTGCACCCACACAGCACCTTGGCCAGGTAGGAGGTACTGACCGGGTGTTTAACTGGCACAGAGTAGCTACACACAGTCACATTGTGCGGGAACTGTGCTCACCCTGAGTGTGCGATGAGGCGCCCTGGACCAGGTCCACAGCACCCTCCATGGCTGAGAGAGGCCATGGCAGAGCTCCAAAACAGTCGTAATCTGTCAGATAGGTAGTTTCTGCAGGAACACCTTGGATATCTCTGTCTGTCTCAGTCAGGGGAACCCCCTAGGTGGGCCATGTACCACCACCACCACACACACACACACACACACACACACCCACACCCCCCCCCCCCGAGGGTGGCAAACAGGGTCCCCCATCAACAGATTTCTTTTTCACTCTTCTCCCCTCCGCCCCGCAATGTTGGCAGTAGAGTGGACCATCAACCCCAGTCCTGTTGGGGAACAGACACCCTACAGGGCAGTCCAAGCAGCCCCACACACACACACCCAGACCACAATATCAGACAGACAGTAGGCCTGGATATGCTAAGATGCACCCCACCACCATCTGATATTCCCCTGCATCAAGCCATCAGCCACTGCACAGCACATACCAGCTGTGAACAGTCTGCTGGTTAGTCCCACTGGAAATGCATGCACCCACAACTGGGATGGCAACACACACAAGCAGATACATCAGTGACTAGGCCCCAACAGGTGACCCATATATATCACATGAGGGAAATGCTATG
Organism: Ichthyophis bannanicus; assembly: GCA_033557465.1. NCBI lineage: Eukaryota > Metazoa > Chordata > Amphibia > Gymnophiona > Ichthyophiidae > Ichthyophis > Ichthyophis bannanicus. Next base: position 33,763,867 of record CM066044.1, read on the forward strand.
AAGCACTATGGGGGTGCCTAGCCATGCTGCCGTCACTGCACAGTCAGGGTGGAGTGACAGCCCAGCAGCACATACAGAGGTCACCCTGTCTGTGGAGGTGGTGGACGGCCACTACAATGTCCCTGCCAGTGCCCTATGCCCTGTGCAGATGCATCCTGGCCAGCCCACCCTGTCTGAGCTATACCCATGGTACCTTGCTGCTCATTATGCACATCATCAGGCCAAAACTGGCAACAGTGCTGGCAGTGTGGGCTGTGGACAGTGTTTGCAGCCAACACACACTGTATAGACAGACACACACTCCCACACGTATGCCAGCATTGTGCTACTATAGAGGGGTTCAGAATCCTTGCCCACCACACCAGTCCTGGGCACAGTACAGGCATGGGTATGGTATGCAGTACGGTTGGGGGTCACTCCCCAGGGTGGTAAACACTGTCAGGGGCCAGACCTGACGCACACACCGCAGACATCAGATAGATTGTTATGATGGAGCTCAAAGAGCAGACTGTGCGTAACGTAGGGATATCTATCTGCCAGTACTCATAGCAAACGTTTGAGAGCTGTGTACCATATACCCAGGTGTAGGGTGACATTGCTAAGGTATGCAAGTGCTGGTATTGGGTGCTGCACGCAGGGCCCAATGTCCTGCCTCTCCAGGAGGCATTGGCCAATGGGGCCTGTGGGTGTGGGTGTGTCTGCCCCTGTTGGCTGCTGCTGTACGGCAGAGGTTCCCAAATCCAGTCCAGGTTTGCAATACACTGGTTGGGGTTTCCTGCTGTCCCTCATGAATATGCATGAGCTACATCTACATGCCATGGGGGTGGTGCATAGATATACAGCACAGTTATTTGTATGTGTGGCAGCATGGAACCTGAATGGTGTGTGGTCCTCCAGGACTGCATTTGTGAGACTCTGCTCTAGGTAATGCCCCTGGTCATGGTGTCTGTGCTTGGTGGTGTAAAAGATAGGCGTATGACCAATGCGTATGTCCCCAGCAATAAAGGATTGCCCTTACTAACATGGTTTAGTTGTGGGGAAAATATGTGGACAGGATTGGTAGTAGCCCAAGCTGGGCTTTGAACCTGTGACCTTTTGTTCCTGCACACACTGTCTGTGTGCACTGCACCACTGTGTTGCCACAGATGCACTGAATTCCCTGGGAAGTCCATGACTGTACATCCGACAGGGCCTATGTTGCAGTGGACGTGCCAGCCTGCACATGGCTCGGCCACTGTCTTCTGTGGCTAGCAGCCACTGCCCCCTCCACCACCTGTACCCTACCGCCAACATGCTGGCATGTCCGTATCTTGGAAAAGCATATGACCTGATTGCGTTGTGGCACTCCAGGACTGCATTTGGGGGACTCGGCTGTCGGTAATGCCCATTGTTATGGTGTGTGTGCGGTGTTGGGTACAAAATGGGTGTGTGAACCATGCTTATGTTCTCTGCAATAAAGGAGTGTCTGTACTATCTCTGTTTAGTGGTGGGTAAAATATGGGGACTGGGTTGGCAGGAGCCCCAGCTTGGATTTGAACCTGTGACCCTCTGGTCCTAGGGGTACTGCCTCTGTCTGCTGCACCACATTGTGGCCACAGTGATAGTGCAGTCCCTGAGGGTGGGAAACCTGACCAACAGAGTCAAAAACCCTGCTCTGCACATTTGTACTGTGGGCTCCGTCACCTTGTCTGGTGACATAAGTGCAAATACACCCCTCAACCGACCACGAACAACTGGGGATAAATATAACCAAGCTGGGCAACAGTGATATTAATGGGCAACCATAGCAAACACTCCCAGGAAGGCTCAGAAAAAAGGAAATGGTTTTCGGAAGGGTCTCCCCTCCGTAGCCCCTTCCAACCTTCATTTCATTTTTTTTGAGCTTTCCTGGGTGTGTTTCTTATGTTTGCCCATTATTATCGGGGTTCCCCAGCTGCCTTCCTATTTTTAATATTTTTGTTTGGGTCTTTTTCTATCTTTATTTGCACTTTTGTTCTGTGCACATGTATCACACTGCTCACGTTTTGCAGGTTTCCCCGGTTTCCCTGTACATTGCTGACGCGAAATGGTTTCTCTTCCCTTTAAATGCCCTCTACCATGAGTGTTTCACTCGCGCTATTTTTAACCTGTGAATTCGGCCCCGATCATGTGCGGGGAGCCTCTCCCCTCCCCTTCCCCGCCCATTGACCCCGTCTCTCTGCCCCTCGGGAGCCTTCCTCCGCCCTCAGAATGCCTTTCCACGCCTCTATCGGACATTTGCGGGCCGGGTACTTGTGCGGGGTGCGTTGGTGCGCCGCGCAATTGTGCGGGGCCCACGCGCACTTTTGCGGGGCGTTTAAGAGCGTTTCTGAGCGTTTGAGTGCCGCGTTTCCGTGCGCTATTGTGCGGCACGCAATTGTGCGGCTTTTAGTAAACATACCCCTAAATCTGCAATCCAAAATGCCACTCATAATCCAAGCATTCCCCTCCCCAGCAGGCTTAAATGGATAACAATGTAAGACTGAATAAGAATGACTGGAGAAAAAGGTCCATACGTAATCACACCCCCTTATAGCTCATTTTATTCTGCTGTTATTGAATTCTGTCCTTCTGATCTCATTATCTAACTTAATTAACAATAGTCAGACTGTGAGTGGGGTTTTGGATCATTTGTGTCACAAAGCAGTTGGATAGTTAACTATTCTCATGCATCTTAGTACATTGTTATCACAGAGAGGGAAGGTAATAATAGCTCTGGACTGGTCTCTTGTAGGGCCTCCCTACCAGGAGACATCACCCAAGAGCTTTGATACTACTACTACTACTACTACTATTATTACGTGGCCTGAAAGAGATGAGACTTTAGCATGGATTTGAAAAGGGGGAGAGATGAAACCTGACGTAAAGATACAGGAAGATTGTTCCAGGCCTAAGGAGCAGCAAGGTGAAAGGATCGAAGTCTGGAGTTGGCAGTGGAAGAAAAAGGCAAAGAGAGAAGCAAGCCAGTAGAAGAACAGAGGGATGTATGGAGAGAAGAGAGAGGAACAGCTGAATGAATGCATTTATAGGTCAGGAGAAGTTTGTTTTGGATACGGAACCAGAAGGGAAGCCAATGAAGTGATTTGAGAAGAGGGGTTATATGAGTATATTGGGGCTGGCGAAGATTGGTCTTCTCTATAAGCCATGCACAGAGAAATGGAGAGAGACATAGACGGTGCTCTTCAAATATCTAGCAGGCTTCATTACAAAACCGGCTTGTATCATCCCCTATAGAATGAAAGTTCAAGGACTAGGAGTCATCAACACATGCAGCTGAAGGGAGGGAAGAGCAAAAGCAATGTGGGAAAATACTTTTATGCTGAAAAAGGATGGTGGGCACCCGGAACTGACTTCATCAGAGATGATAGGAGCCAAAACAATAGGAAAATTAGAGACTGCATGTGATAGATACGAAGGGACTTTAGATCACAGATGAGTGAGAGCTGCGAAAACACAGTAACAGACAAAATTGGACAGACGAGGTGGATCAAGTGGTTTCTATCTGCTCATCTCTTCCGTGTTTCTATGTGATCTCAGATCATCATTTTCTGTTCTACAGTATCTTCAGACATTTCAAACTTAGATCTTCCTCAGGGCATTAACACATCAGGTGAGAGTATGTTTTTAATCCAGGCTAAACCAAAAGATGTTCATCTTGTCTTGGACTGAATTGGCTCCTTCTGTCAGGGACTGCAGTCGAAAAATAGGGGCTTCAGGAGACTGGGAGTCCTGTGGGAGTTATCCACTGGGGAAGTTTCCTATGGTGGCAAGGGTAGTACAGAATCCAAAGAACAGTTCAAGGTCATTTAAAATGCCCCTGTGACCCAGAAGCTCCTGGGTTTTCTTGGCAGTGTCACTGGAAGTAGATTGCCAGGACTGACTCAAAGGCACACATTGCATTTTTGCCTTTAGATATGCAATCAAGGCAAGTTAATTTCACTTTACCTCAGCAATTTAATTTAATTAACAGATTTTTTTATATACCGCTCCTTCCATTGATCAGATGCGGTTTACATGGAACAACAGTAAACAGGGAGAGCTGTTTTTACAGATAACAAATTGGAACTTACATTTAACAATTAACAAATTGTGAACTATGTACAAAGGAACAGAATTAAACTATATACAGAGTTATTTGTTATTCATTTGTCATCAAAACATTGTTTTAGGGCTTCAGTACTTCATACCTTTTCTGGAAAAATTATATTAGCTGGAATAGGACTATCCTTTATCTAGCTGAGAGGCGAATTCGTCAAGGATCCATAGTGCATTGTGAATAAGTGTGTTTTAAGTTTTTTCCTGAACTCCATGAATTCGGGTAAGCAATACAAGAACAGGAATAAAACATTTCATAGAACACACTCCAGGAATAAGATACAAGGCAAGATTCATGAGCTCAGGAACAAAGATACACAGAGGAACAAAAACACAAGATCAGATCAAGCAACAAGTAACAGAGCAAAGTTCAGAAGCAGGGTAGAAATACCACAGGCCATCAGGACTGACCCTTGCCGAGACGAGACCCTCAGTACAACAGCTTCCCATGGGGTGGGAGGGGGGCAGAATCCCAAATTCCCAAGGTACAGCTCCAAAACCAAGCCATGCCTTACACTTTCTTCTAGTCTGTATGTGGAGATGTTTCTTTGCTTCATCCATTCCCAAAATCTACATAGGACTGTTCATCTACTTCATTCCTTCCCTTTCTTGTGTTATAAAGGAAGTCCTTTTAGAAGGCGACTTACACATGTAAAAGCCAAGCAAGCCATATTTACACATGTAAGTGACTAATATATAGAAACAGCTGTTAGGCCAGAAAAGTATGCATATATATACGATTTTACAATGGAAATAGACACAGCGGCATGTTCACTAAGCTAAGCTAACGGTTAGCAATGTCATTTCAATGGGACTTAGTTACAAAAAGTATATGCTAACCGTTAGCCCAGCTTAGTAAAGGTGCCCCAAATACTTAAAAAAATCTGCATGTCAGCCTTTGCACCTGCTCCGAGATAGATGTTTAATGTTTAAAATCACTTGATATACCCCCCCCCCCCCCCATTACACCGGGGCGGTTTACAATAAAACTTTAAAATACATAATTTAAGAAAGGGAAGGAAAAGTGACAATCATATAAGAGAGGAAAAAAAAAAAGAAAAAAGGACAGATTGTAAAAGGAAATACAGTGAAAACAGGGGTCATGGGGGAAGGTTGAAGGCAGAAGAAAAAAGATGAGTCTTAAGAAGAGAATGGAACTTGGGAAGGGACTGTTCTAGTCGGAGGTTAGTGAGGAGGGAGTTCCAGAGGGCAGGACCAAGGTAAAAGAAAGCCAATTGCCAAGTTGTGAAGATGAGCCTGGGAGGGGGAGGGAAGGTGTAAGCGATTGATATGAATTGATCGTAGGCTGCGAGTGGGAGTGTGAAAAGTTAACAGGTTGGATAGATACTGAGGGATGTGAAGATAAATGGCCTGATATACAAGAGTGAGAATTTTGAATTGAATCCGAAAATTTACTGGCAGCCAATGAAGGTGCTGAAGGATAGGAGTGATATGATTGCGAGGGGAAGCATGCAGGATCATCCGAGCTGCGGTGTTCTGTAAGAGCTGTAACTGATGACGTTGATATTGGGGAAGACCAGCATAAACCAGGTTACAGAAGTCCAATCATGTGATAACTAAAGAAAGAAGAAGAGTGGAGAGAGCCTGAGGAGAAAGAAATGGTCTAATGGCATGAATCTGTCGAAGACAATAGAAGGAGCGCTGAGAGATATGGGAGATATGATCACGGATGTGTCAGGGACTGGCATTTGGCGTTTGTACCAGTGATAGAGAGGACAATTTTGCTTACCTTGCTGATGTTCAAAGCCACCTCAAAATGTCCAAAAGGATATTTTGCTGGGCTATTGAATCAGCTTTTCTTGGATGTGGAATTTTATACAATCCAACATTTACATGCATAGGTTGCGAAATCTGCATTTTCCAAACCCCTCATGAGCTGGTCTTTTTCTGGGTGTGTTTCTTACTCCAAAGGCTGCTCCCACTGGACACACCAGCACTTACATGTGTCTTTTCCATACTGTTAAGTATTTTACAAAAGGCTTGGCATTCAGTGAGCCTTTTTTAAAACGCACTTGGACAACCTATTTCCCACCAGTTTACTTTTATTTGCATGCCAGATGCCCCATGCAAAATTGGGCCTCATCTGTGGAGGGTAATTTTATAAACTATTTTTGCGCCTGAAGCGGCATAAATAGGCTCCTATAGGATTGGGTCGGGTGTTAAAGTATACGCGGTGGAAGTCGGTGCATGTGGGCAGAGTGGGAAGCTACGGACATACACACCTATGCCATGCGCTGACATGTACACCCGCTCTCAAGTAGGAGGAATGTCCACGCCTTCAATCTAGGCACGATCTCTGCAGGATTTGCACTAATATTTTATAAAGACAAGTAGACACCTGACCTAGATGCCCTGTTACTAAATTACTCCGGATTCATTCCTAACGTTAGGCCTTCTGTAGTTTAGCACATGTTCTTTCCTTAGGGAGAATTTGCTTTATGGTAGGGATGTGTTTCAATTTAGAAATGAAGAGAAAGAAAATCAAGTGAAATTTCATTTGTTTTTCCATTTGTTTTGCTATCTGGTCCCCTCTCAGCTGACAAAAACATGCACCATTTTTAAAACATCCTGTCTACTTGTAAAAAAATCCTTACAGGCTTTCTGCAAACCCCCAAACCCCCTGCCCCAAACCTTACTCAAACGATCCTGCCCCCCCCCACCCCCAGCAGTACCTTATTTAAAAATGGCACCTAGGCTGGCACTATTTTGAAATACGTTCATACTTCTGCCAGCACCAGTCTTAAATGCAGAACTGGTAGGGCAAGTGCTGAAACAAAGACAAAGGAAAATGAGAAAAATAAAGGAACACTCTGATCTCCCACTAAGAAAATGAAGCAAAATGCAAATAAAAGATCATGCACACTCCTGCTTTACGGGAAAGCTGGGAAACTGGGACCATGTGTTGGATTAACAGCACTTATTGGGCCCTTTTAGAATACTTAAAACATGGGGGGGGGGGATATTCAAAGAGATTTACTGGGTTTGCAGATCTGCAAAACTGTATAAATCTCGCTCCCCGGGCTATTCAGTGGCACTTATTCAGTTCGTGCCGCTGAATATTCCCTCCTAGGCCAACTAAATGTCAGAGGTCAAATGCCTTGGAGTGACATTAGACCAAAAACAAACACAAATAAAGAAAACAGTTGCAGCGACATATCAAGGAATAAGGAGTCTACATAACCTCCACCCATGACTGGACCATAATCCATTCCGCACTGTCTGCCAATCGATCATCACCCCGAATTGGGATTATTGTAACTCCATACTCCAAGGTCTACCAAAATGTTCACGCCTCCCATTTCAAATAGCCCAAAACTCGGCTGCTCGCCTGATATCACAGACACCCAGACAAGAACATATCACCCCAGTATTAAGGGAGCTACATTGGCTGCCCATCCAAGCTCGCATACAATATAAATCGATCATGAACACTTTCAAGAGTATGCACCACCTAATTGCTAGCTGCTTACGGTCCCTCAAACATACATCACCAGACAACAGACCAAGAAGAGACCAAACCACAAACCTCCTTGAAGTCCCAAGACATCAAACAACCAGCACGCAAGAAACATGACAACACATCTTTTCCATATACAGACCTACCTTATGGAATTCCCTTCCAAGTCAACTAAGAACAATAACTGACCTGAAGGACTTCAGGAAGAAGCTTAAAATGCACATTTTCCTGGAATGTTATGGGTCAAAAAGTTAATTCTCCTCATAATCAAATGCCTTAAACATACCAAAATCTGGATCCAAACATCCAAACTGTAAATAGCTCCTCTGTAAATAGTTACCTTTCCAAGAATTAAATAGACTGTAATTTACTGCTAATTGAAACCATGTTCTTTGTAACCGTTACTCAGTTGCATTCCATGTAAACCGCCTTGATACCACCGAAAGGTGGTATATAAGAAATGTTAAATAAATAAATGCCCAGTCGTTAACCAGCTAGCTATGGGACATTCCAGGGGCATAGCAGGTATGGAAATTTTAGCTAGCTGGTCAGCAGTAATGCTGAGCCGCCAATCGGCTAGATAAAACTCCTAAAGTTAGTACAGGTAAAAAGGCTGTCCTTCAAAAGTAGAAAGACTATGGGACACGCAACGAAGCTATAATGTAGCACATTTAAAACTAATTAGAGAAAATATTTTTTCACTCAACGCGTAATCAAACTCTGGAATTCATTACCAGAGGATATAGGAAAAGCTGTTAGTGTGGCTGGGTTTGAAAGAATTTTAGATAGGTTCCTGGAGGAAAAGTCCATAAACCATTATTAAAGAGGATAGAGGTGGACAGAAAATCAGCTGTATTTAGCCGCTATCCATATAGCTATGCATTTTAAGTTAGGATACCAAAAAGACTGTATTAACTTAAACTGCATAGGTATATGAATAGTGGCTGAATATTACCAGCTATCCATAGAGCTGGTGGTGGTCACTGCTCTCCATGTACATTGAGCAGGGCTGGCCCATCCACTAGGCAAGACCAGGCAGCTCCCTAGAGCATAAGCTTCTAAGGGGCAGCAAAGAGCAGCAGTCGTCCAAGCAGAACAATAGGTCACCATGGCAGAGTCATGGGATAGGAGGCAATGTACTATTGTGGATCAGGAACTGGTTAAAAGATAGAAAGCAGAGGGTAGGGCTAAATGGCCAATTTTCCCAATGGAGAAAGGTGAATAGTGGTGTACCCCAGGGATCTGTGCTGGGTCCGCTGCTTTTTGACATATTCATAAATGACCTGGAAAGTGGAATAACGAGTGAGGTTATCAAATTTGCAGATGACACAAAACTATTTAAGTTGTTAAAACCCAATAGGATTGTGAAAAATTTCAAGAGGATCTTGATAAATTGGAAGACTGGACATCAAAATGGCAGATGAAATTTAATGTGGACAAGTGCAAGGTTATGCACCTAGGGAAGAACAACCCAAACTATGGTTACACGATGCAAGGTTCCACATTAGGAACCACCACCCAGGAAAAAGATTTAGGCGTCATTGTGGATACCATGTTAAAACCCTCGGCCCAGTGTGCAGCGGCGGCCAAGAGAGCAAATAGAATGCTAAGTATCATAAGGAAAGGAATGGAAAATAAAATAAAGGATATTATAATGCCTCTATATCGTTCCATGGTGAGACCGCACCTTGAATACTGTGTGCAATTCTGGTCGCCGTATTTTAAAAAGGATATAGCAATTTTAGAAAAGGTACAGAGAAGAGCCACCAAAATGGTAAAGGGGATGGAAGGATACTCCTATGAAGAAAGGCTAAAAAGGTTAGGGCTCTTTAGCCTGGAGAAGAGACGGCTGAGGGGAGATATGATGGAAGTCTATAAATTAATGAACGGAGTGGAACGGGTAAACGTAGATCGATTGTTTATCTTATCAGAATATAGAAAGACTAGGGGACATGCAATGAAGCTATAGGGTAAACTATTTAAGACTAATAAAAGAAAATATTTTTTCACTCAACGTGTAATCAAACTCTGGAATTTGTTACCAGAGGATGTAGTAAAGGCTGTTAGTGTAGCTGGGTTTAAAAAAGGTTTGGACAAGTTCCTGGAGGAAAGGTCCATAAACCATTATTAAGAAGGGACCCAGCATATCAATGCTTGACCCAGTACAAGCATTGCGGAACCTGTGTCTTTTGGGGAAACTGCTAGGTACGTATGACCTAGATTGGCCACTGTTGGAAACAGGATACTGGGCTTGATGGACCTTGGTCTGACTCAGTATGGCATATCTTATGTTCTTATGGCACAAATTCAAAGAGCCATCAGCACATTATTTTACCTGCAGGGATGGTGGGCACAAATACAGATAAAGCAAAGTTTAATATTTTTACAGGATTTATGTGAACGTGGTGTTGGTGCAATGATTTTGGGTGAGGAGGATTGGCGCAAGGCTGCACGTTCACCTACGGCACCCAATATGCTCGCACTGGGCCTGACATTTAGTGCCGCTCGCTATCAGGACAGAGCCACTGAATGTATGCAGTATTTAAACAGCATGGCTGGTTGGTTGACTGTGGCATTTGAATATTGAATCAAAAATGTCCAAATATGGATACATCGATTTTTCTTTTACTTCTAAAATTTAAAATTTAGTGGTCCACCTGGTAGACCTCTGAAGGCCCATGCTATAGTTGTGCAGAATTCAACTGAGCACGGGGAAAGCTTTGTGCCATATTTTAACTCCTTGCAAACAATTTTCTTATTATTTAAAAGCTGTACTTGCACCTAAATGGCTCAAAAGTTGGCTCCTAGTCTGAAATTCACCTTTGTGATTCTATAGTGGTATAAAAAGGGAAAATGAGGAGCTATTTCCTCCATAACTTTGATGTTCTATTCCATGGACGATGCACTAAAGGTTTCCAGCACTTTCAAGAGGGATCTGCAGGTTTGGGACGCCCTGATAAGTTCAGCAAAGGCGGAGGGTAGGGACCACCAGACTGGGAACTAGCATTTCCCTTTTGTATGCCAAGGCTCACATTACTAAAAAACATAGCTTAAATATGAAGCTATTTCCTCCTTCTAACAGTGCACAGTTTTGAACAGTGAAATGTTAATTGAAGGATTCAGCCCATCGTAGTCATGGGAATTTACTGCTTATCGTTTGTATAGTGTAAACCCAATGGTAGTGAATGATAATGTGAATTCTCTTTTTTTTCCATTATGGTGTATGGAATGGGAAAACTGGTCCATGTTTTGTGTCATACTCCCACACTTCTATTGATTGTTTCTTCCAGTCTTGGTTGGTTGAAGGATGTTACATTTTGGGTCTAGTTCCGAGTTCACTTTTAAGGAGTTCAGCTCCTTTAAAGGAGCCATTTTCATCTACTGATCTTCTGCTGGTGTGTATGGAAAGTGGCAGACACCATGTCAGTACGAAATCACCTTTGTGCCTGAGAACTAATGGAGTATGGAAGAGCTGCACTCGTTATTGATCCTACAGTCATATTGCACCCTAACTAGACAAGAAATGAACTTTCACTGAATTCTTTCAATTCTACTTGAAGCCTATGCAAAGGCTCTGAGCTGCAGCTGAAAGTGACTTTCCATAAGATAGAATACATTTGTTTTAATGAAAGAGATATAGGTAAAGTTTTAACCCAGCAGTTTCTTCCGGTTCCACTAGACCTCCAGCTCAGTCAGAGCCTTGGCTGAATCCTGGTGTCATGAGCCTTTGTTTGCAACTACCTGGGATTTTTCCCTTCTTTTAGCTCTTCACCTCTCCACCCCAACATGCCTAGGCGGGTGATGGCCTTGTGCCGGGGACCATGCACCAAGGCTCCATCTGGAATCCTGAATCCCGTCACTAGGGATGTAGTTTTAAAAAGAATTTATGTAGGTAAAACCATGCTTTCTGGACAGGAATCATCTTTTCTAAAATTGCCCCAAGTATATGCACCTAAACTAATTCACATACACCATGAATATGCATAAGTTCGTCTGACCTTCATAGAAGTGTTCCCAGTGGGAGAGATGGAGTGAGGTATGGACTTATCCATGTACTTTATAAAATATGCTCATATGTGTGCAAAATAAAATGGGCAATTGGTGTGTACTTCAGAGTAGGTGTGAATGTGTGCATGTGCAGCCCATGGGGTCATTTAAAAATGGCAGGTATGTGCACACTTCCCTTTGAAGACTAGTGTAACTTACGCACACACCTAATGAACAAGTTAGGGGACTGAGATCGAACGATCCTCCTTGTGCCACTTTTAAGCGATGATCACAACTTCCTTCCTGCCAACTCTCAGAGTCTACAAACACCATTTCTGCAGCATTTGCGCCCTTGTTTCACTGGGGAGTGGAAGATCCAACTAGGACTGAATCAGGCACCTTCCCCACACGGATAATTCTATCTAAAATCCATTGTTCTCTCGCTCCTGACTTAACTTGATGAGCTATGAACAATCTCTGTAGAAATAATGGAGGCCTGTTGGGTCAATCTGCATTCATGAAAGTTGAGAAGTGTATATTTAGAATTTTAATTACATATGATAACATTTTAAAACATAAAGATCTATATATTTTAATGGACCTATGATTATAACCCTCACTTGGTTTGCAGCTTGTCGTGCTGTGACCAAGCCATGGTATTTTCAATAACATCATATGGATGCGAAAGCTGGACAGTGAAAAAGATAGACAGGAAGAAAATTGATGCCTTTGAATTATGGTGCTGGTGGCGAATACTGTGTATACCATGGACTGCCAGAAGAACAAACCAGTCGGTACTAGAGGAGATCAAACCTAAGCTTTCTTTAGAAGCTCAGATGACAAGACCGACTCATACTTTGGACACATCATGCGAAGAGAGAGATCAATAGAAGAGATATCATGCTTGGCAAGATAGAAGGTCAGCGCAAAAGAGGAAGGCCAGCAGTGAGATGGATCGATACAATAACAGCAGCTACGGGTACCAGTCTGTGAACAATGAGCCACCTGGCTGAAGACCGAACACAATTTAGGACAACTATCCAGAGGGTCGCCATGAGTCAACACCAACTCAACGGCACTTAACAACAACATGATTATAAAGGTGGGACATTTAGCATGTGTACTGGTAAGTTCCACATACAAAAGTCTCCATGTTTGACACCTCAAGGCTTCCATTTAATGGTGATATTTAGAACAGAGACAATGAGTATGTCATTTTCTATTCTTGTTTTATTTATTTATTTATTTACATTCTCTTATATACCGCGCTATTCTGCATCAGTGCGGTTTACATTGAACAAACTGAAATTACATTGAACATTTTAAATCATTTCACATTTTTTTAATATAATCAGCTCAGTGCCATGGGTGTGCCTACTAGAAGTCATGTTTAGATAAATAAAATGTCTATCCCTGGATGGTAGGACTAAGTAATCCATTACCTAGACAACACATCTCCTCAGTCGATCACTAAGATGTATGTGTACCAAGCAGCGGTAAGTGTTAGAATGGGCTCGAACACGCACCAACCCAGCTAAAGTTAGCGCTACCACTGAACAGACAGTGTGGGTTTATGTGCTATGTGTTTAGCATGCTACAGAGCCACTTTGGGGCAAAGAGTGGGCATGTTGGCCAGGGACAGCTAGCGTGCGGGATATAATCGCAATCTAGATGTCATGACTGCATAATGCCACCTCAGAAGACAGCATTAAATGCAGCTGCACTACCAGCAGCCTGGTAGTGTGGCTGGGGCCCATTGCACAGTTAGGTTGTGCCATGCCAGTGCCCCCATTCCCCCCAAAGATCCATAACCCCTGCTGATCAAAGCCCCCCACCAATTAACTCACCCCCATCTTCAGTACCACCCTCCCCCGGACAACAGTCAAAATGGCCACTATCCCCTAAAGCGTCTCCAATCAGGACCCCTCTCCCACAAGTATGAATCCTGGCCCTCCACCCACCCCCAACCTCCCCAGGACTCCCTGGTGGTCCAAATGGTGAACGGGGCAGAAGCAGTCCTCCTCCACTTCTGTCCCAGCTCTGGCAGCTTACAAAATGCCACCAGTCTCGCAGTACTGACCCCTAGTGGTAGGATGAGACTACAACTAATGATCAGTATCTGAGACAAGCACTATTTTGTGGGCTGCTAGAGCCAGGGCAAGAGCAAAGGGGGGCTGCTTCTGCCCTGTTCACCACTTGGACCACCATGGAGCCCTGGGTAGGACCCAGAGGGGATGAGGGGAGAGTGAGGGTTAATGCCTTTGGGGAAGGAGCCTGATCACGGTCGGAAGCTAGGGAGTCTTAGAAGATGGTAACCATAAGGAGTAGAGGAGTAGTCTAATGGTTAGAGCACTGGCTTGGGAATCAAGAGACCAGGGTTTGATTCCCACCAGCACTCCTTGTGGCCTTGGGCAAGTCACTTAACCCTCCATTGCCTCAGAATACAAGTTATCAATGTCCCAGTTTTATGTACATTACCAAGTTTAAGTTACAATGTAAACCATTTTGAAAGAAATGGTAAAGCGGTGTAAAAAAAACTGTTAAATAAATAAATATTGGACTGCCGTACTGGGAATGAGTGGTACTGAAGGCAACAGGGGGTTGCTCAAAGAGGGTCTTGATCGACAAGCAGGGTTGCTTGGATGGGGACTAGATCAGGAGGAGATGTTGCATGCCACCTACATTTACCTCACAGGGTTTGCACCTACTGCATTGGCATTTTTGCGCAAGGTAGGTGCAGACATTTACCATACCTTAATAAATATGCCCCTAAGATCAAGGTGACATTAAGGAGCCAATGCACTTGAACAACAAATGAGAGATCATTTACTGCTGGCTATGCATTGTATGCAGATTTCGCTATCACTCTGGGCAGGAGTGCTTTACAGAATTATCTTTTGCATTCAGTAGGTCAGACACATTTAAGTTTGCATGACATTCAATTTTGCCAGGAAAGCAGCACTAAACAGATTCTTGATGATGTGTATGATTTTCTCTCTCTCTCTGTCTCCCATGTTTCAGAATATAGGAACCTTAATGGAGGATGACGGAAAAGAAGGCAAAAGTGTGTATGGCTCTGTTTCTGTGCATAGACTAGCAGCTGTGGAATTTGTTGCTGGAAGAAGTGATCAAGGACGTTATCGTAACTAGGTTTAGAAAGGATTTAGACAAGTTCTTGGAGGAAAGGTCCATAAACCATTATTACCATGTAGGCTTGGGAAAGCCACAGGGCAAGAGCAGCAAGGAATCCTGTACTTGTGACCAGGATTGGCTACTGTTGGAAACAGGGCCCTACCAGGCTGCACAGGGCACAAATATCGAAGGGCCACTGCTGAAGTCATCACCGGGCTTCTAGGAAGCCTGACAAAAGCAAGTTTGTGCTGGCAGCTAGGTAGGTGGGGGGGGGGAGTGGGGGGAGTCCAGTTCACCAGTTGCACAGGGCACAATGCTAGCTTGGTACAGTCCTGTTTGGAAACAGGATACTGGGCATGATGAACATTTGGTCTAATCCAGTATATCAGTTCCTATGTTCTCAGTTTTCAAAATTCTCTCTAATTTTGGCGCTCAGGGTTCTTTACAATTTGTGATAACTGATATTATCAAATATGTTATTGTGCAAGAGACCACAAGATAGATGCCCCCAGCAATATCCGAGGAACAGACCTAAGGACACAGAATTAAATGAATACATGCCATACATAAGAAAGATACCAAGAATCAATGCGTGAAGCAGAATGGATGCTAAAGACGGCCAGTACCAAAGTATTGACTTTGCCTCATCTTTAGCACTATGAGAGGCGGCTTTAAAAGAATTTAAACATGTATAGGTAGTGATTTTAGAAAAGGCCCTACCTATATGTGGAAGCGGCAGCATACCGACATTTTAAACGGGCGTAATCTGAGTGTGGCTTTGGCGCTCCTTCAAGTATACAACTGCAATAAGTGTGTACTGTGGAGAACTTTCACGTTGGCATTTTCACCTGTTTCAAGTCATGCCCAACTGCTGGCTAATGACTCATTTGGAGGGGTGCCTGAGGGGGAAAGAGTGCTTACCTCCTGAACACCAAGAGGGGCATTCTGTGCTGGCTGTCTCCCCCCTGTACGGCCAATCAGAATTGGGCCGTACGGAGGTAGACCCGATTCTGATCGTGCAGGGGCTAGATATGCCTCTGGGATCAATTGGGTCTACGGCCTAGACGTGCAGGCCATGCCCCGATTCCGATTGGCTGCACGTCCAGCCCACATACCCGGCTAACTCAGCCAGGCTCCTGAATGGAGCCGCAATGCCATGGCATCCCGTTGCTATGACACCGCAGCACCATTCAGGAGCCGTGATCCCTGGCCGCAGAAACAAAACTTCTTTCCCCGCAGCCAGACCCCCGATCTGGCCTCCCATAGCCAGGGTCAGGCTACATGGATCCCCCTGCACCCCCTCACCTCTTGTCGCTGCCTGGTGCCGTGGTCCCCCGATGTCCAGGGGGACTTATTCCACCTCTGGACCTCAGCATCGGCACTGTACATCTGGGGTCACTCTCGCTCTGCCTCTGTCCTGCCCCTTCCCTCCCATGAACAGAGCTCCCTGTACAAATCGCCTGTTAATATGGGAACTCTATCCCTGGCAGGCTTCCCAGCTTTTTAACGGATTTGGACATCTGGATTGGACATCCAGACCCGCTAAATGGAGTTCAGAATTACTCTGCAAGCATCTGAGTTTTGGAGCTGAACTTCTTAATTGGCTCTTCTTGGATGTGTAGTTTTGCAAAAAGCCACCACTTACACGTGTGACTGGCGCCACGGATGCATACAAATAGCAAAACCACTACGTCTACATACAAGTAGTGCTACTGATGCATACAAAGTCAAGGCATGCCTCTCTATTTTGGAACATTTTCCTTTATACAATGGTTTCTGAAGTGTGTATATGTATTTATAAAAGGTTCTACATTTACTTAGTCTTTTAAAAAATACTAGGGTTTTCTTGAATGCACTGATCTACACATTTGTTTCCCTACTGAAATGTCCTATAGCGTTACTGCCTTGAACCAGTGAATCTCAGCCCAGTCCTTGGGGCATACCCAACTAGTTGGATTTTCAGCTTATCCACAATGAATATGCATGAGAGATTTGCACGTGCTTCCTCCACTGTATAGAGATCTATCTTATGCATATTCATTGTGAATTTCCCAAAACCCTGACTGGTTGGGTGTGTCCCAAGAGCTGGGTTGATAACCACTGGTCTGGACTGAAGTGTACTACACATTATAGAGTAAGGGGCCCTTTTGATAAGCAGTAGCTGTGATAAGCAGTGCTGTGGTAGTGAGGCATGTGGGGGATAAGAAGGGACCCAGGATATCAATGCTTAAACCAATACAAGCATTGTGGAACCTGTGTCCCTTGGGGAAACTGCTAGGTACATATGACCTAGATTGGCCACTGTTGGAAACAGGATACTGGGCTTGATGAACCTTGGTCTGACCCAGTATGGCATATCTTATGTTCTTATGATGCTGTTAAAAGACAGAACAGGCAGCAGTCGAGAAACAATGTCAGCTTTATTCTATCCTAGTTCTTAAACCTTCACAGCCTAGTTCTCCCAACCCTTCCTCCAGCCCCAGTTAAAGCTCCCATCTTCACACGGCTTACCCGGAAAGGACCTCTGGCACCACAGGTCTCTCTCCCTCCTGCAGCCTGCTGGGTTTTTAACCTCTCCCTGGGAGCCATGCCCTTCCAGTCCTGAACTATGGGCTGCTGGCTCTCTTAAAGGGGCCTGTTGATAATCCCCCTGGAGAGGGAAGGGCATTATTCTATAGACCTCATCACACATGCATTATAGAGTATGGTAACTGGTCTCAGTGAACGCCAACATGCAGGCATGCCAGCTACTGACTGCCAAAACACACGTTGAATGGCACTTGTGTGCTAATGTGAAGAGTGGGCAGGCTAGGGGTGGAGTGTGGGTGTAAAGAGCACCCAATGACCTCTATGGGTATTGTTAGGTACACCTGCGTTACTTATAGTGCACGTTAGCATATGCAGTTGCGCATTGACTGACGGGAATGTGCTGATCACACCCCTGACAGTTAGCAGGGAGGCTTCATACTTAACATGCATTAGAAACACACATTAAACACGCAGCCTTACTAGGATTTAGCAAAAGGACTCCTAAGCCAACTTTCAGTTAGGATTAACTTAACCAAACGTTAGCGATTATTTGTGTATTTTAGATGTACTGAAAGAATACAGAGAGGGTAATTTTCAAAACTATTTCTGTGGTTAAAGTCAAAATGGGCTTTTATAAACTTGCCTACTCTCCGTAAGGCTAAAGTTGTGCGTGTAAGGCTTGCATGCTTATACATTTCCCAGCTGGTAGAGGAGACATTCCTGAGGGTTGAAGAGCGGGGCAGGTTCAGAAATGTGTGCATACAACCCTGGAGGAATGGTGTGCACCATGAATGTATCTTTCAGGAAGGAAATGTCCATGAACATTTATTAAGGTAGACTTGGGGAAAAACTACTGTCCGTCCCTGGGGATAAGTAGCATGGAAACTATCTGCCTTTTGGGATCCTGTCAGGTACTTGTGACCTGGATTGGCCACTGTTGGAAACAGGATACTGGGCTTGATGGACCTTTTTGTTCTGACCCAGTATGGCGGTTCTTATGTTCTAATTTGCAAAGTAAAATCATGTAGATACTTTTACTTTGGAAATCCAGCAGAATCTCTCAGTGAAAAGTAGGGACAATGGGGCAGTTATAAAATGACTCCCTGACTTAGGAGATAGAGAATTATATCTGGCTCTAATTTAGCTCTTGTGTACCACTTCAGCTCAGATTCGAAAAAACCCTGCTCTCACTGCTCAGTCTGATCCATGAGGATCTGTGGATGCAGGATTGAATTGAACATGGATTCATTTATCAGGAATTCAATTAGATTGAATACTCGTTATTAATCTCATGGGAATTATTTGTATAGGAGACGCGTGTGAGGAATGGAATCCTGAAGCTATTTCTTCTCTCGGCACCCCGGGTTAGAAGAGCCCTGTCAGTCAGCCCGATTTCAAGAGTTGAGATATTAATGAGATGCCTCTAGGTGCAAATGATATTTTAATAGGTGTTACTTAACGAGACTGCCCTTAATATACACATACCAACCTGCGCATTTCCCAAAGAATTTGCCCCCTTGTTAGAATAAGTAATTAGAATGTATGAACACTCACTTTGACACTTTAATAAAGTGTCAGCCATCATCAATTTAGGATTTAATAAAATAAAATTAAATATTTATTGCATTTTTACAACATTGAGTTTAAAGCATATTTTCCTCAAACTTGCAGAATGAGCCTGCAGAAAGAGATCCAGCGGTTTGTTGACTTGTTTTGTACGGGGGAGTGCGAGTATCTTGCTGTAAGATGCCCAGAGTAAAGGAAGGGTGAGAGGAGTGTGGGGAGCTTCTGCAGAGAGAGGCAGAGAAAGCCAAAGAGAGAAGAAAAGAGCAGGAAGAGCTAAAAGAGAGAATGACACAGTGAAAAGGGAGAAATCGCCTTGCATTCTGGGATTTATGCAAATTAAGACACAGTGGGGCTGATGTTTTAGTTTTATGTCCTCTTGTGAGCTCATTACAGTAAAAAGTAGCCACTGTCCTCAGAAACAAGATGACAATGACAGTAAAACCGAGGCTGTTCCTCTGTACATACACCAGTGCTAATATATCAACCCCCTAGGAACCCTATAGCCCGTTCCTGTTGAAATAAACCTGGTGGTCAGCATATCCTAGGAGAATGTCGTCAGTATGTCAGTAATTTTAAGAGCATTTTCCATGTGTGAAGCATGTTTTGCACTTGGGAAATGACTGTTATATGATTATACACATATTTACATGTGTACAAGCATATGTACCTATAAGAACGTGGATATTTTTGCACAGACTGCAAGCAGTCATTGTCGGAGGCAAAGTTTGGGAACAGCACAAAGGGGCCATTGCAGAAATGTTAGCACACCCTTTGAGTATTGTTAGTGCATACTTACTGCCACGCCACAATGCGGAGAGGGGATTGACGTGAGCGTTACCTGCACACCAATGGATGTGGAGATAGTAGCATGCTGCCTATTAAAATTTATTCAAATTACTTGGCAACAAGGTCATTAGCTATTCCACTCAAATACAATGAAGTGCGCAAAAGACCAAAAAGCCGAGCACAGAGCTCAGTAGTGCCATTGTTCGAACACCTGATTAGAGGTAAAGTAAAACTTTGATGCATGTAGGAGAAGGAAACTTTAGTGTGTGTAGGAGTCAAAAACTTCGGCATATAGGAGAAAACAGATTGGTGTGTAGGAGAACAAAAATGGTTTATGGTTAGTTTATACTGACTTTTCAGGTTACAGAAAGCAGTTTACAACAATAATTTTAAAAGAAATCGAAAGGAACGCCATTCATAGATAGGACAGAGAAAACAAAGAAAAGAAAAAGAAGCCCACAGCAGACACACACAACCAAGCAAAGTGGTCAAGCAGACAGACAAATTGACATATGACTGGCATACAGCTGCTTTCGCCCAGGCCTTGGGCACAACCCAGACCACTAATCCGGCAGTTGAAAGGCCCATCTAGATTTGTCTTTAGTTCTAATTTAAAAACAAACAAAGTTGGTTGAAGCCAAAGCTAACTTGGAAGACTGTTCCATAGTGATAGGGCTAAACAGAAGAAGGCTCTTTGCCTTGTGGATTCATAATATAACCTATTTGGTGCAGGCAGACACAACCTAGTACTGTGTACCGATCAGTGAGAACGAGCTGGGCAGTATGGAATAATCAAGGTAGACAAGGCTCTGATAAAAAGCTTTGAAAGTCAAGATCGAGATTTTGTATTGTATACGGGTTTTTATTGGCAGCCAGTGATGATGGATGAGTAAGAGGGTTACATGAGCAAAACAGTTTGTGTTTGTAAGGATATGAATAGCGGTGTCCTGTATTGTATGAAGGCGTTTCAGTTCAAAATTGAGCAGGCTCGTATACACAGAATTACAATATCAATCCGGGATATTACCATGGCAAGGAAGTATCTGGGAATGTTCGGATTGCGTGAAAATGCCTTAGAGAATTAAAGGACATCTTCACCACCTGACTGACATTTTGCTAGCAGGAGAGTTCTGGTGTGATTTACCTACTGGTGGTTTTGTGGTCATCCATGCCTCACTATGCCTACAAAATGCATATGTGCCCTCCTCAAACCACTGTTTCAGGCACTAAAGCTAAGCACACATCTCCTTGCCAACTTCCCCACTGCCATGCGGGTAAACAATTATTACTCCGCACTGACAATTCTTTGAGTTTTCACTACAGATATGTCGCCGCTAGCACATGCATCTGACAACTGTTGAATATTTAGTGCAGACATTTTGTACATATCTCATTTTCATACGTTTTGTTTATCCCAGACCGGTGCACAACGTTTGCGATTCTCTCACACTAGAAAACCCTGTGCGCGATTTTTAGCACACAGCTCTAATGCTGGCTTTCTGCATCGGCCCCAAAAGGAGTTGCAGGGTACACATAAATGCATGTATACCTGCACACGGTACTCGCAGAAAGATGCACCTGCCTCCAAGCAGCTGTGCCTTTGCCCAGGAGCATTTATTTATTTATTTTATTTTACTTATTTACATTCTCTTATATACCGCGCTATTCTGCATCAGTGCGGTTTACATTGAACAAACTGAAATTACACTGAACAGGGCATTATAACTTGGAGATAACTATTTTACAGGGAACATGGGCTATGGAGGGTTAAGTGGCTTGCCCAAGACCACAAGGAGCACCTGTGGGACTAGAAACCCCCAGTCCTTCCGGCCCAAGGTTGCTGTCCTCTAGTGGGATTTGAACCCCCGACCTTCCGGCCATTTGTGTGCTACTGGGGATTATTCTGGGGGTCTGTCTTATAAAGCACATCCATTTGGCCTTTATGAAATAGTCATAAAATAGGTGTGTGTTTTAAATTTCACAGAGGCACCCCATAGCAAAAGTAACCTCCAGATGTATGTATAACTCTATACCAAGAAAAGCTGATATATGCAAAACAAGCATATACCACCCCCTCCCCCCCCCCCCCCTATAGGCCTGGTACACTCTCATTACTCTGCTTGCACATATCAAATCAGTTGCACACACCTAATCCAACTATACCTGCAATGTTTTTGTCACATTAGTCACTGATTGATATGTCCCAGCTCCTTCGTTATACCCCGTCTGCTCCGTTCTATATGTTGCATCTTCACAGGTTCCCTTTACTATTTCCAGGTCTATTGTGTTTATTTATTTATTTAGTATTTTTTTATATACCGCATTTCAACAGGTTAATACGGTTTACATGGAACAATTTAAAGTTAACGTTACATAGAACAGGGAAAATTAACATGGGATGATAACTTTTAACATTAAACAGGGAATATTAACATGAAATGAGCTAGTCCCTATGAGGTGGGCTGTACTAATGGTTGAGTGTATATTCTACAGTGATGTCTGAGTGGGGTAGTTGCAGATCAATAAGATTAGATGAATAGAGGTTCATATGAAGAATGTTGGGAATGGACTTTGATGGGTTCTGCTTGTCTAGAGTTGAATGTATTGGCTGCACGTGTATTATACCTCGCTTATATAAATGTCTTACTGTCTTGCCTTAATGTGTGCTTCGCTGACACACATTGTTGTTGTTACTATGATTTAATTTGCCTAATTCTAAGTGTTACCTTGCTATTCTAATTGTATACTATACTGATATTCAAGCCTTATATTCTGGGCACACTGTTGCCTCTGTCCAGTACACCTGCTGAGCAGTGCCTTGAGTAAATGGTGCAAAAACGTGATTATTAAATCGTAAGAAATAGATAAATAATATCATAGGCTTTATGGTGATGCAATAAATTGAACTAATGTTTACAGATGGAATAATGATTAGGGTTTGGTTCCCTTTCCAAACAGATTGTTGGCAGTGAGTGAATTTGACCTTAGACTGCTCTAGATAGGCTTTTAGAAACGAAAAAGATCCCAGGCCATTCCAGACCCTAGCACATGCTGGGAGTCAAGGCATGTTTTGCAATCTGCCTGTGATCAGAGAATGGTGTGCCTGGTCTGGTGTGTAACTGGGTGCCATTTGTGTTTTAGGTATCTTTTGAGGGGAGCAGAGAAAGGTAGAGGCAGGGCACATGCCGCTTAAGTTTGGTTTCTCTCTGCAAACTGTTCTATGTGTAGGCTTAGAGACAAATAAGATGCGAATTTCATTCTTCCCATACTCACATCTTCTAGAAAGGTGTGGGGAACCTCCAGTCTTTGAAGGCAATGCACCCATCGGGTTTTCGGTTTATCTCTAATGAATACATATGGGATAGGTTAGCACACACTGGAGATAATGTATGCAAATCTATCTCATGCAGATTCAATAAACATATTCTGAAATCCCAACCAGTATACAACTCTAAAGGTCTGGAGGTCCTCCCTCCTCTGATTCTAGAAAATTCCACTAGACTAAGAAGTCTTTATTCCATCATATTTTAATGTTCTGCACCTTTAAAGAACACTGTATATTTCTTAAATGTCCTTTAGCCCAGCTGCTTTTAAGAACATAAGAACATAAGAAATGCCATACTGTGTCAGACCAAGGTCCATCGAGCCCAGTATCTGTTTCCAATAGTGGCAAATCCAGGTCACAAGTACCTTGTAGGTTCCCAAAAAGGCACACAGGTTCCATAATGCTTGCACTGGGTCAAGAAGTGGATTTTCCGGGTCCCCTTTAATAATGGTTTACGGACCTTTCCTGTAAGGACTTGTCCAAACCTTTTTTAAACCCAGCTACACTAACAGCTTTCTACATCCTCTGGTAATGAATTTTAGAGTTTGATGACGCGCCAAGTGAAAGAATATTTTCTCCTATTAGTCTTAAACGGGTTACATTGTAGCTTCATTACATGCCCCCTAGTCTTTCTACATTTTGATGGTGTAAACAATCGATCTACGTTACCCATTCCACTCCATTCATTAATTTATAGACCTCTGTCATATCTCCCCTCAGCCGCCTCTTTTAAAATCTGACCCTCAATTTTTCCTTCTCCTACAACAAATGTATCAATCTGGGCTTTAGACTGGGGAGTATATTTTTCAGTCTTATACCGAACAGGGGCTGATATTCCATTTTTAAAAAGGTTCATTACCAGCAGCTTAAAAACAGGAACTTACAAGCCAGAGTGTTCTTCATGGAGCATTTCAAGCCCGAAATGTCATATCTGATTATAGTCAATTAAACCTTGTCCCTCCTCAGTTTGATCCCTCCTGTCTCAGATCCTCTCTCATTGACCTTCCTGCTTTGCTGGGTTAACCCAAAGCCTCTTCTTTGGTCTCAGTTGTATGCTTTTCAGTCTGTCTGCCTTTTTTTAGACTGTAGTCTCCAAGAAGCAGGGACTGTTCATGATGGGGGTAATATTATAACTGCCCACCCAGGAAAAGCCCCCTGTGGTAGTGTGGCATGCAGTGGGAAGGAGTTTTCTGTACAACACAGGCCAGACAGCAGTTCAGGGAAAACAAAAACAGCTTTAATTCTTCTCAGCTTGTTGCAAATGCAATGTGTGCCTTTGAGTCAGTCCTGACTCCTGGTGACCCAGAAGCTCCTGGGTTTTCTTGGCAGTGCCACTGGAAGTAGATTGCCAGGCCTTTCTTCCAAGGCAATGGAGGGTTAAGTGATTTGCCCAAGGCCACAAGGAGTGCTAGTGGGAATTGAACCCTGGTTGCTTGGTTACCAAGCCAGTGTTCTAACCACTAGGCTACTCCTCCACTCCCTCAGCTTGTTACACCTCAACAAAGAAAAACGCAGAACAGACAGCAGTTTAGGGGAAAATAAAGCAGCTTACTTCTGTCCCAGCTTGTTAAACCTCCACAAGCTGGTTTTCCCAGCCCTTCCTTCAACCCCAGTTAAAGAACTCCTCTGCACGGCTTGCACAGCTTAACTTTATGTGGCAGACAACATATTTAAACTTATGTAGTTAGGAAAGCTAATGGATATTGTTTCTAGCTGTTGTTCGATATTGATCTGATGAGGAACTTAACTATTTGTTTCTGTACAGCATGGGACAGGAAGGTTTAAGGAGTTCTCTTTGTTAGTGTGGCAGGCTATGGCCTATAGTAGTCTGCAAATGTGAAAGGCCTGTAAGTAAGGCCCTGATTCCATCCCCCATCTCAGTAAAAGAACCAAAGTCTGTAAAAGTTTGAGAACACTGTTTAAACTGCTTAATAAGACGTTTTCATGAATGCATAAATCTTTCATTATTCTCTTGTGCTGTGAAAATAGAAATGTTTCAATACTTGCATTCCTAGAGCCAGGGACAACCTTGCAGTTGAGAAGTATCCAAACCTAGAAACTGCACCATTGATAGAACAGTCCTAGAGGAGGGAGCTGGGTGCTAGGCCCAGGAGGGATCTCTGATTGGACAGGTGCGGGGGGCGTTGGAACCAATAGAAAGCTTGCATGTATCAAACTGGAAAGAAATGTATAAATGAATATGTCTCTGTAAGAATGTTGCTCAGTCCTTTTTGAAGCTTTGACTAACTGCGCCTTGTGCACAATAAACTGGCTTGAACCCTGTAAATTGACTCCTGGAATTATTCATTGTCTGCACTTCATTAGAAACATAGCGACAGAAAAAGACCACATGGCCTGTCTAGTCTGTCCTTCCATATCAACCACTACAACATTCCCCTTTTTTCCTTTAGAGATCCTCTGTGTTTGTCCCATGCTTCTTTGAATTCAGATACTGTCCTCATCTCTACCACCTCCACTGGGATTCTATTCCATGGATCCACCACTACTCTTTCCATAAAGAAATATTTCCACATATCACTCCTGAATCTATCCCCTTTCACCCTCATCCCATGTCCCCTCATAGCAGCGCTTGCTTTCAATCAAAAGAGGCTCTCCTCCATATGAGCTCTTCAGTATTGTTACTGTAGATCCCTTACAAGTGATGCTCCCAAGAACCTACCAGCAATTGCCCCTAGCCTGGCCAATTTTGCTTCTTATTTCCAGAGCAAGACAAATCCGACTATACAGCTCCCTGATAAGATTGATGACCAACATACCTTACAAGAATCCCCATCTACTGCTGACGCACTGATACCTACTCTTGATTCTTTCTACCCATACTCGGCTGAACAAATAGAAAACATCATCGGCACAATCAACACCTCAACCTCCCCAGCTGACCCTTGCCCAGCTTTCTGGATTAAGCAAGCAAGATCCAACCTGAGTGCAGCTATCTCAAGAATAATACACCTCTCGTTTTCCACAGGCACTCTTCCAGTGTCCCTCAAATCTGCCTCCATCAGACCTCTACTAAAAAACAACAAATCAAACCTATCAGACATCAACTCTTACAGACCGATTTCCAGCCTACTTTTCCTGTCCAAGATCTTAGAAAAGATTGTCCAGCAACAGGTCCAGGACCACATCGACTCCCATGCCCCCCTTGACCCACAGCAACATGGATTCCGCCAGCAGCATGGGGTCGAAACTCTGTTTGTAACCCTCCTTGATAAGCTCTGTACTGGCTTAGATAAGAAGAGGCAAGGTTTCATCTTGATCTTCATGGACATCGCCTCTGCCTTTGATTCCTTCAGCCACAACCTTCTCCTTAGCTGCCTACAACAAAAGGGTATACAGAAATCTGCCCTCAACTGGTTTAGGTCATACTTAACGGGTCGCCAACAACAGGTCTGATTGGGAACACAGTCTTCAAGCACCTTCCAGCAAACGCAAGGAGTTCCTCAAGGCTCGTCGCTCTCAGCCTTGCTTTTCAACATCTACATACAGCCAATCTGTACAATAATCAGGTCATTCAACATAT
Source organism: Ichthyophis bannanicus (assembly GCA_033557465.1). Taxonomy (NCBI): domain Eukaryota; kingdom Metazoa; phylum Chordata; class Amphibia; order Gymnophiona; family Ichthyophiidae; genus Ichthyophis; species Ichthyophis bannanicus. The sequence continues at coordinate 33,790,324 of CM066044.1, forward strand.
TATATATCACATTTATGTAGACAATGTCTTACTCTACACCCCATTCTCTCTTAACAGCCCTGACTTCTTAATCATCACAGAATGCTTCAATGCTGTCACTGACTGGCTTGCTACACATAACTTGAAGATTCATTTTAAGAAGACAGAGGTCTTATTCATAACCAAAGACCAATCTTTTATTTATTTATTTATTTATTTATTTAACAAGTTTTTTATACCACCTTTTCCTTCAATCAAAGCGGTCACAAGAAATACAAGGTATAAACAAGGGAAACAAACAGTATAGACATGACAACATATGGTAATGTAGGAAAAATAACAAGGGTTTACCCCACCATCCTCCCTGCAGGTGAGAGATGTTGAACTCATGACCAAGCCAGAGGTTCACTACCTGAGAGTAACGTTAGACCAACATTTGTCCATGGCTACACATATCCATAGTGTTATCAAAGCCGTCTATCAGAAGATAAGGACTCTCCATCATATACACCCACGGCTCGACCCTTCAGATTTTTGCTCAGTATTCCAAGCTCTCATCCTCCCACACTTTGACTACACAAATACTATTCTTCATGGCATCCTGAAACACATCCTTCAACCTCTCCAACTGGCCATGAATACAGCTGCCCGGTCACTACAAGGTGTCTCCAGGTATAAGCAAATCTCACCCATCCTGATGCAACTACACTGGCTCCCCATATCTAGCCGTCTGACCTATAAAGCTCTCCTTCTCACGTTTAAGATTATTCACAACGCATCTGCATCCTCCCTGTCAACTATTGTTCAACTTTACCCCAGACAACAGAACAAGAAGATCCATCATGGTAAACACCCTGGTCACTCCCTCAACAATAAGGCTTGCACTAAAGCCGTCAGAAACCGCACCTTCTTTTACGCACCAACTCTCTGGAACGCCCTTCCTGCTTCTGTCCGAGTCATTACGGACCAATCTACATTCAGAAAGGCTTTAAAGACTCACCTCTTCCAGCTGGCTTATGACCACATAACCTAAGAATGACCCTATTATACCGGTCTCTGAACTTACACAGACTACCTGCATCATGTTATTTAGTTTTGCTGTCTATACCTGTTCGATGTAAAATTTGATTGAGTTGCCTGTTCTGATGTTTTATGACTATTTATGCCTGTTCTATGTAATGTTGCTTGATTGTTCATGTTTCCTGTAAACCACTCTGATACCAAATAGTGTGGTATATAAAAGCTAATTAATAAATAAATAAATAAATAAAATATTAAGATCCTTAAGTCTGTCCTCATATGCTTTATAATGAAGACCACTAACCATTTTAGTAGCCATCCTCTGTACATATCCTTTTGAAGGTGCAGTCTCCAGAATTGCACACAATACTCCAAATGAGGTCACACCAAAGACTTATACAGAGGCACTATCACCTTCTTTCTTCTGCTGGCCATTCTCTCCCTATGCACCCAAGCATCTTTCTTGCTTTTGCCATCGCCTTTTCTACCTGTTTAGCTACTTTAAGATCATCAGATACAATCACGCCTAGGTTCCGCTCTTCTTTAGTGGACAAAAGTACTTCACCCCCTATACTACATTGCTCCCTTGGATTGCTGCAGCCCAAATACATGACCTTACATTTTTTAACATTAAATCTCAGCTGCCAAATTCTAGACCATTCTTCAAGCTTAGCTAGATCCCTCCTCATATTATCTACACCTTTCTGGGTGTCTATTCTATTACAGATTTTGGTATCATCCACAAAGAGGCAAACCTTACCCGACAGCCTTTCCGCTATATCACTAACAAAGATGTTAAAAAGAATCAGACCAAGGACAGATCCCTGGGGCACACCACTGGTAACCTCCTTCTCCTCAGAGTGAGTTCCATTTACCTGTACCCTTTGTCGCCTCCCACTGAACCAATTTCTAACCCATGCAATAACTTTAGTGTCCATCCCTAGGGTGCTCAGTTTGTTTATAAGTCGTCTGTGAGGAAGGGTGTCAAAGGCTTTACTGAAATCTAAATACAACACATCTAGGGCTCTCCCTTGCAGGGGTTAGGTAGGTAGACCAAAGTGTTCTATAAAAAGGTGAGTTTTTAGGTGTTGGTAAGTCTATGATTGCTCATAGTGAGTCTGGGAGTGCATTCCATGCAGATGGTTCATATAGTTCAAAGGATCATGCGCATACTTGTTGGGATGATTTTATTCTTGCATGAGGGATGGTCAAGGTGTTCATGGTGGATTGTCATCTTGCACCATCATGAAGGGGAGTATGGAGCAGAGATCGTAGGTGTGATACTGGGCTGCTGTTGATAGCTGTGTGGACAAGCAAGAGTGTTTTGTACTTGATCCTGCTGGGTAGAGGAATCCAGGGCAGTAATTTCAGTGTGGGTGTGATGTGGCCATATCTTGAGGTTCCCATAAGAGTATGTGCTGCAGTGTGTAGGGCTGTTTGGAGAGGGAATAGAGTGGAATGTGGAAGGCCCTGATAAATGGAATTGCAGTAGTCCATATAGGGAAGGATTAAGGCTTGGCATGCAGAACAGAAGTTTGATGGTTCGAGGAGGGGGCAGAGTCATTGAAGGGTTCTGATCTTATAGTAGATTGCATTTGTGGTGTTTTGAATTTGTGGTTTAAGGAAAAGGTGTTGGTCTAGCATGATCCCTAGATATTTGATTTTGGGTTGTACCTTTATTTTGAAGTTGTTCAGTGTGATGGACTCCAAAGGTGTGAAGTTGGTGTCCTCAGTGATGAAGAGCCCTTGGACCTTTTGGAGGTTGATGGTTAGGTTGTTGTTTTCTAGCCATTGGAGGACATCTTTGAGGCAGTGTGTAAGGTTTGTGTTGGTGGGATAACTTTTGTTGAATGGTCGGTAAAGTATGATATCATCTGCATAGATGTCGAAGTTGATGTGTGTTCTGATGATTTTACAAAGTGGTTGAAGCTAAATGTTGATGAGCAGTGGGGATATGGTGAATCCTTGTGGTATGCCTTGAGTTTGCTGGTATGACCTTGTGTCCAATTTTAATTTGCTGTTGCCTTTTGATGAGGTAGGATTTGAACCATTACAACATGTTTTGGATCCCAGTGGCTTGGAGGCATTGGAGGAGAATGTCATGGCTTACTGTGTCAAATGCTGCGGAGATGTCAAGGAATATCAGGATGTATCCTTGTGTCTTGTTCTGAGTTCCCTTTATTAGCGCATTTATGAGAGAGATCATTTGTGTTTCTACCCCATGATATGGGTGAAAACCGTGTTGCTGGGGGTCAAGGAAGTTATTGTTATCAATGTGTTCCTGGAGCTGCTATTGCACTACTTTCTCAATGACATTCATTATGAGTGGGAGACTGGCGATGGGCCTGTAAGATGCCAGATCCTTCGGGTCAGCATTGGTTTTTTTGAGAGTCGGGCGAATGAAGGACAGTTTCAGGCATTCTGGCATGCATTCTTGTTGTAGTATGGCTTGGGTGAGTTTTGTGATAATGGGGCTGAGTTCTGGTTTGGTGGATCTGAACCAGGTTACCGAACATGTGTTGAGAAGGCTTATTATGGTGTTGATTGCTGTGATTATGGCTATGATGTTATCCTCGCTGATGAGGGCAAAGGTTGCTCAGTGGGTACAGAATGGTTGGCGTTGGTTGGCAGGGGGAGGGAGAGCAAGGTGTTGAGCTGAGGGTGGAGTTTCTTATAGTGTCGGGCCAGGGTTTGATGGTCTATGGTGATGTCCAAGGACATACTGAGAGGTGGTTTTGTAAGTTGCTTGACAATATCAAATAATTCTCTGTTAAGTGAACTGTTGATTAGTTTTGAGTGATAGGTCTGTTTGGCATGGTCGGTAGTGATATGGTATATAGTTATCAGAGCCAAGTAGAGGTGTCTGTCCAATTCAAAGGTGATTTTTCTCCATTTTCTTTCTAGTTTTTGGAGTTGAGTTTTCAACTTCCGGAGGTCTGGGGTGTACCATGGAGCCTTGGTTTTCTTGTTTGTTGGGGAGGTAGTTTTTGAGATTGATGTTGCTGCTTTTTCAATGATGAAGTTCCAGTGTGTTATGAGGGTTTGGGGGTCATTTCCTTTATTTTCAAGCTGTGGTAGGATGTTTTCTAGGAAGGAGTCTTTGTGGAAACACTTGAAATGTCTGTTCTGTTGTGGTTGAGTGGTATGTTTTGTTGTGGAGTTAAGTGGGAGTAGAAAGGTAATCAGGCTGTGGTCTGACCAGGGTAAGGTTTGGAGAAGTAGTGCGTGTGGTGTTTTTGTGTATATTCTTTGAGTGTTGGTGAAGATTAGGTCGAGGGTATTGCCTTTTATGTGTGTGGGGGATTGAATGATCTGGTCAAGCTCTATTGCTGCCATGGCTTGTAGGAAGGCTGCTGTGTGTTTGGGTTGTGCTGAGGGGAGGTTGAAGTCCCCTAGTATTAGGAAGTCTTTTGCTGCTCTGGTGAAATTGAGAAGTTTGCCAATTTGGCTGGATAGGTCAGAAGAAGTGGTGGTAGAGGGTCTGTAGGTAAGGCAGGTTGTCAGATTTTTGTTAGTTATGGTTAGATGTCTGCTTCTTAAGAGCTTTCCATAGAGAGGTAGCGGAAGTGGAGTTGAGATTGTATTATGATTAGTACCCCTCCTCCTCTTCGGGCAGTGTAGGGACAATGGAAGAGGGAGAATCCATTTGGTAAAAGTTGATTCATAAGTACCGTGTCCGTATCTGTAAGCCAAGTGTACATTATGCAGAGAATGTCCAGCTGATGTGTTGTGAATAAGTCTTTTAGGATGGGTACTTTATTTCTCATGGAGTAGGAGTTTATTAGTGCACATCGTAGTGTTTGTGCTGTTAATGGTGGGGTCGAGTATGTTTAGGGATGGTTGTTATTACATGGTATTCTTATGAGGCATGATGTATTGTGGCATTTGATGTGTGAGTAGTGGTCATTTGTGATTGTGGAGAAGGGAAGGATGATGAGGGGGTGTGCTTGAGGGGTAGCGTGAGGGTGAAGAGGTCGTTGAGAATTGGAGTGATAGCAAGTAGTGAATAGTATGAGGAGTATAGGGGTGGCATGTTGGTTTGGGTGATGTTAACACATGGTTTCTAATTGGTGGAGGTGCTTACTGTGATGCAGCTTTCCGTTAGCCGTGTAGGTTGGAAACCCCAGTTCAGCATAGAGTTGTAGTTTGTGTTTCATGGTGTGTGGTCCTGGAGGGGGAGGGCTGGTATGTGACGTTTTGTTTCTTGTCCGTTGGGTTCTGGATGCAAGATTGATGGATGATGGTTGTTGGACCAGTGCTTTCTGTAGTGGTTTTGTCTTGCTGGCTGTGGAGAACTGTCATTGTTCCGATTTGGTCTATGCCTAAGGGCCATGCCAAAGGGCCCTCTGATGAAGCCCTCAGGCACAGGCGCGCCTGAGCGTGCCTCTTTTTTTAAAAGTCTGGTATGTGGCTCCTGATAGGTCCCGGTGGTGGTGAGCGGGGAGGACTTTACCTGCCCGCTCCCTTCTTCTGTGGCTGATTGGGTGCTGCTGGTATGCATAACTGCAATATGTTTTATAAAAGGCTCATGGGACATGGACTCATTCAGAAAATTGGTATAACATGATGAGAAAAAATACATGTCTTTTGTGGCACACGGCAGATGCAGTCACGAGAAAAGAACACATTCAAAGCTAGAGCAGTATCACTTGGAGCTTTGCGTGTGTAACCAGCACACCTTGCAAGCACCTCTGCTGTGTAAGTCACAGATTTTGCAAAACTGCACAACCAAGGGAGGCAATTAAAGGTGGTTTTTAACCCCTAAGAGATAGACAACATTTATTTATTTATTTATTTAGCAGGGTTTATATACCGCTTTTCACTGGGTCAAAGTGGTGCACATGGAACAGAGAAAAATGGTCGGTTGCATAAAACAAAAATTAACTATATACAGTATGCATTGTTATATAGAGAATTTAACTATATACAATAGGTAACAGTTATGTGGGTCATTGACTATATACATATATTTACATTATTTTCGGTAGGTACAACAAAGGGGGAGGCTGCATTTCCCCCCCTCAAGTTCTCCTCTAAAGTCCAGGTCACATGCGTAGATAGCTGACGTGTGACTCAAAACAGGTATAAATGCTAATGCTGAACTTTTCCCTAGTATACATGTATCACCTTTATAAAATATAGACATTTACTCATACTTTGAAGGCTTACCCATTATTATACATGTGAACTGATTTACACTTCTAAATCAGCTTTTATACATGTAAATGGTACCTAACCCATATAAAATGGCCTCCTAAATTTGTACCGTGCATTCCTATTGGGCAACTCATTGAATTAGTAGTTTCCTTTTGAAAAATATAATAATTAATAAAGTAAAAATTTGCTTTTAAAGAAGAAAACCAGTCATGAAGCACTTCAAAAAGCACCTTTTGTTATTAACTAATTGCTGGAGTTATTGAAATGTTGAAGAACTGAGCACATTATATTTTGGAGACCAATATTCAGAAAAACTTAGGGGTATGTTTACTAAACTGCATTAGTGCGATTCGCATTAGGAGCCGCGGTAGAGACAGAAATCCCAAATAAGGACATGGGCGGTACATCATTACCGAGAATGCGCCGAGAACGCGCGTTACAAGACGCCATAAATGAACAAGCGCTACAGGGCACGTTACCGCGCGTTAATCTTAAGAAGGCGCGCAGGCATACAAGCACAGCAACAGAGCTATAGCACAATGGTTACAACACTGACTGATGGTACAGGGGTCATGGGTTCGATTCCCCAGTGGGCCTAATGTATAAGGCTGGCTGAGGCAGCACCCTTTACATTTAAGTAGTGATTGCTGAGGCATTTGATGTGTATTTTAATTAGTGCTGCCAGCAAACACACCCTCACGGTGGCATAACCTAAGGTGCCCCATAAGGCACTCCATAGGGCACATTATAAAGTGTACTGTCCGCCAAGGCACCCTATAATGTCCCCTATAGGACACCTTATAAGGCTGTGAACAAAGCCCTGGCTGGCTGCAGAAGAACTGCACGTCACTACACAAACTGTCTGCTGTGGTTACCAGGATAGGGTTAACCCACCCGTACCCATGATGCACTGCACATGCAAATCAGCAGACGAGAGATGGGCACAAGATTGGGTATGCACCCCCACAGCACCTCGGCCTGGTAGGGGCAACAGACCGTGTGTGGCACTGCCACAGAGGAGCCACAGACAGTCACATTGTGCGGGTACTGTGCCCACCCTGAGCTTGAGGTGGGGCGCCCAGCACCAGGTCCACAGCACCTTTCATGGCTGAAATACGCCATGCTGCAGGTCCCCATCAGTGTGTGATAGGTAGTTCCGTTAGACACACCTAGGATACATCTGTGTCCTGCTGTATGTCTCGGTCATGTCTAGTCCTTATGGGTGATGATGCACCCAGAATAGTGCATATCCTGTGTTGGTGCTATGGTTACCTGCTGTAGGTGAAGGGGAGGGGGTGTATGGACCCATAGGCAGATTATGTACCACCACACAACCCACCCTCTGGGGCTCAGGGTGGGAAACAGGATCACCCACCAATAGATCCACAGTCTACCTCCCTGCAATGGTAGCAGTAGAGGGGACCATCAACCCCAGTCCTGCTGGGGAACAGACAGAGCGGTACACATCCATAACGCAATAGCAGACAGACGGCAGGCCTGGAAATGCTCAGCTGCCCCCCACCATTATCTGACATTCTCCAGCCGCTGCACCCTGCAAGGTGTTCCAGCAAGACACATACTAGCTGCAGACAGTCTGCCAGCTAGTCCATAGTGCATGGTCCTGGAGGAGATGTATGTACCCAGAACGGGGATGTCAGCATACACACCAAACAGATAAGTCAGTGATTGGGCCCCAAAAGAAAACCCATAAATATGACATGAGAGAAATGCTATAAAGCACTATGGCGGAACCTAGCCATGCCATGGTCACTGCTCAGTCAGGGTGAGAGTGACCTTCCAGCAGGACATGCTATGGCCACCCTGTCCATGCAGGTGGTACCGGGCACTACAATGTCCGAGCCATTGCCCTATGCCCTATGCAGATGCGGCCAGTCCAGGCCACCCTATCCATGCTATTCCCACGGTACCTTGCTCCTCATTATGCACATTGGCAGGCCAATACTGGCAACAGTGCTAGCAGTGTGGGCTGTGGAGGATGTTGGCAGCCACCACACACTGGATAGACAGACACACACTCCCCACACCTATGCCAGCATTGTGCAACTATAGAGGTGTTGGGCAGCCCAGGCCACCACACCAGTCCTGGGCACAGTGCAGGCATGGCTATGGTACGCAATACTGTAGGAGTCACTCCCCAGGTTGGTAAACACTGTCAGACACAAGACCTGTAGCACACTCCACAGACATCAGAAAGGTTGCTATGATGCAGCTCACTCAGAAAATTGTACTTAACCTAGGAATTGCTATCTGTCAGTAATCATAGCAACCTTTTGATAGATGTGTACCATATTCCCAGGTTTAGGGTGGCATTACTAAGGTATGCAAGTGCTAGTATTGGGAGATGCACGCAGAGCCCAAAGTCCTGCCTCTCCAGGAGGCTTTGGATAATGGGGCCTGTGGGTGCGGGTGTGTCTGCCCCTGTTGGCTGCTGCTTTACGGCAGAGGTTCCCAACTCCAGTCCTGCGGTGCCAAACACTGTTCGGGTTTTCATGCTGTCCCTCATGAATATGCATGAGATACATCTGCATACCATGGGGGTGGCGCATAGAAATGCAGTACAGGCATCTTTATCAGAGGCAGCATGGAACCGGAATGGTGTTCGGCCCTCCAGGACTGCATTTGGGAAACTCTGCTCTAGGTAATGCGCCTGTTTATGGTGTCCGTGCTCTGTAGGGTAAAATGTAGGTGTCTTGGGCATGTTTACGTCATCTGCAATAAAGGTGCTGTCTGTATTAGCACGTTGTAGTTGTGGGTAAAATATGGGGAGTGGGTTGGCAGGAACCACAGCTGGCACTTGAACCTGTGACCCTCTGCTTCTGAATACACTGGGTTTGTGCACTGCACCACCTTGTTGTCACAGAGTCAGTACATTCCTTGGTGATACCATGACTGTTCGTCAGACAGGGCCCGTCTGTTTCAGTACACGGCACCCACCTACAAAGGGCTAGGCCACGGTCTGCTCTGGGCAGCTGCCACTGCCCCCTCCACCACCAGTATCCCTCAGCCACCATGCTGACATGCCCTTCTGCTGGTGGTGCTGGTGGTGCGCAGTCTCAGGCCATCCAGTGTACATGTAGGTGGCTGTCTATGGTGCGGGTTCTGGGGTAGGGGTGCCTGCATAGACGTCCATGCTCCCCCCCATCCCCGCCTGCCAATGTTCTGTGCCCTTGGGGGTAGCTGTTGGGTACTATCCCCTGTGAAACTGTGGGAAACTCAGTCGTGCCCATGTTGGGCCTTCAGCAGTTGCTGTCTGGCTGCTCTGCTGTTTCAGCTTTCGTATGGGCCAGCTAGGCATCACCCTAGTCTGCACCGTGGCCCAGCTGCACCACAGCATGTGCCGCCTGCGGCCCTCTGTATCCCCTTTTCCGGCATCTGTCCAGTTGCCATTCCGACATGCCCGCCCTGATGTTGCGGGACATGTGCATGCCATAGGAACCCTGTCCGATGGAGTGGAAAACCCTGAGCAGCGCTATTTCACTGTGGGCTCATTCACCTTGTATGGGGACGGAGTGTAGACCCTTCCACGATTTATATCTTTTCTATGGAGCTTTCTCGGGGGGGGGGGGGTTGATGTTTCTCATTAATACCACTATTGGCCAGCTTGGTTATGGTTTTTTTCCAGTTTGTTGAGGTCATTTTCAGTGTTTATGTGCCCTTTTGTTCTGTGCACATGTATCACACTTATCACTTTTTTTAGGTTTCCCTGCCTAGGCTGTACGTTGCTGACACTTAAATGGTTTCTCTCCCCTGTAATGTGCATTTAACGGCAGGTTTTCATTTGCGTTAGGATTTAGCTCTTCAGATCAGCGCATTAGTGTGAAGGGAACCTCTCCCCGCCCACTCTCCGCCCACTGACCCCTTCTCTCCGCTCTCTCTCCACCTTCTGCGGTGTTTTACCGCGCCGCAGAGCTTTACGATCGTTAACGCATCATAACGCGCGTTATGTAACGTTGACGCTCGTTAGAGCATCATAACGTGCGTTATGATGCGCTAACGATCATTAACGTTACATAATGTGCGTTATGTACCGTGTCAGACGGCTGCCTGGGTGAGAATCTTCACAGTCTTGGCAAGTGCATATATCTATATGATTTGCAAGGGATTGTGGGCAATGCAGTTCATTCACACCAGACACAGCTGCTCACAATAATTAGTTGTGCTTTTGGGTAAAGCCAATAAGATATTTATTTATGGGGTTATTTCTCCCAACACAGATATGCTTGGTAGCACATAAATCAGGTTACTTGCTTTCAGTGTTAAACTTGAAAAAACAAAAAAAATCAGGAAAACAACATTTGAACTGTCAGGCAATCAAAGCAAAAGAAATAAGACCTGGTTGGCAACAAACTGGTCTTTTCTGTAGGCATTAGCTAATGTTTTCTTAGCATATATCAAACAACAAACCAAAAGCCACAAAGAAAGGAAAAAACTGTTCTTTTCAGGTTAACTTCTTATATCTTCCCACATAGATTCAGAAGTGATTCTCTCAGAGCTCACAAGCAATTAGGTAAGGCTCAATTGCTAGCAGTTATCCAGCTGAAACCCCTTAGCTGGCTTGCTTTCCACTGCGTGGCTAAAAATCCTATTCAGGAGCTTTTCTGAGTAGATTAAAGAACAAGTTTGTATTTCTTTGTGATGGTTGCTGTACTTTATAACAGAAAATCACCAAAGGAGTTTAGACAAAGAGCAATCCATGTAAAGAGATTCTTCATCTGCTATCACCCCCTCTTCTTCAACAAGCATGGGTTCAATATCATGGATTGGCACAGATGAATCTCCCAATGGAGCACTTTCAGGAGAATACTTGTTTCCCTGCTGTCTTTCAAGGTTATAGCTAGGGCATAGATCAGTGTTCATACCTGAGCTTCCATTGCTGTTAGAGTTCCTCTCTATATAGCCTGGCCAGTATGTAGTCCAGTTCTTATGTCCAGCCTTCCAACCCAGATCCCTGGACACTGGATCTCTCTTCACATACCTTCTGGCACGGGTCTTAGGTTCCCTTCCACGTGCAGCCGTCTCCCTCACAGGTACCGTCTGGAGATTCCTAGCTCTGCAGCACCATTCCTCTGGCTTTCCCCAGTCCAATGGGGTATGCTGGCCCTTGGAATGCCTCCCAGTATACGTACTGCTCTGGACTCTTCTAGACCTCTCAAAGGCTTTTCTCTTCCTTCTTCCAAAGGGTTTCTTGCCCTCTCTGTCCGTCCGGTTTGGCTTCTGCTTCTGATGATCCTTCAGATGAAACTGAGGATATCCAAGCTGATCATGAAGATGATGATGATCCTGAGGATAATTCTCTGTAGAATAAAACTCTACCTTTATTCTGCTTAGATGAGTGCTCCTCCCTAACACAGCGCAGCTGTGCTGAATCAGGCACTGCCCTTTGAGATGAGTGCTTAGGGATTACCTCATAGCCCTCCTGATTGAACACACGTTTCCCCACTTCAGCTCCTCTAATGGCTGCTGGAAACCTGGTGCATTCTGGGACTGGTAGTCTTTTATGGGAAAATTCTGTTTTCTTATTTCTACCAGAACTGACAGGTTGCTTGTTCAGAGTCACTTCACCTTTTCCATAGCTCTTTCCTGAGCTATGATAAGCTTCCTTATCACAACCGTTACCGCAGTTTAGTAAACATATCCCTTAGAGAAGCTAGGAAAGTAGTCAGGAAAGCAAAAATACATACGGAAGAAAAAATAGTCAGTGCAATAAAATGGGGGGGGGGGGGACAAGACATTTTTCAGATATGTTAGTAGAGAAGAGCAAAAGTGGTATTGTCAGACTCAAGGGTGAAGGGGAGGAATATGTAGAAGCTGATGAGGATAAAGCAGAATTGCTTAACAAATATTTTTCTTCTGTGTTCACAGATGAAGGGCCAGGAGCAGGACCTCAGAAAACATCCACAAATAAGAACAGTAGTAAAAGGGATTGAACAATTTTCAGAAGACTGTGCTTGTGAAGAACTAGCTAAACTAAAAGTAAACAAAGTAATGTGACTGGATGGGATGCATCCAAGAGTATTGAAGGAACTTGAGGCAGTTCTAGTGGCTCCACTGTCTGACCTTTTCAATGTTTTTTTAGAATAGGGAGTGATCCTAGAGGACAGGAGAAAGGTGCATGTGGTCCTTTTACACAAAAGCGGAAATAAGGATGAGGATGAGAACTGCAGGCTAGTTAATCTGATCTCTGCAATGAATAAAATAATGTAAACACTGATAAAACAGAGAATAGTGAGGTTTCTGGAGTCTAGTGGATTGCAGGATCTGAGAAAGCATGGTTTTACTAGGGACGGATCTTGCCAGACAAATCTAATTACTTTCTTTGACTAGGCAACCAGAGATCTACACTGAGGGAGAGCCCTAGATGTGGTGCACTTAGATTTCAGTAAAGCCTTTGACACTGTTCCACACAGACGACTTATAAATAAATTGAGCATCTTAGGAATAGGCGCTAAAGTGACTGACTGAGTTCGAAAATGTTTGAGTGGGAGACGACAAATGGTACAGGTAAATGGAGGAGAAGGATGCAACTGGTAGTATGCTGCAGGGATCTGTTCTTGGTCCAATTCTTTTTAACATTTATGCTAGTGATATTGCAGAAGGACTGTTGGGTAAGGTTTGCCTCTTTGCAGATGATACTAAAATCTGCAATTGAGTAGACAATTAGGAAAGAATCGATAACATGAGGAGGGATCTAGCTAAGCTTGAAAAATGGTCAAGAATTTGACAGATGAAATTTAACACTAAAAAATGTAGGATCATGCATTTGAGTTGCAAAAATCCAAAAGATCGGCACAGTACAGGTGGTGGAATACTTCTGTTCACAAAAGAAGAGCAGGACCTGGGTGTGATTGTTTCTGATGATCTTAAGTGGCTAAACAGGTAGAAAAGGCAACAGCAAAAGCCAGAAAGATGCTTGGGTGCATAGGAAAAGGAATGACCAGCAAGAAAAAGGAGGTGATGATGCCTCTGTATAAGTCCTTGGTGAGACCTTATTTGGAGTATTGTGTACAATTCTGGAGACCGCACCTTCAAAAGGGTATAAACAGGATGGAGTCAGTGCAGAGGGTGGCTACTAAAATGGTTAGTGGGCTTCATCATAAGACATATGGGGACAGACTTAAAGATCTTAATACGTATACTGTGGAGGAAAGGCAGGAGAGAGGAGATATGATACAAACATTTAAATATCTCCATGGCATGTATGCACAGGAGGAGAGCCTCTTTCAATTCAAAGATGAAGATGAAAAGGGACAGACTCAGGAGTAATATGCGGAAATATTTCTTTTACGAAAGAGTGGTAGATACGTGGAACAGTCTCCCAGATGAGGACAGTATCTGAATTCAAGAAAGCATGGGAAAACACAGAAGGTCTCTAAAGGGAAAAAAAGGACTATAGTAGTTGATATGGAAGAGCAGACTAGATAGGCCATATGGTCTTTTTCTGCCATTACGCTTCTATGTTTCTATGAATGTAACTCACCTTGAACTACTACTGGAAAGATGGGTGCTAAAAACTACTCGATAAATAAATGATCAAATTTTGCATCCATTGGTGTTTTCTGGTTTTGATCAGCTCCGGGATTCAGTTTAGTTTGGAGAAAGCTTTGTATCCAAGTTGTTCCTAAGCAGAATTTTGATTTCCCAAGTTGCAGCTTTTGACAGCATTGTCAGCTCCTGCACCCTCCTCACATGGGGTGCTGCCATCATAAACCTGCAAATTACAAAATTGTGAAAATTGCACAAACTGCATTTGCATAAAAATTGGTTGTGAACAGCAATTAGCACTTCATTAATAATCAATGACGTGCCAATTTACACATTACCCAAAAGCAAAATGAAAATTCAATTTAGTCTATAATTGAGAAGTGGACGCTCTTTAGACAACACTTGTTGGAATGACTTGGGGAGCATGCAGTCTTCTCGGGTACTAGGTTCTCTATCAGTTCTAGCTGCAAACCCTGAGATGGGGTACAGACATCCTAATCTATGGACTTGCCTATTACAGAGAATATTTTGGGGATTTGGATTTTAGCTAACATCTTTCCAGTAGTAGTTCAAGGTAAGTTAAATGCAGGTATTTCCCTATCCCCAAAGAGCTTGCCCTCTGAATTCCTGAGGTAATAGAGGACGACATGACTTGCCTAAGATCACAAAGAGCAGTAGTGGAGTTGAACTTAGCTTCTCTGAGCTTCAGCCACTACTCTAACCACTAGACTTTTCCTCTATTTGGCTTTTAATAAAAGCTAACGTTGGAACAAAATGTTGGCTTTTATGTTATTTTACAAGTGTTGACACACTGAACTTCCTTGATCCCATATCAAATGTTTAAAAAGGGGATTCCCCTTTCCTTTACTCACTAATGATTAAGACAATATAATAAGTACAACTTTTATTTTGCAAATAAAGTATGCCACCACATTTCTAAATTTACAAAAATATTCACCATAGCCTTTCATAAGAATATTTTTAAGTGAAATGCAGAAAGTAGTAAACTATTCATCAGTTCTGTAGTATGCTATTTTATGCTATTTTATTTGAATTGTATGCATTTTATTTTGATTTGTATGATGTTTTTGTTTTAATTTATGTTATTTTAATTCTTGTTTAATTGTTTTATGGACATGATTATGTATGTACCTATGCACTGCACTTGGACCTTCAGCTAAAGAGGATTATAAATACAACTAAGTAAATAAATAAATACATTGTTCTACATTTTTTTAAAATCCATCATCTACTTTAGTAGCTCCCAGACCTGTCCTGGGTGATATTCACCAAGCACGTTTTCAGGATATACATGCAACAGAGTCAGCGCATGGAAATTTATGTGATGAATATTCACTGAAGATATCCTGAAAACCCGAATGGCTGGGGGTCCCCTAGAACAGGATTGGGAACTCCTGATCTAAATCCATTAATTAATAACTAGATCAATAAAAGAAAGGAGGAGGTTTCAAAAGTAGCAAACTGGACAGGTTTGGCTGTTTCATTTAAGGAGTTTTATTCATGATTAGCATGTCTGAAAATGCCCATTCAAACATGCCAATCACAGCCACATCCCAAGAACCATTTTAGAAATCCCTGAATGTTTATGTCACATGGGGGCTTTCCGAAAAAGATACCCACGTGTGTCCGAGGTTAGAATGGCACTACACGTCTCAACCTGCCAGTGGACATGTCCTGCTCCTGGGTATGAATAGCCATCTGAAACGTGCTCATTTCAGCAACCTAACAACTGTACAGAGAAGAGGAGAACGCCTTTTCACTCCCCCAATAATTTTTGATCCTTCGAAAAAGCAAGCCAGTAAATACAGAGGCCTTTTTCCTAGCTGCCACACCGCAACACATCTCCATTTGCAACATGTGAAGCCAGAATGTATATCTGATGAGAGCTTCCTATGTGTGTTCTGACATAGCATCGTGGACATGCCTATGTCTCGGCCCATCACCGTCCATATTTGACACATTCACGTTTCTAAAATCGGTCAAAAACCTGCACGTGTCTGACTCATTATTCTGTACATTGAGGTTTCTTTTTCTCTTGCTGGAGACATTTATCTTTTAGGATGGAGATGAGCCAATTTTAGAAAACTTACATGTGCCCACCTTCTGTGCTGCCCCTCCCACAGAATTTTATTTGACTTGGACGTCCCAGATTGCACTTAAATTGCCTTCTTAAAATGTGCCCTTTAATGTTTTCATAAAATATTATCATATTATTAATGGCCTATCAAACAATTCCCAGAGAGACAAGTCCAAAACAAGATTTTTTTGTTGGATCCTTAACTCTTCATTAGGTGCTAACCCAGTCTCAGCTAGTTCTCATATGGTCCATTTTACTTTATCGATTCTTCTGTAATATGCGTAAAAGTTAAAAATCTCCAACCAAATTTCACAACAATGCAGCCGAGTCTCCAAATTGCAACAAAACTTATGCAGTAGCTAACAGGAACACATCAAGTTTCGAATCCCAAGGTTCAGCTTCAGGTTATAACAACCACCGATGACCAGCATGTCACTTAATGTTGTTCAATGGCATCAAAACGTTCCTTCCTTGGCATGTAGGACAGCAAAGCAAAACTGGAGTATTCACGTCGTGTCTCCTCTAGGTTTCAATCTCTGATTATGGTTTGTTGTCCTATATGCCAAGAAAAGAGCGTCTTGATGCCATAAAACAAAATTACATAAGATAAATGACATTCTGGTAATCGGCAGTTGCTATAACCTGAAGCAGAACCTTGATAAGGAGGCTCGAAACTCGATGTGTCGCTGTTAACTACTGCATAAGTTTTGTTTCAATTTGGAGACTTGGCAGCACTATTGTGAACTTTGGTTGGAGATTTTTGCCTTTTATGCACATTACAAAAGAATTAATAAAGTAAAATGGACCATATGGGAACTAGCTGAATCTAGGCTAACACCTAATTAAGAATGAAGAGTCCGACAAAAAATTCTGGTTTTGGACTTGTATCTCTGGGAATTATTTGATAGATGATTTGGTGATAGTTATCCTTGCTGAGTGATCCTGCGAGTGTGATTTATTAATGGCATCATAACACTATGTTTATCACTGCTGTTAAGTTCACTAAGTACAGGACTGAATAGTGAAGAAAATCAGTGCTGGGGGTCTTGAACCATGGGAAGAACCATTGAGAACTGAGGCACGGTCAATGGGCTCATCTCTTATGTGAGCTACGATATAAAATCAAAGTGCACTCTGTCACCTCCGTAGGCAAGAGACTCACTGTGGGACCAGAATTTCTCAGTTTCTGAACAGTGAAAAGAGAGATGCATAAAAATTCATCCAAATCACTTTGCTCTAAGGATCTAGAAAGCTGACATGGTGATGAAAATATAGTACGCTGTAGGGATTATCTGTAATCTTGTAGAACAACAATTAGGTCCGTTAGAAAGATTCATTTTTCTAGCTTGTTGCCCACAGCTCAGAACTGGACTAAACTTCTATTCCATCTTGTAAAAACCTCCTTCATCATCTGTCAACACAAATTAGTGGTGAGGATGCCATCAACTGTGATTACAAATTTTGCAAAATTTGTAATAAAATTGATGCTATTAAGTCAAATTTAGATGAAGCAGTGTTAATGCCTCCTCCCAAAGCCCTATGGGGTCTTTGTTACCTGATGGTATTGAGACATAACTCTTTTTGTCCTTCCCCCTCTGGACCTAAGAGAATGTAGTGAATATTTTATTGAAAATGAGTACAGCAACCTGTAAGGTGGGCCCTTGCCCCTCATGTTGCTGAAAGAAGCCAGAGATTTTATGGCCAAACACATTAGCTGGATTATAAATGCCTCGTTATCAAAAGTAACTTTACTTCTGAGTGTGAAATCAGTCATAATTCGTCTTCTGTTAACAGGCCTGCCAAAGGAATTCTGCCACCTCAGGCAACAGCCCTGGTCATGCTGCTCCCCCACTCCACTACCCCAAGCCTCGTCGCACCGCTGCCGATTCCATCAGTGGAGTCAGGGGGCGGTGGCAGCACCGGCCCCTGGCAGACCAGGTGCTTCAGCACACATGGCCTGTCGCTTCTGACCCCCCTCTGACACAACTTCCTGTTGGAGGAGGGATCAAGAGTGGCAGACCATCTGTGCCGAAGCACATGGCCTGCCATGGGTGTGTGCCACCCACAGAGTTCTGCAGCCCTAGGTGGCCGCCTAACCCACATAGTGGACTGGCCGGCCCTGCTTGTAAAAGAAGCTCTCTTTGGACAGTAATGTGCTTGAAAACTGTAGATCTATTTTAGTCACTGCTTTTTTGGCAAAATGATTAAAAATGCTATTGCTGGCCAACTGTGCTCCTCTTTAGAGGAGTTTGATCTGTTAGATATTCATCAACTACGGTTCAGGCAAGGTTTTGCTCTGAAATGGTACTTATGGTATTGGTAGATGGTCTACGGAAACAACTCAATAGGGGGTCAGACTTTCTTTTGCTGCTGTTAAACTTATGCATAATATATGATACAATTGATCATCAGATACCACTATCCTGTAACAACAAATCTGTCTAGATGGAACAAGATTGAAACGTTTTATAGCATTTCTGGTAGATTAGAAAGTAAGTATTGGAAATTGCTTTTATTTCTGTTGGCTTCTGGATGATGGAGTCTCTCAGAGTTCACCTTCATCACCCATTTTGTGTAATATTTATTTAGAATCTGTGGAGGTTTACTCCAAAGTCTACATGTCAAATATTTTATTTATACAGTCGACATCCAGTTCCTTGTCCTTGTATTATTTGATTCCTGAGAAACTGAATACTAGTTTATCTAAAATCTCAAACTGGTTGTAGTTGTTGTTGTTTTTGTCCTAAACTGTGTTCAGTCTTCAGACAGGTGGCTCATTGCTGATGGAGTGGCATCCATGGTTACTGTTATTGTATTGTTCCATCTCATTGCTGGTCTTCCTCTTTTGCGTTGACCTTCAACCTTGCCAAGCATGATGTCTTTCTCTAATGATCTCTCTCTTTGCATGATGTGTCCAGAGTATGAAAGTTGAAGTCTTATTATACTGTATGAGTTTCCAAAGAAAGCTCCTCTAGTACTGGCTGTATTTTTTTCTTTAGACAGTCCATGGTCTACACAGTATTCTTCGTCAGCACCATAATTCACAGGCACCAATTTTCTTTCTGTTTATCTTTTTCACTGTCCAACTTTCACATCCATTTGATGTTATTGAAAATACCATGGACTGGATAAGTCCAAATGAGGAAAATGGTTAGGAAAAAAAACAAAGGAGAGCTTACATCCGGCTGGAGATTGTTCAAAGATACCATCTTGGAAGCCCAGACCAGATGTATGCCACACTTTAAAAAAGGTGAAAGAAAGGCCAAACAACTGCTGACATGGCTTAAAAGTGAGGGGAGAACAACTGTTATAGCCAAAACAACATCTTTCAAAAAATGGAAAAAAGTTATGAATGAAGAAAACAGGAAACAGTATAAGTACTGGTAAATTAGATGTGAAGTATTGATAATGTAAGCAAAGAGATAATTTGAAAAGAAGCTTGCAGTGGAAGCAGAAGCAAAAACAAAAACTTATAATGAAATAATTTTCAGGTACATTTGAAGCAAAAAGCCTGTGAGGGAGTAAATTGGACCATTAGATAATAGAGGGGTAAAAGGGGCACTAAGGGAGGACAAGGCCATAGCAGAGATATATGAAAGCACATTTTAGAAAAGTTGTTTATATGCCTCCTAGGATGTATATATCCAAACATCTTGAATTCTGTAGGAGAGGAAGTAGAGAAGATGGAGATATATAAATGCATTCCAAAATCGTTCTGTTCCTACCTCAAAATATAAACATCTCTGTAAACATTTCAGGAAATGAAGGCGTGCAGAATAGAGGTCCTGATGCATGCAGGGAGATGAACAATTTTAGAAATGTGCAGTGTGAAATATAGATATGGGGGGCAGCATAAATGTGTCAACAGTAATACTTCGGGATCTCCACATAGATATATCACTACATCCAAGTACGGGCCTGCCATTTTGGAAACGGAGACATATAGTACGTAGCAGTAGACAAAGAGACCTCAATATTTATCTGCTTTCTCTCCTTTATGGGAGTTAAATTATTGGGGGATTGAGAGGGCATTCCTCTATTATCCCTACTGGTGACAGTTGGAAGAAACTAGCATTTTTGAAATGCCTGCTTGTACCAAGGGAGAGATCTAACTATGGACATGTCCACCAGCGAATTTAAATATCTCACCTTCTGAAATCAGATGTACATCTTTTTTGGACCACCCTGGACATGCCCCTTTGCAACTTAGTTTGTTGATTGAGGCAAACATGTATATATTTGGGCTCATTTTAAAATTGCTATTGAGCAATGGATATGACTTGCACATATAAAAGATTGTTTTCACACATTAAAATCATAAATAGGGCTACTAAAATGACCCCCTAAATGAATTCTTTGCTTCAGTCTTTACTAAAGATGAAGGGGAGATACCCATGCCAGAATGATATTTTAAGGTGATGAATTAGGGGAATTGAAACAAATCTTGGTGAATCTGGAAGATGTAATAGGGCAATATGTCAAACTAAAGAATAGCAAATTACCTGGACCAGATGGTATGCATCCCAGGGTGCTGAAAGAACTTAAAAATAAAATTGCAGCATTACTATTAGTAATTTGTAAGCTATCATTAAAATTGTCTATGGTACCTGAAGATTGGGGGGGTGTTCAATATAAGGCCAGCTTTTAAAAAGGTTCCAGGGGTGATCTAGGAAACTACAGACTAGTGAGCCTGATATCAGTGCTGGACAAAATGGTAGAAACCATTATAAAGAACAGAATTATTGAACATATAGAGAGTCATGTTTTAATGGAAAAAGCTAAAATGGATTTAGCCAAGGAAGTCTTGCTTCACCGATCTGCAACATTTTCTGAATTTGTGCATAAGCATATAGATAAAGGTGAGCCAGTTGATACACTATTTCTAGATTTTCAGAAAGCATTAAACAAGGTCCCTCATGAGACACTTTTGGAAATTAAAAAGTCATGGGATGGAAGGCAATGTCCTGTTATGGATTGGGAACTGGTTAAAAGATAGAAAACAGAGAGTAAAACTTAATGGTCAATTTCTCAGTGGAGAAAAGTGAATAGTGGCGTTCCCCAGAAATCTGTACTGGGCCCACCACTTTTTAACATATTTATAAATGACCTGGAAATGGGAACAACAGGTAAGGTAATCAAATTTGAAGACAACGCAAAATTATTCAAAGTTGTTAAATCACAAGAAGACAGTGAAAAATTGCACAAGGACCTTGAGAAATTGGAATACTGGGTATCCAAATAGTAGCTGAAATTTAAGGAGGATAAGTGATGAAATTTAAGGAGGATAAGTGCAAAGCTATGCACTTAGGGAAGAATAACCCTAACTATAGCGCTGCATATGCCTTGTAGCGCTATACAAATGATCAGTAGTAGTAGCTATATGATGCAAGTTCCACATTAGTAATCACCACCCAGGGGAAGGATCTAGGAGTCATCATGGTGTCGCACTCCCCCTGCTGGCCAAGGCTATAAGCAGGAGGGGTGGCCTTGTTTGCCCTTAAGTATAGAGTCACTGGTTCTCCCTCCCTCAAGGAATTCTGGGAGCTGTAGTTTCTCTGTATTACTTGCAGACAAAGTAGTTGTCACCACACGGTTTTGTTTAAGGCAAAACCAGAATATTTTTATTTTTGGGCTCCCCTTCACGCATTAAAATTCATATACGCAAACAGTAAGGATAATTTCTCCAAAAGAAAATAATACAGGAGCATAAAGGTTATCTGGAATATCAGAACTTGGCAAAAGCTCTTTATACAGTGACAATAGTTGTTCACAGGCCTTTTCCAGTAGTAAAGAATCACAGCTATTGTTCTTATTTACAAAGGGCGTTTATCTCATTCAAAACTCTTATAAATCACGTTTAGGCTTTCAGAAATATTCTTTACTTTCAATGGGATTTTTGTCTTTCTCCTATCTAGGGTAAACAGATTTACAGAAAGAGCAATCCATGGGAATACTGTCACACTCAGCTTCAAGCGAAGGAGAATCTACTTGCATATCTTCTTCCCCTGCAAGTCCTTTCTCCCCACTTGGGCTTCTAACGGAAGAGTTCAGCTTATTGTTTGAAAGGGTATTCAGAAACTCCCTTACATGCTGCTCTCCTAACCAAGGATTAGCTAAGCTCTCTGGAAAACTTCCACTATCTGGAAGTAGTTGCTTTAGCTTCTTAATCAGGTTCAAGTCTCTATCTCTGCTTTTGTCTGTCTTCAGACTATCAGCATTAGGAATGGCTTTCACCCACCTTCTGGCATTCACAGGTCCTGGAGCACTCTGCCCTGCACTTCTCCTTAGTTCATTAGCAACGTCTTCTGCAAACCTCTTGCTGGGCTCTGAGTCAGCCACACCTTCCACAAAGGAATTGCTTTCTTTGCTACTAGAGTTAAGTTGCCCGGTGGAATAAAACTTTCCAGCTTTGCCTTCTCTCTTAAAAGCAGTTCTCACTTTTAAACCCTCCGGCTTCAGTGCTTCCTCTGAACAGGATTCCAGCCCTGAGTTTTCTGCCCTTGCTGAACCTTCTGTCCACACTGACCTTTCAGCGTTCTCTAAACCTCCTGGCTCTGGACTCTCAGCTTCAGCAGTAACTCCAGCTACAGACTGAACTCTGTGCTTTGGTTTGGAATCTCTGCCTTCTCGGTAGCTATATCTGCTGCTTCCTTCTTCACCAACTCTGGTTGCTTCCACTCTGCTCTTTCCTCTGCTCACTTCCTGCCCCTTTGACTTCTGTGACGTAGGTTTAAAAAGGTGCTTTCTAGCCACCACACCCTGTTCTGTGCATGTGTACTTGCTATCTGGGCTTAAACCTGCCCCCACGTTAAGGTTTGGGCGGGGCTCACCCTCTGCTACAACGTGCTTCTCTGGTTTGTTTACAGTTTGAGCTCTATGGAAACCCTGCCTTTCCTCAGTCTTAAAGGTATAGTCCCCATTTTCCTCTATCTCCATCTGTTCAGTATAGCTGACATTGTCACAATGGATAATACTGTCCTGACCTGAGGAAGAAGGTTTTGCCTTCAAAAACTAGTCTACAAATGTATCAAGTTAGTCCAATAAAAAGGTTTCACCTTATTTTCCTTTTTTATTTAACTACAAGGAGAATATGTTGTCGTGGCAGCGAAGAAAATTAATAGAATGCTAGGAATTGTATGTAAAGGAATGGAAAATAAAACAAAGGATATCATACTACAGCTGTATTGTAGCGGCGGAACGCCACCAAACCAATTACATCAGGAGTCTTTATCAAGGTTCAAGCCAGTTTATTGAATACAAGGAAGTCTAAAAAGTGACAGAGCCCCGCTTTAGCGGAAACATGTTCATTTTATACAGTTTAAACATTTTGATACATGAAAACATTCTATTGGTCTTATGCTAATTTCTACAAACTTTCTATTGGTATGACATTTCCCTGATTTTGACCAATCAGGATCTATGCCCTTTGCTCTGCTTTCTCCAGCTAGCTGAACAATGGCTTGGTTCAAACCTGGTTACGTTCCTTCATCAAGGTCATATCTAGAAACATAGAAACATAGAAACATGACGACAGAAAAAGACCACATGGCCTATCTAGTCTGTCCTTCCATAACAACAACTACAACAGTCCACTTTTTACCTTTAGAGATCCTCTGTGTTGGTCCCATGCTTTTTTGAATTCAGTTACTGTCCTCATCTCTACCACCTCCACTGGGAGACTATTCCATGGATCCACTACTCTTTCCATAAAGAAATATTTTCGCATATCACTCCTGAATCTATCTCCCTTCACCCTCATCCCATGTCCCCTCGTAGCAGAACTTGCTTTCAATTGAAAGAGGCTCTCTCCCTGAACATTTATGCCACAGAGGTATTTAAACATCTCAATCATATCACCTCTATCCCGCCTTTCCTCTAAGGTGTACATATTAAGATCCTTAAGTCTGTCCTCATATGCTTTATAATGAAGCCCATTAATCATTTTAGTAGCAACCCTCTGCACCGACTCCATCCTGTTCACATCCTTTAGAAGGTGCGGTCTCCAGAATTGCACACCATACTCCAAATGAGGTCGCACCAAAGACTTATACAGAGGCATTATCACCTCCTTTTTTCTGCTAGCCATTCCTCTCCATATGCACCCAAGCATCCTTCTAGCTTTTGCCGTCGCCTTTTCTACCTGTTTAGCTACTTTAAAATCATCAGACACAACCACGCCTAGGTCCCGCTCTTCTTTAGTGGACAAAAGTACTTCACCTCCTATACTGTATTGCTCCCTTGGATTGCTGCAGCCCAAATGCATGACCTTACATTTTTTAACATTAAATCCCAGCTGCCAAATTCTAGACCATTCTTCAAGCTTAGCTAGATCCCTCCTCATGTTATCTACCCCTTCCTGGGTGTCTACTCTATTGCAGATTTTGGTATCATCCGCAAAGAGGCAAACCTTACCCGACAGCCCTTCCGCTATATCACTAACAAAGATGTTAAAAAGAATCGGACCAAGGACAGATCCCTGGGGCACACCACTGGTAACATCCTGCTCCTCAGAGTGAGCTCCATTTACTTGTACTCTTTGTCGCCTCCCACCCAACCAATTTCTAACCCAAGCAGTAACTTTAGGGTCCATCCCTAGGGTGCTCAGTTTGTTTATAAGTCGCCTGTGAGGAACAGTGTCAAAGGCTTTACGGAAATCTAAATACACCACATCTAGCTCCTAAAATGTGTAAGTAACAATTCTGGAGTAACGATTTAACATACAGGCATTGTATTCACTTTGTGCAAACCTTGCTATAGCAGCATTTCATTCTAAAGCAATATTCAATTCTGTCTTTTAATTTTATGTCTCAGCACTACTGAAATCCAGGCTTGGTTCTTAGGCCTGTCATTTTTCAGGTTCAGGCTTATGGCCTAGTCTATAGGTCTTGGCTACCACATTCCCCCCTTTGATTATTCTCACCCAGAATATTAAGATGGGTGAGAAACAAATCACTTATACTTGAGCTGTTGCCATGTTATGTGGTATAGGCTGATACCGTCTTATAGCTAGGAGCTTAGCTGTTGTCTTTCTTTCTACAATATTCTCAATGATTGTAGATATATTACGTAGGCAGAGGGGTAAAATGCATGGAAGTATTAAACATGTTATTACTACTAGTGCTGCTATTACCGCAAGTGTTTTCAGGCCACCAAACATTGAGAACACAGAACCAAACCATCCATTTCATTCTAGTCAATGCCAGGTCTGAACTGGTATGTATGTTTGTTTGCGCATATGTTCAGCAATTTCTTCTACTACATGACCTTCATTATCTATTTGTAAACAACAATTGGTTAAATTCAATTTTCCACATACTCCTTCAGCTGCTAGTAAATAATCAAGTGCTAAACGATTTTGATATATAGCTGTACGCATTTGAGTACTTTGCCTGGCTAAGAGCGTTAGTGCTCTACTTGTTTCATTAGTTATTATTTCTACAACAGCTTGCAAACGTATAATTCTATTCAACATATAAACTGGGGTACGATATCCCCATGTGCCATCTTGCTCCCAAGTGGCAGGTCCATAGTAGGAAATAATTCTTTCAGGTGGCCACTCATCCGTACCACCCCATTTGTCCCATTGACCTATTTTTAAGGCTTCTCTTTTCTGTCTTGTTCTGTATATTGGGTATCCTAACTGTTCTCCCTGAGCAGTGAATTGAAGAAAGAAGGACGGTCTTATTGTTCCCAATACACATGCTCCTCCCCAATTAGGAGGAAGTTTAGCATATGCTCTAATTCCACAAATCCAGTAAAGCCCTGGTGGAGCTTGCCAGGTATTAGGTGATACTAGATTTGTCCATAACTTAGCAAGTTCAGGAAAAATAACTAGAGGATTGGTGGGTTCAGGATCTTTTATTCCTGACCACAAGGACGTCTTTTTCGTTGAGGCATTATAAAACTTCTGGCTGAGACAGACCAGCTGTCCAACCTTTGCAGTAAATTGTGGCCCAATACATGCAAAACATAGACGCCCGACAATGGGGTTAGCTAATACCCATTCACTTGTAGCTTTATGAATATTTGTATAATTATATGATACAGAAAAATTTAATTCTTGTGCTTCCCATGGCCATTGATCTCCCATTTTAGTTCCTCCACAGAAGTAACAATTAGTTATATTGAGACTGGTTACTACGGCTCCAGCTAATTCAAGAAACAAATTCTGTGCGGCATGAGGAACTTCAAACTGTGATTTCATAGTTTCATAGAATGTATGGTGTATTCTATATGGTGATGATACATGAGTTTTAGTGTTAAGTTGTATATATATAAAAGTTCCATGATCTGATCCTCCCGCTGCTATGCGTAAGCCAAATTTATACCCTTGTTTCCATTGACTAGGATTTATGACCAGGAGCCTTAAAGGATTACAGGCACCTTTCTTACACGTCTTTGGATCAGATAAAGACAGTTTTTCTAAGTTGGCTCTACGATTATCTCCTTCCTGTCCTGTAGGGCTTACCTGACCATGTAGCATAGTATACACATTCCCATTTTGGACAATAATAATCAGCTTTTGAAGGTTTACCATAATGTGTTGGAGAGTGTACCCCTGTACATATTCCCCATTTATATGCTCCTTCAGGACACATATATTTATCATCAACATAATAATTTCTCTCCCAAGTCCCACATTTCTGATTATAGTTTCTGTTTATGGCATCACAAGCATCAAAGTATAGAGCTGCAGGTTTTGTAGGATCTTCAAGTTGTTGAGTAGCATTTAAGAGAGCTCCATCTTCATCATTCCATCGTATTTTTAGCACATAATAGGATGGATTCTGTCGTGGGTGAAAACAAGTTCTGCTCTTTCCTTTTGTGCAAATGTTCAGTTCCGTGCCATTATATATGCATTGACTCATGTCACAGTGCTGACTCATTAGTGACCCCTGTGGAGGCAGAAAATAGTGCAGTTCAGGAAAAGAATGACGTGCTGAGAAAGCACATGGTGGAAAGTTGCCAGGGGCAACGTAAACAGGTGAGGTCACAAGCCTGGAGGACACCCTCAGCCAATAGGGAAGCCAGGGGATTTCCACCTGACTCCAATCAGTTAGGGAGTGGTGCAGCTAGGAATCACCTTAATAAACCTAGCTCACAAACAGTTAGGGAGTTAGAGTTGGAGCCGAGGGAGTTGGAGTTCAAGAACGAGTTGCAGCTGGAGACCAGGGAGTTCCAGAATAGGACCGGAACAGAGTTCAGGAGCAAGCCCGTGCAGAAGCAGTCTATGAGCAAGGCTCAGAGCAAGGCAAGGAACCAAGACAGGAACTGGAGGGAAACACAGGAAAGGAACTTGTTACAGGACGAGAGGAGCTGTGGAGAGGGCATGTCAGAGTACCTCGGTGGAAGCCTGCCTGGACGTCTGTATGAGTCTGAGGAGTGCTTGAGTAAAAGAGGTAGACAGCGTGACACAGCTAAGGAAAGTAAAAGCTTCTTACCTGAAAAAGAGACATCCTTTACAAGGTATGTGAAACCTAGAGCTTCTCAAAGGCTATCATCAGGATTCCCAGCCGAGTATCAGTTCCTGCCTAAAGCAGAGCTCATAGCAGGGCCAACTTCCCCTAATAGAAGGGCAGAGCAATTCCTCAATCTGTTGCATAGAGGTCAGCCAAGGGGAGGCTCCAATTACCACAGACAGGGTGATTGTGGTAATTACAAACTGTTTTCATCTAGCCAGAGAGAACAACGTCACAGCCAGGACGAGCTGTTTTCTAAACCCACGCAGAGGGAGAGTACAGAAGGATTTATTCCTCACGTGGAACACATGCAGTGTGATTTGCCAGTAGATGAAGATATAGTGGAAATGGACTGTAGCATTTCTATAGCAGATGACATCATATCTTTGAGATAAGAAAGAATAAGAAGCCTGACAAGGTACAGCAGAGCCTTATTCATTGTGGCTACAAGCCCATGTTAAAAGTATATATTGGTTGCTGAAAGAAAGCTATTTTATGTTTATTTTTGCTTTCTGTTTTCACCCGAGAAGGGTTTTTCTTTATGTTGCTGTAAATAAGTGAACATCCTATTTGGGAAGGGAAATAAAGCCCTATTTACCTTCACTCGTGTCCACGACAGTTTTTGGTGTAATCTGGCAGCAGCTACAACTACAGGAGGCCAGTTACACCGGGGCCTAGTGCATTACCAGAGCTCACCGGTAGGTGCACCCCAGGCCTGTGACATAATGGCGTAGTTGGCAGGATTTTTTTTTTAATACCACGTGACTTCTGCTGAAGACAGAAGAAGAAAAAAAAAAAAAGGGAAATCATTGCTGGAGGAACCGGTGACCTTGCTGAAGCACTACCTGGGGGAGAATTTCGCTGGCAGGTCGGCCAGAAAAGACAAGGCCAAGAACTTTCTCACATGCTGGATTCTACCCATAACTCAGGTAACGGTGACCTGGGTGGGAAAGGTAGAAGGATAAGTGAGAAAGGGGAGAGCTAATCCCTAGGCAGGAAGTGGGCAAAAAGTGGTGCCGCACTTGGTGTGCTTGTTTTGTTTTTACAGGTGTTCAGCTCCAGAGAGATGGATCCACAGGACGTGCAACAATGGATGCAAGCGCAATGGGACCGGCAAGCAGCGCTTATGCAGCGGATACAAGGAGAGCACATGGACGCTATGAGGGAGCAACAGCGACCTTTGATGGAAGCGTTAGCGGTTCTGATCCAAAAGCCGCAGGACAATGCAGCAAACTTGCCAGCCATGCCGCAAGTACCATTGAACAATTGTGCCAATTTGTCTGTGAGACAGCTCACTCAATACGATGATATTGATGATTATATAGAATCATTTGAGAGAATTGCAGAGACCCTCAAATGGCCGTCAGAGCAGTGGGCCATGCGTTTCGCTATGACCTTGACCGGAGAAGCTCTGGCAGCATTTAAGGGTATGCCTGCTGCATTAGCCACTGATTATGGGGAAATTAAAAAAGCCATCAAGGATAAGCTAGGCCTTACACCCAGGCATTATAAGCACCTATTCAGAGAAGCTAGTATACAGAATGGGGAGACACCCAGAGCCTTATATCAAAGGTTGAAAAGCCTTGCATATAAGTGGCTCAATCCTGCAGAGAGATCTGTAGAGTCCCTTATGAATGACATCATAATGGAACAATTTATGTATTCTGTATCACCAGAGTTGAGGACCTTCCTCACATTACAGGATTGCCGGGATCCTGAAGAAGCAGCTAATATGGCCGAGGTTTATTATGAGGCCAAAAGAGCTGATGCCTCTAGAGTGGGCGAAGTAAAATTATATGGCAATGAAAATCCTGGTAAAGTGAGAAAGGGGAATAGGATTGTAAAGTATAAAAATGATATGCCTGATGACACTGTTGATAAAGTGAATGGTGATAAAGTATGCTATAAGTGTGGCAAGGTAGGACACTACCAAAGAAACTGTAAAGTAAAAACAGTCTTTATAGCTGATGCTGAGAAACAAACCTCAAAGGGCATTTTTCTCCAGGTTTTGGTTAATGGAGAAGATGCATTAGCTCTGATGGACTCAGGCGCAGAACAGAGCATGGTCTCTTTGAAGTTTTGGGAGACCATGGAGCAATCTCGTTCTGTAGCCTCAGGCCAGAAAAAAGACCAAGTGCAGATAAAGTGTGTGCATGGTATTCGTGTTCCATATCCCCTGCATAAAGTACGAGTTAAGGGGATGGGGATAGAAAGAGAGATCCAGGTGGCAGTAGTCCCTGGGCTATCCCAGGATCTTATCTTAGGACATGATTGGCCCTCATTTAGAAGAGGTTTAGCGCAAGGGTTAAGTACAAGGTCAAGCCTTGTTTCAACCAGGTTGCAGGCTGGAACCTCAGGAACCCAGAAACCTTCTGTTGCAAAAACAGAGGAACCTAAAAGAGAGGAAAAGCCTGAGAGAAAATTAGAGGTAGTTGAGGAAACACCTGAGGAAAAATTAGAAGTAGTTGAGGAAACACCAGAGGAAGAGGTTGAGGCTAATACACTTCCTGTTCATGATGAACTGATTCAGGTCCCTAGTAAGGAAGAGAAAAAACCCAAGGCTAGGAAACGCCAAGAGAAAAGCCAAAGGACAAAAAGGAGAGCGGAACTAGAGGCCGGGGAAGGGTTACCGTGGGAACCTGCAGCCCTAGTTCAAAAATTCCCTTCCTTTCCAAAGGAACAAAGGGCAGACCCTGCGCTCAAAAGAGCATTTGAGTGGGCGCAAGAGGATAGGCCCAGGTTGCCCAGATTCTTATTAGATAAGGATATTCTATACAGAGAAAGTATAGACCCCTATACAGACGCCGTCAGGAAGCAACTGGTAGTGCCAGTAACCTTCAAGGTGGTTGTCCTACGCTTAGCACATGACCACCCGATAGGCAGTCACAAAGGTGTTCAGGGAATGCTAGATCAGATACTGGCGAGGTTTTACTGGCCAGGAGTATACAAAGAAACAAAACAATACTGTGACTCCTGCCCTACTTGCCAGAGGGTCTCAATAGCACGACCAAAGGCCGTACCGATGGTGCCTTTGCCTACCATCTCGGCGCCCATCAGACGCATGGGGATGGACATAGTGGGCCCTCTAATAAGAACACCTAGGGGCTATCAGTACATGCTAGTGATCGTAGACCACGCCACGCGATTCCCATGGGCAATTCCCCTTAGGAATATCTCGGCTAAGCTAATAGCACAAGAATTAGTCAAATTATTTTGTGAGGTGGGATTTCCCCAGGAGATCTTAACAGATCAGGGGAGTAACTTTGTGTCGCGATACCTCGCAAAAGTGTGGGAAGCATTTGGCATTCGCCACATTAAGACTGCGGCATACCACCCCCAGTCAAACGGATTGGTAGAGCGAATGAACCAATCCATTAAACATCTACTGAGGAGAGGTTTGAGAAAAGGAGAAATGGCAGAGTGGGACACCTTGCTCCCATTCGTATTATACGCATGTAGGGAGCGTATTCAAACATCCTTGGGGGCATCCCCATTCGAATTAATGTTTGGCAGGGCCCCAATAGGGATATTAGACATTTTACAAGAAGAGTGGGTAGAACCTGAGATACCGGAGGTAGGGGTACCCAATTCTTAAATAATTTAAGGACGCGCTTAGAAAAGACATCTAAGGCCTCATTAGATAATCTAAAAGCTAGCCAGCAGCGTCAGAAGCGCTACTATGATAAAGGTACACAACCCAGACACTTGGAAGTCGGGGATAAAGTCCTCATTCAGGTAGCAGATCCGGGTCCCAAATTTGAAGCTCATTGGAAGGGACCAGGCACAGTGGTAAAAAGGGTTGGGCCTGTTTCCTATTTAATAGAAAACGATAGGGGGCGAAAACAGGTCTATCATTTGAACGTGCTAAAGCCTTGGAAAGAGAGAGAGGCCCAGGCTAATTTGGTTTACAGAGAGCATCATAGGCGCACTACGAGTAGCATTACGTGCTGTCCGTGTAGTTGTGCGGCAACACGTAATGTTTTAAGGGGGGGAATCTGTCACAGTGCTGACTCATTAGTGACCCCTGTGGAGGCAGAAAATAGTGCAGTTCAGGAAAAGAATGACGTGCTGAGAAAGCACATGGTGGAAAGTTGCCAGGGGCAAGGTAAACAGGTGAGGTCACAAGTCTGGAGGACACCCTCAGCCAATAGGGAAGCCAGGGGATTTCCACCTGACTCCAATCAGTTAGGGAGTGGTGCAGCTAGGAATCACCTTAATAAACCTAGCTCACAAACAGTTAGGGAGTTAGAGTTGGAGCCGAGGGAGTTGGAGTTCAAGAACGAGTTGCAGCTGGAGACCAGGGAGTTCCAGAATAGGACCGGAACAGAGTTCAGGAGCAAGCCCGTGCAGAAGCAGTCTATGAGCAAGGCTCAGAGCAAGGCAAGGAACCAAGACAGGAACTGGAGGGAAACACAGGAAAGGAACTTGTTACAGGACGAGAGGAGCTGTGGAGAGGGCGTGTCAGAGTACCTCGGTGGAAGCCTGCCTGGACGTCTGTATGAGTCTGAGGAGTGCTTGAGTAAAAGAGGTAGACAGCGTGACACAGCTAAGGAAAGTAAAAGCTTCTTACCTGAAAAAGAGACATCCTTTACAAGGTATGTGAAACCTAGAGCTTCTCAAAGGCTATCATCAGGATTCCCAGCCGAGTATCAGTTCCTGCCTAAAGCAGAGCTCATAGCAGGGCCAACTTCCCCTAATAGAAGGGCAGAGCAATTCCTCAATCTGTTGCACAGAGGTCAGCCAAGGGGAGGCTCCAATTACCACAGACAGGGTGATTGTGGTAATTACAAACTGTTCTCATCTAGCCAGAGAGAACAACGTCACAGCCAGGACGAGCTGTTTTCTAAACCCACGCAGAGGGAGAGTACAGAAGGATTTATTCCTCACGTGGAACACATGCAGTGTGATTTGCCAGTAGATGAAGATATAGTGGAAATGGACTGTAGCATTTCTATAGCAGATGACATCATATCTTTGAGATAAGAAAGAATAAGAAGCCTGACAAGGTACAGCAGAGCCTTATTCATTGTGGCTACAAGCCCATGTTAAAAGTATATATTGGTTGCTGAAAGAAAGCTATTTTATGTTTATTTTTGCTTTCTGTTTTCACCCGAGAAGGGTTTTTCTTTATGTTGCTGTAAATAAGTGAACATCCTATTTGGGAAGGGAAATAAAGCCCTATTTACCTTCACTCGTGTCCACGACAGTTTTTGGTGTAATCTGGCAGCAGCTACAACTACAGGAGGCCAGTTACACCGGGGCCTAGTGCATTACCAGAGCTCACCGGTAGGTGCACCCCAGGCCTGTGACACTCACTATACCTGTACAAGTATAGTAGGTGTGATAAAGCAAAGTCTGTGTAATCTTTTCTCCAGTACGAGTAGTAGTTATGCATGCAGCAGAGGGTGGCAAGGCAAAAGTCAGTTCAAAGCATCTCAAGGCTGCTATCAAGATGAAACAGTAGAGAATCATGATGAAAAGTCTCTGAAGAATTAGTGCAAGTCTTTAAAAAAACCAGTGCAACTGTTGATAATTCTTGACCACGAAGTCTTCTTCTTCTTTACTTTCATTGACCTGTTTTGCTCTCAGTAGCATGCAACAGGTGTAGCGTTGATTGTAGATCCTCAAGCTTCCGCTGTACATGACCTTACCAATATCATTGGTAGGTGTGTAGAGCTGTAGATGCCAACGTATTTCAATAGACACAGTCCTTTTAGTTTGCACTGTTGATCAAAATGGCACAAAGATTTTCAAATAATATAGTCCATAATACAGTCTCTTTCTGTTTATATTAATCTCTTCAGAATAAACAAATAATCTCTTGGGATTCAGGATTTCTATATTGGCACAGTCTCTTTTTTTTTTTTTTTAATTTCCTGAATTTTTCAATTTGCTTGTCTTCGCAAAGTTAGTGGCAATGGAACTTCTGGATCATGTTCTGATGTCCACTGCTCTGGCTCTGGAGCTGCTGCTGATTTCACTCTGCTGTGATGAATCCAGGGTTCGAGTTCTGCAACTTTCACTGCTGTAGGTGTTGACAGGATGACGACATATGGTCCTCTCCAGTATGGTTCCAACGGTGTCTTCTTCCAGTCTTTGACCCACACCGAAGTACCAGGCTTGTAAGGATGCAGTGGTTCAGTCAGGTTGATGGGTAATTGGTCTTGTACCCATTTGTGAAGATTCTGCAAAATAGAACTTAGTGCTAATAGTTCTTGCCTAGTAATTTCAGATCCTATCTGCTTCATATCCCCTTTGATCCCTTTGACAATAGGTGAAGGTCTACCATACAAAATCTCATAGGGAGAAAGTCCTAATGACTTAGTAGGTGCTGAGCGTATCCTTAAAAGAGCTATTGGAAGTACCTGTGGCCATTTTAAATGTGTTTCCTGACAAAGTTTGGACAATTGAGATTTCAGAGTTCTATTCATACGTTCTACTTTCCCTGAACTCTGAGGTCTGTATGCTGTGTGTAACTTCCATTGTATCTGTAGAGCTTTAGCTAACTGTTGAGTTACTTGGGATATAAATGAGGGCCCATTATCTGATCCTATAACTAATGGTATTCCAAATCTTGGAACAATTTCACGAAGTAGGACTTTAGTGACCTCTCTGGTTTTCTCAGTCCTGGTGGGAAAAGCTTCTACCCACCCAGAGTAGGTACACACTAGAACAAGCAAGTAACGGTATCCATTTGCTTTTGGCATTTCAGTAAAGTCCACTTGAAAATTACTCATGGGAGTAACTCCTGTTGATTGAATTCTTATTGGTAGATTAGGACCTTGCTTGGCATTGTTTCTGGCACATGTTTTACATTGACAAGCTTCTGAAGCTGTCAAAGGTCCCAACAAAGAAATATAAAAATGAGGTTTCAAAGCTTTTGTCATTGCAGTTTTTCCATAATGTGTTGCTTGATGAAATGCTTGAACAAAGGCTAAACTTAATGCTTCAGGAATCACTATTTGTCCAGGAGGTTGACTCCCCTCCTGTGGTGGAAGTTCTATCCATCCATTTCTGAGTACTCCCCCTTCTTGTTCACAATAATAGTCCAATTCTTTTGTAGTATATCTGGGATCCCATGAATTAAGAGGTACAGGAAATAGAACTGCTTGAATTGTAGTATTCTGAGTTAGAGTCTGTCCGGTAATGGCTGCTTTATGAGCAGAGGCATCTGCAAATCAGTTCCCTTGTGCAATTTCTCCTTTTCCTGCTTGATGTCCTCGACAGTGCATAACTGCAACTTGCTCAGGGGCCCATACAGCATCTAACAATGTCAATATCTCTGGGCCATATTTGATAGATTTTCCTCCTGAAGTTATCAATCCCCGTTCTCTGTACAAGGCTCCATGAGCATGCAATGTTGTGAATGGATACTTAGAATCTGTGTATACATTTATACAGAGTCCTTTTCCCAGTATTAGTGCTCTTGTGAGTGCTATCAATTCTGCTTTCTGTGCTGATGTTCCTGAGGCTAGGGCTGAAGATTCAATTACAAGATCCAGGGTTACTACTGCATATCCAGCACAACGATGTCCATTGACTACAAGACTGCTTCCATCCACGAAGAAAGTTTGTTCTGGATCTTCAAAAGGTACATCTGTCAGGTCTGGTCGACTTGAGAATAGAGTATCCATGACTTCTATGCAGTCATGATCAGGAGGGTCAGTTCCAATTGGTAACAGTGTAGCTGGATTCAAGGCCTGACTGACCATCAATTGCAATCGAGGATTTTCACACAACATGCTCTGGTACTTTAGCATTCGTGAGTTGGTGAACCAGTAATTTCCTTTGTGGTCCATAAGGGTTTGAACAGAATGTGGCACTACTACACAGAGATTTTGTCCTAGAGTGAGCTTGTCTGCTTCAGTTACTAGAAGTGCTGTAGCTGCGATGGCTCTCAGACAAGGTGGCCATCCTTTTGCAACAATGTCCAATTGCTTAGATAGATACGCTACAGGTCGCTGCCAAGATCCAAGTGGCTGAGTCAACACTCCTAAGGCATTTCCTTGTGACTCATGAACATATAGACGAAATGGCTTCTGTACATCTGGTAGTCCAAGGGCTGGTGATGTCATCAGGGCTGTCTTCAGAGTCTTGAATGCTGTTTCTTGTTCAGGTCCCCATTCTAATGGAAATTGTTCCAATCCTTTGACGGCTTGATATAGTGGTTTTGCAATTAGAGCAAAGTTAGGTATCCATATTCGACAGTATCCTACTGCACCTAAAAAAGCTCTTACCTGTCTTCTGGTAGTTGGAATTGGAATGCTGCATACTGCTTCTTTGCGTTCTGGTCCCAGTCGTCGTGTTCCATTGGATAGCTGGAAACCTAAATATTTGACTTCTTTTTAGCATAGCTGTGCTTTTGCTTTGGAGACTTTGTATCCTGCTTCATTCAAGAGATGTAGAAGTTCACTTGTGGCTTGCAAACATTCTTCTTCTGAGTTGGTGGCAATCAGCAAATCATCTACGTATTGAAGAAGAATTCTCTCTCCTGGGATAACTGGATAACTTGATAAATCCTTGCTGAGTTAAGTACTGAAGATTGTTGGTGAATTTTTGAATCCTTGTGGTAATCTTGTCCAGGTAAGTTGGCCTCCTCTTCCTGTTGTTGGATCTCTCCATTCAAATGCAAATAAAAGCTGACTGGCAGGGGCAAGCCGTATACAGAGGAAAGCATCCTTTAAATCTAGAACAGTGAAGTGAGTAGCTTCAGTATGAATTAATCCCAGCAGTGTGTATGGATTCGGTACTACTGGATGTATAGTTTCAATTGCATCATTGACTCTTCTCAGATCTTGTACTGGTCTGTAGTCACCTCCAGGTTTCTTGATTGGAAGTAAAGGAGTATTCCATGATGATTGGCATTCTTTTAGTAATCCATGTTTCAATATTCTCTTCAAATGGATATGTATTCCTTCTATTGCTGGTCGTGGAAGAGGATATTGCTTCACATGCACAGGTTCTGCTCCTGATTTGAGAGTTACAAGAATTGGGGCTATATTCTTTGCTAGGCCAGGTGGATTATCTTCTGCCCATACTCCAGGTGGTGCTGCTGAAATTTCAATAGGAATAGTTGCTTTCTTGACAGGAAAAATGCTGTAGAATCTCCATTCTTCTTCTCGTGGAACTGTTAGTGCCATTAATCCTGCAGGTTTAGGATTTGTGTTTACAGACATTTGCATTTCTCCCTCTTCAGTGAAAGTTATCTGTGCCTGCAGTTTAGCAAGCATGTCTCGACCTAAAAGTGGAATAGGGCATTCTGGTATGTATAAAAATTGATGTGTTATCTTTTGTCCTCCTAATTCACACATGCGATTCTGTAAAAATGGTTTAGTTGCTTTTGTCCCAGTGGCTCCAACAATAGTGACAGTTCGTTTAGATAAAGGAGCTACTGGTTTTGCTACTACTGAATGTTCAGCTCCTGTATCTATCATAAAGTTCATGTATTGATCCCCTATCTTCATGCAGACCATAGGCTCTTGGGGACCCAGAGTAAACTCAGAGCCCGGTCTGTCCTAATCTTCATCACTATTGTATTCTGCTTCTGCCACTTTAACTGCTTCAATAGCCTCTTCTCTTTTTTGCTGAAACTGCATACGACCTGTTCCTGCTTGATTCTGGTTACGCCCTCTTCCTCTCCAGCTCCCTCCTCCCCTCTGTGAGGTAGGGTTTCTCTGCGGGCACTCATTTCTCCAGTGCCCCTCCTCCTTGCAATAGGCACATTGGCTCTCACCTAGTGGGGGTAGGCTATTCCCTCGACTCCTCCCACGCCCTCTCATTCTTCTGTTGGAAAAACTTTTCCCTCACTGCTCTACCAAAGCTGTGGCTAAAAGATCTGCTTTCTTTTTCATTTTCCGTTCACATTCTCTCTCTCTTTCATTATCACGATTTATAAATACTTTTTGAGCAACTTCCATCAATTGCGCTGTATTCATACCTGCAAAGCCATCCATTTTCTGCAATTTTCACTTAATATCCCCTTGGGATTGACTTACAAAAGCTGCGTTTACCATGCGCAAATTTTCCATGGCTGCTGGATCATATGGGGTATACAGTCTATATGCTTCAGATAATCGCTCATAAAAAGCTGCAGGACTTTCAGTTGGACTTTGTATTACTTCCGCTACTTTTCCAATATTCATTGCTTTTTGGCCTCCCTTTTTTAGGCCTTGTAATAGGGCTTGGCGAAACTGTGTTAAAGCTCTCGCCCCCCTTCACTATTTGGATCCCATCCAGGATCTTCGTTTGGAAATGCTGCAGCTGCTGCTTGCTGAGGATTTAAATTTGCTCTTTCAACAAAGTTTTCTTCTAGCCACTTAGTGGATGCCTGCACAATTCTCACTCTTTCTTCAGTAGTAAATAGAGTAGACAAGAGCTGACGACAATCTGACCAGGTAGGCTGGTGCGTTTGCATAATACTGCTCATTAATTCAGTTAAATCTTGAGGCTTGCTAGTATAGGATGCATAATGTGTTTTCCAATTTAACAAGTCAGTTGTAGAAAATGGTATGTAAATCAGGCTGGTAGGTCCTAAAGCCATCTGTCCCTGATCGTCCCTGATAGGCAGGCCAGGTACCTGACGTAGGGGCATTACTTTTTTACTGGCACCGCCAATACTTCTTAAATCGTATGTTTTCTGAGAAAAACTTTCTATAGCTGCAGGAGATTCTATACTTGTGGATGATTCTGCACTCTCAGTTTCGTCAGTAGTCTGTCTCCCCGAAGTGCTAGGACTTTCAATCGGGGAAGTCTGCCCTTCCCCCAGCCGCAGAGGCGGCACATCAGGTCTAGGCAGTGCTAGTGTAACAGAATGCTGCAGTGATCGTGTTAGAATATCTGGGGACTCTGGGGCAGAGTATATAGGCAATCCCCCCTTCCCGGGTTTCTGTTCAGCTGTCTCTAATCCTTTTGCTAGCATAATTTTTCTTAACTCATAATACTGCCTTATCCAGGGTGGCTGCTTCTCACAAATATCTAACCAAGAGTCTATGTAAGGAAACTGATCTGGATAACGTTCTCTCACACTCTTATGCATAGAAGAAATAATTTTCACATTGAAAGTGCCCTCATGGGGCCATGCACTGTTTATTAACGGCCACTCTCTTTCACACAGCACAGCCATTCTATTAGGAGACATTGTAATACCATAATCCCCAGTAAACCCTTTATTAAAGTTCGTGATCATGATTTCTAACGGAGTTTGCGTAGGCTCTATCCCACCCATTTTACGTGGAATGTGGTGCGTCTGTACTACGTAATCACGTACAACAAATTATTACTTCAAACAGTAGGGGAGGGAAGTCGAACTGTGGGGTAAGGGGTCCTCACAGCTCTGGAGACAGATAGGGACACAAACAGCAATCACTTCCTCCGTTTCGCGACCTGGACACGGTCGCCCGGCCAGGAACTGCGCTAGTCCGGAGTCCACTCTCGCTCGGCCTTGTCAAGACCTCTGACTCACACATCTCACACACAAAAACAATTGCATTTCCCAAAAGCCCAATCCTGACTATCTAGGCTTACCAAAAATTTTACCATTACTGTTAATCATGATTTTATTACCAGAAGGAGTTAGTGGTTTCCTCTTGCGCTCTTAATAGCCCTTGCAAGAGTACTCGGACCGCTCCGGACGTGATCAGTGTCCTTTTACCAATTTTCCCATTACCATATGGTTCCAGGTTCCAGTACTGTCTGACTTAATAATATAAAAACTCTATACTCACCCAGATCTGGTACCCGTCCCCCAAGCCAGCGCATGGGTTGAAGCCTGGACTCCCCTCCTCGGGTTCGAAGGTGTTGGCCTAGCCGGACCCAACGCCCGTCGAGGCTAGAACCCTCTCCGATGCAATGGACCGGTTGGCGCCTGAGAATTCACACGTCGGTCAGACGCGGTCCCAACCAGGCCAAACCTTGAGGCGAATTTCATGGTAAATCAGCTTGATCACTCTCTACCACCACACCTTCCCGGCCAATGCACCAAGAATATGTAGCGGCGGAACGCCACCAAACCAATTACACCAGGAGTCTTTATCAAGGTTCAAGCCAGTTTATTGTATACAAGGCAGTCTAAAAAGTGACAGAGCTCCGCTTTAGCGGAAACATGTTCATTTTATACAGTTTAAACATTTTGATACATGAAAACATTCTATTGGTCTTATGCTAATTTCTACAAACTTTCTATTGGTCTGACATTTCCCTGATTTTGACCAATCAGGATCTATGCCCTTTGCTCTGCTTTCTCCAGCTAGCTGAACAATGGCTTGGTTCAAACCTGGTTACTTTCCTTCATCAAGGTCATATCTAGCTCCTAAAATGTGTAAGTAACAATTCTGGAGTAACGATTTAACATACAGGCATTGTATTCACTTTGTGCAAACCTTGCTATAGCAGCATTTCATTCTAAAGCAATATTCAATTCTGTCTTTTAATTTTATGTCTCAGCACTACTGAAATCCAGGCTTGGTTCTTAGGCCTGTCATTTTTCAGGTTCAGGCTTATGGCCTAGTCTATAGGTCTTGGCTACCACAGTATCCCTCCATGGTGCGACCACATCTTAAATATTGCATGCAGTTCTGGTTGGCACATCTAAAAAAAATATATAATGGAATTAGAAAAGGTGTAGTGAAGGGCAACCAAAATGATAAAGAGGATGGAACAATACTCATGTGAGGAAAGGATTAAAAGGTTAGGGCTTCAGCTTGGTATAAAGACGGCTAAGGGGAAATATGATGGAAGTGAAAGGAGGGTGATTAGTGGAGTGCCCCAGGGATCGGTCCTGGGGCCGGTACTGTTCAATATATTTGTGAGGAATATTGCTGAAGGACTGAATGGAAACATCTGTCTTTTTGCAGGTGACATGAAAGTTTGAAACAGAGTGGACTTCCCTGAGGGAATGGATAACATGAGGAAAGATCTGCAAAAGCTGGAAGAATGGTCTAATGCTTGGCAGTTAAAATTTAATGTGAAGAAGTGCAGTGTCATGCACTTGGGAGGCAGAAATCCAAGGGAACTCTATGCGATAGGGGGCAATAGGTTGGTGTGCAAGGACTAGGAGAAGGACCTTGGAGTGACTGTTTCTGAGGATCTCAAAGTGGAAAAAGCCAGGAGGATGCTGGGTTGCATACAAAGAGGAATTACCAGCAGAAAGGAAGAGGTACTAATGCCATTGTAGAAGTCACTGGTGAGGCCTCACTTGGAATATTGTGTTCAGTTTTGAAGACCATATCTCGCAAAGGATATAAAAAGGCTGGAAACAGTTCAGAGGAAGGCAACCAAAATAATTTGGAGCCTGAGCCAGAAGATGTATGAAAAGAGACTCCAAGACCTAAATATGTATGCATTAGAGGAGAGGAGAGACAGGGGAGATATGATACAGACCTTTAAATACTTAAGGAGTATTAATGAACAAACAAACCTTTTTCAAAGATGGGGAAGCTGTAATACTAGAGGGCATAACACAAAGCTGCAAGGGGATAACTGAAAGGCAACGTCAAGAAATACCTTTTCACTGAAAGGTTGGTGGATGCTTGGAATGCCCTCCTGATGGAAGTGGTGGGAGCAAGTACAGTGACTGAATTCAAAATGGCATGGGACAAATATAGTGGATCCCTTTATAGCAACAGGATAAAATAAAAATAAACTTAACTATCTCTGATGTCTCAGCAAGTAGAGGTGACCTGCACGGAGTGGTGGGTACACCTCTAAACAAAGGCATTGGGAGGGGTGACCTGCATGGAGATCATGCTGGTCTTTATCTGCCGTCATATACTATTTTACTATAAAATAATGAATGGAGTGGACCAGGTAAATGTAGATCAGTTGTTTAGCCTTTCAAAAAGTAGAAAGACTAGGGAACATGCAATGAAGCTACTATGTAGTACATTTAAGACTAATCAGAGAAAATATTTTTTCACTCAACATGTAATTAAGTTCTGGAATTCATCACCAGAAGATGAAGTTAGAGTCGCTAGTGTAGCTGGGTATAAAAAAGGCTTGGAAAAGTTCCTGGATGAAATGTCCATAAACTATTAGTATAGTGGACGGGAGAATCCATTGCTGGTCCTTTTAATAAACAGCATGGAATCTGTCTACCTTTTGGGATCCTGCCAACATGTAAAAAGGAAGTCTGTGGTGGAGGGGGTGGAAATGGCTGGTCAAAGTGCGCAACTACAGCAATGCAGTGTCAGAGACTTTAGGTAAGCAGTGCATTGCTGTGGAATGTCATTACCGACACTGAAGGACCTGGAAAAGGGTGGCAGCACCCGTGGGAGCAGGGGAGCGGGAAGCAGGAGGGTTCATCTAGGGCACCTCATAGCCTTGCACTAGCCCTAGTCTGACCCATTATGGAAAATCTTATGTTCTTTTGGAAAGGAGAGATATTGTGAATTGGAACTTGCGGTGTCACTGATATATTTATATCTATACCTATATATCTCTCTCTATATATACATATATATGTGTGTGTGTGTGTTTTTGTGAATTCCTGACCTGAAGTCATCAGATCTGTACAATTCACTCAAGATATGACCAAATTATTAAAAGCGCATCTCTTCATAGGACACTTTGGGCCTAATGGCATTACCTAAATGTATATACCATAACCACCCACCCACCGTTGACTCAATCGCAACCCCATATTTAATTCCAAGTTATTTACCCCTTGTTCTCTGTAAAACAAATCTCTTGAGACTGAGTGCTGCTGTTCAATGTAAACCGCCTTGGAGCAAAGCGGTATACAGTCAAACCTCGGTTTTCGTTTGCCCTGGTTTTCGTACGTTTCGGTTTTCGACGTCTTTTCTGACTGAGATTTTGTCTCGGTTATCGGATATCGCCTCGGTTTTCGTACAGAATGGCGCTGGTCTGTATACACTGCCCGCCCAGTCCCGGCAGCACTACCCCCCGGAAGTCCCGGCAGCACTACCCCCCGGACTCACCGATCGCGTGTTGAGAAGCGAAAGTCAGCTGAGCAACATCCTCGAGCCAGAGTCAGAGATGCAAGGATTGCACAGAGAGGAAGGCCCCGATCTCTCCACTGCCTGCCTGTTCTCTGGAGCGCCCCCTCAGGCTCGGAGGTAGCAGGGTAGCTGTCAATGTAAGCAGGAGATGTTGCAGTGCCGTACAGTACAATATCTGTGTGTTTGCTGTCCTGTGGACGATCGGGCAGGTGAGAGAAGTGACAGGAGCTGGGTGTCTGGAACGGATTAATTGAATTTACATTATTTCCTATGGGAAATATTGCTTCGGTTTTCGTACGTTTCGGTTTTAGTCAGACTTCTTAGAACGGATCAATCATGAAAACCGAGGTTTGACTGTATAAAAAAATATATATATATATTTATATAATTCTCTTTCTTTATTATGTTTGATTTGCCACTCTAAGCACTATAGACATCTCTACGTCAGAGTGATTTTGGTACAGGTCCTTCTTCATTTAGTAGTAGCTCTTTCGGGCATCAGTGTAATTTACTTTGAGGGAGCAAAGGATAGGGAAGGCGTACTGGCAGTGTGGGCAGGGGAACCAATTTATCATTAGTGTCTGCAACATTTGGGGGAGCACTGCCCCCCCCCCCAAACTACACGTATGCTTTCTGCGTTGCCTCCAGTGCATTGTTTGCTAGCAAAATGGTGCCAGTACTCAGACGCAGGGCTCTTTCCGTAATACAAGAGGACCATGGGTCAGTATTAGCAGGCAATAAAAGAGGTGCTGGTGAACAGTACTACTGAGTACCCCCTCAACAAAGCTCTGACTCAGTCTATATCCTTTCAGCTATACAGCCTCCAGAACTGGATGTAATACTCCTGATAACCCTCTGTTGATCAGCAAGAACTTATCATCTCATTGCTTTGTTTCTGCTTTGCAGTGACATACCAAGGCCTCGTCTATTATCCTGCCAGTATCTCCATCTCTCAGCAGTTCTGGGAAGGCCCAACTCTACTTTCCATCGCCATTCTAGCTCAAGACAGTGGAGGAACTTAAACCAGGAAGCTCCATAATCTAAATTCTGTGTCCCCCCAGAATCCTGGACCAAAACTCTTACCTGGTTATACTCCAATTGCTGAGTATAGCGAGTCATTCACTCTCCCACTCTCTGGTCTTATTTTGTGATAATCTTCCAGATATACTGTACAATAGAGCTCAGTGTATAGTAAGTGATTTCTGACCAGGTGTAGCTGTACAGGGTAAGGCAGGGTGTACCGGTTCTTTAGTTGTCTTTTGAAATGGATGTTATTATTGTAATAAGATCCTTGCTATGGGATGTTCTGAGTCTCTCAGCTTCCACAGAGAAATGTCCCCGCCTTCGCAGAGATATTGAATTTACACCAGACTCTAAGACATTTAAATCCTTTTATTGCAAAATTACTTTTTGATAATTGCATCACTAGCCTGACTGTATCACATAATCCAATAAACAGGAAAATATTAGAAAAATATATAAAGTTATATGAAATACTGAGATACCTCCTCTTTTGCAAAGGCTGTCCGTAACTGAGCTAGAAAATAAGCTTTTTAATGGAACTTGAAGGCAAATGGTATACAGTAATTGTATAATGTCTTTGGTGTAAATTAATTACAGCAATTATTGCCACGCTGCATTGCAAGGCTGGAATGTTCTACTGAGAGATGGGAGCATGAAAGCCGGAATGATGGTCCAGTTAAGTAAATAGGGTTCAGGCAGGCCCACTGGTACAATGGCGCCTTTGCACAGGAGACCTGGGTTTGATCCTCAGTCCTGGCCTCCCTTTTTGGGGATTCAGCAGAGACACTGGTCATAGTCTTCAGAGGGAGAAAGCTCACAGCCGTCGCATAAGAGGGAAGTGTAATTGTCAGATGCAGAACGCCTGTGTAACAGGTTCTGGAGATAGCTGTGATTTGTGGCCTTTGGCCAAGGAATGTCATAATTATGGCTGGAATAGATGGGAAGGGAATTAAAAATGAGGAAATCTGATTAGCTGCAAACTGTAGAGCCTGCTTCTTACTGAGCTGAAAGCCCAAGGTCCACAGCAAACAAACTGTGTACCATTATATGCAGACAATACAATGTCAGAGATCCTGCAAGAGCCAAAGAAAAGGGGGCTTATGTCTTGAAATAAGAGTCCTGTTCATAAACTGGTTTTGGAGGCTTATAAGGACTAGAGAACAGAGGTTTTTGAGGCTTATTTTGGGTGAACTGCCATCAAATATTAGAGAAGTTGAGGAAACAGAGTGAGTGGGAAAGAGCCGGTTTCTGTTTATTGCATTTGATATACCGCAGACTATAATAGTGATAACTCAGTAGTTTATGATAA
The DNA here is from genome assembly GCA_033557465.1 of Ichthyophis bannanicus. Taxonomy (NCBI): domain Eukaryota; kingdom Metazoa; phylum Chordata; class Amphibia; order Gymnophiona; family Ichthyophiidae; genus Ichthyophis; species Ichthyophis bannanicus. The sequence goes on from CM066044.1 coordinate 33,834,826, forward strand.
AAGTAAAAAGGGGTTATATGGAAAAAAGAGGAATTGGATAGGAAGAGGGTAGGAACAAAATGTAGGGTTTACAATCATCATTAAAGGGAATAAAACTGAGGAGAAGGGTGTTGCTCGTGGTCTGACCCGAAAGACAGTGGTGTCCCAGGAGTAAGGGCAGAAACAGCTCTAAGGATGGTTGCATTATGAGTGGTAGATTTGGGGAAATAAAGTCTTTAAGGCTCTCTTAAACTTGGTAGGGAGGGCTCCAGACAAATATCTAGGGGTAGGGAGCTACTACTCTGAAGGCTGCTTGCCTAGTCATTCATGCTAAATTATTCTATATGAGGGTACTGCATAATAATAAGACTTCTTTGCGTGGAACATAGGGATTGGAAGAGTAAATATGGAAGTGGAAGGCTATCTAAAAAGAGCAGAAGACCTGCTTGAAGAATTCTATGGGTGAAGACCAGGATTTTAGGGATTTGGTATCTTATGGCTAACCAATAAAGATCTATCAGAATAGGAGAGACATAATCATATTTTTTGGCACCTGGATAAGTTGGAACCATTTTAGTTCAGATTTATTAATACCAGAAAGTAAAGCATTGCAATAGTCAAGGTGGGATAAAATAAATTCATTAATTAGGGAATGTAAAGTTTCAGGGGTACGGAAAGCACAAACTGAGCAGATCATCCTGAGAGCATAGGATAACTTGGGGTCAAGAGTTACCTCTGGAATTTTTAATTTAATTTTTCTATTTATTTATGGAGGAGGACATCTGCCCATACTGTCAATGGAGAAGAAAATACTCTTGGTTTTAGATGGATTGAGTTTTGGTTTATAGTTGGCAAGCCGTGGAGCGATCTTAAATTTTGTTGAGTTACTGCATGTCCTAAATAGACAAGTGATAATCACAATTAGCAGCACGTAGGCAAAATATAATTGCTAATTAAATAAGGTAAATATTAGACCTCATGAGTGGGTATAAGGGCAGCGCATGAAGCCTTTTCAGATTATTGGTTCAACTTTAAGGCTGGCAGCCATGCACCTGTTCACTCAGAGGTACGCCATCCATAGCTGTTACTTCATGGTGCTGAAGAGGGGTGATAGGCCTTTAAACAAATGTTTCTTATACTATTATAAGCTCAGCCAATCCAAATTAAAATAAAACACTTCCAAGTTATTTTTAAAACTTTTTAGGACACCTGCAATTCACATCTTATTGAAAGAAGCCCTGTAGGTGAAGAGTGTTTACTCACATTACACACTTCCTCTCCTTCTAGTTGGTTCATGGGATGGTCCAGATACCTTTCATGACATCATAATGAAAATGAGCCAGCCAAATCCAACCAGCGTGGATGTGCAAGAGAGTCTGGCACGGCACTAGATCACAATCCATCATGTGTCGTTAGATGCAGAAAATCTCAGAGAGCTACTTCACAATCTTTCAGAAATAATGACTTCGGAGTTATGTTAGGATCTGTTTGCACTATAAGGGGCATGTTTACGAAACCGTGCTAACAGTTAACATGCACGTTAGCACATACTAATCAGCTAACGTAGGCTGTAGTAACGGCTACCATGCACCAAAAGGTGAAATTAGACTTATCTACTAATTGTTGTTCCTGGAGTAACTCCAGTCTAGTCCCGAACCTCTAGGCTGCGCTCCTCATCCAGCAGCTTGGAGACTGAGAAACCTCCTTCTTTTGTGATGTCACTGGTATATCCTCTCGAGAGCCGCCTTCTTCTACCAGTACCCTATTGACAAATCAGACTCACCGGAGCAACAAGTAAGTATCAACTGCAAGTATCAACTGTAACCCTCGCAACTAACTGAACCAATACCCTTTAAAGAGGGGAAGGACTCCCTTCCCACCAATGGCCTTTAACCTTGCCGAGGCCGATCCCACACCCGATATGAAGGAGAGTGCCCCAAGCTAATTGCCACCTTACCGAAACTACCCCACCCCAGGAAACTGAAGCCCTGTAACTGAAAATTCTTCTTACCTGTGTCAAAATTAGGAACTTCATGCCTCTATTCGTAGAAGAATACTGGGAAGGGATACGGGACTAGACTGGAGTTACTCAAGGAACAACAATTAGCAGGTAAGTCTAATTTCACCTTCCTGATCGTCCCTCCAGTCTAGTCCCGAACCTCTGGGTCTGTACCAGAGCAGTAAGAATCATCAATGGGAGGGACCCGCCAGACCAGCCTGAAGTACCGCTGATCCAAAACATGTATCCCCCGCTGTCTGAACATCCAGTCGGTAATGCTTAACAAACGAATTCAAAGATGACCAAGTCACCGCCTTACAAATTTCTACCGGCGGTACTAAATGAAATTCTACCCAAGATGCCATTTGTGCTCTATTGGAATGGGCCCTCAGCCACTCATGTACCAATCTACCTTTCAACACATACGCCGACGCAATCACCACCTTGAAACACCTTGCGATGGAAGCCTTTGACGCCACTTCTCCCTTTCTTGGCCCTGCGAAGAGGACAAAGAGTCTGTCAGACCTGCGAAAACTCGCTGTCCAATGCAGATACTTCTTTAACGCCCAACAGACATCCAAGAGATTCAATTTCCTCGTGGCTGACCCCTCTGTGCTCTCACGGAACACCAATAAAGAGATTTCTTGATTCACGTGAAACGCCGAAACCACCTTGGGCAAAAAGACCGGCACTGACCTCAAAACTACCTTTGACTCAAAGAAAGAAAGGTAAGGTTCCTTACAAGATAATGCTTGCAACTCCAAGACTCTTCTCGCAGAACAGATAGCCACCAGAAAGACTACCTTCAGGGTGAGATCCTTCACCGACGTCCGAGACAAAGGTTCAAATGGCTCCCATTCCAAAGCTTCTAACACGAATGGCAGATGCCATTTAGGCATTACCTGCCTACACGGCGGCCTCAACAGAGACACCGCCCTTAAGAATCGTTTAAGATCCAAATGTCCCCCGAGCATCTGGCTGCCTATCTTACCTCTGTAACACAACAACGCTGCTACCTGCATCCTTAGAGATGCGATAGCTAAACCTTTGTTGAAACCATCCTGCAAGAACTCTAAGATCTGAGGAATAGTCGCTTTTAACGCCTCGCACTTCCTGTCTACGTACCAAGCTTCGAATACCCTCCAGATGCGAACATACGCTAGAGACATTGATCTCTTCCTGGCTTTCAACAATGTGGTATTTACCGCCGTGGAATACCCTAGAGACTTCAACTGAGCCCTCTCAATAGCCAAGTCGTAAGCGAGAACCGATCTACGTGAGGCATGAGCAGCAGACCCTGTGATAACAGATCTGCCGGAGGAGGAAGATGCCATGGCTTTGCTACTAATAGCCTCATCAGGTCCACGTACCAAGGCCGGCGTGGCCAATCTAGTGCTATCAAGATTACCTGTCCTTTGTAACGTTCTATACGCTGTACCACTCTGCCTATCAAGACCCATGGAGGGAAGACATACAGTAGCTGCCCCACCGGCCAGCTCTGAATGAGAGCATCCAGCCCCTCCGACATTCTTTCTCTTCGTCTGCTGTAGAAGCGACTGACCTTTGCCGAGTGAAAAGTTGCCATGAGATCCATGACCGGCGTGCCCCACTGGCGCACTAACATCTCGAACACCTCAGGATGAAGGACCCACTCCCCTGAATCCACCTTCACTCGACTCAAGAAGTTGGCCTCATCATTGTCCACCCCTGCTACATGCGCTGCCGACAAAGCCAGGAGGTTCTCTTCGGCCCATTCGCACAGGCCCTCGGCCTCGGACTCCAGCGCCACACTGCTGGTCCCCCCTTGCCGATTGACATAGGCCACCGCGGTCATGTTGTCTGAAACCACTCGCACGACCCTCCCTCCTATATACGAATGAAAGCTCTGTAAAGCCAGTGATACAGCTCTTAATTCCAACCTGTTGATTGACCAAGTCTTTTCTTGAGTGTTCCACTGCCCCTGCATGAACCTCCCTTGAAAATGAGCTCCGTTGTTTTCTTTCTTTCTTTTTTTGTTTACATGGTTTATAGAGGATAAATATGGTGCTTACATTAAAATCGTTGTCACACCCCCAGTGAAGTTGGTTTCAAAACTATTTTCCCACACAGCTTTTATAATAGTTTTTTACGTGAAGTTTTCCCATATTACTTGTATGCTATTATTTATTTATATTTCTTGTTTAATGGTCTAGTTTATATTTGATGTCTACATGTGGGCTCCGATTCTAGCATGTACACGCTTCATGTATATTAATTTTATTTACATGTTTGATTACCACATATATTTATGTTTAGTAGTTTGTTTTTAATCCAATATGGTTTTATTGTTGAGACGTTTTACTTATTATGTATATGTTTTTATTTATTTATTTTTAGACAATTTTGCCCCTGAGGAAGGCTCATCGAAACACGGCCTGTGTCGGGCCAATGGTTACAGTTTATTAATAAAAATTAGTTTTACACATTCTTCCCGTTTGCTGTCCACGGTTTGTACTGGGTTAAGGGTAACCAGTCCAGTGTTTCCAATGGTTTCCCGTTCTCCAGTGATTCGGGAAGCAACCATCACTGAAGAGCTAGATGCGTCTCCTCCAGACAAGGGAGTTTCTGAGACAGCGGATCCTGCTGATGCGACCAACACCGAAGCAACGCCCTCTGCAACAGTCTCATGTGAGCTCTTGCCCAGGGCACCAGCTCTATTGTCGCCGCCATTGTGCCCAGCAATTGGAGATAATGCCACACTGAGGGCGCCGTGTTGTTTAAAAACCTCTCGACTAACTTCCGCAATCCCTGCGCCCTCTGTTGTGGTAGAAGAACCTTCCCCACTTCTGTGTCAAACCGAGCCCCCAAGTATTCCAGACTTTGTGACGGGACCAACTGGCTCTTTGTCATATTGACTATCCAACCGAGACTTTCTAGGAAGGTCACCACCTTGGCCATTGCACTCTCGCTCTCGCTCCTCGACTTTGCCTGGATCAACCAATCGTCTAGATAAGGGTTTAAGAGAATTCCTTCCTTCCGCAACCACCACCATGACCTTGGTGAAGGTTTGCGGAGCCGTTGCTAGGCCAAAGGGCAACGTTCGGAACTGAAAATGCCCGAAAGGAACCGCAAACCTGAGACACTTTTGATGATCTGGTCTTATGGGGATGTGAAGGTACACTTCTGACAGATCCAGGGATGTAAGGGATTCTCCTTTTTGAACTGCCACTATTACTGACAGAAGCGTCTCCATGGGAAAATGCGACACCCAAAGACAATGATTCACTCCCGTGAGATCCAAAATCGGTCGAAAACCTCCATCTTTCTTTGGCACCACGAAGTAAATGGAGTATCGACTGCAGCCGCATTGGTCTGGAGGCACCGGCACTATTGCCCTGAGGTCTAGCAGCCTTTGTACTGTCCCCCGCACAGCCTCGCACTTGGTGGACGCCATGCAGGGGGACCGCACAAAGGCGTCTCGCACTGGCCTTAGCAATTCCAGCGCATAGCCTTCCTAAATAACCTCCAGAACCCACTGATCTGATGTGACTCGGACCCAGGCAGAATAAAACTCCTGCAATCGCCCTCCTACGGGAACTAAGGGTGCCTGGATCCCCTTATTTCATTGTGACTTTCTGAGGTTGGGAGAAGAGGAGGAGGAAGGTCCAAAGCCCCTTCCTGCTCCAGGAAACCCCGGAAACCCCTGATTCCTGCTGGAAAACCGGCCTCTTTGACCAGAATTAAACTTCTGGAAATGGAACCGACGAAACTACCGCTGTTGCCCCTTGACTGCAGGTGTCATCCGCCCTTGTTTAGGCTTGTCCTCTGGTAATCTACCACCCTTAGACTCACCGAGATCCTTGACCAGCTTCTCTAAATCTTCCCCAAACAAGAGACAGCCCTTAAAGGGAAGCTTACTTAACCTAGCCTTAGATGAGTTATCCGCTGCCCAGTTCCGCAGCCACAGATAATGTCTCGCCGCTAACGCCGACGCCATGCTCTTTGACAAACCTCACATAAGGTCATAATGGATATCCGCAAGGTTGGCCACGCCCGACTCCAACCTGGACGCCTCACTGGTCATCTCATTCTCCTGCCCATCCTGTATCCGCTGCAACCACCATAGGCAGGCTCTGGCCACCCACGCTCCACAAATAGCTGCCTGGAGCAACAGGGCATTCACATCAAAAACCTGTCTTAACAAAGCATCCAGTTTCCTGTCCTGGGAATCCTTGAGATCCGCACTACCCTCTACGGGAATAGTGGTCTTTTTTGTCACCGCTGAAACGGCCGCATCCACCTTGGGAGACCTAAACACCTCCCTATCCTGGTCCACCAAAGGATAAAGACGGCTCATAACTCTGGAACCCTAGTGGCACCTCCGGCATATTCCATTCCTCCTGAATGATTTTCTGAAACTCCCTGTGCACCAGAAACACTCTTTGAGTCTTTCTAAAGACCTGCAACAATGGATCCTCCAGGGCCTCATCCTCCGCCGACCCCGGGACCGGCATATTCAGCACCTTTAGCATCTCTACGATGAGCGCCGGTAGCTCCTCTCTCCTGAAGACCCGCACCACTCTTGCCTAGTCCTCTTTCTCCGTGAGCTCATCTTCCTCTAACTCCTCTTCCAAATCCACACTCCGGCCCTCCTCGTCCGAAAGCTGTGCCTCCGAGGTCACAGACTGCTCCCTAGGCTCTCCATTGACCCGTGGACTCTTAAGCCCACACAGCAGCTCTTTAACATTCAGGCAGGCCGCGTCTTTGCTCCGCGGTCCTCCGTGGTACACTTTGCTCCTGAGGGTTGCCAAACACAGTCTGTTGCAAGAGAGCTACAAATTCCTGCAAGAAAATGGATGCCAGACCCCTGGGCAAGGACGCCGGTGAAGAGGGAATGTCCGGGGTGGACGATGGCCCTGCCACCGGCTTCCCAAGGGGCAAGTCTGATGGCTGCGAGGCCGATACCCCTGCTTCGGACCCTGGGACTTCCGCCTTCTCCTCCACGGCATGCTCCATAGCAGACGCTTCTTTTATGCAGGCCTTACAAACCCCGGAGTCTGACACCGTACCCCTTCTAGCCCCACAGACAACACACTGTGGTCTAGAAGGCATCCCGGCCCTGAGAACAGCTTGAATGTCCCCTTGCACCCTTAACCTGTCCTCTGCCAAGATCAGCACCTGAAAACCGCCACAGGAACCAAAGTGAAAAACCTCCCCCTTTTTTTTTTTTAAGAAAACCAAAAAACTAGGCCCTCTAACCTAAATCGCCAAAGTTAGGGCTCTAAAGGAAGCTTCATTCACTGAAAACCCCCCGCGCCGCCGCCATGCCGCTGGGCCTGCTGTCCGTTTCATGCCTAAACGTGCTGAAGAATGCAGCCCTCCCAATCGGGCCTCCTTACCTCAGCTGGCCTCCAGACCAAGCAGCAGCGATCCTCCGACCTGCTGCGCTTGCTGCCGACTCTGGAGAAAGGCAGTAGAGCACAAGAGCCTTGAGACCGGCATACAGCGCGAACACCCGCCGCCAGACGTTCGCTGCTACAAGCCAAAGCGCACTGACAAGCAGGTCGTCTGTAAAGCGCCGGCTGTGCTGTGCTCCGGTTCCACACCCCACTCTGATGGCCTCTGAACCGGAGCTGCCCGACTCTCTATACCTGCTTCCCGGCAAATGGCTGACCACGCAGTAATAGGAGAAGCAAGGAGAGTGAGGGGGGGGGGTGTGAAGGAAAGCTGCTTGCAAATTTAAAGGCACAATCCTTGAAAAGTCAAAGGATCCTATCCCTGCCAACCAATCTTTTCCTTGTTTCCTTTTTTTTTTTTTAAACCCTAATTCCTAAAGCTATCCTCAATTGTTCCTCAAGAGAGCCCGGACATACAGGCTCACCATCCCTCCAGCTGCTTGGAGACTGAGGTAACTGGTAGAAGGAGGCGGCTTCCGAGAGGATATACCAGTGACATCACAAAAGAAGGAGTTTTCTCAGTCTCCAAGCTGCTGGATGAGGAGCTCAACCCAGAGGTTCAGGACTAGACTGGATGGACGATCAGGAACAGACAGTGGGTTATGAATTTCACACAGAGGGGCATGTTTATTAAAGTATACTCTGGTAGCATGCATTTGAGCTGCAAATCTAGTGTGGTGGTCTGCACCAAATTCAAGGGGCCTGTGCCTTTGTTCCTGTGCAGTTAGCATGTTGGAAACACATAGCACCTTGCTGACTGACCCGTGGGTGCATTTACTACTACCCACTGAGGTGGTGGTAAATGCATCCACACTATCGGCTACTTTCATAGTTAGTGCGTGGCCAAAACACCTGTGCTAATTGTGATGCACCATGAACGCCATTGTCCTTCTACTAACCTGCCCATTCTTCACCCAACTGCATACTAACTGGTTAGTGTAAGGTCTTTTGGGTGAAGCCCTGTGCTAACATTTAGCATTGCATGCTCACTATGCACTAAACCCCAAGCTACCGTTTAGTGCACTTCAATAAAAATGCCACTAACTGCACAGTATGCTGCTGATTGGGAAATGGGCTGGTTAGGAGAGGGCATTGACTGCACATTTCGGTTAGTGCGGAGGCTATTAATGCATGCCATTTGTCAATGCTGCAGTTCGCACGAGTGAACTTAATGCCACCTCAATGTGTTCATTGTGGATGTTGCTGCCACACATTAGTACAGCAACTGCTGGGAACATGCTGGAAACGCCCCCGTTCCACTCACTGCGTGTTACGTTTTACTCCAAACTGCATTCAATGCAAACCCTCAGCACATGTTAGTAAACATGCTTCTCACGCGTCTTTTCCAACTGTTGTCTCAGGCAGGGGGATTATACCTCCCTTTCTCAGGCTGTCTTTCAGTACAGTTGACTAATAGTCCAGTTCTCGACCCTGGCCTGGTAGACTCCCTAGCTAGTTAGATTTTCAGGATGTCCAGAATGAATAAGCATGAAAGAGATTTGCACGCACTTCCTCCATTGCACGCAAATCTCTCTCATGCATATTCATTGTGGGTATCCTGAAACCTGGCTAGTCAGGGGGTCTTCCAGGACAGGGTTGAGAACCCCTGAGTTAAACTATGCCCCGCTGTTTTCCTGCAGGAATACTGTTTCATGACTAGTAGTGCATAGTATTATATAATAGAGCTAACTCACTCTTTGGAAGGTCATTCTTTGTGCTGATTAAATGCAGCCGGCATAAGTACTGTGATTCCGTCAGACAGATTCTGTTCCCTGGAGGTAGAGATCTAATGTTGTCGGTTGCCGATTGCAACACAGGAAAGTACCATATAGAGTATTTCCTGCTACATATTGTACATATCCATGCTAATTTAATTTGCTTATTTTTAATTTTTATAATTTGTCTTTAAATCAACATGCAATTGAAAATATTCAAAGAAATCACAAACTATTACATATGTTTAAAGAAACACCCTACTGATAATGAAATTAAGAATCGAATTCCATAACAGTTTGCAAATAATCCACAGCAGATACACAGAAAAAAAATATATAACAGGTACAAAGAAAAAAGGAAATGGGAAAGGAACTGCTAGCAGCCATGGGACTTCATTGTAGTAATAAGTCCCCACAGTCATCTTCGCCCATTGGATAAGTGATACAATGAACACATACACCAGAAGCTAGGGACATGCAATTGTTAGCGCACCTTTAAAAACGTAGGGGGGCATATTCAAAATGGTCACTGAATATTGCCACAGACCATAGGAAAGATGCCTAGTTAAAACCTGGGCGGTCTGTGGATGGATTGGGGGCAGTTTGGGCAGCTATTCTCTCAGCAGTGATATGCAGCAGCTAGCTAGATAGTTAACCTATCACGGCTAGTCAAATAAGCTCCTGAAACCTTATCACTTGTTCTAGACCAAACCTCACAAACCCTACCGTTAGAGATCGAACATTTAAGAATCTATTGTAAATAGTTGAGAATATCTGTTATTTATTAAACCCTGTTATCCATGTTTTATCTCCTGTTCCTTGTAAACTTAACATTTGTTCTATGTTTAAGTACAAAATTGTTAAAATGTAAACCGCGCTGATATCAAAAGTGCGGTATATAAAAGCTATTAAATAAATAAATAAAATAAATAAATAACCTGGATAAATTTAGGATAGGTCAACGGCTGACCTAACTGTATCTGATTTTGCTATTCAGTTAGCAGCTGAATAGCGCCACAGACGAGACAGCGCCGGTGCTGCCCAGTGAAACTGGATTTTCAGCTCCGGATGCTGGATAGGCTCCAGCGTTTAATATCTGGTTTAGTTAAAGTGGCAGCGGCCCGGTGCTTTAAGCAGGCTTGACCACCACCGCTGAATAACGGCCCCTTAGTGCATGCAACATCAATTTAACACACATTAACCTGCAAATTAAGGTATTCTAAGTCAATCAGCATGCGTCAAATTTCTTATTAAAATGAATATGTCAAATGAACTGACAAATGATTCAAAAATTAGGAAAAAAGGCCAAATGAACCAAGAACAACCCAAAACATTTTGCCTTGTGCACATTCCTACCAGAATCCTTAATTGCCCATCACCTTATCTGACCAGTTGAGAAGGGCAAAGCCAAGGAATTTATCCCCCTCATAGTGACCTAAACATTTGAACAGAAATTTAAGGTAAAAAGTGGCACCAATATCCACCACCCACGGCTGTGCAGGAAGGCAAACTCCCCCCGAGCTGCATTGACAGGGCAACACCATAAAGACATACTAATTTACTTATCTGTGGAAGAGAAAAACAGGGGCTACTTCTGCATTTTCTCACAAAGGAGGCAATTTCATAAAAGCTTTTTCCTGCATACATGCGCCTATACATGTGTAAAATGCAACTTTTAAAATTAGACTCTATGAACAAGTGTGCGTGATAACAAAAATGCACAACTTGTCTGCAACCCTGCATGACGGGCTGGAGTTTAAGTGGAAAGCAGGTATCATCAGGATTTATGCGCATTCTTTTTAAAATATGCACGGTCGCATGTATTGTACACGCATACAGTTATGCCAGCTGCACCGCTTCATTACAGCCGTGATTTCTGCAATATTTGTGCGGCACTTTTATAAAGACATGGGAAGCGGCATCTTAGAAAGGCCCTGTAGGTGCCACCTGGGACGTCCAAATCAAAACATCCAAAATTTCATGGGAGGGGGAACAGAGAAGGTGGGCACGTGTAAATGTGTTCTAAAATCAACCTGTCGCCTCCCCAAAAGATCAACTTTTCCACCATCATACAAGGAAATGGGGACATGTAACAACAGTCCTCAGACACATGCAGGAAAACAGGCAATTCTAGACATGCAGACATGTGAAATATGCACATATTTCTCAATGGCGGTTTGCGAGCAGAGATGTGCAACAGCATGCAGCTCATAAAAAGGCCTCTGTATTTGCATGCTTTTTTGAAGGAAAAAAAATTATTGAGGGATTCAGAGGGCAGTTCCCTCTTCTCCCTACTATTGTTTGCTGGCTGTAACGAGCACGTTTCATATGCCTATTCACAACTGGGAGCAGGTATAGACATAGACGTGTCTACCAGTGGTCATAAACATATTCTAAACTTGAACATAGATGTGACATAGCAACATGGTATATGACGGCAGATGAAGAGTAGTTACTCACCTGTAACAGGTGTTCTCCAGGAGCAGCAAGAATCAGTCCTCACATATGGGTGATGTCGGCACCGACGGAGCCCCCATGCGGAGCATTTTTCCAGCTTTCAAAGAAAGCATTTGGGAATGAAGCGCGCCTGCACGGTCCCCTTCCCGCCCAAGAGTGCCATCTTGCTCAGTCTGATGACATAGCTAAAAGAAAGCAAAAATCAAAATAAAGGATATGACTCCAACTCCAGGGGAGGAGGGAGGGTCGTGAGGACTGATTCCTGCTGCTCCTGGAGAACACCTGTTACAGGTGAGTAACTACTCTTTCTCCAGGACCAAGCAGGAAGTCAGTCCTCACATATGGGACTCCCCAGCTCTAGGCTACCGGGAACCCAAAGCTGAAAAATGGCTACCTCTCAACAGCCTCAGCATCTGTGATAAGAATATCCTCTGAGAACGCCCCCGTACGGTAGCCCAATACAAGGGCCGGAGGGTAGGAGTTGCCTAAACCTCAAAGAGATTACAGAGTACCGCCTGTCCGAAAGCACTGTCCCTTTGGGACTCTCTCTCAAGGCAGTAATGGGCTGCAAAAGTCTGGCATGAAGACCAAGTAGCGGCCCGGCAGATATCTGCTAACGGAACAGAGCAGAGATGAACTACTGACGCGGCTTTCGCCCTGACACCGTGGGCCATAACTCGACCCTGCAAGGAGAGGTCGGCTGCCTTGTATGCCCAGGCGATAAAATCTGCTACCCAAGTGGACAACGTACGCTTGGAGACAGGCAACTCCAGTTTACTAGGGTCAAAGGAGACGAAGAGCTGAGTAGCCCTTCGGTGCCCCCACGTACGTTCTATGTAAAAGGACAACGCCCCCTTACAGTCCAGGGTATGCAAGACTGTTTCAGCCCAGCTGGTATGCAGCCTGGGAAAGAATGTCGGAAGAACCACCTCCTGGTTGAGGTGGAAGGAGGAGACAACTTTTGGAAGGAACTTCGGATGGATCCGTAGGACCACCCTGTTCCTATAGAACCGTGTGTATGGTCTATCAGAAACCAGAGCTTGTAGTTCACTCACACGTCTGGCTGAGGTAAGAGCTACCAGGAAGAGCACCTTCCAAGAAAGGTAGCATAAATGACAAGTAGCCATTGGCTCAAACAGTGGGCGAGTAAGTTGTTGCAAGACCACGTTCAAATCCCACTCAGTGGCAGGTGGATGAATCGGAGGCTTGAGCAAAAGCAGGCCTCTGAGGAAGCGGGACACCAAGGGGTGAACCGACAGCGACTGTCCCTCCACCGGTGAGTGGTGTGCTGAAAGAGCACTGAGGTGGACCCGAACAGAGTTGGACTTAAGGCCTAGGTCTGACAGGTGAAGTAGGTATTGTAGCACTACTGGCACCAGGCAGGAGAAAGGATCTTCATTGTGCTGAGCACACCACACTGAGAACCTGCGCCACTTGAGTGCATAGGACTTTCTGGTGGATTGCCTCCTCAAGGCCAAGACCACCTCCTCAACTTCCCTAAGTAGAAGCAAGTGAGCTAGCACTATCCTTTCAGCAGCCAGGCCATGAGATTGAGGGATCTGAGATTGGGGTGCAGAAGGGAGCCCTGATCCTGAGACAGGAGATCGGGTTGCAACCCCAGAGGGAATGGAGTTTCCATTGCCAACTGCAGAAGAAGTGAAAACCACGGTTGCCTCAGCCATCTGGGGGCTACCAGAATCACCGAGGCCTTGTCCCATAGAATCTTGAACAGAGTTTGGGCCACCAGGGGCGTGGGAGGAAATGCATACAGGAGGCCCATAGACCAAGAGATCAGAAACGCATCTGCTGCCATTCTCAGGGGATGCGGCTGTCTGGAGAAAAACCTGGGCAGCTGACGGTTCAGTGGATTTGCAAAGAAATCGATGGATGGTAGTCCCTATTGTAGAAAGATCTACTGAACCACCAGTGGATTCAACTGCCATTTGTAAGACTGGAGAATCCTGCTTAGTTTGTCTGCCAAAACGTTCTCCTGACCAGGCAGATAAACTGCTTTGAGAAACATGCCTTGTTTGACTGCAAAGGAGCAAAAGGCCTGCGCCTCCTGACATAGGAATCTGGACCCTGTGCCCCCTTGCTTGTTCACATAGAACATTGCTACCTGATTGTCTGTCTGAACTAAGACAGACTGGTGAGAGAGGGCATGAGAAAAAGTCTGTAGAGCCAAGCGGATTGCTCGCAGCTCCAAAAGATTGATCTGCTGTATGGCCTCCTGAGGAGACCAGAGGCCTTGAGTGCATGTGCCCTGGCAATGTGCACCCCAGCCCATTAAGGAAGCATCAGTCGTCAGCACCCTGGTGTGTGCTGGGGCCTGAAAGGGTACCCCCCTGAGAAGGTTTGGGAGATGTAGCCACCACTGCAAGGAGTCCAAGAGTCGTTTGGACACCTTTACTCTGTCTCAGAGGTTGCCTGTGGCTTGCGCCCACTGAGCTCTGAGGCACCACTGAGCCGCCCGCATGTGCAGACGGGCATTCGGGGCCACATGTACCGTGGATGCCATGTGGCCCAGGAGCCGCAGGAAGTGTCTGGCGGAGACCTGAGAATTGCTTTGGAACTGGTTGGCCAAGTCCATCAGCCTGTGGGCCCTGTCATCGGGCAAGTAAGCTCTTGCTTGCAGGGTTCTAATTTTGCCCCTATAAACTCTAGGTTCTGTGAGGGGAGCAAAGTGGACTTTGCGTAGTTTATGACAAAGCCCAGATGCTGAAGAAGAGAGACAGTGCGAAGAGTGGCTTGTCTGGCCTCCTGGAGAGACTGACCTCTGATGAGCCAGTCATCCAGGTATGGGAAGACAAAAATTCCCTGATTTCTGAGATAGGCCACCACCACCGCCAGGCATTTGGTGAAAACCCTGGGGGCGGAAGTTAGGCCAAAGGGAAGTACTTTGTACTGGAAATGGTTTCCTCCCACCACAAATCTGAGATATTGTCTGTGGTCTGGATGGATGAGAATGTGAGTATAAGCATCCTTTAGGTCTAAGGAGCATAGCCAATCTCCCTGCTGGAGGTAGGGCAGCAGTATCCCAAGGTAAGCATCTTGAACTTTTCCCTCTCCAGAAACTTGTTTAGGCTTCGCAAGTCTAGGATAGGCTGGAGGCCTCCTGTCTTTTTTGGTACCAGAAAGTACCTGGAGTAGAAGCCTTGCCCTTTCAGGTGGTGAGGCACTGGTTCCACCGCCTGTTCCTTTAGAAGACTTTCCAACTCCTGAAGGAGGAGGTTTCTGTGCAGAGGGAGTTTTGGAGGCTTCCCTGGAAAGTAGGAGATGGGTATCTGGTGGAAGTGGAGCAGATAGCCCTTTTGGACTATGCTGAGGATCCAGGTATCCCCTGTGATGGCTGGCCACCTGTAGACGTACAGGGTCAGCCGACCTCCTATGCTGAGTGGAGCCAGCTGTGGAGAAGAGGCTATGCTGTGGGAGTCAAAACCCCGCTCCCTTCTGTGCAGGAGCCAGAGCTGGTGGCTTGGGGGTCTTCTGCCTACAGGGCCCATGCCCCTGCCCCTTGGCCTGCTGGCCCTGTTGGGGAGCTGGAGAGGCCTGATATTGAGGGTAGGATTTGTAGGCAGCACCCTTCTTCGGGAAAAAGGGCTTCTTTCCCGAGCCCTTCTTTTTCTGAGAAGGGGCAGAAGTCTTCCTGGACAGCCTTGTCCTGGTGAGAGTCTCAGTCTTGATTTCCGCAGTCTTTTCAGTCATGGGTTTACCAAAGAGGTTTTCACCTTGGCAAGGGACATCGACCAACTTGTCCTGCAACCATGGCTCCAGGTCTCATGACTGTAGCCAGGCCTGACAGCGTGCACCGATGCCAGCCGCAGCTACCCGGGCCGAAGCCATCATAGGCTGCTCGAGAGATCAACTTCGAGCACTCTCGAATCCCTGTTGACAAAGCTTTGAACCTCTGCAAAGGTTCCTCGGAGAGGCCAGCTGAGAACCCAACAATCTCCTTTGCTAGGTCTCGTAGGTACATGCCCATGTACAGCTGGTAGGTCTGGACACGGCAAGACAGCATAGAGCCCCGGAAACACTTTCTACCAAGGGCATCCAGGTTCCGGGCCTCCCAGCCAGGGGGCACCAAGGAGTGCATCTTCTGACTCTTCAGACGGTGCATGGCCGATTCCACAACCATGGAGTGGTGAGGTAGCTGCGCCTTTTGGAACCCAGGGCTCTTACGGACGATAAATGGAATCAACCCATTTGCTAAGAACCAGCGTCGAGGCCGGTGCCTCCCACATACGGAAGAGCAGCCGTTCCAGCATTGGAGGAACTGGTACAGTAAAAGCTTCCTTTGGAGGAAAATCATACTGGAGGCCATCGAGCTCCTCGGCTCGAGGCTCCTCCTCGGCGTCCACAGGGAAGGCCAAGGCCTTGGCCATGTCCCTCATGAAGTCCGAGAACCGGGTATCCTCCGGGGGGGGGACCATCTCCGAGGTTCGGACTCCGGTGAGTCCGAAGAGACGCACCAGGTCCGGAAGGTGTCCGGGGACTCCTCCTGCTCTGTCTCCCACTCCGACTCCTCCGAGGAGGAATCGAGCGGCTCTGGCCGTGTGGGCCTCGGTGCCACCAGCCCCGACGCTGAGAGTATTGGCATTGACGACCTCGACCCCGCATGGGAGGTCGAGGGGGACCTTGACGGAGGATCGACTCGAGACTTCATCGACTTGAGGATCGACTCGGTCTCCGGGGTCGACTTAGACGTCGAGGTCCCGGTGGTCGGGGCAGATGCACCGGTCAGACCGGCGATCAGCACCTTCTGCTGTTCCATGAAGGCAGCCAAGCTGTTCTCCAAGGCCGTCAACCTGAGTCCAAGCTCAGAAGACTCAGCAGCCCCCGACGGCGTCGGGCCCGACGTCGGCTCCCCCGGAGGAGAGTCTACGAGGACAACTGCACTTACGTGACTCGTGGACGCTGGCTCCACACGAGGTAGCTTGGAAGGCCTCTCCGACTCCGAGAGCCCGGGGCAGCGGTCAGGGCTATGCGACCTGGCCCTCGAGGAACCAGGACCTCCACCGACGACGCCTTCATGAGCTTCTTCTTTCTTCGGTGCTCCCGGGAGGGAGACTCCCTTTCAGAGGAACCCCGACGGCGCTCGGGGTCAGATTCCCGAGATGTCGAGGCCTCTGACGAAGTCCACGGAGTCAGAGAAAATTCTCTCACATTGATGCTGACGGCTCCGAAGCACCTTCGACGACATTTTGCCACACGGGCCACAGGCCAGCGGGTCATGGTCAGGCCCGAGGCATCGGAGGCAGCAGTCATGTGTGTCGGTGAAAGACATAAGTTTCTTGCACCGATCACACTTTTTGAACCTGCTGGCAGCCATCGGGGGAAAAAGGGCCCCTGCAAGGTCAAAAGACCGGGCTGCCAGTGAAAACACAAAAAGAGCACGAATGCTAGTCACGAAGGATAAAAAACGAAAAACACAAGTCCGGACTCGATACCGGTGTACCGAGCCCAGGCAGGAAGGGGAACCAGCATCGAACCGGATAATACAACGCGAAAATCGCAGAAAAAGTCAACTTTTTCCGGGTGACACGAACTCACGTCCGTCGGGCTCCGCGGAAAAAGAAAGACTGAGCAAGATGGCACCCTTGGGCGGGAAGGGGACCGCGCAGGCGCGCTGCATTCCCAAAGGCTTTCTTTGAAAGCTTGGGAAATGCTCTGCACGGGGGCTCCATCAGCGCCGACGTCACCCTTATGTGAGGACTGACTTCCTGCTTGGTCCTGGAGAAAGACCCTCATGGTCCATCTAGTCTGCCCAGCAAAGTGGCAAGAGTAGGTGCACCTGATGCTCCGTGCATTTATTTATTTATTTAGCTAGGCTTATATATCGCTTTTCACCGGTCAAAGTGCTGTACAGTGATCAAAACATCAATTACATAAAACAAATAACACCTTAGTTTTTGTTGCAATCAGTGAACTATATACAATAGGAGAGCTATACACAAATGGTATATTCTTTAACTATTTACAGGTGCAGATTCTGTTTTGTTGGTGTCATGTCGGGGGGGGGGTGTTAGGTGGTGGGTCCAAAGTGGTGAAAGAATAAGAGGGTTTTCAGGTGTTTTCGGAGGGAGGGGAGATTGGTGATATTTCTTACTGTGTCTGGTAGGGAGTTCCAAAGGGATGGTGCACAGAGTTCAAACGCTCTACAGCAAATTTAATGGTTGAATTTTGTTTTAGATTGTGCTACGGTGAGTTTGTTGATTGTCAAAGATGTGGATCTTTTAAAAACCGCCTCTGCCACACTCCTATGCAGCATAGATGTAATCACGCCATACGTGTAAATCTGGGCCCTTTTTGGAATCTGGATGTGATTGGCACATCTGAATGGGCGCTTTCAGATGTGCCAATCACAAATAAAGCTTTTAAAATGACTCCCCTTAGGTTCCTATGTGCCTTTATTAAACAGACCCAAAATAGGTGCCCACTTGGCCTCCCTACCTAGGCGACCTGTTATCAAATTTCTCATAGTGTTAAAAATAGTTGAGTTTTATTTTATTCTATTTCATTTGTTTTCAGTGTTTGTGCAGCAGTAATAATTAACAAGAATGACCCATTAATCTAGTGGCTTATTAAAGTCTGTTTCATTAATGCTGAGCATCACAGTTGGCTCTTGTGACAGATGGACAGACAAAAGCTCAGTGTTTTTCAAAGTTTTACAGAAAATATTAAACAAGGAAAAAAGTTACCAGAAAGTCAAATCTTTAGTTGCATATTTTTAGGTGCATTGCACTCAAACAATGACGCCTTTTGGGGAGGGTCCGTCTGCCTGTTTGTATGTACCGATAAAGGCAAGAGGAGCGCAGAACAGATGTCAACAGGATTGTGCGGAAGTCAATCCCCACTTCCAGAAGAGGAACAGGAAGTTGGCAGCAAGGGGACCCCAATCCCCATGGCACAAAACAAAGAAGCCCCATAATAGGGCATTCTTCAACATGCCAATAGGGATTCCAGCACTGTCAGAACAAAAGAAAAAGCACGCAGCAGCGAAAATCTATGGGGTCTGCTGGCAGGGACTCAACCCCTACTGGCAGCAGCAGATAAGGAGATCAGAGGAGGGGGAGAGGGAGATGGAAGAAAATTGGAGAGGGATGGAAGGAGGGAAGGTTGATGGGGAAAAAGGAAAGGATAGAAAGTATGAGAGGGAGGGACACTGATGTAGTTTTCCTTCTTACTTTGGGGAGGGCAAAGGGTAAGGGTCATACCGACAGTGGAGACAGGGGTACCAGATCACCATTAGTGCCTGCAACATTCGGGGGTGCTACTGCTCCCCCCAAACTATGCCTACACTCCCTCCACATGTACCCTCCCATACACCGCAGCTCTCATAAACATACCCCCACCCTCCTCTCCTACAGATTCAGATTCATTCAACTTTCAATAACTTTATTGGCATGACAGTTTTACATGTTCCTAGCAGTTAGCGCTGGTCTGTTGCTACCTCAGTGCTAAGTGGTTTGCCACCATTAACACGCGTGCACTTTATTTCATTTATTTATTTAGCTGTATTTATATTCCGCTTTTCACCAGGTCAAAGCGGTCAATTGGGGGATACATTTAACACGAGGGGATATGACACACATACGTTAATACTTACAGGGAACATGGGCAATGGAGGGTTAAGTGGCTTGCCCAAGACCACAAGGAGTGCCTATAGGACTAGAAATCCCAGACCCTCCAGCCTGAGATTGCTGTCCCCAGGTGGGACTTGAACCCCCGGCCCTCCGGCCTGAAGTACCTTGTCCTAACCACTAGACCACTCCTCCCTTCTTAACATCACCAATTGAGATGGTGGCAAGGGCACCGCACTAACTGCAACACTACCGGTCAGGGGCGGCCCAAGGGAGGTGCGAGGCCATGTTTGGAGACTCACTGTGGGGCCTCATTTGCATAAGGGGGCTCATTTGCATAAATATTTGCATAACATTGACATGCACTAACCTTTAGTAAACATGCTTCTTAATGAGTGTCTGGATAAAGAAAGACTACCAGATTTCTGCATTACTATACTCCAGTGCCAACCACAGGCTCATTAGGAAGTACTACAAACACTGCCCATTTATTTATTTATTTATTTTATTTATTTAGCAAGCATTTGTAGCCCGCTCCTTCCAGCGATCAGAAGCGGGTAGGATTACTATTGTGAAACTGCCGAATCAAGGCAGGTACAAATTTTGTTTACATACAGATTGTCAGAAAAGCACATCATACAGAGTTAACATTTAGAACCCATAGCAAACCTGCCGTATCGTAACAGCACTACCAGGACTCACAAAGCACCAGACCCTACCTATCAAAAGGCAACAGTGCAAATATCAAACCAATACATTTCAGAGAATAACAATGCATGACCTACTGTGGAAAGAGAACAAGTGGCAATGTCAAATAGAATTACATAAACAGAATACTATAAACTATAAACCTCAGCTCAGTTACACATGCAGAACATAGACCGTCACCAAAGAACAAGGAATCACAATTTAGAAATATGAAGACAATAATTAAACTGGGAACCCCAAAAGCCAAACTTGGAATGTACAACAACACTGCAGAAATAAAACTATAAATTAATTTCCTCTTGTACTAAACAAAATGCAAAGACGTTAACGATGCACATTTCCCAGAGCTGACATATTCCAGTTAATAAATTCAAAATAAAAAAGCATTTCTCTACCTTTGGTTGTTTGTGAATTTTATTTTTCAGTTGCAATTGCTCCAGCCACTTTCTTCTGGTTTCTTCGTGTCTTCTGCTAATTCTCCATTGTCTGCTGTCCATTTGTCCTTTCTTCTCTCTTCTAGTTTTTTTCCATTCTCTCTCTACATCTGTTTTTACATACTGATCTTTCTCCTTTTGCTCTTTCCTCCATCTCTTTCTTTATTCCTTTTTCATCCACTAAACCCGGCCAATCGTAGATTTTTCTTCCCTCCCACACAAAATATATTTCCCCTCTCCATTTCTCTCCCAGCCCCATCCCATTCTAGTTCTCCCCCAAAATCAGCTCCCTTCTAGTTCCAGCCCCACCCAGCATCCGTTCCCATCTAGTCCCCGCATCAGCCCATTTCCAGTCCTAACCCCCCATCAGCTCATTTCCAGTCCTAGCTCCCCCATCAGCCCTTTCTAGTCCTATCCCAGCCCCCCCCCATTAGCCCATTTCCCATCCTTTCCTAGCCCCACCATCAGCCAATTTCCAGTCCAAGCCCCCTTCCCCAACAGCCCATTTCCAGTTCTAGCTTGCCCCCCCCCCCCCACTCAGCCAATTTCCATTCCAAGTCCCCCCGCACTCAGCTCATTTCCAGTCCAAGCCCCCCTCCCCATCAGCTATTTCCAGTCCAAGCCCCCCTCACTCAACCCATTTCCAGTCCAAGCCCCCCCTCCTGAAGAGCCCCGCGGCTGTCTTAAAAACTTTAGAGGGAGCTGGAGAGGCCCCGACTCACCTCTAACAGCTGCCGAAGTGAAGAGCCCCTTTTTTCTTCACTTCAGCTATTCTGTAGTTTACAATGCTGCCGCGCTGTCAAAGGGGACTTCCTGTTTTCCGGCGCTCAGCACAGCAGCATTCTAAACTACAGTACAGTTGCCGAAGTGAAAAAAGACACTCTTTACTTCAGCAGCTGTTAGAGGTGAGCTGGGGCCTCTCTGGCTTCCTCTGAAGCTGCCCTGCCTGCCGGTATTGAATGCGGGATGTTGTTTTGGCACAGGGCCCCCTGAAGTGTGGGGCCCTGTGCGATAAACATTCTCGCACAATGGATGGGCCGGCCCTGTTGCCAGTTAGTGTGCACTAAGGACACCCAAGCTAACTGTAATGTGCACACTCTGCCCTGAATCACCCAGTCTCCACCCCAACCTGCGCTAAGCAGTTGATGCGGGAATTTCATGGTTAACGCAGCACACTTAGCATGCAGTAAATCCTACACTGTTACTACACTTTAGTAAACATGTCCCAAAGTGTGGTGAATTTCAGTCAGTTTAGCCAGGCATATTACTATCTCCCTAAGTAAATGACTCTGACTTTCTTCGGTTATGTCGTGCTCGCAAACAGCCCTGAGCCCTGAGCCGTTACAGAAAAGGACAATGCTCACAAAAGGGATCATTCTGAGTCACAAATAGCGGGGATGGATGTTCCTCATTGTACGTGGAAGTTAGATGGGGGCGGGGAAGGGGCGGATTGGGGGCGGTGTTAGGGCGGGCGGTGGGCGGTGGGCGGTTGTCAGCCCTGGATGTACAGGGCCGATTCCAATGTCAGCCCTGTACGTCCGGGGTCGATGGTTTAGACAGGGAACTTATTCCACCTCTGAGGTGGAATAAGTTCCCTGATCGGGCAGAGGATGGCGGCCTGGGGCATGGCAGTGGCAGGAGGGGGCGGAGAGCATTCCCTGCAGCCCAACCCTAGCCTTTGGAGGCCGGATCAGGGGTCGGGCTGTGCGGAAAGCATTGTAGGAGCCGGCAGCTTTGGATTTCGGCTCTACAATGGAGCCGCAGTGCCATGGCAACTGGACGCCATTGCGCCACGGCTCCATTGTAAAACCCAGACTGAGTTAGTCGGGCACGGCCTGTATGTGCAGGCCAGGCTGAATCCCGGTCCAGCCTGCACATACGTGCATGTTTTCGATTCCAATCGCACGGGGCTAGACATGCCCCGTGGGATCAGAATCGCGACTCCCTCTGTGGGTCCGGATCCAGCCAGGCGCACAGAGGGCCTGTACATCCGGATTGGAATCGGGCCCAAAACGTCTGTGTTACCGGCTGAAACAGAGAACATGATGGCAGATACAAACCGTAAAGAGCCATTTGCCCAATTTACTTTCTGAGGCACCACCAGAATTCCCCGTTTTTCTCTGGCTTTACTTCCTTCCAGGTTTTCATAAATTCTGTTACTGTTCTTGCCTCCACCAGCTCCCCTGGGAGGCTGTTGCTATAGCTGCATGTATAAGGTGCCATAAAGAAAAAGAATGAGGGGAGAGGGGACAAGATGGAGGTGAACCAAAGAAGAGAAAAAGGTTTCTGTAAAATCAACTGTCTGCCTTTTTATCATTTTTATGCAAATTTGTAAGTGTCAAATATCAGGCTGGTTACTCAGGACACCAAATGGCTAATTAACTCTTCTGCTCACTGCAGTACAAGAAAATCAAACAGTCTGAAGGAGAGGAACGATCACATTAGTATCTACTACTTTCATCTACTATTATCATCACATTTTATGCTGTGCACAAAACACATCTTGATGCTTAGAGAGTTCCAGCCTTCATGTAGGAAGCAGCGGGAAAGAAAGATCTGCAGGTTTTCCAGTGATCATTTGCCCTAGTTGTGCTAGGTTGCTGGAGCCTTATTGAGTGATGGTTTAGGAAAAAAAGGGGTCCTAGCCTAGCCCTGGTGTTGTCAGAAAATCTCCTATTTACTAAAAGTCTGCAGGTATTTTTCCGACACAGCCATGTGCTCCCAGTATCTCATCCAGGGGTTTCCATCAGCCCCGCTCACCTCAGTCAGAGTCTCTTTGTTTCCATAAAATCATTTAACAAAGGGATCCCAGGAGCACCCCCTCCCCTCCGGTGCATCACAGCCTGACCTTAATATCCACCACATCACCCAAGACTGACATGGTTCAAAGGTTAGGCCTCAGCCTCCCAGCTTGCTCAAGGCTTCCCATTTTATGCAGAATAATAGAAAAAGTTCATAAATCTCGCCTCACTTAATTTATTGATGAACTAAGAAATACTGTTTAATGTGCAAAACCTAAGCAGATCAATAACAGAGAACACAAATAAGTACTGCTATTGACACCTCCGTATTTTAAGCCTAATTGCAGCCATATGCACTTTCTAAGGGCATCTCACCTTCTAATAGCACCCAAGAGATTAAGGGGTTAATTGATGCATCTGTTTACTTCAAAATCATGTGATCTGGACTGGAGCTCTCCAGGGGTTGTTATTAACACAAAGTGTTTAATACAGCCCTGAAGAGGAGAGTTTCTAACATTCTTTCAGGAATTCAGTGACAAAGAAATAAAGGCCTTGTTACCCAGCCCTTGGAAGAGAAACCCTGTGATTAGCCCAAACTGACTAGAGCCTCTTGGAGTCATTTATTTCCTATACAAAAGAGCAACCCCTCTTCCACGGCCAGGGGAACCCGCTTTCTCTAGGGAGGACGTGAAAATTCATTTCCTCCGTTCAGCGAATCCCAAGCTTACAGTTTCCCCTCTTTCTGTGAACCTCATCCCTGGCCTTCACTGATTCTTCATGTGGCCTATTTAGCTGTTGGCGGTAGAGGCAGGGAGTAGAGGTGAGGAGTAGCCTAGTGGTTAGAGCACTGGTTTGGGAACCAAGAGACCAGGGTTTGATTCCCACTAGTGTTCCTTGTGGTCTTGGGCAAATCACTTAACCCTCCATTGTCTCGGAAGAAAGGCCTGGCAAACTACTTCTGGTCACACTGCCAAGAAAACCCAAGAGCTGCTGGCAGGAATAGAAAGTGTGGCTGTTATCCCCAAGTAGATCACTCCCTCCATGCTCTCTACCTCTTGATGTTCTGACTTTGGGCTTTCATCCACTCTAGCAAACACTTACGCTGGTCTCCCTGATGTGAACTGTGGTGTAAGTTATGGAGTACTGCGGCTGATGTAATAAGGGGCACTAAGCTGTATGCACTGCTTGGCGCTGAGATGTGCATGCCTTTTTATGGGTATAGCTTAGTGACCAATGCAGGAAAGATTTTTGCGCACAAATAATGTGTGTGCAAAAATCTGCATTCATGTTACCGCCATGCTATGTTAATGAAGGCATTAGCTATCACTCACCAAAGCAGAGAAGCGCACACAAGCCCCAGAGGTTTAATGCTTGTGTCTTTAACACTGGGAGTGTAACGCCCGATCCGCGGTGGAGGAAAGGGCTAGTGTTATTTATTATTTATTGTTTATTTGAAATGCTTATATACCGCATTTCCAATGATCAAGGCAGTTTACAAATACCGTAACTTAACATTACAGAAAACATTTTAAGATATATCATATTACTAACCTACTGTAACATCGTAACTTGCAGCCCAGCTATTATTAAGATGGTAGGGAAAAGGGGTGGGGATTAAGGTGGCAAAATGTATTCTTGGTATAATAGGTAAATAGCGCAAAACAGGTGCGTGGAGCAAGCTCGCAATTCATGGTGGCTGAATGAGTGTCTGTGTAATTCCTTCAAAGGGTTAGTATAGCTGCTGTGCCATCTTCATGTACCAACATGAATTTACCTTTGATTTCTCTTCTTGCTCACTTTCCTCTCTCAGGTGATCAAGAAGCAGCCCTCCTTCCCGGCCCCTACTATATTAAATAAAATTAGCAGCTGAGTGCAACCTCCCAACCCCCAGTACCTCAAAACGTTGAGTGGATCCTACTTCCGATACATGATATATTAAAAATGTAGTAGACCTAAGAGACTCCCCTGCAGGCCCCTAATATATTAAAATAATTTAGCTGCTAAGGGGACCTCCCCAACCCCCAATATCTTAAAACATTGTGCATCAAATGGACCCCACCCAAATCTTAATATAACCAGCACTTAATATTCATTTATTCCCTGCAGCTCAACAATGATTGGGCCCTTTTCAGTGAAGGGACCAATCCCCTTTCAGTTTGCAACCATTGCTGAGGTGCAATGAATAAATTAAAATGTATTTGCAGAATAACCCAATGTAGAAAACTGTGCACATATTATTGTGCTTTCTGTGCATATTTTTCTCTTGCACACTTTTTTAAAGCTGCAGCAATTTGCATGGCATTAATTTAAGTCATCAGGACTAGTGTTCTTTTATCATGCAATAAGAACCTATATGATAATTTTCAGCACACATTCCTTACACACAGCTTATTACATTGGCCCTCTGTGCTACAATTCATGTATGATGAGGTTTGTCCTCTAAACTTAATGCTGAAATGAGCACTGGAGACAAAAATGTAGAATATCATAGGAGATACAGACTGCAAGCTTCATCTAGAGGTCAGCATGCTAAGGCATGATAAAATTGGTCAAAAATGGGCCTTGTTGTTGTCATTAAGTGCTGCCAAGTCGGTGTCGACCCATGGTGACCCTCTGGATAGCTGTCCTAAACTTTGTTCGGTCTTCAGTCAAGTGGCTCATTGTTGATAGAGTGGTATCCATAGCTGCTGTTATTGCATCGATCCATCTCATTGCTGGCCTTCCTCCTTTGAGTTGACCTTCAACCTTGCCAAGCATGATGTCTTTCTCTAATGATCTCTCTCTTCACATGATGTGTCCAAAGTATGAAAGTCAAAGTCTTGTCATCTGAGCTTCTAAAGAAAGCTTTGGTTTGATCTCCTCTAGTACTGACTGGTTTGTTCTTCGGGTAGTCCATGGTATACACAGTATTCGTCGCCAGCACCATAATTCAAAGGCATCAATTTTCTTCCTTTCTATCTTTTTCACTGTCCAGCTTTTGAATCCACAAGATGTTATTAATAATACCATGGCTTGGATAAGCCAAATCTTTGTATGGAGAGAGACATCTCTGCTTTTGAGAATGTTGTATAGGACCTTCATAGTTATTCTGCCAAGAGTCAATGCATCATCAGATTTCTTGACTGCTTGTCATTTCTTATTGATCCAAGCAGGTTAAAGTTGTCCACTATTTCAATTTCTTCTCCATCAACAATGAAATTATTGATTTTGTCAGTTATCAGGATATTTGTTACATTAAGGTGCAGGTCCATTTTAAGAATATGTTCTTTATTTATTTATTTATTTATTTATCTGTGCTTATATACCACTTTTCACCGGGTCAAAGCAGTTTACAGATATATGCTAACAGGCACTTTATTATTATTATTTTTTTTTATTCCCTCGTCCCCAAAGGGCTCACAATCTAAGCATACCTGAGGCAATGGAGGGTTAAGTGGCTTGCCCAATGCCACAAGGAATGGCCATGGGACTAGAGATCTCAGGCCGGGGTTTCTTGTCCCCATGAGAAGCAAATGTTTCAAATTGCCTTCACTTTCAGCCAGTATTGTGGTGTCATCAGCATAGTGAGGTTGTTGATGAGTCTTCCACCAATCTCCACACCTCGGTTATCTTCATACAGTCCTGCTTCTCTGATGACTTATTCTGCATATAAATTAAACAGGTAGGGAGAAAGTATGCAGTTTTGTCATACACCTTTGCTGACTTTTTAAAAAAAATTTATATTTATGAATTTATACAAAAACAAGTACAGGAAACCACAACTTGTGGGAAAACATGGGAACTGGGTGACATATACATAGTGATATCAATATCAGAAAAATAAACAAAGAGGAGATTACAGAAATTACTACTGACCCAAACCCCAGCCCACAAAACACGAGGGAGGTTCCACAGGAAAAAAATAATATCAAACATGGAGGAAAGAAAGCCAATGTTATAGCCAGCCACTTTTAACTTTGAGGCAGCTCAGATACATCCATAGTAGAAATGAGAACAGGGTGAGAAGGATACAAAAACACATCAGAGTTGGAATGATATTTAACTAACCATTTGCAAGGGTATTTTAAGAAGAAAAAAGCACCCAACTGGGTGATCCGAGGGCGAAGGAGGAGATATTCCATCCTTCGTCGCTGGGTCTCCCCCGCCAGATCCGGAAATGCCTGAACCTGCAATTCCAGATATCTAACACTCCACTTTCTAAAGAACATCCAGAAGAACCAATCTCTATCTGATGACAAGGCAAATTGGATTAAACAAGAGACTGGAACCATCACATCTAACTCTGAGCTCTCTAAAATTGTGGAAACATTCAACTCATCCATTTGCTGAAGTGGAAGCAAACCTTCTTGTACAGGGGTCTTTTTCCATTGTGGCAAATAGCATATTTTTGTAACTGATGGAAGAGTCTCAGGCGAAACACCTAAAACTTCAATCATATAGTTCTTGAACATTTCTTTTGGTGCAATTAACTGAGATTTCAGAAAGTTAATGAGACACATATTTGAAGGCCTAGAGGCATTCTCCAACTGTTCAATTTTTGCCTTCAAGAAAGTTGAATCCTTGACAGTAGCCTCAGTACAACCTTCCACACTATTCATACAAGCAGTCAAATCATTACAGAGTACTTGCAGTTTAGAAACATCCTTTGTATTTTTAACACTCCAATTGAGTAGTCTAGAGTTGGGTCTTCATGGCAACACCTCTGCAAGTTGCTTGATAGCACACCAAATAGATTTGAGGGTAATTCAGTTGGGTGGAGTAAGGAAAACATCAAGAGTAATCCTGCCAACTGTTCCTTCCCACTCTGCTATCTCAACGTGCCTAACCCCTGATACACCAACTCCGCTTGTATCCATCGTCCCTGAAGCACCACTGCTGGTTTGCTGACCCTCCGGGGTTTCCAAACATTCCCCGCTACTTCCAATCACCGGTCCCCTTGAGACATACCAATTGCTGGACTACCAGCCAAGCTCCTAGCCTCTGGACACATGGCAGTGTCCAACCACTTCACTGGTTGCCACACCTCTGAAGGAGTTAGATCGACTCCCAGGAAAACGCCGAGCTCACCCGCTCTGACGCTCCCATAGCCAGGCCAAATATCTCTCCACCACAGACTGGCTGCTGCTCAACGCACGACTATAGAAAACAGTCCGAAGGACCTGTCAGAGGTAAATTTGCGGCACAGACATAGTTAGCTGGGGAAGGCTTAGCACCTTCCCTTTATACTTCCCCATCGAAAATGCGTGTCAGCAGCTGAAAAACTGGCTTCTGCCATCTTGGGAACCTCCCACCTTTGCTGATTTTAAACTATACTGCTTCTCCTTGTTCCATTCAAACTGTTGCTTCATGATCAATGTAAAGGTTATACATAAGAACTATCAGGTGTTCTGGTATACCCGTGCTTCTTAATGTGGCCCAGAATTTCTCATGATTTACATAGTCAAAAGCCTTGCTGTAGTAAATAAAACACATATAGGTATCCTTTTGGCATTCTTTTGTCTTTTCAAGGATCTATCTCATATCCGCAATGATGACTTTTGTTCCTCATCCTTTCCTGAACCCTGCTCGCACTTCAGGCAGTTCTTGTTCCATGTATGGCTGTAGTCTCTGAAGGATGATCTTGAATAGAATCTTGCTGGCATGTGGGATCAGAGCGACTGTGCAATAATTTCCACCGTCAGTTGGATCACCGTTAGTATTGGTATAAACACAGATCTTTTCCTGTCATTTGGCCATAATGTTGTCTTCTAAATTTCCTGGTACAGCTTGTAAGTATGGCAACTGCCGCATCCAATTACTGTAATACTTCAATGGAATTCCATCAATGCACAGTGCTTTGTTCTTTGATAAAGCTTTCAATGCTGCTTCGACTTCTTCTTTCATCACCAATGGTTCTTGATCATAAGATACAGGTTGAGGCAGTTATTAGTCCACTTGATCTTTATGGTATAATGACTGTATATTCTTCCCATCTTTTCTTGATCTTCTCAGCATCATTCAACATGGATCCTTGACCAACTTGTAGCATTCCAATTTGAGGTTGCAATTTTCTCTTTAACTCTCATAGCTTTAGGAAAGCCAATCTTATTTTTCTTCTAATAGTTTCTGATTCTGTTTCCTTGCATATGTCATTGTAGTAGTTTTCCTTGTCTCATCTTGCTAAACGTTAGACATCTC
Organism: Ichthyophis bannanicus; assembly: GCA_033557465.1. Classification (NCBI taxonomy): domain Eukaryota; kingdom Metazoa; phylum Chordata; class Amphibia; order Gymnophiona; family Ichthyophiidae; genus Ichthyophis; species Ichthyophis bannanicus. The sequence goes on from CM066044.1 coordinate 33,864,051, forward strand.
TGTTGAGTTCTGTGATTGCTTCTCTTTCTCCTCTGGCTTTAATTTCTCTGCATTTCTGGGCAATTTTCAGAGTTTCTTTGGTCATCCATTTTGGCCATTTTTGCTTTTTTACTTTTTGTAGAGATGTCTCACTTTCTTCGAGCATAACTTTCTTGATGTCATCCCATATCTCATCTAGTGCTCTGTCATTTATATCCAAAGCAGCAAATCAATTTTGCAGGCAGTCTTTAAATTCCGGTGGTATATTCTCAAGGGCATATTTTGCTACAGTCATGAGTGGTTTGCTCTTTTTCAGCTTTAGCTTGAGTTTACATATTAATAGTTGGTGATCTGTACCACAGTCGGCTCCCGGTTTTGTCTTTGTTGATGTTATTGAACTTTTCCAATGTTGACTTCCACAGATGTAGTCAATTTGATTTATGTACAATACATTGGGTGAAGTCCATGTGTAAAGCTGTCGCTTGTGTTGCTGGAAGAAGGCATTTGAGATGAATAGATCACTGGTCTTGCAGAATTCTATCAGTCTTTCTCCAGCTTCCTTTCTTTGGCCAAGTTCATATTTCCCAACCACTTTGCCTTCTTCGTTTTGCCAACTTTTGTATTCCAGTCCCTGTGATTATCAGGATATCCTGTTTGCATATTCTGTCAATTTCAGCTTGTACTTGTTCATAGAACACATCCACTTCTTCCTCTTCTGTAGCTATTGTTGGGGCATATACCTGAATAATAGTTTTGTTTATGGGCACTCCCCATAGACGAACAGAAATTGTGTTCACTGATTGCATTGTATTTCATTATAGTTCTTGCAAGTTTCTTCTTAATTATGAAAGCAACACCTTTTCTTCTTTTTCTTTCCTTTCCAGCAGAGTATACCATGTGATCATCAGATGCAAAGTGCCCGAAGCCAGTCCATTTCAGTTCACTGACACCCAACATATCGAATTGTACATGTTCCATTTCATTCTTGACCACCCCAACTTCCCTTGGTTCATGCTTCGTATGTTTCATGTCCCAATATGTAAGACATCTTTGCAGCTTCTGACTCCAATTTCATGCACAGCTACTTCTGAAGACAGTCGTCCCGAGGGTTTTGATCCAACCACATCATAAATGTTGACTTTACTCGGAAAAGTCTTCAGCTCATTCCAAGTGGCCAGTTGAGTGCCTTCCAACCTTGGAGTCTCATCTTCCAGCACTATAGTGCAATTTTTTTGTTGTAACTATCCATTGGGTTTTCATGGCAAGATACGGAAGTAGATTGCCAGGTCTTTTTTCCGCGCAGGTAATGCTAGTGTTGTTACCATTGTCACAGAAATGTGATCCTCCACCACCAACACTCCCATTCTGCTGCTTCCCAGAATGTCATGGTAGATAGAGACTGCAAGCCTCATCTAGAGGCCTGCATACAAAGGCGTGATAAAATGGGTCTTATGACATCTTAATTAAAGTGGCAAGACAAAAATATAGATTAACAAAAAGAAAAGATGGAAGTGGAAAATAAGAAAATTAAGAGGCTGAACTGGAAAAGAAGGAGGATAGAAAAATGTAAGAGACATGTATGAAATAATGCACAGAGGGATACAGAAAAAAGAAATCGGATTCATGTTTTACTTTTCCAGGGATTAATTGAAAGAGACACTTCATTACTTCAGAGCAATTTGTGTTTCTGAGTCCAACTACGTGGTGAACCATCTTACTTCTGAGTTCATAATTAATGTGGATTTGGACATAGGACCAAAAGTAAAACAAAATTCCATTGTATCACCTAAACACTCAGGAGGCCAAAGCCCCATTGGAACAGAATTATCCCAAGCTACCCAGAAAGCAACAGTAACATTAGGAAATAAGGATTGAATAGATTCTTGGCCTATCATATCTTTAGTTCTCCCCTCCACGTCCATTCAGGGGTAATTATTTCCAAGTAGAAGACAATATCAATTAAGGTCAAGAGGTTTGGAAGGATGCGTGAAGTTGTGGAAAAAAAGCTCACAGACGAGCTTAATGAACCCTCAAGAAAGTACATGCCAGGTCAAATTAGTTTGGCAAACATTTTTCACAGAAATCGCATTGCAGAATCCTAAAAACAAACAAATGTGCCTCAAGGTTCAAGTAGAGCCGCAAGATTCACAGGCTCTGCACTGGATGGATTCAATGCAAATTCCAGCAAGCTGGTAAATGCCAGATTTACTGGCGAAAATTTCAAAAGCTCCCCAAGAAAATCTGAGGAAAATCCAAAGGTTCTGTCAAACATAAACCAGGCTGAACTATATCTGGGTCAAGCTCCACATGTAGTTTTTTGGATGCCTCTGTGCCTTGTTCAGAAGCCTAGAATTGTAGTGCTGAGGGAAAAACAGTTTTCTAAAACCAATCCCCATCTACATTTCTCAGACATAAGAACACAAGTGCCATGCTGAGTCAAACCAATGGTCCATCGAGCCTAGCATCTTATCTCTAGCAGTGATCAGCCCAGGTCAGTACCCATCAGATCCGAGATGAAGAAACAGAGACACCCTAGGCTAGGGACCTATTTTTGGCATCAGACATGGGCAAACAAGCTTGAATCAGGTGGATTTCAGCTGATTTGACTTTAACAGAAATTTCAGACTATTTTCCTTCTCAGATCCACTGAAACTTTCCTTTGAAAGCTGAAAAATCGAAAGCAAATCAGCCACTAGGGAAGGAAATATGGATTTAGCTTGTGCCTATTTCAGGAATATCTCAAGGTGAGTTACATTTGGGTGCAGAAGATATTTTTCTGTCCCTAGGCCCGAATGTAGAACGAGGCAACATAGGCAACTGCCTGGGGTGCCGAATTTCAAAGGCACCAAATACCTGCACTAAACAGGAGTCTGCCTCCCCTTGATCTATGGGGGAGAAACCTCCTCTTACCAGCACATTCCGCTCCTGCCTATGCGCACCAATTGCTTATATCCAGCCATACCTGACTAACAAATTTATGTTTGTAGGTGAGACAATGAAAGGTTAAGTGACTTGACGAGAAGTGGGATTTGAGCTGGTTCTCAGCCTGCTGTTCTATCCACTGCAATAGGGGGCGTATGGATTGGGAAACTGTAAAACCATTCACAGTGGAACTTTCACTTTGAAATTTGTCTCACGCATAAATTCCCTGTGAAAGTGCCTTTGTTAGCATGCATTCAGTTCCTTCACACACCTTAAGAAATTTAGGGCACTGAATTAATGTGCATAAACTGATTTGCACATGTTAAAAAGTTCTCATGCACGATAAAGAACTTTTAAAAAAATGGCAAAAAAACCCCACGAACAAAATGCCTGGAAATCTGTAAAAACTCTAAAAAATTCAGAAATGAACTGAGCATGTTTTGCGTGTGCACATCCTACTGTGAACATTTCATAGAAAATACTATGCATAGAGTTGAAAACACAATCTGCATGTATTATTTTCGGCCTCCCCTCCCCACCCTCCCCCAACTAAACATATCTCTGAATGCTTCCTCTAAATGTGGCTGCAATACGGGGCATGTTTACTAAAGCCCACACCAGTAACGTGCATGTGAACCAGCATGGGCAGCTCATGCTAACTTCAGGAGGCGTGTGCATCCATCCCGCTGCAGTTTACGTGGGTCCAACATGCAACCCCACAGAAGTTAACATGCGAGCATACTTAACACCTACCATTGAGTTGGTATTAAATGTACCCATGCTAAGGGCAGCAAAGGCTGTTAGCTTGAATAAATAACGTGCATGCTAGCCACGCCTTACTGTCAGTGCCTCCATTCCACCCCTGGTTCATCCAGTCCCTGCTCCATCGCATGCAATCCGGGTAGCACAGGAGTTATAGCGCAGGGGCCTGCACTACCTTTTACTGTGGCACCCAAACCACACGCTAAAACCCTGTACTACTACCCAGTGGTGCACTTTAGTAGACATACTCTTATTTGCGTTATGGAACAATGCTTACTGTTAGGCACATTGACAGGTGGCAATTTTCAGAGCACCAGTCTAGTCACAGAGATCATTAATTACCCCTAGAAATGGCTTTGAAATTGTCTGCCAACTGGAAAAGACCTGCTACCCCAAAGCAGCGGTCTCAGATATTTCAAAGAGCAAAAATGTCTGAAACATAATTTGCAACACTGGAAAACAGAATCCAATTCCGTGCTCTTAGTAACCAAAACCTTCACTGCCCAGAGTTTACATAGATCTCAGTTCCAGTAATTGAATTTATTTTGTCTTTCCTCCTCATTCTGTAACTTTTATGCTAAAGGTTTCCAAAGGGGTCAAAGGGGAAGCAGCTCTTTCGTTTCGCCGGGTCAGCTTTTGCAACTGTGAGAAGCTTCAATGCTCTATTGCGCATGCCAGCTGCTGCCCCCTTTCCAGAGTACTTGGCCACAATGCATTGTAGGAAAAGTGGTCTTAAATGTCTCTTCCAGCGGAAGTTTCTGTCCATTATGGCCAATAAAAAATGTATTGAATTTAATAGATTTGGCTTGGGAAATCAGTTCTGCCCCCTGTAATGGGCTGTCCGAACTAATCATGCCCATTACAGAGTAAATGGAAGGTACTTGAACTGTTCAGGATAACTTATTTTTTCTTTCTGTTGCTAATAATAAGCAGTATAAGATGCCTTTTAGAGGGCAAATACTTTCCTATAATCAGCTGATAAATCCTCCTGTTGCAGGCTGTGAGACCTGGGCTGAAACCAGAAGGACAGGCGCGAGAAGGGATATGGTTAGATGATATTTTATGTTTTCACTATATTGGAAATGTTTTATGTTATTGGAATATATTTTCTGTGTGAATTAGGATGGGATATAAGTTGGCTGACTATGAACACAAAGATATGCAGATAAATTACCTGCATATATTTCTTTGGTTCCCAATGAATATTTATCTCATAGTTTTTAAAATTAAAAGCCATGGTCCTTATTTACTGGTGTGGTAATCCTTGTGTTAAACAACTTAAGAAGTAAGGGGTTATGTATTTGTCTCCACTCACCTAACTCGACCTCTGGGCCCATCTCCTTTTCCCACCGATAAAAGTACACACAGTATCATGTGGCTTGCTCTGATTGGTTTTCCAACAATATGACTTGCTCTGATTGGTTCCCTAATGATGAACTTGTTCTGGTTGGTTCTCTGAAACTATATAAACTCGAGAACTCCCATTCTGCCTTGCCCTTTGATAGATCTCATGTGAGGGTTCCTGCGCATGCTACTACCTCTGGTCATCTTCTGTTACTTATCTCCTTTACTATATGGCTATTCTAGCCCTTGTCTGCCTGAACTTGTCTGATCTTGGAAGCTAAGCAGGATCTGGTCAGTGAGTTTAGGAACTCATATCTCCAACCCCCCACACCAGTGAATCTATGAACTGGTACATCCAGCCCTCACCTCCTTAATCTGATGAGTTTGTGAAGTTGTGCCACCAGCCTTCTACTTGGAAATAGGGACCTCTTCGGACACTTCTCCCAAATGCTAGTGGCTTACGAGAGCAAGGGACTATTCTCACTGCACAGAACTCTCTTCGAGACTGCCGTAGACAGAAGGGATGGACTAGAAAGATACAACCCCTGCTACTCAGAGAGCTTATGCTACTCCTATAGATCATTAGAAAGGATGAGCAAGTTACCCCCCATGTTTTCTCTGAAGAGCAAAAAGTCGTTTTGTTGCTGTTCTGAGCTGAGATGCTCAATGTTCGATTTCCATCCTTTTGCCGTTAAGGGAACTTCAGTCTTTATCCCACACTTTTTCTGAACTCCATCACCATTTTTGTCTCCACCCCCTTCTTCAAGAGGGCATTCCAGGTATTCACCACCTGTTCCAGGAAGAAAGTTTGCTTCATGTCGCTCCTAAGTCTACTTCCCTGTAGCTTCTGATAAGGTCCCTTTTTGGAAAGGTTTGTTTCTTGTGTATCAATACTTTTCACAAATCTAAGCATCTGTCCCTCTTCTTTGTTAAGATAATTAATTGGGATAAGTATTGTAATAGCTGTGTGGCATTTGTGAGAGCATAGAAATTGAATGAAATAAATAATTAAACAAACAATTGTGTGGATGCCTGGGGTCCTGTATAGATCATCTTAGTTTCTTGGCTGTGGACATGATTGCTCTTAGGGGCCCCTTTACTAAAGTGCGTTATGTTTTTGCACTTAAAACACATTTGGTGCTAAAGCTACTGTACCTTAAGTGCACAGCCTCTCTGGTAATTGCTGGGGGCATTGCCAGCATGTTCCACAGGGACACATTCCTGAATGCATAGCGCAATTAACATGGGTACACCGAGCACCATCCACTAAGGTATCGTTAAGTGCCCCTGTGCTAATTGCAGCATTGACGGTTAGTGCTCGCTATGTTCCCTCGTGCTAACTGCAATATGCTCACCATATCCACTCTTCACCCCTAACCTGCCGAGGGTCTTCATAGCTCTCTATCTGAAATAGAAGCATTATCACGGTCAGAACATGACACATGGATCTAGCCAGAAATGGGAGTGATTCTGCCCTTTTCTTTTTTCCTTGGCCCAGTAGTTCTTCCCTTCTTTTCAGTCAGAATCAGTGCTGAGATTTTGGTGCCATCATCTTTAGTTTCCAATTACCCAGGGATTCTTCCCCTATTTTAATAGACCTCTGCCCGCCATGGTTTCTAATCTGCTTGTTGCAGCAGGTTCCTGGACTCACACGTGGCGGTGACCATGACTCCCTACCCTTCCCTGGATCCATAAGCACTATCTCTGCAGCTGATCCAGGGAGCAAAACTGAGGAACCTCTACATGGCAATGAGCAGGACTAGCACTAAATCCCAGAACCTTCTCATTCTGGCCTTTTGAATTAGTCTGGGAGTCTTTAAAGTATGAGCCACCAAAAACAACTGCTGCTTGGGTCGCCATTTTGGCCAGCGACTGCTCTTCTTGGAGTACTACCTTCTGTCACACCCCATATACTAAAGCTGAGTTCCCTATGTAGATACATTTGGTCAAGATTCTAGGGCTGAATTGCAGTTAGATAGATACAAAGGAGAACAATGGTGTTGTGTGGCAAGGATGGAGTCTTGAAAGTGAAGCTGTGTCCTTCTTGTTGTATGTCTAAAGGTGATAATAGACATTCTCTCTTGCCCTAGTTAACTCTGTTACTACACCCTGCTAACGTGTGTGTGTTGCTCAGAGATGTACATCCTACCTGAGGAGGGGCAAAGTAGAGGCTAATGCCTCAGAGATTATGGAAAACTCATGTTTTGAAAATATTAAAACAAAACGTAAAAGAATGGTGTATCCAGGCCTTGTGCACATACACAAAAAATATGTAATGCCTGTATCCAGCTCATGACTGTACACCCTTTTAAAGTAAAAAGAATATACTTTTGGTTTATTTTTATATTTTTTCTATTTGCTTTTCTTTTGTTTGTATTTTATTTTTTGCTCTTCCTGTTTTTTGTATCTTTCTCTCTAGTTTCTTTCCCTCTCCTTTCTGTTCCTTTTCTACCTCCTGTTCCTTTCTCTCTGTGTCTCTCTCTCCAGTCTCTTTCTCATCTCTGCTACTTTGTTCTCTCTCCTCCATTTCCTCTTCTCCCTCTCTCTCTGCTCCCCCTCCTCCCCCACTCTTTTGCTGGCTTTATATCTGTCTCCCTCACTTACTGATTGACAATCCCAGCAATTCTGATGGAAAATTCATTAGTAGTCTCTCTCTTTTTTTCATTTTCCCAGTCAGCTTCGCGCCTGATCTGTCAGCCTCTTCCATCCTGATTATCTGGAGACGCCAATTTCAAAGAGACATCTTAATAGTGATGTCAACGAATTAATTAGATGTGTTAATGAGCTAAAAGCAACCCAAATTAAATTAATGCAGTAATAAGCACAGACAGCAAAATTAGCTCCAATTTCTGTAAATGATTCTGAACTGTACACAACATCTCATCCTGCTAGAACATTACCATCCCCCAAAGCTAATCAAGAACTCCAGTGCAATTAACTGCTTAATTACAAAACACACACACACACACACACACACACACACACTCACTCTCTCTCTCTCTCTCCCTCTCTCTCTCTTTCTCGCACACATGCACACACAGTCACACACATAGCCCAAAGATTTAGTGGCTGACAAGATGCAGGATACTTCTCAGTAAAGAAGGGCATATCTCTGTAACAACAAAAAAACCCTTCATCATTTAGCCCATTTCCTTCCCTTACTCGACCCAGTAGATGATTGGGCAAAGCCATATTAAGGCAAGTGACAATAAAGAGATCAAACCATAGGCACCATAAGAAGCTATAGTAGCTGGATCATTCTGGCTCACCTTTCTAAAAAGAACTGAGGATTGAATCAGTTTTGTGCTACGTATAGGATACTCAAGACTTCTGTGCTCTTCTTTGTTCAGTCTATTAAACTATCAAACTGTTTGAAACCATTACAGCAGGCAGCTGGGCCTTTGTCTGCACCTAGCTAGAGAAAGGTAGCTGAAGATTGCCACGTGCCCCCTATTGGAGACAAAGGTCATTACAATAGCAACCATTGGGAACAGAGTGAGCCCAAGTTGTTTATGGCTTGCATCAGTCTGAGCTGCTACTGGAAGCCTAATTGTCCAATGCTGCTGATTTCCCACTGGGGGCAAATGGCTAATAGTATTGTAGAGCTACACCGGTATCTGATTAGCGCTAATTACAGGGAAAGGAGAAAAGAGAATGAAGGAAAACTAGAGGAAAGAAGGGAGGACGTATGAAAGGGGAGCAAAAGAAGGGAAGGGCGGAAGAAACATTGAAGCAAAGACAAAAAGGCAGCAAAAGAAAGTAAAGTGAGTGAGATGGAGAGAAAACAGGAAAATAAAAAAAGAATAGGAGCAGAAAGAAATATCAAAAGAGAGAGAGAAGAGTACAAACAAAGCAGAGAGATGGTAAGAAAAGACAGATCAGAAAGACTCCAGTGTCCTGTGATTTATGGATCCTTTAATTGGTGCAAGTGGACAAATGCTAATACTACTTATAAATGTCATACGCTATTCCTATTCCACGCACAGTCGCTGTCACTTTGGCAGAATGCAGAGTCCCGGGATTAGGAAAATATCATATTTATCATAGAATTACCCTGTTGATAGGGAGGTTTGTAAAATCATTCGCCCATTTAGCCAAATGAGGAATATCTCAGATGAAAGACAAGGACAGATTCACTGTGGCAAGCCCCATTTCTATGCTTCTCTGCTATCTTTTCCCTTTATTGCAATTAGTTCACTTCTGTTAATGGGTAAAGGATATTTTTAGTTAATTTCAGTTCCACTTAATTGATTCAAAAGTGAAACCTGGCAACTGAGTTAATTGATCCATGTGTATTACACAGTAACACTGAGGCACTCCCCTAGCAACCGTAGGCCCTGGGACTCATAAAAATAATGATGAATAGAATGAATTGGGCATTGAATGAGACAAGCTCATAAAATTTCTCTGAGCGGTTGGGAAGGACTGAACGTGAAGGTAGAGATCTCTGCACCCTAAGAAGGCAAATTGGGGTGGGAAAGATTGGCTGAGGGGCAAGATGAGCAAAGGAAGACAAGATCAGAGAAGTAAAAACTCTGGAAAAAAATAAAAGTAAATGAAGGGATGAGATAAGGAAAAGGCTAGAAAGAAATGATTGGGGCAAAGAGAGAACAGAAAGGCAGAATTGTGAAAACTAGAATATTAATTTAAAAAATACAAAAAACAAAATGTAAGTACAGCAAGAAAAGAGGGGAAAAGCCATGATGTAAAACCATCTGGCTTAACTCTGTTCTCCTTTCTCTTGAATGAAAATCCAGTCTGGGGTGGGGATCACAGAGCATCCTCACTACCCAGCAAACATGCTCTGATGACCTTTCCACTGTACATGACACAGTATGCACCCATACCATCAACCAAAACACGCACATCCTGCTAAGAGATTTCAAGCAAGGCTCACTACCTAAACAGCAAACCACCTGGTTCTTACAGGCCATGATGGAGCTTCAATTCTCACAATTCATCAACAACCCAACTCACATCAAAAGTGGGACTTTGGACCTCATATTCAACCGTACCTCTCCAGCAAATGGAACCATCCTCACTACAGTTTCCATCTACATATCACCAATATCCTGATCCAATCATCATAAAATTACCTTTGAACTTATCCAACAAAAAACCCCAAGGCAACAAGCCAAAACCACCAACTACTCATGCAGGTTCCTCCCATTTAGCAACCAGATCTTTATCAACAAACTCCTAAGCTAGACTCACTCTCCCCAGAAGACCACAGAGACACCATGATAACTAAGTGGAACACCACTATTTCAGCCACCGCTAAAGCAGCATCTATGAACCATAAATGCAAATGTCCAAACATCTCTCCCTGGTACTCCAAAAACCTAAAAGGCCAGAAATCCAAATTACATTGACTGGAACACAAGTGGAGAGTAGCTTAGTGGTTGGGGCAAGGTACTTCAGGCCGGAAGGTCGGGGGTTCAAATCCCACTAGAGGACAGCAACCTTGGGCCGGAAGGACTGGGGTTTCTAGTCCCAAAGATGCTCCTTGTGGTCTTGGGCAAGCCACTTAACCCTCCATTGCCCATGTTCCCTGTAAGTATTAGTGTATGTGTCTCATATCCCTGTGTGTTAAATGTATCCCCCAATTGTGTTGTGACCGCTTTGATTGAAGGATAAGGCGGTATACAAAACTGTCTAAATAAATAAATAAAACAACACCAGCACACAAACACTGTATTTGCACAAACTAAATAAATACTCTGACAGCACCTACAAAGCTAAACAAGAATACTACACAAACCTTATCAAATCCTCTATCAACAAACCAAGAGAATTATTCAACATAGCCAACTCGCTCATAAAGAACCCCACATCAACAGAAACAAAGCCACCAATAGATCCACACCTGATGACTCAACATCTCCAAGCTAACTACGGGAGCCAGACATGTCATCAACTGGAGCTTCCCTCCCCATCGTTCGACTCAGACCAAGAACACACATGGCAAAATGGCAACCCTGTTAGCCACAAGCATATAGAAAGCATACTCTCAGCTATCAGCACAACCAACTCTCCACTTGACCCCTGCCTTGTGTCTTAGATTAAGAATGAAAGACGCATTTCATACCCTACATATGCAAAATGATAAATGACTCACTAACACATGGATTCCTCCCCCCCCCCAACTCAAGCAATCCTCCATCCATTCTGTTCTAAAGAAGACAAACCTGGATACTGCCTCTCCAGCTTCCTACAGGCCAATTTCCAGTATCCCTTTCATTGTTAAAATCATAGTAAAAGTAGTTCAGGAACAGCTACAGGATCACTTTGATGAACACTCTCCCCTCAACACTCACCAACATGGATTCCGCCCACAACATAGTGTAGAAACCCTCATGATCTCCCTACTCCACACTCTGATCAGAGGCCCTGAAACCATAACACAAGGATTTATATTCATCTTCCTGGACATAGCACCTGCTTCTGACACTGTCTCACATCAACTCATACTAAACAGACTCCACAATATAGGCATTTGAGGAACTCCACTGAAATGGTTCCACTCATACTTATCAGACCATATACAGCACATCATATCTGGTACACTCGCATTCTCACACTTCCCTCTCAACCAAGGAATACAACAAGGGTCCGCACTCTCCTCTCTTCTGTTCAATATCTACTTATAGCCCTTCTGCGAAATCATCAATAACCACGGCCTCAACTACTTAATATATGCAGATGATATAATGATCTTCGCCCACTTCTCCACCAAATCACCAGACTACACCAAAATCTACAATTGCTTCTCTGCAATTGATCTATGGCTCAAGAAATACAATCTCAAAATAAAATCACAATAAAATGGATGCACTCCATCTCACAAGAAACAAGCAGTTCCAGTCCCTACTAACAATCAAGATAAACAACACCCCACTCACAGTCAAAACTCAAATCAATGATTTGGGTATCACACTCGACCAAGAACTCAACTTTCAGCTACAAATAAGTCGAATTACCAAGTCTGTCTATCTCAAGCTCCGCACACTGAAGAACCTACGTAAACTCTTCTCCCCAATGGACTTCCACGCAGTCTGTCAAGCAGTAATCACCCCAGTTTTCGATTACTGCAACTTCATATACCAGGGTCTCCCCAAGAGCGCATTATACCTCCTGACAACTAGCGCAAAGTACAGTAGCCAGAACCATCCTGGCAAAATCTCAGCAAATTCACATCACCTCACTCCTCAAACAGCTTCACTGGCTGCCCATCACAAGCAGGATTAAATATAAAATCATCCAAAACACTCACAAAATCTTAAACAAACAAACAATCTGCATTCAGCCTCACCTCAATACTAGTAAACAACACCTTCGATAGACCCAGGAGGAGATGTACAGTCAACATGCTTGAAACACCCACCGATAAGCCCTTGTTGCCACCCCAAATAAGATCTATCCAGCTAACCAGCCAATTCCGCAAGAGCCTAAAGACTCTGCTGACCCAAATGTTCTATGTAAAGCACACTTTATTGTTTTAGTGTTCATCTTACTGCACTGAGTTCTCTGGAAACAGTCTTGACTAGTAGAAAGACAGTATATAAAAAAATGTTAAATAAATAAATAAAAATAAACTTAGAGAGCTATGATTGTTAGCCACAATACCTCGCTCCCGAGTCATCACCATTACCTGGCCATGACATGCAAGCACATTTTACAGAAAAGGAAGCACAGCAAACTAAGGAAACAATATAACAGCACATGTTACCGCCTAACACTGTATGTATATAAATGTCTTTAGCACCACTGTATATAGCCCACATTGTACATAGCGCAAACCAATCTAGCACACAATACAACACACACTCAACAAAATCCTCACCCTCACTGCATGTATAACACACTCACACTACCAGATTGTTTGCTGTGATACCACCTTGATTATTATGATAAGGCAGTTTAGAAATACTGTTAAATAAAATAAAAATAAATAAATAAAATATCATGCAATGGGGCTCCTACCTGCCAAGGATATACTTGACGATAGGGTCTACAATATCATTGAATTGTTTAATCCATTTGTCCTCTTTAGTTGCTGAGACAGTTCCTCACAGTCAGGTTGTGGAGTACCACATTTTCTCAAACTTCTCCCCAGTTCCTAAATTTCCCTTGTAGGTGGTTCACTTTCCTCTGAACTTGTTCTAAATCAAGTCTACTAATACAGCACAAAAGAAGAGACAGTGCACCTGGAAAAGAAATTGAGAACTGTAGAGGAATGAGAACATGGAGGGCCCCATAAAGCTAGACTGGATATCTTTGCAAGAGTGCATGTAACAGTAACACTCCCCAAATGTTGCACACTACTAGGATGTTTCAGAAATGAAATGAAACCCAATAGTCAGTCACTCCTAGATCAGGGGTTCTCAATCCAGTCCTCGGGACACACCTAGCCAGTCAGGTTTTCAGGATAACCACAATGAATATGCATGAGAGAGATTTGTATACAATGGAAGCAGTGTATGCAAATCTCTCTTGTGCATATTCATTGTAGTTATCCTGAAAACCTGACTGGCTAGATGTGTCCTGAGAACCGGCTTGGGAACCCCTGTTCTAGATAATGATATAGGCAAAATATCAGATATCTATTAAAATCAGTCTCTATCAATATCACCTGCCCTACACATTTCTATAGGTCATCTAGACAGGGAAACGGGCATCTAAGGCCATCCTTTTAAAACTGCAGGTATTTTATAAAAGGCGCAGTGAGCACTGAGCCTTTTATAAAATATGCATATCAGTGCCATTGTGACATGTTCAGATGGCACCATACACACCAGTAAAAGCTGTTTTAGAAATGAACATGTTAAAAACATGACTTCAGAAGAGGAACATATACATCTGAGGTGCAGCATATTAAAGGATCTGTGGTGATTTTGCTAGATCTGAGTGTATGTGCCACCCCTCATATGTGCTGAATGTTGTAAACTTGCATTTACTAGAGACAAACTTTGTCTGTAAGGTGGTGGTTTTGATCGTCAAAGAGGTGAAAACATCTTGTGCCTCCTTCTATACCCCTTCAAGCCCAGGTCCAAAAGAGAAGTCAGCCAGACCACGGATTATGTATGACGGTGCAGGTAGAAATATCAATGGGTATTTGTATATTACCATTTAAAATCTGGAATATACATATATCTGGAAGGGCTGCCCAGGAAACACATCCTTTATAGCTCTGCAAACTACCCTCTGAGGTGGTAATTTTATAACATGACGCCTCTGTTCAAAGCCAAGAAGGTGCTTTTTTATCCTTATGGTATAAAGGCAGTATGGGTACCTAGATGTCATTATAAAAGAGGCTCCCAGACCCAGCCCCAACAGCATACAAACACCGATGCCCAAAGTTACACCTGCTCCAAAGATGGCGAACTGTGTCATTGTGCATGTGCTCTATGCATGTCCCACTGTAACCAGTAACACAAACGTGATGTGAAATACTGCACTGCTGCACATCCCATATGCACCTCACATTTTATATAATTCCAAAAATCGTGACTACTTCCTTATGAGGCATATTCACGACAAGATGCTAGTGGTTAGGACAGGTTTAGCGTGTGATAAATTGTTAGTGTTGAACCATAGTAACTATTACCATGTGATAAAAATGCCAACGTGATAAAAAAACACCTAGCATGTGGCTGAGTGGGGATTGGATGGGTTAGGGGTGGAGCATTGCCTGCATGCTATATTTAGCATAGGCATCATTAGGGCGCACTAATCCTCAATGTTGCACTTAGCGCTGGGGCACTTAACATCACCTCAATGGGTGATGGTAAGTGAACCCACCTTAACCAGGGTTGAAGGTTTAGTACAGTGATGTGCTTCCCACCATGCTAACTGCATGGGGACTTACCAAGAATGCCTCCAATAGTTAGCATGGGTTGGCCATACCTCTCACACTAATCTTTGCCACTCAATGCATGTTAAGATGTTGATTCTTAGTGTAGTTTAATAAATGTGCCTCTATATTTCTCCAAAGGTCTGGTACCGTCACCACTAAAAACTGCCACCATCAGACCCCTACTAAAAAATGCCAAGCTTGATCCACATGACAAACTCATATAGGCCCATATTTAGCTTTTCTTTCCTGGCTAAGATAACGGAGGAGATAGTTCAGCAGCAGATCCAAAATCACATTGATGCCTAGGCTCCTTTGGACCATCAGCAGCATGGATTCTGCCAACAACATGGTGTCAAAACTCTGCTGGCCACTCTTCTAGACAATCTAGTCATAGGCATGAACAAAACGAAAGAGGGATTCATTCTAATTTTCCTGGATATTGCATAGGCCTTTGACACAGTCTGTCATAGCCTCTACTTACTCAATTACAACTGAAAGGCATACAGAACTTAGCCTTAGACTGGTGCAGATCATACTTAGCAGACCGCCAACAAATGGTACTCATAGGCACTCAAACATCTTCCGTGTATCAGCAAAATCAAGGTGTACTGCAGGGTTCATCCTTATCCATCTTGCTTTTCAACATGTACATCCAGCTGATTTGCGCAATAATCCAATCATACGGCATACTTTAAAAATATCTATGCCAACGATGTACTGCTCTACACTCCATTCTCAATGGACAGTCCCAATTACACCAGAATTACGGAATGCTTTAATGCAGTATCGGACTGGCTGGGAACACACAACCTGAGAGTGAACTGTAAGAAGACTGAAGTGTTGTTTATCACAAAAGATCTAACCTTCATACCACCACCTGTCTTACAGGTAAAATATGCAGAACTGAAGACTAAACAAGAGTTGCGGTTCCTAGGAATCACCTTGGATCAGCATCTGAGTATGGAATCACACATAAACAATATCACTAAGGCAGTATACCTCAAAATATGGACCCTCCATCGCCTATTGCCCTTGCTGGAAGTTGCCGACTTCCACACAGTATTTATTTATTTATTTGAAACGTTTTTCTATACCACCCCTTCCAGCGATCAGGGGCGGTTTACATTGAAACACAACTTTTACAAGGAACAAATTGTAAGAATTTGAATAATTACATGGAACTTGTAATTGGGTTGTAGTAACATTAATGGCATTAAAGACATTAAAGATTAACTATTTACATCAACTATATACATTCCCATTAGGATCATATGGTTGTTTCTTGTATGTGTTGGGTATGGCTTATATTGAGTGGGATATCATGGGACTAATTTATGTGGGCAGTTCTTTTATTTGAATATATGGTGGGAATAAAGAGTTGATCCTGTATGGACTTTATCAATCTTGACGCATATATGAGTTTAATTTAGTTGGGGGATGGGGGAGGAGATATGTGTTGTGGGTGGTAGTAGTGGGTGGGTTGTTTCCAGGCACTTATCATCCCACACTTAGACTACGCAAATATCGTTCTTCATGGCCTACCAGACTGCGCACTTCATCCCCTACAAATGGCCAGGAACACTACAGCACGAACCCTGTATGGAGCCGCCAGATAAGAACATGTGACACCCATCCTAAAGCAACTGTATTGGCTCCCTATAGCTAGCTGCCTTTACAAAGCCCTCCCAATAACATTAAAAATCCTGCACAACCTCTCCGCAGTCTTCCTGGAGGAACTCATACATTGGACACCGGACAATAGAATGAGAAGGACAGTCATGGCAAACACACTCACCATCCTGTCAATAATAAGAAAAAGCTCCCAAGCTGCTAGGAACCGAGCTTTCTCGCTATATGTACGATCTCTCTGGAACTCCCTCCCTGCCCCAATCCACACCATTTCCAATCTATCTTCAGGAAAGCAATAAAGACACATTTTTTCCAACTGTATTCTGAACAGATAACATAGCTCCGCTTTGGATCCACCTTCTTGCCATAGCCCAGACCCACCTACCCCTCATAGCACACTAACCATCTTGTAAATAGTTTGCCCCATTACTACCCGAGTTGACACCCCCTGATTTAATGTAAAAGGTTGCTGTTTACTGTAATACATGTTGAGCATTCTGTTTTTACCTGTTCTGTGAAAACCTGTTCTCTGTAATAAGTGGATACTTGTTCTCTGTAAACCACGCTGATTTCAAAATAGTGCAGTATATAAAACCAAACTAAATAAATAAATAAATAAATATTCAATTTTCATTTTTCATTTCACTTATTAAACTTATATATGGCAAGACAAGAATCTCTCTGTAGTCTACAATAAAATATACATAATCAGTATAAAACATAAATAACAATAAAGCATCATTAAAACATTAATGGGCAACAATAAAATGGATGCTATATTTTTGTGTTCTGACTATTTTCAGTTGTCTTTGGCTAAGGATTGTTGTGTGATTCACCCCCGCCCTTCTTTTGTTTGTATTTGCGATGTGTGTTGTTGTTTATTGTTCTGTATTGATGTTATGGTTTGTAAATCACCTTGATGGCTTTTCGGTCCAAGGGGCAGTACATCAAGTTTTCTAAATAAATAAATAACATATTTCACTCAGTACCAAAATAAAAACAATATAGAAGCTGGGTGATAATCTTCACAGTCTTGGCAATACATATATCTATATGATTTTTGCAAGGTATTGTGGGCAATGTAGTTCATTCACACCAGACACAGCTGCTGACAATAATTTAGTTGTGCTCTTGGGTAAAGCCAATAAGATATTTATTTATGGGGTTATTTCTCCCAACACAGATATGCTTGGTAGCACATAAATTAGGTTACTTGCTTTCAGTGTTAACTTGGAAAAACAAAGTCAAAATCAGGAAAACAACAAATGAAAAGCCACAAAGCAAGAAACAAACTGTTCTTTTCAGGTTAACTTCTGATTACTTCCCACATAGATACAGAAGTGATTCTCTCCTAGCTCACAAGCAATTAGGTAAGGCTTAATTGCTAGCAGTTACCAGCTGAAACCCCTTAGCTGGCTTGCCTTCCACTGTGTGGGTCAAATCCTGCTTCAGGAGCTTTTCTGAGTAGATTAAAAAACAAATTGTATTTCTTTGTGATGTTGCTGTACTTTATAACAGAAAGTTACCAACGGAGTTTAGATAGAGAGCAGTCCATATAAACAGGATCCTCATCTGCTATTATTCCCCCTTGTTCAACAAGCATGGGTTCAATATCATGGATTGGCACAGATGAATCTCTCAATGGAGCATTTTCAGGAGAATACTTGTTTCCCTGCTGTCTTTCAAGGTTATAGCTAGGGCATAGATCAGTGTTCATACCTGAGCTTCCATTGCTGCTAGAGTTCCTCTCTATATAGCCTGGCCAGTATGTAGTCCAGTTCTTATGTCCAGCCTTCCAATCCCAGATCCCTGGACACTGGATCTCTCTTCACATACCTTCTGGCACAGGTCTTAGGGTCCCTTCCACGTGCAGGCCGTCTCCCTCACAGGTAGCCTCTGGTGATTTCCTAGCTCTGCAGCACCATTCCTCTGGCTTTCAGTCCAATGGTGTATGCTGGCCCTTGGAATACCTCCCAGTATACGTACTGCTTTGGACTCTTCTAGACCTCTCAAAGGCTTTTCTCTTCCTTCTTCCAAAGGGTCTCTTTCCCTCTCTGTCCGTCCGGTTTGGCTTCTGCTTCTGATGATCCTTCAGATGAAACTGATGATCAAACTCAAGCTGATTCTCAGGATACTGAGGACAATTCTCTGGATATCCAAGGTGATCAGGAAGATCATGAAGATAGTCATCTGTAGAATAAACTCTACTCTTATTCTGCCTAGATGATTGCTCCTCCCTAACACAGCGCAGCTGTGCTGAATCAGGCCCTGCCCTTTGAGATGAGTGCTTAGGGATTACCTCATAGCCCTCCTGATTGAACACACGTTTCCCCACTTCAGCTCCTCTAATGGCTGTTGGAAACCTGGTGCATTCTGGGACTGGTAGTCTTTTATGGCAAAATTCTGTTTTCTTATTTCTACCAGAACTGACAGGTTGCTAGTTCAGAGTCACTTCACCTTTTCTATAGCTCCTTCCTGAGCTATGATAAGCTTCCTTATCACATACCCCCTGCTTAAGTTATTACGGACTGGTGTAACTGGTGAAACTTCTTCTCTACAGTCCGTAATCCGGGAAAGGGCATCCGCATTCTTGTGTAACTTCCCAGCACGATGTTCAACTTGAAAATCAAATGCCTGTAAGGCCATGTACCAGCGTGTCAACCTGGCATTGTGGTTCTTCATTTGCTGCAACCACTTAAGTGGGGCATGGTCCGTGACCAACTGGAACTTTCTCCCTGTAAGGTAAAACCTTAACGCCTCCACTGACCACTTAATAGCTAAACATTCTTTTTCTATTGTGGAATACTTTTGTTCAGCCGGTGACAACTTCCTGCTCAGGTACATCACAGGATGCTCCTCCCCATCATGACACTGGGATAGAACCGCTCCTAGCCCTACATCCGATGCATCGGTTTGAACCAGAAAGGGTTTCTTGAAGTCCACCCCTTTCAGTACGGGTCCTGTACACAATTTTCCTTTTAAGACTGAAAACGCTTTTTCAGCTTCAGGTGTCCACTTTTAGCTGGTTTGGACAATTCTTCCGCAGCATATCCGTGAAAATTGCACTTTTCTCTGCGAATTGCGGTATAAACCTGCGGTAGTATCCAATAAGTCCTAAGAAACTTCTTAGTTGTTTTCTTTGTTGTTGGAGGAGGAAAATTCCTGATGCTATCTACTTTACTCATTAGAGGTTTAATTTTTCCTCTTCCCACTAGGTGGCCCAGGTATTTTACCTCCCTATTTGCAAAGGCACACTTCTTCGGGTTTTAAAGTGATTCCCGCTTGCTTCATGGAGCACAAGACTGCCCTGATCCTCTTTAGATGCTCCGCCCAGGTGTTACTATGGATTATGACATCATCCATATATGCAAAAGCATAATTTTGGTGGGGTCGAAGTACCTGATCCACTAACCTTTGGCAGGTAGCCGCTGCTCCATGCAGTCCGAAAGGCATCCTCTTGAACTGGAAAAGGCCAACGGGGGTGCTGAACGCAGTCTTCGGCTTCGACTCCCTGGTGAGAGGGATTTGCCAATATCCTTTTGTCATATCAAGGGTGGTTAAGTATTGAGGCCTGTCCCAGCTGGTCCAACAGCTCTTCAATTCTTGGCATTGGATATGCATCAAAAACTGATATGGCGTTTACCTGCCGGAAGTCAATACAAAATCTTAAAGATCCATCAGGCTTCGGCACCAGGACTATGGGGCTATTCCAGGGACTCTTTGACTCCTCTATTACTCCCATGTCCAACATCTCCTGGACTTGTGCCACTACTTCCTGTCTCTTGGCTTCAGGCAAGCGGTATGGCCTTTGACGAACTAATTTCCCAGGTGGAGTTATTATTTCATGGGCAACCAAATGTGTCTCCCCAGGTATGGGTGTCAACACATCTGGGAATTCTTTAAGCAATTTCCTAATTTCTTCCTGTTGTACCACTGTCAGGTCCTCACCTATTTGGGGCTCTGATTTTTCTTTACAATCAGATACCTGGGGTCCCAAATCTTCCTCTTCATTCACCTCCCTCTCTCGGGCACAGGTGGCAGCTAGGTTTTTAACCCCTTTGACATCAGTAGAACCAAAGCCTTTGGTTCCACGTTCAGAATTCTCCAGGGATGTGACCTCCTCCACAGGTGGAAAACCCAGCCTCTCACAGATCAATTGGGCAATTCTGTCTCCTGTCTTCACGTGATAATCATTCTGTCCAAAATTAAACAGAACTTTAATATTGCCCCTGTAATCGGGATCAATTACTCCCGCACCCACATCGATGAAATATTTAAGGGCTAATCCGGACCTTGGGGCTACTCTCCCATAGCATCCAATAGGTATTTCCACTTGGAGACCAGTGTCCACCAGGCTCTCCCTTGGCTAGGTACAGTCACATTTTCTATGCTGCACAGGTCAAACCCAGCAGCTTGAGGGGTTGCCCGCTTAGGAGCTGGGGCCTTCTCTGTGACCCTATGGTACTTTAGGACGAATGTCTGCTGCTTTGGGTAGCTTGGTGTCTTCTGGATGCTTAACCATCTTTTTTAGCTGGGGTCTGAGGACTTCCAAATAAAGGCCCGGGAGCTATTACCATTAAACCTTCTCCCTCCTTCTTTCCTAGTCCTTCCACTAGACCCTGCTTAAATCTTGGCCAGTCTCTTCCTAGAACCAAATCAAAGGGTAGCCTAGGCACCACTGCTAACAGGACTTCCTCTTGTTCCCCTAGGCACTTAACCTTTAGCCTATAGGTGGGATATGATGTTGCAGCACCATGAATGCATCTGATGTGAACTTGGCTTTCAGGGGTTCTAGGCACAAATCCTTCTTGGGCCTCTATTCTCTTCCAAAGCCTTTTTGACATCATACTCTGGTCTGCCCCAGAGTCTAACAAAGCATTTGTGGCAATTCCTTGCACATCAACCATCAAAAGAAATCCTTCTTTGGGCTGTTTTAAAATCCACACCCACTAAGCTAGTGTGTGTCTGGCATCTCTTTTCTAAATGTCCCCCTTTTCCACATTTGAAACATTTCTTTCTATTCCACTGTGTCATCTGGTTTGATACAGTACATTCATTTTCAGAAACATTTTTAATTATTTTCTTTTCTGATACAGCACATCTTAGCCTCAGCACCAATCTTCAGAGGGCCACCCATTCTATGGCAAGCCTGCGTGGCTTCCAAGAATCTCTCTGCTAGCATGGTTGCCTCTCCAAGATTTTGGCAATTTTGCTGTATAAGGAAAGTGTGCAAATCTTTAGGCACCCCAGACATAAATTGTTCAAGCATTATAATATCTAATAACATTTCTACCGTCTTTTGCTCAGGCTCCAACCATTTTACAGCTAAACCTCTGATTCTCTGACTCAGAGCCCTGGGTGTTTCATCCACTCTCAATGTAGTAGCTCTAAACATTCGCCTATACTCTGAAATAGACAACCCTAGGCGATCTCTAATAGCAGCCTTTACATCCTTATAATTCAAAGCCTGGGCTGCTGGCATTGCTCTATACGCTGCAAGCGCCTCTCCAGTTAATGAGGCTGCCAGCCTTACTGCCCACTGGGTCTCTGGCCATGCTAATGCTTGTGCCACTCTTTCAAAAGACTCTAGAAAATCATCAACATTATCATCTGGAGTTAGCTTCCCAAAACTAAATGCCCCAATCCCTTGATTGAGTCCCACACTGTCCACATGTGGTGTACCAGTATTTACAGCTGGTCTTGCATCTGTTCCACTTTGGCTCTGCAGTTGAACTAGGGCTTGCACCAGATCAAGCACTGGCTTCTGCTGGTCCATTAAGGCTCTCATAGCAGTGTCCTGAGCCTGCTGTGCTAGCTCCTGCTGCCTGCTGAACTGGGCTGTCATCCACTGAGCTAGTTCCTTTGAATCCATCTTGAACCCTGTAAGAAAATACAAAGAAAAAAAACACAGTGCACCACCTTCCAAACAGGTGTTTTTTTCTACACTCTTTTTTTTTCAATTACCCTGTGCTTACTCCCATCCACCACTAGACATGCCCAGGTACTTATTACCTTGTCTCAGTGATGAATCCAGCTCTGCACAGGGTCTTTTCCTCCTGGGACAGCTTCCTGGAACAATCCCTTTTCCTCCAAAGTGTAGTTGAGGGAAAATCTTTTTTCCAGCTTTAAACTTGAACTTTAGTTGTAATCCTCAGCAAGTAAATCCCCTTTGTGCAAAAGCAATCCGAAAAACTACGCCATTTGTCAGACGGCTGCCTGGGTGATAATCTT
Organism: Ichthyophis bannanicus; assembly: GCA_033557465.1. Classification (NCBI taxonomy): domain Eukaryota; kingdom Metazoa; phylum Chordata; class Amphibia; order Gymnophiona; family Ichthyophiidae; genus Ichthyophis; species Ichthyophis bannanicus. The sequence goes on from CM066044.1 coordinate 33,886,774, forward strand.
CACAGTCTTGGCAATACATATATCTATATGATTTTTGCAAGGTATTGTGGGCAATGTAGTTCATTCACACCAGACACAGCTGCTGACAATAATTTAGTTGTGCTCTTGGGTAAAGCCAATAAGATATTTATTTATGGGGTTATTTCTCCCAACACAGATATGCTTGGTAGCACATAAATTAGGTTACTTGCTTTCAGTGTTAACTTGGAAAAACAAAGTCAAAATCAGGAAAACAACAAATGAAAAGCCACAAAGCAAGAAACAAACTGTTCTTTTCAGGTTAACTTCTGATTACTTCCCACATAGATACAGAAGTGATTCTCTCCTAGCTCACAAGCAATTAGGTAAGGCTTAATTGCTAGCAGTTACCAGCTGAAACCCCTTAGCTGGCTTGCCTTCCACTGTGTGGGTCAAATCCTGCTTCAGGAGCTTTTCTGAGTAGATTAAAGAACAAATTTGTATTTCTTTGTGATGGTTGCTGTACTTTATAACAGAAAGTTACCAACGGAGTTTAGATAGAGAGCAGTCCATATAAACAGGATCCTCATCTGCTATTATTCCCCTTTGTTCAACAAGCATGGGTTCAATATCATGGATTGGCACAGATGAATCTCACAATGGAGCATTTTCAGGAGAATACTTGTTTCCCTGCTGTCTTTCAAGGTTATAGCTAGGGCATAGATCAGTGTTCATACCTGAGCTTCCATTGCTGCTAGAGTTCCTCTCTATATAGCCTGGCCAGTATGTAGTCCAGTTCTTATGTCCAGCCTTCCAATCCAGATCCCTGGACACTGGATCTCTCTTCACATACCTTCTGGCACAGGTCTTAGGGTCCCTTCCACGTGCAGCCGTCTCCCTCACAGGTAGCCTCTGGTGATTCCTAGCTCTGCAGCACCATTCCTCTGGCTTTCCCCAGTCCAATGGTGTATGCTGGCCCTTGGAATACCTCCCAGTATACGTACTGCTTTGGACTCTTCTAGACCTCTCAAAGGCTTTTCTCTTCCTTCTTCCAAAGGGTCTCTTTCCCTCTCTGTCCGTCCGGTTTGGCTTCTGCTTCTGATGATCCTTCAGATGAAACTGATGATCAAACTCAAGCTGATTCTCAGGATACTGAGGACAATTCTCTGGATATCCAAGGTGATCATGAAGATCATGAAGATGGTCATCTGTAGAATAAACTCTACTCTTATTCTGCCTAGATGAGTGCTCCTCCCTAACACAGCGCAGCTGTGCTGAATCAGGCCCTGCCCTTTGAGATGAGTGCTTAGGGATTACCTCATAGCCCTCCTGATTGAACACACGTTTCCCCACTTCAGCTCCTCTAATGGAAACCTGGTGCATTCTGGGACTGGTAGTCTTTTATGGCAAAATTCTGTTTTCTTATTTCTACCAGAACTGACAGGTTGCTTGTTCAGAGTCACTTCACCTTTTCTATAGCTCCTTCCTGAGCTATGATAAGCTTCCTTATCACAAGCTACATTGTGGAACATATTATCATGGAAAGTTTGTACTAAAAAGAAACATTTTCAAAGCCTTACAAACGGACAGAACATTTTGTTCCTGATGCAGTCCTAAAGAAACCGTATTCCAAAGACTCGGACCACTGAAGGAAAATGCCCTATTAGAGGTACATACTTGCCTATTGTGACGCTCGTGCCCCTACCAGGCGGTTGCCTAGTAGGGACAGCTGGCCACCTCTATCCCTTCGAGGGTTGTAGTTGTGTCAATAAGAAAAGCCAAGTGGTATTTTAAAGCGCACAGGAAATTTTTATTCGGTTTCCAAGTTGGCAAGTGATGAACATAAAAATTCTTTAAGCACTTTTTCCAGACAAAAGAAATACAGGATAATTTCTCCAAATCAAAATGTCCAAACAAAACTCACAGCAGTTTCTATTCTTCACTGCAGTTGCTTGACATTTCAAAACACAAAAGCGTTTGTAAAAACTCTTCACAGCTTCCAACCTCGCTGTTGCCACGCCCCATACAAACAGTTCTAGCTGTTTGGGCCTTTACTGAAGTTTAGCAGTTTAAGCTTCCTAAGAGAGAGATTCCTAACCTCTTGTCTTCAGGGTTATTCTTCTCTTTCAACTCTTGAAATCTGCTTTTAACTTGCAACAGCTTCCTTTTATATTTCACGGTTTTCTAACACACATTGCTATTGTATTTTAGTGCACAGCTCACATTCCATCTCAGAGGCTTCTGACTCAATAACACTTTCTTCAGGGCCTACCTCCATACTCTCAATGGAGCTACAGCTTTGTGCTCTCTGGAAGTGCTCTGGTGTCTTTTCCTTCAGAGTCTTCACAATGTTAAACAGTCTCTCACACTGCCTGGCCTTGGCTCCTCCAAGCCGGTCTCCTGTGTGTCTCTCCTGCTTAATCTCCCTCCCGAGATACTTCTTGCTGTGCTGAGGCTTCAGGTGTCTGAAAGTCTCCTCTGAGTCAGAGCAAGAACTATTCTGGTGGCACTGCTCATTCCCTGCGTACCTTCCTTGGCTGCCTTTGTAATGGTTCCTCCATTTGCTGCTCTCCTTGGCTGCAAGGGTTTTCCACAGCTTGGCCCCAGATCTCTCCTGTCTGTGCCTCCTGGGAATTGGACTTGAACCTGGACTAGGGCTTGAACTGCAGCTGCCACTGGTGCTTGCTCCTGCACTCCTCCTGGACCTTCTACTCACAGCTCCTTTCTCCTCCTGCCTCAAACTCAAACTGTGCCTCTCTCTTTTGTTTGTTCTTCCTCTGTTAACTGTTGAGCTGGGCAACTCCCTTCCTAGCTCCTCCCACTTGGACCTCCTACTCCTCTGCAGGGTTGTCCTGTGGTCTGTGATTGGTTTAGCATTAGCTCTGCCCTCTAAGTTTCTTTCAGTGCTTCTAGTATGGAACCTAGGATTTTGGGCTCCCATCCCCCGCAATGAAAAAAAATCCTTCTTTTTTTCAGTTTTCCCTAGCTGGGCTGCACTCACCTCATCACACTATCTTCATTCAGTGGCAAGATGTGTAACAAATCATATTTATTTATTTATGATTTTTTTTCTATACCGCCCTTTCCAGAGATCAAAGGCAGTGTACAGTGAACGAAACTTGTCACATAGAACGTAATGATGACATTATAATTAGAGACAATGTCAATGTCAGGTTGGAGACTGAACATTGAATTTGCATTAGGATTGTTCAGAATACATTTACAATTAACCTATTTTCAGATAACATATTTACAGAGAGAGCTTATATTTACAAAGAGAGCTTATATTTACAGCTAATTCAAAGGAACGGTATGATTTTGAACTATGGGAAGGGGGGGGGGGCTCTGAGGCACTGTTGTTAAGCTGGCAATGTTTTACTCTGCTCCGGTGGGTACCCAAAGTCTTCATGGAATAGATATGTCTTAATTTCCTTCCAGAATGTTTGTAAGTCCTTGGTGGATCTTAATGTTTCTGGAAGGGAGTTCCAGAGGGTGGGAACAAAGTATGAAAACACTGTATTACTTGTAGAGCGATTTGTTTTTCAAAAGTCGCTAGGGACTATTATGATGTTCTGGGTGCAACTTCTTCGTACTCTATTGTCAGATGATATATTTAATAAGGAGGATAGGTATGAGGGGCTATATTCCTGAGTAGTTTAAAAATGATCATTAGCGATTTATATCTTATCCTACATAGCCAATGAAGATTGTACAAGTTGAGTGTTATGTGGTCAGTGCTGTGTGTTTTATAAATTATATGAGCTGCAACATTCTGGGCCATCTGGAGTTGATGAAGACTCTGTTTTGGGAGCCCCTGGAGTATACTGTTATTTATTTATTTTATTTATTTTATTTACATTCTCTTATATACCGCGCTTTTCTGCATCAGTGCGGTTTACATTGAACAAACTGAAATTACATTGAACAGGGCATTATAACTTGGAGATAACTATTTTACAGGGAACATGGGCTATGGAGGGTTAAGTGGCTTGCCCAAGACCACAAGGAGCACCTGTGGGACTAGAAACCCCAGTCCTTCAGGCCCAAGGTTGCTGTCCTCTAGTGGGATTTGAACCCCTGACCTTCTGGCCGGAAGTACCTTACCCCAACCATCGCTTGTAGAACGATCTGAAATCAGAAGTTGAGAGTAATGGTCACAACTGTTGGAGCATTCTTAGCTTAAAATAAATTGAGCTAGTGGTATGTTTTATGTGGGTAACCATACTAAGTGACTGATTGAGGGTTACTCCGAGGTATTTAACGTCACTTTTCACTTCATGTTCAGCTTCTGAAAGTTGGATCGTGGAAGGTGGAATAAAGCTGTGGTTCCTAATGCCATATAGAACTTCAGTCTTTTTATAGTTTATTTTAAGGCTGTGTGAGTTTAACCACTGAAGTAGGACTTGATCTGATGTGATAAGGGATCTGATATTTTGATGGGGAGATATAACATTTTATCATCCACATGGCAGAGAGGCTGAAGGTATAAATTAAACAGTAGGGCTGAGAGGGCACATCCTTGGGATACGCCCTACTCTTGTCCATATAGGTTGGAGGTAGGCTGTCCAATCTGCTAGGTACGATCAGTGAGATATGACTGAAACCATTGTAATACCTTGCCATGTATTCTTGGTTATTAGAAAGTAAAGTTTGTGAGCAACTAGGCCATTTGATGGGACATATTTATAAAAGGAAAAAGATCTCAAAATGTCACCCTAGGAAACTCCCCTGGTATTTGTTATCATTGATCATAAAAACCCTTGTGTTAATTTAATTATTTCATGTGCAATACTGTGCGTTTTGCCACCACCTCTACTTGCCCAACTGTTGCACTTAGCTTATGAAACAGGTTCATCTTCCATCTTATGGCGTGGAAACAGAATTTGACGTGGTATGTTTCGCTTAATGTTCTGTGAATATTGTGAATATTAGGATGAAGCATTTTAAGATAAAGGTTCGATGGACATGATGATAATGTTGACATTCTAAGTAGATGAAACGGTAGTATTAGAAAAGGGTGTTGTCATGAATGGAGGAGTTTGTTGGAAGATTGTAGTGTTGAGTGATGGCGAAGCATTCCTTAGGTTTTATATGATTTATGTCGCTAGTGGTTTTTGTGAGTGTTGATATGCTCAAACCAATATTTTTTTGAAGTGATTAAATGGACTGTGCCATGAATGAGACGTTAGTGTCAATTTGGTGAGTATGGAATTATTATAGAGAATGTTATTGTAGTGACATTTTAAAAGTGATTGAATGTGTGAGTATTGATATGTTCAGTCCATAATCACTACTACTAGTACTGAGCATTTGTTTGGACATACGCAGCGCTGCACAGACATGTAAGAGACTGTCCCTACTCATCAGAGCTTAAAATCTAGACAACACAAGAGAAACACAAGGAGATCAGATGAATGAAGATCTGAAAGCAGCAGCGAAGAGGTGAGTTTTCAGCCTGGATTTGAAAAGGGTTAGAAAAGGCACCTGACGTACAGACTCAGGTAGTTTGTTTCGGGCGTAAGGAGCAGCAAGGTGAAAGGAGCGAAGTCTGGAGTTAGCAATAGAAGAGAAGGGCACAGATAGAAGCGATTTGCCAGAAGAGCAGAGTTCCCGAGGAGGGGTGTAGGGAGAGATAAGAGAGGAAAGGTAGTAAGGAGCTGCAGAGTGAATGCACTTATAAGTCAGCAGGAGAAGTTTGAACTGGATGCGGAAACGGATAGGGAGCCAATGAAGTGACTTGAGAAGAGGGGTAATATGAGCATGACGAGGCTGGTGGAAGATTAGCCGTGCAGCAGAGTGTTGAACAGATTGAAGGGGAGAGAGATGATTCAAAGGGAGACCAGCAAGGAGTAGGTTACAATAGTCAAGACGGGAGGTGATTCAGGAGTGGATAAGTGTCTTAGCAGTATGTTCAGAAAGGAATGGGCTGATTTTGTTGATGTTATAGAGAAAGAAATGGCAGGTCTTAGCTATCAGATGGATGTGTGCTGAGAAGGAGAGAGAGAGGAGAGAGATATTTCTTTGAAGTAGACTGTCATGGGAGAGACATTTGTGTACACTTTGCAAGGATGGAATGTGTACATAGGGAATGTTGTTACACAGACATTTTAAAAGGAATTCTATAATTATTATAATGGACTCTGTATGCAATGGGGATTTCTGAGGAAGAATTAAGTGAAACGTATCACATCGGATTCCATGTTTCCTCTCCATAAGATGAAAGATGAGCCTATTTCATAAGCTAAGTGCAATGGTTGGGCAAGTAGAGGTGGTGATAGAACACACAGTATCTCACACAAAATAATTAAATTAATAGAAGGGGTTTTCATGAGCGATGATAGTAACAAATGCCAGTGAAGTTTCCCAGGGTAACATTCTGAAGCCTTTTCCCCTTTATAGATATAATAAAGTACTCGTGAGTTTTTGTTTCAAAAGAGCTGCACACACACCAAAGCTAGGGTTTTGCATTCATGATTCAGTTTGTTTGGGCAGCTAAAAAAGGAAAGTGTATGCAACTTGCTTGTACATGGATATAATTACAAATTAACATGCATGCCATCAATTTGTGCTGTACAAAATAGTGCGTACGCAAAAAACGAACATGAAAAATGCCCCTAAATCAGGGAAAGTTCATTTAAAACAAGCACAAGGTGAATTTTTTTTGTCATGTATACCCGTAACCACAATTCCGCCTACTCTCCATTCCAGAAATGCCTACCTGCGGTGCATATATAATTACATTCAGGCATGTAGGCATGAGTATGATACATTCGTAAATGGCTATAGAATTTTATAGAAAATCTTTTCCACCCATAAAGCCAGTTCCACAAGCAGAAAACTGTTTATAAAATGCCCACTTTTTTTAACGTTGCTATTTCTAAGTGTATGCTGTTTTGTTTATTGTTTATTCACTATTTATACCTGCAAACTGTGTCTAGCACTTCTGAAGTTTATTCATTGTTTTCCTAATAAAGCTCAAACATTGATCACGATAGCTCAGTAGACATTTCTGCGATTGAGGCGATGCTGGACATGATAAACCTTTGCTCTTCCCATTTTTCTTAGACGGCCAACAATGACTCCTGCTAGAAAGACTGACTTATGGATTCTCATAGATTTCAGTACTGATGATCTGAACGGACAAGAAAAGTGGGTTTGAGGAAATCCGTTTTCTTAGGGATGCTGCGGAGTGGTCACACCTAGGGCAAGGAGGGCGTGATGGTGAACATTCCCCAAAGATGTGCAAACGTCCTCTGCTCACGCTGCTACCAGTAAGGGGGAGGGCTGATACATAGCACCTTAAGGGCCCCTTTTACCAAAGCCTGGTGACCGGTTAATGTGCATTTTAAGGCACAATGACTGTCAGCCAGGAACACTAACGTGCTGGCATGTATCTACCCGCACCACTTCCATCGGGAGGGCATTCCAAGCATCCACCACCCTTTCAGTGAAAAAGTATTTCCCGACGTTGCCTCTCAGTTTAACGGAGTTACTTACCTGTAACTGGAGTTCTCCGGGGACAGCAGGATAAGTCAGCCACAATTGGTGACGTCATCCGACGGCGCCGAGACGGACGTACTCTCCATAGCCCTTCTGAGCATGAGCCAACTGGCCCCACCCCCAGCCCGCCCCTAGCTGACCAGTTCGTCACTAGCTGAGCCTTAGCCGCTAGGAGGCGGGCACCAGTTCCGGAAGGCTAGTTCTTCCCTTTACCAGGGGAGGAGGGTGGGATGTGTGGCTGACTTATCCTGCTGTCCCCGGAGAACTCCAGTTACAGGTAAGTAACTCCGTTTTCTCCTAGGACAAGCAGGATGAGTCAGCCACAATTGGTGCCGCCCAAGCTGCCATGCGCTGTGGTGGATGGGGGAAGGACGAGGCTGAGGTAAACTCCTCAGGGCCAGCGCACAGTCATGTGGAACAGCGTGTCGCAACTAGAGCATGTGGGTTTGCAGTTGGCATGTCGCAAGAAGAGTCTGTGGGCTTGCAGTCGGGAAGCATGCAATGTAACAGTTGCGGTTGTGAAGTATGCCGATACTAGGCAACCTCCAGATCATGAAGCACGCATATGCAGCAGTTGCGGTTGTGAAGTATGCAGATCCTAGGCGATCAAGCAGAGCGGCGGCTTCAGACCAGTAGCCACGAGGGTGGTGCAGATCAGAGCCTTACTACGGCAGCAGTAGAGAGCTGGTCACGGTAAGCAAGCGTGGGTCGGCATGTAGGTGGGAATTGAGAGTGGCGTGAAAGAAGCATTGAGACAACTAGGGGAATCAGTGCTTGGTCCAACAAGCATAGAGGATCAAGTGTCTTTAACTGCTAGGTGCTTACAACCTAGATATACTTTTCACCAGGGAGGACAACCGTGTTTGGTGGATCCACGGAGAGCTTGGGCCCACAGCCTATACCATGCTCTTATGTGGTAACTCTTAGGTGATGACAACTTAGATTTGCCACTTTAGCAGAACAGACTGGGTTTGGTGGGCTCATTGGGAAACTTGGGGCCACGGCATACCCTATGTTGTTATACTAGCAGCGAGTAGCAAGTGATATGGACTGTGCTACGAGATCTGCGAGAGATCGCCCCTCAAGCCTGCAGTAGGTTTGGCTTGGGTGTATCGTGTTACGAGCTGCAGGAATAGTCCATGAACTTGTACTTCTCAATACGGTACCGAGAGAGGTGCAGCAGGTGCTGCCGCCGGTGTCCTGGTTGGGGATCTAATAGACCCTGTAGTCGGTTTGGCCTCTTTTGGGAGGAGATGCAGATGGAGTCCCAGAGGTGCAATCCACTGGGGCAGTATCTAGGCCTCTTAATTGCCTGGTTGTTGGTAGCGTCGTTTCTGTGAAAGTACTGTGCATACAGTAGCCTGGGGTCCTGAAGGGTTTATTTATTTATTTTTGTTTCGCTTGAAGTATCAGCCCCTCCCGGAAAGGGCTCCTGCAGGCCGGGGAGCCGGCTGGCCATTGGTAGGGTAGCAGGCGGGATGGCGTATGTGGTAGACAGTGCCGCCAGGGCTGGCAATTAGGATGCTGGTTCCATTCGCGATACATGGCCGTGGAATTGGCCGGAGCCCAGCCCCATATTAGCTGTGTGGCTCGGGGTGTCCGCGATGCAGCCGAAGGCTTTGGGTGGCACTGCTGTGACGGCATCCCTGAGTAATACTGTAGCCGATTATCGTTAGTGCATAGGTAGTCAGGAGGACATGTCAGGATCATAACCTGTTGACGAGGTTTCCAATCTGTCGACAGGGTCAGGCTCTGCGTTGTGTGTGTGTGCGTGCTGCTATTGAGTGTTGGAGAGGGGGGGGACCCCAGGGAGTGAAGCTACAGTATTACTCAGGACGTCCCAGCAGCTCCCCTGCCCAATCGGGGAAGTGCGGCAGCTTTAAAACAGAAGCGCCAGCTCCGGACCTTCCTCTTCAGCCCAGCACAGCTCCCAGGAGGGAGATCACCTCGTGCTTCCCAAGGGCTGCATCGCCGGACGTCCCAGCAGCTCCCCTGCCCAATCGGGGCAGTGCGGCAGCTTTAAAACAGAAGCGCCAGCTCCGGACCTTCCTCTTCAGCCCAGCACAGCTCCCAGGAGGGAGATCACCTCGTGCTTCCCAAGGGCTGCATCGCCGGACGTCCCAGCAGCTCCCCTGCCCAATCGGGGCAGTGCGGCAGCTTTAAAACAGAAGCGCCAGCTCCGGACCTTCCTCTTCAGCCCAGCACAGCTCCCAGGAGGGAGATCACCTCGTGCTTCCCAAGGGCTGCTTCGCCGGACGTCCCAGCAGCTCCCCTGCCCAATCGGGGCAGTGCGGCAGCTTTAAAACAGAAGCGCCAGCTCCGGACCTTCCTCTTCAGCCCAGCACAGCTCCCAGGAGGGAGATCACCTCGTGCTTCCCAAGGGCTGCATCACCGGACGTCCCAGCAGCTCCCCTGCCCAATCGGGGCAGTGCGGCAGCTTTAAAACAGAAGCGCCAGCTCCGGACCTTCCTCTTCAGCCCAGCACAGCTCCCAGGAGGGAGATCACCTCGTACTTCCCAAGGGCTGCATCACCGGACGTCCCAATCGGGGCAGTGCGGCAGCTTTAAAACAGAAGCGCCAGCAGGCGCGCCCGTGCCCTGCGGGCCCGTGCCTGAGGGCCTCGCCAGAGGGCCCTTTGGCGTGGCCCTTAGGCAGTGGCCGCCTCTGAAACCACCCACGCTCTCATCATTCCGACCGACCAGTGGCTTGAGCTCCCCCAGGGTCGAGCTCGCTACCAGCACCAGCGAGAACCCTCCTGATATCACTACTGCTCCAACAGTCGATATCCACCGTCACGGTAACCAATACTTGTCCCCAATCGACCTTTTAGACTGTAGCCAGCACCTTGTACTACCCTCTACTGTTGCCAGTAACCGCAATATCACAATTCTTGCCGGCTAGCAACAAAGACACAGACTTCAATCCACTTTAACCGGCTGGTTCAATTCTCAGCCTACCGCGGTCACTAACCCCTGCCAGTAGGCTTACTGCCTCTCTACCTCACTTCTACTGTAACCAGGAACTTGTCCCCTGTAGACTTACTATTTGCCTACCTCAAAGTTATTTGTAGTCTGTAACCTGTTGCCAGTAGCTTTATTACGTGTCTGCTGCATAGTCACTGTAGTCAATAACTTGCCACCAGTAACCTTACTGCCTCCCTACCTCTCAACTACTGTTCTATCAGCCGTAAGGTACGCATGCTCACTGAGTTGTTTAATTAGCCAACCTAGGATTATCATAGTGGGTCCCAAACGATACAGCTGACAAAGATCCACAGACATAACATGCATAATTATACTAGTAATTGATACCCCTGATACCTTGTTGTAATTGCGATACTGTGACATCACGCTTGATACCCCGATACCTTGTTGTAATTGCGATATTGTGACATCACGCTTGATACCCCGATACCTTGTTGTAATTGCAATATTGTGACATCACGCTTGATACCCTGATAACTTGTTGTAATTGCGATATTGTGACATCACGCTTGATAACCCTGATACCTTGATGTAATTGCAATATTGTGACATCACGCTTGATACCCCTGATACCTTGTTGAAATTGCAATATCGTGACATCACACTGACACCGCTCCCTCCTACAAGCGGAGGAAAAGCTCCAACAGCTACTAGTGCCTCACCTCTCTGCATAACAGCACTAGGAACACACTCATCCCACCCACTGACCCAATCTGCCCCCACCAAAAGTCCCAACCTGACCTCTCTACTATCCCCTGACACCATGGCACCCCCCACCATAGTCACACTACCACACACATTTATCAGCTGCTACATATTACTCGCCCTGACACATTTCTCCCAATCACTCACTTCCACCCATAGTTCCATCCCAATCCTTCATAACCCCTGGAAAAGGTCCCATGACCACACCAACCACCACACGGACAAACCCATCCACACGACACACTCCCACCTCATCTACATCGCACTCCACCAGGCTAGGTCCTCTCAGCACAACCACGACACCCCCCCTCACGACCTGAAATGTGCCCTAATAAACGCCCGCTCAATCAGAAAGAAATGGCCAGCCATATCGGACATACTAACCTCCCCTGACATCGACATACTATGCATCACTGAGACATGGGACATGGGAGGCAGACGTGGCAATCCTCCACCAGTTTGTCCCCCCGAACTTCACCACCCACTCCTGCCCTAGAACTGACAGAAGGGGTGGAGGTGTACTCATACTAAGCAAGACCAGTCTGCAATTCCAAACAATTGCGTCAAACAGCAACCCCCAACTAGACCACATCGCCATAGAGAACAAATATCACACCATCAACCTACTATATCGGGCACCCTCACCATCACCGGATGAACTCACCTCAATTATCGACATCGCCTGTAACCCCATTAAGACACATACCTCGAACTGGATACTAGGAGACTTCAACCTCCCCTCTCTCCAAGACACTCAAGCCAGAGCTTTTCTAGATGCTCTTGAGGCAGCGGGCTACAACCAGCTGATCAACTCCCCTACCCACATCATGGGAAACACACTTGATCTCATATTCGCACCACATTCAACTTCCAGTCACACATCCAAGATCAACATATCACTATGCTCAGTACCATGGTCAGACCACAGTCTAATCAGATTCGCGATCCCCACTCACTTGTCACCCTCTATCCCCTCAACCCTCAAACAAACCACCAGAACCAGTGTCAAAACGCTATCGCCAGTTCAACAGAGAAGAGATCTTAGAAAGGACACAACCTCTCCATAATACGCATGGCATGAACCTTGATGACTTGGTTGCCACATGGAACTCATGCCTCAATGCCTCAACTGACTCTCCCACCATCAACGCCTCACATAACAAGAGGAAGAACGCACCCTGGTACTCACCAGAGCTCAAGACCTCCCTCCGACATCTCCGACAACTAGAGAAACGCTGGCGCCGCTCCAGATCAATTGAAAACCAAGAAGCCTACTCTGCCCAGCTGTGCACCCATCGAACAGCAGTTTCGAGGAAAATGAGGCAATACCACGCTGAGGTACTACAACGGTCCCTGAATAAGCCGCACGAGCTGTTTAACATCATCAAATCCTTAACCAAGGAGCCCTCCAACGATCAGCTAAACCAACCAGACCCACAGAAATATGCAGACTACCTGCAAACCAAAGCAAACCAGTCCACCCTATCCGCTAACGATGGGGCCCCAGACATTCTGACGGCCTTTTCCACCCCTCCTTCACCTTCACAAGTACTGACAGTGACCCAAAGCACCATCGCCACCTTTACTACCCCAACTGACAGAGAAATACAAGACATCATTATGAATTTAAACACCACCACAGCACCAGGCGACCCATGTCCGGCATCCTGGATAAAAACCCTACGTACTGAACTCAGCACCTTCCTGGTGAAACTGATTGGGACCACATTCCAAACAGGCGTCCTCCCCCGAAGCCTAAAACAAACCTCAATCAGACCGTTGCTCAAGAACAACAAACTTGACCCCACAAAGATGGACTCATACAGACCTATTTCCAGCATACCCCTCCTAGCGAAAATCTCAGAGAAAATAGTCCACCGTCAACTGAGCCAACACATCGAGGATAACTCACCCCTCGATCCCTACCAGCATGGGTTTCGCAAACAACATGGCGTGGAAACCTTGTTAACAATTCTATTCAGCACCCTTATAACAGGGCTAAATAACGTCAAACAGGGGTTTGCCCTCATCTTTCTCGACATCGCGGCCGCTTTTGACTCCATCGACCATGGCCTACTGCTATCCCGCCTCGCCGAGAAAGGCATTCAAGGCACCGCCCTTGCATGGTGTACCTCATACCTAAACGACAGATGCCAACACATTTGATCCGGTACTTCAACCTCCACACCATTCCCACTAACAAAGGGCGTCCCTCAAGGCTCCGCCCTCTCCACCCTATTCTTCAACGTCTATATGCAGCCTATCTGCTCTATCATCAGGTCTTTCGGTGTAAACTGCCTAATCTACGCCGACGATGTCCTCATGTTCACCCCAATACATACTGATCACCCTGACGTATCCCAACTATCAGCATGCTTCAACGCAGTCACAGACTGGCTACACTCGCAGATGCTCAAAATCAACCTCAAAAAGACAGAGGTGCTTTGCATCAGCAGAGACCAAGCATTCACCCCGCCATCTTCATTGAAAGTACGTGATGCCGAACTCCTCACAAAAACAACGATCCGTTACCTTGGAGTGTTGATTGACCAACATCTCAACTTAAACGCCCAGATAGGAAACATCTCTAAAGCAATCTACCACAAAATCCGGATGCTACGTCATATCAGACCGCTACTTGAGCCAGACAACTTTCGAACAGTCTTTCAGTCCCTAGGAATGCCCCACTTCGACTATGCGAACTCCATCCTCCACGGCCTGCCGAAGTGCACTCTACAACCTCTGCAGCTAGCAATGAATACCGCAGCCTGAGCCCTCCAACAGACATCGATCAGGCAGCACATCACCCCTATCCTGAAAACACTACACTGGCTCCCAATACGCTACAGGGTCACCTTCAAAATCCTAACAATAACATTCAAGGCCATCAATAAATGCACGGCCAGCGCCCTCACTGAACTTATCCAGCTCACCCCCCCCCAACAGACTCAGAAGATCTGTCTCCACCAACTCCTTAATGCTCCCGAAAACCATCACCAAATGCACCAAGGCCTCTAGAAACCGTGCCTTTGCCTTAGCTGCACCTTCATGCTGGAACAACCTACCGCCCAATATCCGTGCCATAAACAACCTTCTCCAATTCAGAAAGGCTCTAAAACACTACCTTTTCCTTCAATGCTTTCCCAACTCTGAAGGCATCACCTAAACGGAGCCCATACATACCCACACGATCAAGAAGAGTTGTGTACATAGTTTTTTACATGTTCTCCAAGTTTAAATTCCTTGTTTTAATGTAAGTCCAGTGTGATGTTAAATAGTGCGGTATATAAACAATGTTAAATAAATAAATAAATAAATAAATAAAGCACGCTGGTGCCTGAGGAAGGGCAGGTAGTGTCCCTCTCAACAGAACACTACTTCCCATTGTCACCGCATGACACCATGTGTCCCTTGGCTTCGCTCTGGCTTCTGCCCCAGAGAAGCTTGGGCGGCCATCTCTAACCGGTGAAGCACGCTGGTGCCTGAGGAAGGACAGGTAGTGTCCCTCTCAACAGTTGCACTTCGTGCTCGCCACATGGCGAGTAGATCAATTCGTGATGTGGGGTATCCAATCTTCACATACAATCAAGGGCCTTAGAGTGCAGGGCATTAGGCACCACTACACGGCGTAATGGTTTGTATCTCCCGGGCCAGGTCGGAACCTGTGACCATGGCGCACTTTGCTTGGTGCACGTGGATGGCTAAAATCAGATTGTGCACGCTAAGTAAAGAGCTGCCCTTGGGTTGATCATAATGTAAGAAGCAAACCTGGTGCTCACAAGGCTGGCCTTGAGTCTGCCTTCCTGCCTCTACACACCCCTTGTCCTTAGGTTCATCGGTTAAGTGACGCAGAGGTTGCTAGGGGAGGCTGCTTGATGTGGGGCTCCCTCTGACATGAGCTCTCTCTCTGATAAGAGGCCTGAGTTGATTGTTTTTTCTCCCCCAAGCAATGCAATGTTGCCGCCGCCCCACGAGGCTGAGGGGAATGGTTCTCCCCCAAGCTATGGGGGGATTCCCTTGGAGACAGTGGTGCTGTTGCCCGTTTCGATGGCTTATGGTAGATATGGGATGAAGTGGTTAGCCAGAAAGCCACAGGCATATCTACAAGAAGACCGATACCCTTTCCATGGAGCTGCGCTGCTAGCGCGTGTTTTGAGGAGCGCCTGCGGGCACAGGTAAGTGGCGTGGCCTCAGCTGTCCGGGTAGGGCTTGGATGCTTAGTAGTGGACTGGATTGGCAGTAGCCCCAGCTGGGCTTCCTGTGACCTTCTGTTCTTGTACACACTGTCTGTGTGCACTGCATTACCGTGAAGCCACTGGCAGGGTCCCAATCGGGGAGTGGCTGCTCCTGGCAGCAATGATAGTGCTGCGGAGACCGAGAAGTGTAAGGTGTTAACCCACATGTTGGTGGGCAGCGTTCTGGGAGTGGAGGCAGGTCTCAGCAGGACAACCTCAGCCCTGAGGGAGCAGAGGCAGGTCTCTGCAGGATAATGTACTGTCACCAGCAGTGGCTGAACTAGTAGTGGATAGCTAGGCACACTGCTGGGCCTGACCCTTCTATGAAAGAAAGTGTAGTTGAGACGGAGTGGTCAGGTTTAAATAAGGATTTATTCCCCTCCCGGGGTTTGCTGGATTTTCAAAACAGTACAAAAATACCAAACTTAAGAGGCAGCCATGCTTCTGGCAAAAACAAAAGGTGAAAGGAAAACACAGCTTCTTGCTTGAACAGAACCACTAATTATAACAAACAGAAATCAGGTAATAATGTTGGCAGTTCCCTCTGTGCACGTTTATCCTTCTCCCAGGTACACTTATCTTCTACTAGCGTAGAGAAGTTTCATCAGTTATTAATAAAGAACAGTCCATGTCCTCAACATAGGGAAAGCATTCACTTTGCTCCGTGCACATCGGTTCATCAACTATCTTATCTTCTTTAGGGCAGAGAGTCTGGAACCTTCTCCAATCAGTCCCTAGCTTCTCTTCACCACTCTCTCCACAGTATGGCAAATAATTATCAGATAGTTTGTAAAACTGCCTTGTTCTGTTTTTAATAGGTCTCTCTCTTGGCAGTTTTCTGCCAGGCTTTAAATACATGCAATCATCTTCTTCACTCAGAGTTCCTTACCAGCTGCTCTCCGTTCTCCCCACTGACCTCTGTGTCTGGGAAATTCTCTGAGTCACAGGTGAGGGTTTCCTGCAGTTAATCCCTCTGCTGGTAAACGGCTTTCTGTCTCTTTTCAAAGCCCTGCTTGGCTTTCTATTAGACTCAAATGAAACAGCATTAGGCTGAGAGTATTCTGACCTTCTGTTAGAGAGCTGCAAGTCTTCCCTTACTTGCCAAGTTTCCAAATCACTCAACTTCTGAGTCTCCAAAACCACCGTCAGAATCAGCACATGAATCCAACTCAGCCTCTCTCACTGCAACTCCTGCTGGGTCTCCTACCAGCTTTCTTCCTCGATCTAACTCTGTTTGCCTACCACGTTTCTTATACATGGTTAGGGGCGTTTTCCTGCACATGTGCAAACTGTTCTCTTCATTACCTGGGGAGTGTTTGTTGGCTAGGCGTGCCCTCAGACCTCGTGTCTCAGCCTGCTTTGGTTGCCTATGGTAACTGTGAAGCTTTTGATCTCCCTTCCTGTCAGAATCTGTGCCAAACTCAGCAGCTTTCTGTGTTTTAAAGGTATAGGGCAGATCTTCGGTGTCACAGTACCAAGCTCTGACCCTTAGGTGACATCTGCAGATGAATAGAAGATGCGAGGTCCACAATGAGCCTCCTTTTAATAACACCTCAGCCGGCCATCTCCATTGAGCACTGTGGGGGATTGAACCCCTGATCCCTGCACCATTGGTCAGTGTTTTAACATAGTGTTGTGGTTCTGCTCTATCTGGTAGAAGCAGGCCGTGCTATCACAAAAGCCTTGAAACAAGGGATTGGGTTGGCAGGAACCACAGCTGAGCTGGGGCTTGAACCCGCGACCCTCAGCTTCTGACACACTGGCGGTTCCTGCCCCACAGCTGAGCTGGGGCTGAACCCTGAGAATGGCTGGTCATGCTGTAACAGATTAAGCTAGGCTTGAACTCACAACCTTCTATAGTGAAGACGAGCACTCTAACAGCTGAGCCATCAGTCAGTGAAGCTTGCAGTCATTCGAGCTTCTTGATCTTCTTGGAAGCGCAGCTGGAGGTGGACCGGCAAGCATTTCTTTGGGAGCGACGGGGAGTGTATCCCACCGTAGCTGGTTAGATTGGCCAGGCTTTTCCTAAGCAAGCATTGCTGTCCTGTACGGGACTTGTTTGTCCAAGGGTAAGACAGCAACTCACCATCCCAGGCAGGAGGGGACTCACTTGTGGACTTTTCCTCTACTTCGGGCAGGCATCCGGAAAAAACTTTCCTTTTGGACGCTGGGGAGCATTCCCGTGTAGGCTCTGTCGGTGCCGACGATAGCCATATGTGAAGACTCATTCCTGCTTGTTCCTGGAGATAGTGGCTCGGCCAAGGCCACAAGGAGAGCTAGCGGGAATTGAACCCTGGTCTCTAGGTTCCTAAGACAGTGTCCTTAACCCTTAGGCTACTCCTCCATTGGCTGAGGGGACTGTATTGGCAGGAGCCCCAGCTGGGACTTAAACCAGTGATTTTCTGCTCCTGAACACACTGGCTGTGTTCACTGCACCACACTGTGGCCACCGTAGTGCCTTTGCATCCTTTCAGAGCCGCGGAGAAGCATGAGGGAGGCTAACGCAGGTTGTCAGGGGATCTGTTTGTCCCTGGAGAGAGCAGCCCCCCCATGGACAGTGTGGGCACTATCGCAGGCCACTGACGCTTCTTGATAAACTGAGATCACACAGCAGTGAACACCATAGTAGAAGAGGAGGGAGGAGTTTAACCGTGCAGGCATGAAGGTGCTGAGACATAGTGCTCAAGGTTTAGTATAATTATTTATTGGGCCCACTGGGGAAACGAGCTCATGGCCCTTGTAACATCAGTGGAGCAGAGGCATAGTGCTCATGATTTAGTGTTACTATTTATTGGGTCCACTCGGGGAATGAACTCATGACCCCTGCACCATCAGTAGTATTAAACGTTGCACTACACCTCTGTCGAGAATGGGGAGCAACGGAGCAGTGGCAGAGTCTGTCCGCATGGCAGGCTGCCTTTAGCGGGGTCGGTGCACGAACTAGTGCTAGCACGGGAGCAGGTGATGGAACCGGCATCAAGGGTCTTATGCCGTTTGGAACTGCGGAGGCGTTTGTCGGGGCTCACAGAAGTTGCAGTGAACACTCTGCCGCTGACTCACTCCTCCGATGCGTGCATCTGCTCCGGGGGTAGGTTCACAAGCACGACCGGACAGGAGCGCTGAACACCACGCACGCTCGCAGTCACGCTCAGATTGCAGCCTCGGGGGTGATAAGCTAGAGAAATCTTCCCTGCGTTAAGAGAGCAAGCCTGCTCTGTGCCGTCCCTGTACCGTCGGGTGAGCGCCAGCAGGGAAGTCTCTACCCCTGTGCAGGGCATGGGAGGAGTATCGGCGCCATTGCTGCACTCTCCAACAAGCCTTGCTTTGTTTGTTTCCTTAGAGAAAGAGAATGCCGTTGCTGTAACCCAGAGTCTCCGGGGCGCTGCATCGAACCTTGGGAGTTTCTGTGTTGAGAGAAGCTCCAACGTCGGTGCCAGAACAGTTTGGGGCTTCAACGTCAGAGCCGCTACAACGTTGGCGCCGGAACAGTGTGGGGCTTCAGCGTCGGAGCCGGTGGTGCCGATCAATGGCGCTGAGAGAGGGGAGGAGCCGGGGCAGCGTTCCAGCAGATCGGTGCCGACCAATGGTGCTGAGAGAGGGGAGGGCCCGAGATGCAACGGGAGTGTCCTCTGTGCCTGGATCGGCACCGACCAATGGCACCGAGGGGGGAGGAGCCTCGCCCGTGACGTAATCTGCAAGATGGCCGCTGCCATGAGGGCCTCGTGGCTTGTAGTATCGGGGATGCAGGAAGGCCTCGCCGAACTCTCTGGGACAAGCAGGAAGGGATCGGCAGTATCGGGGATGCAGTGAGGCCTCACCGAACTCTCCGCACAAGGAGGTATTTCGCCGGAGGTCTCCTGCGCGATGTCCTTCACTTCCCTTTGCACCAAGCGACGTAGAAGCCGCACCGTGGGGGGTCCCAGAAGGAGATTCCAGCTACGGGAGCAGAGCTATCCATCGGAGAACTGCGGCTGGAGATGGAGGCCTCAGAGGCACATCTCGGGCTGCAGAGGTGTAGCGGCGGCAGCGACTCTTCACCTTAGGAGTGCTGCTTGAGCCAGGCATGCGGACCGAAGGGATGGGAGCTCAGCTGCAAGATCTGGAGAAGGAGGTATGTAGAGGGCTAGCCGGGGACGGAGGCCTGTTAGGCACGTCCTGGGCTGCCGCGCTGGTCGGGCTTCCTCTCAAGCCCATTCCTGGAGACCTTTCCCCATGGACAGCTCAAGCTCACGCTGTTCTGGATAGATAGGTATCTGAATAGAAGCAAGCAGAGACAATTAAAGCTGATAATACATACGTGTAAATGAGAGAATTTAATTTTGATTTGGTGGAGAGTAGCAAAGTCCGTCTTGCTGGCAAGGCGGAAGAACTAAAACTGGTCAGCTAAGGGCGGGCTGGGGGTGGGGCCAGTTGGCTCATGCTCAGAAGGGCAGAGCTTGGAGTCCTGTGCCAGAGTCCGTCTGCGTCGATGCGATCTTCAGGGTCGAAGGTCAGGATGGCAGGAACCGGAAGAGCTGCCGGAAGCGGGGCGGAGTCAAGATGCTCAGATATGGCGGCTTCCATGGGCAGACACGCGGCAGGCAGAGGGACGCTTTCGCGGCGGGGAACGGAAGCTGAAGCAGGCTCGTCCCCGGCCGGAGTGGGAACAGAAGAAGGTCTTACAGGCGCAATGCTCGGGATCGAAGCAGCAGCGGGGTCTGCTGAGTCAAGGAGGGTATGTCTACGAGATTTCAGAGCCCGTGGAGACATGCGGGCACAGGAGAGGCAATCTTCGACGGGGTGCTCCTTACCTAGGCAGCGGACGCAAAGTTGATGGGAATCTGCGTTGGCCATTTTCCTGGAGCACCACGGACATTTTTTTAAGCCCGGTTTCTTCATGATGGTCGAGGTAGATGAGAGAGTAGAAATCATGTCTTGCTGGCAAGGTGGAAGACAAATTCTGGCCAGCTAGGGGCGGATCGGGAGGCGGGGCTATTGGTCATGCTCAGGGGGCTAAAGCCCACTGGGCTACTGAGAGTACTTCCATCTCGGCTCCGTCGGATGATGTCACCACTTGTGGCTGACTCATCCTGCTTGTCCTGGGAGAAATAGTTTTCCTCCTTCAGGTACAGAAACCCCAAATCAGAGAAAAGTCACCATAATTATTTGCCTAAGTAGCATATAATCAGGGCCGTCCCAACCATGGGGCAAGTCAAAACAAAACCACAGATCATGATAGTGAGACAGAGGCAAGGAGTCATCAGCACATTCTTTTACCTGTAGGGAGAGTGGAGAGAGCTGGGGGGGGGGGAGGTGTTCGATGATCACGATTGTTGAGTTTAATTGTCAAAATCACCGGGGGAGGGGGGAAGCAGGGCATAAGACTGAAGGTTTGCTTAGGGTGCTCAGTTCTCTTGCATCCAGTCCTGCATATATTATTCTCCTCTTAATATTATTTTCATCCTCCACTTCCCTCATCTGTCTCTGATCACGTCTTCCACTTTTGCCTTTCCTTCTCTACCCAGCGTTTCCCTTTTCCTTCCTTCTTTTCCCCAGACTCATTTTCTCTATTGCTTCCCACCTTCATTTTTCTTTTTACTTTCCTTGTTTATCAGTCCAACTCCTTCCAGATGGAGCCGAGATCTTTCCCCCTTCCTTGAAATCAGTGCCACAAGAGCTGTGTGTGAATTCTACCCATCGACAGGTGTGGGGCAGAGAGGAGCATATGATTTTGCGTTTGGCAAGTTTTTATGCAGAGGCAGCTTCTGTTAGTGTCTCCCAGGGCATCACTCAACTGGGACCTGGCACTGCGCAAAAACACCATCTGGCATTGGCAGACCCAGCACCAATGAAACCATCACCAGAATGGGAGGGCACTGTTATGGCCTCAGCAGCTTCATCTAGCAACCCAGATAAAGTTCTCCTTTACCAGAACAGCAAAGGCTTTCCTTACTGTCACTGGTGCACCTGGTGTGAGCTGGAGAATCAGCTGATCAGAAATTCTCTCAGCAGACGGGAGATTTCTAGCAGGACATCAGATATTATTTCTGCCGGACTGGCAGATGCTGTTGGTTTTTAACAGCAATACAAAGAAATAAGGAAGATACACTAATTGGACTGTTTATAAGGGAAAGTGTACATTATTTAGTGGTGTAGGACAGATGCACAGGCCTGGGAATGACATGATAACATGACAGATCTGCAAAAGGAATCTATGAGTCAGATACAAGATTTTTTTTTTATTTGCTGGAAATTTGTCCTTCTAAAAAGGTGCAGAAAATGAAAGCCATGAGCCGATTCTGAGCTATTTCAGAACTGTGTGACTTTGTACAAATGTTGTCCTCCTTTGGCTAGTTTCTTTATTCTGCCCAATGTGTTTGAGCAGATCTCTTTAAATGGGGCAATGCAGTCTGGTCAGAAGGCCTGCGGCTGTCATCAACATCCCAGAGCTTTGCAAACTCCTCCTTCCAAAAAGACTTCAAAATCGCTGGTCTTCGTCAATGATCATCCAGTTCCAACTTTGTAAAACAGGGTAAAATCAGAACTGGATCAGCCTATTTCAAGCACAGACTTGTAGTCCTGGTTTTCTCAGAGAAATCAGATTTGGACTAAGGTAGAAAATAAAGTTTTACTATTATTTTATAAGTTTCATCCTCCAATAAAATTCAAAACCAGCCATGGCAGTGCTTCTCAAACTTCCCTACCTAGCCAGTCTGAATTTTAGGATTACCACAATGAATATGCATACAATAAATTTGCATAGAATGGGTCTCCAATATATGCTAATTTATCATATGCATATTCATTGTGATAACCCTGAATACCCGACTGGCCTGCAGGAGAGGACTGAGAAATACTGGACTATGTCATAGAAAGAGCTAGCTTACGGGATATCATAGTCTAGGAGAGGGGTTCTCAACCCAGTCCTCATGACACACCTAGCCAGTCAGGTTTTCAGGATAACCACAATGAGTATGCATGAGAGAGATTTGCATACAATGAAAGCAGTGTACACAAATCTGAAAACCTGACTACCTAGGTGTGTCCTGAGGACTGGGTTGAGAATCCCTAATCTTAATTAACAATGCTCATCTACAAACAACTGTATACAGACTGCAACCCAAAAGGCAAGGAGAACACACATTATTCCAGAAAAATTGCACTTTCACTAAAAACTAGGCATGTGTTTGTACTTTTTTCATTGTTTTCATTTTTTGTATTTTTCTTTTTTTAAAATTCTTTTTTAATGTTTCATTTATTTGACATAAAATAGATATAGAACCAAATGAAAATTAAAGAGAAATACAAAAGGTTATTCCCTTCTCTGCTGAAACCCCCAAGTGCTACCACAATTTAAAAACTGAAGCCCTTGAGCCGTCCCTGTGTGAAAAAGCAGCAGATTGCACAAGAAAATGGCATCAGCCTTTGGGCCAGATGGCATCACTTTAAAACAGGGAGCTAGCATGGCAGGAGCACGTGGGGATTGCTCTTGCCCCACCTGGATTTCTGGAGGCCCCACAGATGTTGTAAGCCACCACATTATGGCTATTCCCTGTTAGTCCGAGGAAAACTGAAAAGAATAGTAAAAGATCAGGTTACCAGATTTTTGGAGAGCAAATGTGGGACACAGGTAGGGATGAGCTGGGCTGGGAGGGGCACGGGTTCTCCTTCCACGGACATCTTTTCCACATATATTTTGAAATGACCCGTCTAAATAGCATTGAATAATTTCAAAAGACAGCAGCAGCCCTTATCGAGTCATGTGTGCATACATATATATGTGTATGTGTGTGTGTCTATAAATATCTATATTAGGGTTATGACTTTTTTGTAACCCTATGTTCCTGTGTCATAATTCAGTGAACAATTATTCAAAAGTAATGAAAAAGGTGTCAGTTTGATTTAGTTTTTGAAAAAGGTCACCCCCAAAACTAAAATTTGATTTTAAGATATATGCGTGTAATGCCGTATATAACTGAATATTTTAAAAAATTAATTTTTAGAAGTATTCTGATATAATTTGATAGTGCTTGTGCAGTTTTGGTTACGCTATACTTTTTTTGTTTGGTTGTGGACTGTTCTTCTGATTTTTCAGACTCTTCATATTCACCCTCAGTTTCTGATTCAGCAGTTGGGATTGTTGTTGTTGCTATATATATACGCTGTCCAAAGGCAGATTTTGGTGGAAGAAGAAGTTGCTATAAACTTGTGGAACTGGGCAGTAACCAAATGAGTAGGCTTCATTATCAGTGATAAACTTTATATTATACATATAAATCAATATTCTATATCTTTCTAAAATTCCTCTTTTTTTTCAGAAAAGAAGTTAACTTGACATCTTCTCCTACCAGGACGGAGAAGATTGCATTAGGATTGTGAGCAGGAAGCAATGTCTTTTGCCTCTGTCTCCACTGAAGTCAGGGGGAGGAGGTAATTGTAGTCCATGGAGTCTGGGACACTACCTCAAAATTGGGGACAATCCTTCAAAATTGGGGACATCTGGTGACCTTATAGAAAATCTGCATGCACTATGCCAGGCAGGTGAAGTACTGAAAGAAATAATCTTGACACCTCCAGTCAACACTAACAAGAAGCAAACTTCAATGAGAAGAAGAGGAAACTGGTCCTATGTTGTGTGCAAGATAGCACATTGCACACTACATTAGTATATGCCAGTTATCCACATGGGAAAGACATTCCGTATAATTTATTTATTTATTTATTTACATTCTCTTATATACCACGCTATTCTGCATCAGTGCAGTTTACATAGAACATCAAAACTTACACATTTCTGTAGCTGTGTTTACAATGAACCGGTACATGAACTTGGGTCAAACCTGGGTAACTATTTACATACTGGGTAACTATTTACATCTTGACAAACTAATATAGAGGATTCATGGTACTGTGTCGGCTAGCTAGTTGCTGGGGCTGTGGTGGTACAATCTTCTGGGGATCCTATTCATGCTCCTCCTGCATTGTAGTGTATATCAGGAATGGACATAGGTTTGCAATTATAGGAAATCTCAATGAATTTTCCTGTTTGGTTTCATTTCGTTTTGAAAATGAAATTAAAAATGAACGAAGTTTTGTTAACTTTCATTATGACTCATTTTCAGATTGGAGCAGTAGATAACCTTGGCCCTAGCCCCTCACTGAAAATTCCCATGCCATCAATATTTAAAAAAAGGCAGCCCCATGGTCGGATTTAAGATGTTGGCACCCATAGGCAGAAGCAGAAAGTAGTGCAGAAGGGAGGTTTCTCCCCTAGAGGTCATGTAGCACAGTCCTAAAGCTTCTGCTTGGCCCAGCTATTTGGTGTCTTCAAAATCTGGCACCCTAGGTCGTTGCCTAGGGGTTCCCACCACAGTACAAGTAGCCTGCACTACCTGCGCTCAGAGAAAGTACAGACAACACACAGCTGAGGATGAGGATATATCTAGGGGAATGGTAAGGAAACACATAGGAGGCTAAGCAGATCAGGATCCAAAAGTGGTCTCGAAGATATGAGTTTTCAGCCTGGATTTGAAAATTAGCCAGGAGATGAAACCTGACGCACAGACTCAGGTAGTTTGTTCCAAGCATAAGGAGCAGCAAGGTGGAAGGATCGAAGTCTGGAGTTGGCAGTGGAAGAGAAGGACAGAGATAGAAGGGATCTGCCAGAAGAGCGGAGTTCCCAAGGAGGGGTGTAGGGAGAAATAAGAGAGGAAAGATAGTGAGGAGCAGCAGAATGAGTGCATTTATGGGTCAGTAGGAGAAGTTTGAACTGGATTCGGAAATGGATAGGGAGCCAATGAAGTGACTTAAGAAAAGGGGTGATATTAGCATATCGAGGCTGGCAGAACATTAGCCACACAACTGAGTTTTGAACAGATTGATGGGGAGGGAGATCAGCAAGGAGGAGGCTGCAATAGTCTAGACAGAAGGTGACTAAAGAGGATCTCTAAAGGAAAAAAAAGGGACTGTTGTAGTTGTTGATATGGAAGGACAGACTAGATAGGCCATGTAGTCTTTTTCTGTCATTATGTTTCTGTGTTTATTAATGTGTGTAGAAAGGAAGGGATGAATTTTGCTAGTGTTATAGAGAAAGAAGTGACAGGTCTTAGTTGTCTGTTGGATGTGTGCTGAGAAAGAGAGAACAGAGTAGAAGATGACCCCAAGGCTGCAAGCTGAAGAAACAGGGAGGAGTGTTATCCTGAGAAACAGAGAAGTAGGAAGAGGGAAGGTAGGTTTAGGGAGGAAGATAAGGAGCTCAGTTCTGGCCATGTTCTGTTTCAGGGCACGGTTAGACATCCAGGCAGCGATGTTGGATAAGAAGGCAGAGATCCGAGCCTGAATTTCTGGAGAGATTTCAGGCACAGAAAGGTAGATCTGAGAAATGTCAGCATGAAGATGGTACTGAAAACCATGGGGGGAAATAAGTGCACCAAGCAACTGAGTGTAGAGAGAGAAAAGGTGAGGTCTCAAGACAGAGCCCTGAAGTACACCAACTGAAAACAGGCTGGCGGTGGAAGAGGAACCATCAGAGCATACACTAAAAGTGCAATGGGAGAGACAAGAAGAAAACCAGGACAGAAAAGAGCCCTTAAATCCAAGCAAGGACAGGGTATCGAGGAGAAGGTGGTGATCAACAGGTCAAAGGCAACAGAAAGGTTGAGAAGGATGAGAATTGAGTAGAGGCCTTTGGATTTGGTGAGGAACAATTCACTGGAGACTTTGGCAAGAGTTATTTCTGTGGAGTGTAGAGAACGAAAGCCAGATTGCCGTGGGTCGAGAAGGTCTTGAGAGGAAAGAAAGTCAAAACAGTGGTGGTGAATCACTCATTCAAGTAGTTTAGAAGCAAAGGGGAAGAGAGAGAGAGGTGATAACTGGAAAGACATGTAGGATCTACTGAAGGTTTTTTGAGGAGAGGTGTAATCACAGCATGTTTGAAGGCCATAGGAACAGTTGCAGTGGAAAGCAATAGATTAAGGATGACCGATGGGAGGGATGATGGTTGAAGAGACAGAGCTTAGTAGACAGGTGGGGATGGGATCAGAGAAGCAGGTACTCAGTCTGGAGGAGAAGAGAAGATTTGCAATTTCCTCCTCAATGATTTCAGAAAAGAAGAAAGGGTGACCAGAAATGAGGGAAAGATTTGGGACTGAAGAGGGGGAAGATGTAGTGGAGGTACCCTGCAGAGAATTCAAGGCTAATCTTCTGGGCTCTGTCATAGAAGTAGTCAATCAAGGTCTAGGCAAACAGTGAAGGAGGAATTGGGGAAAGAGGGACCTTGAGAAGAGAGTTGAGAGTAGCAAAGAGACGGTGAGGGTCAGAGGCAAGAGAGTTAGTCAGATGGACATAGTACTCTTGCTTGGTGAGTGCTATGGCTGACTGGAAAGAGGTTAGCATTGGCTGGAACCTACCACTTACTCTACACATTGAGGGGGGAACACTGGCGAGCTGTAGAGCTAAACTCTAAAAAATACCCAGACAATTTAGACATCATTCTAAGGGCTATGTTTACTAAACAGCGGTAGCGGCTTCCGTGCGATATCGGAGTCGCCGCCCCATTGAATTCAATGGGGCCGCGGCTCTGATATTGCACGGAAACCGTTACTTCCGTTTAGTAAACATACCCCTAAGACAGCTACTTTACAAAGTTGAACAATCCTAAAATAATTTAGATGGTTGGTAATCCTACACTCCTGAATCCTCAGCACATCTGACAAATTTGGCTCTGCTTCATCCCCAAGGCCCAGGCAACAATCAGTCAGATACAGCCAGCCAATAGGGAACAGAGGGAGGTGGGAGCAGTAGCTAGGATACAGAATTCTTTTTATGTTTGTCAGGTTCCAATGCTCCAACTGAAAGATGCTTTTAAATCATGAACAAAATGTGGTCTACAGAAAAACCCCAACTGTATGTAGAGACTCTCAAATGTCTAATGATTGTAAAGTACAATTTTGAGATGAGTTGCCCAGAACCTTTTAATTATCTTAATAGAAATGTTGCTATTTTGAAGAAAATTCACTCTGTAGATAAGTACAACAAGTAGGCCTGATTGGCACATTTGTAAGTAAAGTCATCAACTTAGCCTACCGATTAAAATTTTGGGTTAAAATTAAAATTGTAATTATAAACACATTTTTAATTGTCCTTAACTTTGAATCCCCTGGCTTGATTTGAACTTTGAACTTAGAAAAGATGATCAGGTTATCTGAGGCCAGGGGTCTTGTAGTTGGGGACTCATTTTTTGGCTCCGTTGTCCTTGCAAGTGTGTTAAGAATCAAATTGTTAAGCATGTATTTTACTAAGTTTTCGGCCACCTGTAGATATTGAGAAGCATCAGGGATCCTTCTACCCCTATTATTAATACTCTTGAGTCGGCAGTTTGTCAATAAACCTATAATTATGATTCTAACTTACAGACTTTTTCTTATACTGGGATGTTCTCTTTTTCCTTGAATTTGGGGTAAGGATCACTTCTTTTTGGTGGACTAGATAGTAAATCCTCCTTACCATTTTTGTTGCTCTTCTCTGCAATTTTTCTAATACTGCAAAATCTTTGTTGAGATGTGGCAACTAGAACACAAAATACTCAAGACATGGTTGCAACATGGATCAATACAGAAGCCTTAGCATATTCTTTGGTTGGTTGGTTTTTTGGAGAGGGGTTTTTTTTTGTGCTCCTTTCTGAAGAATTCCTACCATTATATTTGCTTTCTTGACTGCTTGTTGCTGGAGAATGTGGTCAGGACTAGTAGTTTAGAAACAACCTTTTAGAGAACGGATCCATAAAAAACATATTACATAGACTTGGATGTCTCCATTTCATTCATATTAAATCTGTTGGATTCTTCAAAGTCATAACACTGGCCTTTGTCAGAGATGGGATACTAGGATCAATGAACCATTGCTCTGTCTCAGCTTGGCCGTTCTCATATTTTTAAGCCCTTTCAACAGCAGCTGATCATACATGCAGTGTTTCACCATGCATACGCTTTTCACAACAAGAAAAGGGATAGTTCCCCCATCTTGTGGTCCTGGGAGATTTCAATGTCGACGTCCAGTCTCCTTCCTCTTCCCATGACCTCTCCTTCTTGACCTTTCTTCATGACCTTAGCTTGTCGCAACATGTGAGTATGCCTACTCACATGCAGGCCTCACCGTTGCTCTTGTCATTACCCCCTCAGCCTCGTTTCTTGCACCCTCTGGCTTTGCCAGCTGATCTCTGCCGTGGACTGACCATTTTTGCATCAAGTTTGCTCTTCACGGTCCACGGGCTACCATGTCAACTTTCCTCTCAGCTTCATCTGACTCAGCTCCCCTTCGTTGGTCCCATCATATTACCCCCTCCGCCCTCCAGCAGTTTCTTCATGCCGATCAGCTGCTTCCCTCTGATTTCTCGTCGCTTCCCTCAGACTCAGGTCTCTTGCTGGAATTCCTGCCTATCCTCTGCTCTGGATCAATTAGCACCTCTTCAGTTACAACCTCCTCCTGGTTCGGCCTGTCACCCATGGTAACATCCTGGACCCCTTCTACTCTGTTCTCATCTTTGCCAGTCTGAGCATCTCTGGAGGAAATCTCAAACTCCTACAACATTGCAGCATTTTGGTCTTGTCATCAACACTACCGCACTCTCATTCATCAGGCCAAATGCTCTTACTTTTCCAAGCTCATCATTATGGCTCCAATGCCACTCATCAACTACAGGGTGGCCCAAAAAAAGTGAGAACATCTCGTAAATTAAAAGCTTAAATAGTTTACTTATTTACCTTTTTTAGCTATATAACGTCTTTATTTCAACAATTTCCGGTCGCCATCTTTTTTTTTTAAATTTATTTTACTTTTTTATTTTATTTATTTACAGTCTCTTTTATACCTCGCTATTCAACATCAGTGCGGTTTACATGAAACAGAATGACTAGCACAGTGCAACAAGCTGATCTGTGTTTACAAAGAACAGGTACTACAACTTGAATAAAACTGGGGTAACTATTTACATCTAGGCGACACGTTATGTCGTGTCAAAAGTAATCGTAGTCATGGATGGCTTGCGGGGTATGTTGCTGTGACTGTACTAGATGGGGGAGGGGCTATTGGAGCACTGTCTTCCGGGTAGTATTTGAGGAAGAGGTGGTGCTTCAATGCCTTCCTAAACTGGGTTAGGTCAGGGATTGCCCGGATGCTGGGTGGTAGGGTGTTCCAGCATCTGGGTGCATAGAATCTGAAAGCCCTTTTTGCTGTGCATGGGTGCATTGGGTTATTTCCTTCGGGATTATCAGTGTGTTGACTGCTGCAGATCTTCTGGACCTATTGGGGGACATGGTTTGGATAAGCTCTGCTAGTGATGTGGAGGAGAGCCCATTGATGGCCTTGAAAGTCAGCAGTAGGGTTTTGAAAGCGAGTCTGCCATGTATAGGGAGCCAGTGGAGGTGCTTCAGGATGGGCGTAACATGATTGCTCTTAGAAGCCCCGTGTAGAACTCTCGCCGCGGCATTCATCGCGAGTTGGAGCGGGTTCAGAGTGGATTGTGGGAGCCCTTGTAGGATTGCATTAGCGTAATAAAAGTGAGGTATAATCAACGCTTGATAGATTGTCCGGAAGTCATCCGGCTCTAGTAGGAAGCGTAAGTGCCTGAGTGTTCGGATTTTGTGGTAAATTGCTCTTGCTATGTTGCTTATGTGCACCTTCATGTCCAGTCATTGGTCTAACGTGACTCCAAGGTATCGGATTGTGGATTTGGTTTGTAGCTCTGCTTCCTTAACCTTTAAGTGGGGTGGCGTGGTGAAGTTTTGGTTCCTCGTAATGAAAAGGACCTCTGTTTTCTTGTACTGTATTCAGAGGTTTTGAGATTCGAGCCAGTTGGATACTGCATCAAAGAAGTCTGTCAGTGGGGAGAGGTCCAGCTGCTCTGTTGAGAATGGCATGTAGAGCAGTACATCATCTGCATATATCAAGCAGTTGACATTGAATGATCGGATGAGGTTACAGATGTGTTGCATGTATATGTTGAACATCAGGGCGTAGAGGGAGGATCCTTGTGGTACGCCTTGCCTCTGGTGGAAAGGTTTTGATGTTGAGGCCCCGGATCGAACGTACTGCCATCTGTCAGACAAGTATGACTTGCACCATTCTAGTGCTGTGTCATGGATACCCTTCTCCTTGAGGCGTCCCAGGGAAGCTCGTGGCTTACTGAGTCAAAAGCAGCAGCCATGAAGATGAGGACAAACCCTTGACGGATGTTATCAATTCCAGCAATTAGGTTACTGTAGAGGATGGTGAGGAGTTTCGACACCATGAGACTCTCTAAATCCATGTTGACAGGGGTCCAGCGGAGCGGCGGTTTCGATGTGCTCTTGTATTTGTCTTTGGACTTCTTTTTCAATTATCTTGGCCAGAAGTGGTATACTGGATATAGGTCTGTACGAGTCCACCTTCTGGGGGTCGAGCTTGCTGTTTTTCAGCAGAGGCCTGATGGACGTATGTTTGAGGCATTGGGGGAACAAGCCTGTTGCGAAGGATAGGTCCATGAGTCTAGCTATGAACGGGCTGAAATCGCAGCGTAGCTCTTTTATCCAGAAGGCGGGGCAGGGGTCGGTTTGTGCCGTAGTGGTGTTGATTGCAGCGATAGTGTCTTCGATATACTTCTTGGGTGGAGTGGAGAAGATGGTCAGGGGAGTTAGGTAGGTTTGTTTGTGTACGATGGTGGGTGCTGAGGGCTTATTGGTCTGACATAGCTTTGATTGCAGGTAGTTCGCGAATTCTTGAGGGTGGATTTCGCTTGGTTGGTCAGGGGCTGGCTCCTTTGTTAGGTTCTTGACTAGATTAAACAAGTCATGCGGTTTGTTTAGTGATCGTTTTAGGGTGTCCATGTGGAATTGTCTGATTTTCTCTGTTATTGCTTCACGGTGTTTTATCAGGTGAAGGTTATATGCCCTCTGATCTTCTGCGGAGTGAGATCGACGCCAGCGTCTTTCCAGCTTCCTTAGGAGGGTGAGTGATGATCGCAGATCAATGGAGTACCAGGCTGTGGTGGCTCGTTTCCTTGGAGGTTTGTTAGATGGTGGACGTTGGGCAATGGCACTAAGGTTATTATTCCAGTCGGAGACCAGAACATCGAGGTTGGGCGCTGTCGAGGCAAGGAGTGGGCGGGTTTTACTCAGAATAAAGTCTTTGTCGAATGGTCGGAACCTTCAAGGTGGTGCCCTGGTGGTGCTGCTCTGACTTCTGGCGGTTGTTGGGTAAGGGTATTTGGAATATGATTAGTTTGTGGTCCGACCAGGCTACTGCAGTAATAGACAGCATGGGGACGTGGGTTGAGTCAAATGTTGTCTGTGGGGCGAATACCAGGTCTTATATGTTTCCATATTTGTCAATCGTTTACATCTGTCTTTTTGAATTTTTAAATAACTTATATGCTACGAGATGTTCTCACTTTTTTTGGGCCACCCTGTATATTCCATCCTTAAAACCCTGTCTAATGTTCAGCCTTCCTTGTCCTCCTCCTCTGTTGTACCTACTGCCACTCCTTTCCCCTCTCAGCTTGCCTCCTTTTTTATTTCAAAGGTTCAGGATCTTTGCACCTCCCTCCCTACTTGTTCCCCTCTTCTGGCATCATCTCCACCCGCCTCTCTGCCCCCTTCCTCTCCCCTCTCGCATGTTTGGGCTTATTTTTGTCCTCTCATTGCTACAGAACTATCCACATCCATCTCCACATCATGAAATACAAATTGCTCTCTGTACCCAGTGCCCTCATCCTGGTTGCTAGAACCCTCTCTCACTTTTCTACCATTTTTACTCAACATGTTAAATACAAGCCCCTCCTTTCCCACCCCATAGAAACACGCTCTAGTCTGTCCACTTCTAAATAAAACATCACTCGATCCTTCTGACCCAGCCCATTATTGCCCAGCCTCCAACATTCCTTTTCTCTTTAAAGTCCTTGAAAAAGCATCTCATCCACCATCCCAATTTTCTCCATTTTCTCCATCCCCAACAGTCCATTTTCCATCAAAGTCACAGTGTAGAAACTATCATCCTCTCTTTTTTGAATGACATTCACATTGCGCACGATCGTGGTGACCTTTCCCTGGGAGTATCTCTGGATCTCTCTGCAGCCTTTGATCTCATTGACCATTCAATTCTTCTCTCTCGCCTTCAGGATGCAGACCTTAGGGGCATTGTACTTTGTTGGTTTCACTCTTTCCTTTTCTCATGCTCTTTCTCGATTTTTTCAGGTGCCACCTTCTCTGACCCTGTCTTCCTTTCCTGCGGAGTTCCACAAGGCTCAGTTCTTGCTCTCCTCTTATTTAATATCTTTCTGGCACTACTCACCTTACTCATCCAACAATTAGGATTATCAGCGTACTATCACACTGATGACATTATTCTCCTATACCACACCAGTCTCCTTCAGCTGGATCTCTCACCCGTCAATGCTTGCTTGTCTGAGGTTTCCAAATGGCTTGCCCAGAACTGCCTCCACCTCAGTATATCTAAGACCTCTGCTATATGGTTTTCTTTTGGCACTCCCTGTCCTTCAGTGGCCCCGATTCTTTCAGATTCCCCTATTCCTTTGGTTTCCTCTTTCTGCTACCTCGGTGTGACTCTTGACTCTGATTTTTCTTTCCGCGACCACATTTCCCTGTTCACATGTCGGTCTTTCTTCTATTTATGTCAGATCCGCACCATCCGCCCCTTTCTTTCCACCCCTGCTCTGATCACTCTTCTGTTGTCCCTAGTCATGTCATGTCTAGATTTTTGTAATCCTGTCCTCGCTGGTCTCCCTCAGTCCCAACTTCACCGCAGTAGCAGCCAGACGTCTCTCACATGCTACTCGCTGCGACCATATCACTCCACTCATCATTCAGTTCCACTGTCTTCCAATTGACTATCACATTGGTTATAAGATTATTACTCTAGTCCATCGTGCCATTTACACTCAAACACCACAGTATTTGGCTGACTTGTTATAATTCCACATACCAACCCACAGCTTCCGCTAAGCTCATGTTAACCGGTTGCATCTCCCTTCTCCATCACGTGCTCACCTACATTCCACTCATCACTCTGCTTTTTTTCTTTTTGGGTCCCTCCCTCTGGAATTCCCTTCCCACCGCCCTCCGTCTGGAAATAGTCTTTCCCATATTCAAATCCCTACTGAAAACTCACCTCTTCTGCTCTTTCTTTGACCTTCCCTCTGCTTTTCCTTGAGGACCTCTCTCTCTTAGGAACTCCTCCCTATCTTATTCATGTCCTGTGTCTCTGTGTTTCTTTCCTGTCTCATACTGTACTTCCTTTCTCATTCCGGCTTTAGCCATTTTCTGATTATTTTGTTGATTGTACACCACCCTGGTGTAATGAAGGTGAAGTTTATCAAGTAAATGAATAAATATAAACATAAACATAGATCCTGGGGCAGGGTCTGGTGAGGAAGGTAAAGTGCATACTTTCTCATACGTGCTTTGCCTCTACTGCCAACAAGTGCAATGTTCACAGACATTTTTATACCCGTGGTCCTCACTACCCCTGAATTTTTAAAGGGAAACTCCATAGAAGTCGCATAGGGGCCATATAAGGATTGTTTAAAGCAGACCTCCTCTAGGAGCACTCAGTAATGAATGAAACGTAGGAATGTACAATAGGGATGCACATTTATTGGCATCCATTTGTTTTGTTAAAGTGCCTCAAAAAATAGTTCAGACAAAACCAATATAGAATGCATTAAGCTATGAATTAACATATGTGCAGTCTATTTCCATGTTAAAATGTTCCAGTGTGGATTTAAACATTTTTATTAACATGAATGTGTGAAATGAACTGAAAAATCAATGAAAATCAGATAATACTGTCCACAACAAACCAAAAATGAAACAAAACGTTTGGTAGGCACAAGCCTAGTGGAAAATGCATGCCAGTATAGAGCTCCTGAAAGCTTCTCAAGAAATGCATTGTTAGTCCAAAATTTACTAACATCTTCTTTTTCTTTGTTACTTTTTATTTATGGAAGTCAGAGGTTGATGGATGCAGTAGAGTAAGCCAGTAATGCATCATCCTGTTTTACAAAATTCGAGCTAGTGAGTCACACTATCGATGATTGCTAGGAGGTATCTGCTAAAGAGGCAACAGCACTACTAGACATCAAGAGGGGCACGAAGAGGCCACAAAAGGAGGGGCAAAGGATCTAATAGTGGCATGAACGCCACAAGGCACTGGACGAGGAACAAAAAGCACTAATATTGTTCGGAACATCCCAAGGCACCAGGAGAGGGGCAAAGCAGCATCAGTATTAGCAGGAAGATCCAACACACTCAGAAAGGGGCAAACTAGCAACAGCACTGGAATAAAGAATCCAAAGCGCCGGAAGAGACGTAGAAGTGATACCAACATTGTCAGGAAGACTCCAAGGCACCAGGAAAGAGGTAAAGCAGCATTAATATTGGTATGAAGACCCCAAAGAAGCACCAATAGGGTTAGGTTAGAGTCATAGCTTTGTGAAGCTATGAGCTCATTTGAGGGATTCAATATTTCAGTGTTTCACTAGATCCTGCATCTGTTCTCATTCTTCTCTTATGTATGAATGTTGCCATCTTTGCTCTCACTTACGGCGTTCCTTTCTCCTCTCTTGACTTGATCTTATTGCAAACCGCTGTGCTGCTATTGTGAAGGGTGGTATATCAAGCTTAATAAACATAAACATAAGCATCTGCAGCTACCATTATTCTCGTCTTGAAAAATTTCTCTTTGTCTTGGTTGGTGGACTATGGGGTTCCAAGATCCAAGTCTCTGATCATCACAGCTAGTACTGCTGCTTACTCTAGGTCTCTCTGGAAGATCAACTACTGTTCCTCATTTGCTTCTCCCACCATTCCTACACCGAACCAAGAGACAAGGGTTCGATTCCCACTAGCACTCCTTGTGGCCTTGGGCATGTCACTTAACCCTCCATTGCCTCAGAAGAATCCAAGTTAGCAATGTCCCTGTTTGATGTACATTACCAAGTTTAAGTGCAATGTAAACTGCTTTGACTAAATGATAAAGCGGTATAAAAACCCGTTCAATAAATAAATAGTAACCATTGACATGATTCAATGGGAGAGAAACAGTTTCTATGTAATGTGTAAGGATTTTACTGTTAATGTACATTACAGGGGTCTCAAACTCCAGTCCTGGAGGGCCGCAAACCAGTCAGGTTTTCAGGGTATCCCTAATGAATATGCATGAGATATATTTGCATGCACTGCCCCCATTGTATGCAAATATATCTTATTCATATTCATTAGGGATACCCTGAAAGCCTGACTGGTTTGCGGCCCTCCAGGACTGGGGTTTGAGACCCCTGATGTACAATATAGTATACACGCCATACCCATTATTAGACTACAGCAGTGGTTCTCAACCCAGTCCTCAGGACACATCTAGCCAGTCAGGTTTTCTGGATAACCACAATGAGCATGCATAAGAGAGATTTGCATGCACTGCCTCCATTATATGCAAATCTTTCTATGCATATTCATTATGGTTATCCTGAAAACCTGACTGGTTAGGTATGTTCCGAGGACTGGGTTGAGAACTTTTGGACTATAGAGAAGGTGGATACAGCAGCAAAGCCAATTAGATTGCAGTCTGTATTAGGGGTGTACAAAAAAGTTATTTTGTGTAGCTTCCTGTATCATTTGTAGTTTTTCCCTTTTGTTTCCAAATGTTTTTATACATTTTCATTTTGTTTCATCTTGACTTACGCATTTTCATTTCAGAACAGTTTGTTAATTGCAGAGATGCAAGTTAACTAAAGCAAATCACCAAAGCAAGGTTACAAAAAGAATAGAACCATAAACAATATCCAATGTAACCCTATGCCTACAAAGGCAAAATCTTCTTGTTTTTTGGGGGGGGTTTTACTAACTGGATGATTTTTTAAGTGTCAATCTCATAAATATATTTTACAACTGCATGTATACCATTTATTAAAAATTTGTATTAGGTATCCAACACTTCCCACATTCAATATTTATTAATTTCATAAATTAAGGTAAAACACCTCTCATAAATATTCTAAGAAAAATTTTCATATGAAATACATCTCACAAACTCTCATAAAAATTCATACTATTAATATAATTACTCATCGTACTATCATACCCACACTCACGCTAAATAACCTCTCATTCTTCCAGCATACACACAATACATACACTACAAATACCGCAAACCATGGAGGCCCAACCCCCATAAACATTTTGTCAAATCATACAGTAAATTTTTCAAAAAACACTTTTCACAATGTGCAATCAAATAATTAAATGTTTAAATAACTTCACAAAACAAGGTAAATGCCCTTCACACCTTCAAAGAGGGTGTCCACAAATTAACATTCCAAACACCCTCTAAAGCTGTTACATCACCCCAGGAACACCAGAGGAACATCTGATGACTCTGCCTAATCCTCTTTACACAGAGTATCGAAACAATACAAAAAGACCACCCTTCAAAAAACCTTACAATGTCTACAATGTCTCACTCACTTCATAGCACTTTGTTCGTTTCGTATGTTTTCACCAATGACAACAGACTTGTTATGTTCTCCTTCACTTCACTCCACTCGCTTTCCATCACCGTTCACTTCACAGCACTTCGTTGCAATTCATGGCACTGTTTCATTTCATGTATTTACACCAATAGCCTCAGGCTTCTTGCGCACCCCTTCACTTCACTCCAAGATACAACCACAAAGTTTGACTGATGTAAATCCAATACAGCCAAGATCACTTTAATTCACTTCACTGCACGATTCCACACCGTGATGTTTTGCATATTACTGCTACTGTTATTGCAGGTTATACGCCATGCCTTATTGCCACAACCACTCTTACAGTATGCAAATCGATCCAATCCAACCATGGACCATAGTTTTGCCTCTCCTGGCTTCGTCAGGGAAACTTCATCTATCCTGCACACGGCTCTCGGCACAGGCTCCCGACTCACAAAAAGACAGGTGGTCTTTTTGTATTGTTACTGTGTCTCGTTTTGATTCTCCATGTAAAGAGGATTAGGCAGAGTCATCAGATGTTCCTTTGGTGTTCCTGGGGTGATGTAGCAGCTTTAGAGGGTGTTTGGAATGTTAATTTGTGGACACCGTCTTGAAGGTGTGAAGGGCATTTACCTTGTTTTGTGAAGTTATTTAAACATTTAATTATTTGATTACACATTGTGAAAAGTATTTTTTTTTTAATTCACTGTATGATTTGATGAAATGTTTTTTGGGGTTTGGGCCTCCATGGTTTGTGGTGTTTGTACTGTATCCAGGACAGAATCTGAGCCTGCTTGTACGACTTTGCTGCCTGGATGTCCCATCGCCATCTAAAACTGAACAAGGCCAACCCAGAACTTCTTATCTTTCTCTCAAATCAGGGGTTCTCAACCCAGTCCTTGGGACACACCTCGCCAATCAGGTTTTCTGGATAACCACAATGAATATGTCTGAGAGAGATTTGCATACAATGGAGACAGTGCATGCAAACCTCTCTCATGCATGTTCAATGTACTAGTACTACTGCTTACTCTAGATCTCTCTGGAAGATTAACTACCTTTCCTCATCTGCTTCTCCCTCTATCCCCACAACTACTTCTAGCAACCATTGCTCTAAACTGACCTCCCCTCTTTCCTCTGCCCTATTTCTGTGGCTAACACTGTCATCTTCCCTGTCTCTTTTTGACTCCTCTCTCCCTTTCTTTGCACATATAGTTCTTGTACATACTATCAGACGGCTGCCTGGGTGAGAATGTTCACAGTCTTGGCAAGTGCATATGTCAATATGATTTGCAAGAGATTGTGGGCAATGCAGTTCATACACACCAGACACAGCTGCTCACAATAATTAGTTGTGCTTTTGGGTAAAGCCAATAAGATATTTATTTATGGGGTTATTTCTCCCAACACAGATATGCTTGGTAGCACATAAATCAGGTTACTTGCTTTCAGTGTTAAACTTGAAAAAGCAAAATCAGGAAAACACCATTTTAACTTATCAGGCAATCAAAGCAAAAGAAATAAGACCTGGTTGGCAACAAACTGGTCTTTTCTGTAGGCTTTAGCTAATATTCTCTTAGCAATGTCAAACAAACCAAAAGCCACAAAGAAAGAAAAAAACTGTTCTTTTCAGGTAAACTTCTTATATCTTCCCACATAGATTCAGAAGTGATTCTCTCAGAGCCCACAAGCAATTAGGTAAGGCTCAATTGCTAGCAGTTATCCAGCTGAAACCCCTTAGCTGGCTTGCTTTCTACTGCGTGGCTAGAAATCCTACACAGGAGCTTTTCTGAGTAGATTAAAGAACAAGTTTGTATTTCTTTGTGATGGTTGCTGTACTTTGTAACAGAAAATCACCAAAGGAGTTTAGACAGAGAGCAGTCCATGTAAACACATTCTTCATCTGCTATCATTCCCCCTTCTTCAACAAGCATGGGTTCAATATCATGGATTGGCACAGATGAATCTCCCAATGGAGCACTATCAGGAGAATACTTGTTTCCCTGCTGTCTTTCAAGGTTATAGCTAGGCATAGATCAGTGTTCATACCTGAGCTTCCATTGCTGTTAGAGTTCCTCTCTATATAGCCTGGCAAGTATGTAGTCCAGTTCTTATGTCCAGCCTTCCAATCCAGATCCCTGGACACTGGATCTCTCTTCACATACCTTCTGGCACGGGTCTTAGGGTCCCTTCCACGTGCAGCCGTCTCCCTCACAGGTACCGTCTGGAGATTCCTAGCTCTGCAGCCCCATTCCTCTGGCTTTCCCCAGTCCAATGGTGTATGCTGGCCCTTGGAATGCCTCCCAGTATACGTACTGCTCCGGACTCTTCTAGACCTCTCAAAGGCTTTTCTCTTCCTTCTTCCAAAGGGTTTATTTCCCTCTCTGTCCGTCCGGTTTGGCTTCTGCTTCTGATGATCCTCCACATGAAACTGAGGATATCCAAGCTGATCATGAAGATGATGATGATCCTGAGGATGATTCTCTGTAGAATAAACTCTACCTTTATTCTGCTTAGATGAGTGCTCCTCCCTAACACAGCGCAGCTGTGCTGAATCAGGCCCTGCCCTTTGAGATGAGTGCTTAGGGATTACCTCATAGCCCTCCTGATTGAACACACGTTTCCCCACTTCAGCTCCTCTAATGGCTGCTGGAAACCTGGTGCATTCTGGGACTGGTAGTCTTTTATGGGAAAATTCTGTTTTCTTATTTCTACCACAACTGACAGGTTGCTTGTTCAGAGTCACTTCACCTTTTCTATAGCTCCTTCCTGAGCTATGATAAGCTTCCTTATCACAATACCTCATACTGTATATAGCTCACCACGCAATCAACCTCACACTACTCACACATTCACGCTTCATTTTATCACTGCATGCCCACACCCACGCACCCTGCCACTTGATTTGTTTGATGTGTACATCACTTTGATTTCAGGATAAGGCGGTATATAAATCCTTTTAAATAAATAAATATACAACAGATAAGTAAAACCTGTTATTTCTTTTTCTATTACATCAGCAAAATGTATCTCTTCTTTTCTGAACACACTACCAAGATCCTTATCCACTCTCTCATCAACTCCCACTTAGACTATTGCAACCTGCTCCTTGTTGGTCTTCCACTGAGCCATCTCTCTCCCATTGAATCCATTCAAAACTCAGCTACATGACTAATCACATAGTGGAAGAGTAGCCTAACGGTTAGGGCACTAGCTTGGGAACCAAGCCACCAGAGTTTGATTACCACCAGCTTTCCTTGTGGCCTTGGGCAAGTCACTTACCCCTCTATTGCCTCAGAAAAATTCAAGTTATCAATGTCCCTGTTTAATGTACATTACCAAGTTTAAGATACAATGCAAACTGCTTTGACTAAAATGATAAAGCAGCATAAAAAACGCAAAAAATAAATAATCATCTATCATTTTCACTATGCTCAAGTTACCCCTCTTCTCAAGTCACTTCTTTGGCTCCCCCTCTGTTACCACATATGATTTAAACTTCTCCTACTGACCTATAAGTGCCTTCATTCTGCAGCCCCTCATTACCTTTTCTCTCTTATCTCCCCCTACACCCCTCCTCAGAAACTCCACTCATCAGGCAAATTGTTTTTATCTTTTTATCCTTCAATCCTTCAAACATTTCCTCTATCTTCTGCTTTCCTCTCCATCTCTTTTAATGGCTCCACATCACTTTTTCATTCTATTATTGACACTCTAACCTTCTTCCCTCATATCAACTTCTTCAACCCCACCTCCTTATCACCCTCACTCTACTATCCCCATTTCTTCTCCCATCTTGTCTTCTACCCTTTCTTCAGTTCTTGAGCTTTACCTTTTTCTTCCCCTCATTCTTCCCTCTCCTCTCTCTCTGAAAGAACCTCATCCTTGTTTCTGCTGTGCCATCTCTTCTCTGCCTTAAACTCTTCTGCTCCTTCTCATTCTATCATCAGGAGATATTAACCCCAACTCTGGCCCCACAGACCGCTCTTTCACTCCCAGAACAGTGCTAATAAACTTGCCTTTACTCACTATCTCTAACACTTTCCATCTTCTGGCTCTTACTGAGACCTGGCTCCTCCCTGATGACACAGCTTTAGTCACTGCCCTCTGTCACGATGGCTACCAATTCTCCCACATGCCTCGTCCCGCTGGCCGTGATGATGATGTTGGGTTTCTACTCTGTCCTTCCTGGCAATTTCAACCCCTTCTTCTACCTGAACCTCACTCCTTTCCCTCCTTTGAAGTCCACTTCATCAGTCTTTTGAATCTTTTATCTCTCCAGATCACTGCTATTTATTGACCCCCTGACATCCACCTCTACTTTTCTCATAAGAACATAAGATATACCATACTGGGTCAGACCAAGGTCCATCAAGCCCAGTATCCTGTTTCCAACAGTGGCCAATCCAGGTCACAAGTACCTAGCAGTTTCCCCAAAAGACACAGGTTCCTTAATGCTTGTATTGGGTCAAACAGTGATATCCCAGGTCCCTTTTAATAATGGTTTATGGACCTTTCCCCCAGGAACTTATCCAAACCTTTTTTAAACCCAGCTACACTAATAGCTCTTACTACATCCTCTGGTAACAAATTCCAGAGTTTGATTACATGTTGAATGGAAAAATATTTTCTCTTATTAGTTTTAAATAGGTTACCCTATAGCTTCATTGCATGTCCCCTAGTCTTTTTATATTCTGATGATGTAAACAATCGATCTACGTTTACCCGTTCCACTCCATTCATTAATTTATAGACCTCTATCATATCTCCCTCAGCTGTCTCTTTTCCAGGTTGAAGAGTCCTAACCTTTTTAGCCTTTCTTCAAAGGAGTAGCCTTCCATCCCCTTTACCATTTTGGTGGCTCTTCTCTGTACCTTTTCTAATAACGCTATATCCTTTTTAAGATACGGCGACCAGAATTGCACACAATATTCAAGGTGCGGTCGCACCATGGAACGATACAGAGGCATTATAATATCCTTTGTTTTATTTTCCATTCCTTTCCTTATGATACCTAGCATTCTATTGACTTTGACTCATGGCTTTCCGTCTTTCTGCATTCATCTTCTCCCTCCCATATTCTTGGTGATGTTAATATTCATGTTGATCACCCTTCTGACACCTATGCTTTAAAGCTCCTCTCCCTTTTCTCCTCACTCAATCCCCAGCTTTACTCTACTGCCCCCACTTATTAACACGGTCACTGCCTTGACCTTCTGTTCTTCTCTAATTGTTTACTATTTAACTTCTGTATCTCAGTTCTCCCCTATCTCACCATCACCTACTAAACTTCACTTTTCATCACTCCCCACCTCAATCTCATCCAGTCTCCTCCTACCTCTTTAGAAATCTTCATGTTATCAACCCTTCTGCTCTCTCCACTATTTTCTCATAACTTCTTTCCTTCCTCATGTTTTCGAAGTCTGTTGATGAGACTGTAGTTTCCTATACCATTGCACTCTCCTCTGCTCAGATGCTTTTGCTCTGCCCATGCCACGTCCTGTGAGGTGCACGTTACCTCAGCCCTGGATGTCTTCAACTACCCATTATCTACACTTCTGTGCCCGCTCAACTGAGCGCATTTGGCTAAAGTCTTACACCCTTGCTGACTTTCTTCAGTTCAAATTCATGCTTGCCTCCTTCCAGTCAGTCATAGCACTCACTAAGCAAACTACTATGTCCATCTGACTAACTTTCTTGCCTCTGACCCTCACAATCTCTTTACAAATCTCACTCTCTCCCCAAAGTACCTCTGCCTCCAACCCTTCCTTCCCTTTCTGCTCAAACCCTGACCAATTATTTCCATGGCAAAATCCACAAGAGTAGCTTCATTCCCTCTTCTCTCTCTTCAAAACCAACTTTACCCCTCAACTTCTGCTACCCGTTCTTCCTTTTCTATAATCTCCAAAAAAGACACCACTTATTTTCTTTCTTCCTCTAAACTCACTACCTGCTCCTCTGATCCTATCAACACTCATCTCTTTAACTCCATCTCCTCCACTGTCATCCCTTCTATCTCTCCTATTCACAACCTATCACTCTCTACTGCAACTGTCCCAGCAGCCTTCCAGCATGTGGTTGTCACACTCCTCCTTAAGAAACCTTCACTTGACCCTACTTGTCCTTCTAATTATCAACCCATCTCTCTCCTCCCCTTCATTTCTAAACTTCTTGAATGTGTGGTTCTCTGCTGTTGCCTTGACTTTCTTTCCTCTCAAGTCCTCCTGGATCCTCTGCAATCTGGCTTTCGTCCTTTACATTCTACTGACATGGCTCTTGCCAAAGTCTCCAGTGACCTGTTTCTGGCTAAATCCAAGGGTCATTACTCAATCCTCATTCTTCTTGACCTTTCATCTGCTTTTGACACTGTTGACCACCACCTTCTTCTTGACACCTAGTCCTCTCATGGTTTTAAGGGTTCTGTGCTTTCCTGGTTCTCTTCTTACCTCTCCCATCATTCTTTCAGTGTTTGTTCTAGTGGATCCTCCTCTACTTCTATCCCACTCTCAGTTGGTGTACCCCAAGGGTCTATTCTAGGCCCACTCCTTTTCTAGAAGGACAAG
This sequence comes from Ichthyophis bannanicus, assembly GCA_033557465.1. Classification (NCBI taxonomy): domain Eukaryota; kingdom Metazoa; phylum Chordata; class Amphibia; order Gymnophiona; family Ichthyophiidae; genus Ichthyophis; species Ichthyophis bannanicus. The sequence goes on from CM066044.1 coordinate 33,930,215, forward strand.
TAGAGTCAAGTGAAGATTTCTTGAAGAGAGATGTGACCACAGCATGCTAGAAGGCTGCTGGGACAGTTGCAGTGGAGATCAATAGGTTGAGAAATATGAGAGATGGAAGGGATGATAGAGAAGGAGAAGGAGATAAGGAGATGGATGGGAGTAGGATCAGAGGGGGAAAGAAGATGAGAGGTTTCCTCTTCGGAGATCTTAGAAAATGAAAAAGGGTGGTAGAGATTGAGGGAAAGAGTTAGTATTGAAGAGGGGAAAGAGGGGATGAAGCTGGTCTTGTGGAGAACTGGAGTGTGATCTTGTGAACTTTGAATAGTCGGCAAGGGTTTGGGCCAGAAGTGAGGGAGGGGCAGGAGACAGAGGAGCCTTTAGAAGACAGTTGAGAGCTGAAAAGAGACGGCGAGAGAGAGGCAAGAGAGTTAGTCAGATGGACATATTTTTCCTTAGTGAGTGCTATGGCCGATTGGAAGGAGGCAAGCATGAATTTTAAATGAAGAAAGTCAGAAAGGATGTAGGAGTTGAGCCAAATGCATTTAGCTGAGCGGACACAGGAGTATAGATAACGGGTTGTTGAAGATAGCCAAGGTTAAGGTAAAAAGCACCACACAGGACATGGCATGGGTGGAGCAAGAGCATCCAGAACAGAGGAGACTGCAGCATTATAGGAAACTACAACCTTATCAACAGACTTAGAAGACAAGGTAGAGGAAAGGGGTGATGAAACAGAGGTGGAGAGAGCCAATGGATCGATAGCATGAAGATTTCTAAAAAGGTAGGAGGAGACTGAGTGAGATTGAGGCAGGGAGTGATGAAGAGTGAAGCTTAGCAAGTGATGGTCAGATAAGGGAAGGACTGAGGAACGAAAATTAGAGGGTAAACAATTAGAGAAGAAAATAAGGTCAAGGCAGTGGCCTTGCTGATGAGTGGGAGCAGTGGAGCAATGCTGGAGGTTAAATGAGGAGGTAAGGGAAAGGAGTTTAGAAGCATAAGGGTCAGAAGGTTTATCAACATGAATATTAACGTCATCAAGAATAAGGGAGGGGGAAGATGGATGCAGAAAGATGGAAAGCCATGAGTCAAAGTCAGTGAGAAAGGTAAAGGGGAACTTGTTTGGGGGGTCTATAAATAGCAGTGATCCGGAGAGATAAGGGATTAAAAAGGTGGATGGAATGGACTTCAAAGGAGGGAAAGGAGTGAGGTTCAGGTAGAAGAAGGGGTTGAAATTGCCAGGAAGGACAGAGTAGAAACCCCAAACCATCACCATAGCTAGTGGGATAAGGCGTGTGGGAGAGTTGGTAGCCGCCATGATAGAGGGCAGCGACTGAAGCTGTATCATCAGGGAGGAGCCAGGTCTCAGTAAGAGCCAAAAGATGGAAAGTGTTAGAGACAGTGAGTAAAGACAAGTTTATTAGATATGGAATGAGCATTCCATAAGGCACATGAGAAAGGGAGAGAGGAGAGGAAAGGAGAAGGATATGAATGAGATTAGAGTAGTTGAGAGAGGAATTATCATAGGAGTGAGAGAAAAGTCTAGGGGGGCCAGGGTTGGGATTAATATCATGGTTGATAGAAAGAGAAGGAGAAGTGTGTGAGGCAGAGAAGAGACGGCATGGCAGAAACGAGGATGAGGTTGTTTGAGAGAGAAAGGAGGGATGAATGAGAGGAAGAAAAAGATGAAGTTCAAGAGCTGAGGAAAGGGTGGAAGACAAGATGGGGGAAGAAATGAGGTAGGTAGAGAGAAGGTGATAAGGAGGGGTGGTTTAAGTTGTTGGTATAAGGGGAGAAGGTTAGGGAGTGACCATAAGAGGAAGAAAAATTATGTGGAGACATAAAAATGGAGAGGAGAGCAGAAGACAGAGGAAATAATTGAGGGATTGAAGGATAGAAAGAAGAAAGATCAAGGGAAAAGGGAGCACCTGGGAATCCTGGAGGTATAAATCCAACCTAAGAAGTGGTTGTGTAGGAGGGAGAAGTTCTATCAAAGAGAAACGAGAGGAATGAAAACAACTTAGTTAGTGAATAAAATACAGTTAAGTAACTAATCTAACTAATCTAAAGTAGAACAGAATCCAAAGTTCTGAGTCAAAGGCAAAGAAGTATAGTAGACAGAAATCACAATTTTATAACAGTAGGTCATCCAAGATGGTGAAGGTAGACAGTTGCCACATGCAAGTCCCGGAAAGAAACAGGCCTGGACTGAAGGATTTTCAAACATCCCCAACAGGTTGGAAACCATTAGGAAGAGGCCGTGCTGAGCAGTTGCGGAGCACAAAGATTTTTAAAAGGGGACAGTGACCACAAAATTTAAGTTTAAGTACAGGCTAAGTTAAAAGTTAAAGTTAAAAAGTATAAGTTGGACGGATGGACGAGGAAGCACGGGAATGGTGTAATTCGTGCTCCGATCCATGGGCAACCTCGGAACGTGCAGGCTGGGCTGAGATCAACCCTCAGATTCCCGATCAGTAGATGGGTCTGTGATTCAGAACTGTTTAAAGATCAGTAGGCCTTTAGGTTTTGGGCCTAGACGCCTAGTCTAGCTGGATGCCCTTTCTTGGCCAGGTGGTATTTTCCTTGGTTTAGGTTGGTTGTGTTTGCGGTGGCCTCTCACAGTTCCCCCAGGTTCTCCATATCAGTCAGAGAGTAAAGTTTCAAATGCTGTAGCAGCTCCGGCTGGCCGTCCTTGGCCTCACACAGTGTGTGGAGATGCTCCCGCTTAATAGCCTTGATTCTCAGGCAATATGTGTGGCCACTGGAGTGGACATGGTCAGCCTCCAGGTTGAGGTGATGGACAATGGCTTCGGTATGAGCCAAAAAGATATCTTTAATTCTCCAGTGGCCCAACAACAGCTGCACCACCCTCTGCCCCGATCGCTCGTGATCCAGTTCCAGTCCTGTAGCTTACGAATTTTAAACATGCTCATGGTGTTGGTACAGAGAGAAGTAGTTGGCAGTGATGGAAAGGATTCTGCCACTGAGCTTGTAAAGCCCAGGAGAGGCAGGAGTCAGAATAGGGGCAGAGGTGGGGTGGACGCAGGAATGGAGAAGGAAGAGAAAAACAGAAGGCAGATGATGGGATAAGAGACAGAGGAGATGATGTTTGGGAAAGGGGTCAGGAGAAAAGTCAGATACTTAAAGAAGAGGGAATAAGGCAGGGGACACATTCTGGAGGAGGGTGAAGAAGGCCATGAGTAGATGCTGGGGAAAAGGTGGAAAAGGCAGGAGAGAGGATGATGGAAAAGGGGGAATGGAGGCAGATGCTAGGGAAGGGAGAAGAGGGAAGGAGGTAGCAGGGGAAATGCTGGGTGTAAGAGATAGCAGGAAAATGCTGGGGAAGACGTGTAAGACAAAAAGGGCACATGCCTGGGCAAAGTGTGGGAGGAGCAACAGAACAGATGCTGAGGATAGGCCCAGAAACCCCTCACTAGTCTCACTGGTTCTCTCTGGAAAAGGAACCTATGATGGTTCATGCACATAAGAGGCCTCTAATCTCGGGCACAGAACAGACTTTTTTCTCCCAGGTCCTTTCCCTTCCTTTTCCTCAGCACACACATGCTCTTCTCCAAGGAGGCCAGTTCTCTCTAGGGGGAAGAGGCTTCCTCCACAATTCACCACAAACAGAGACTAATATGGGGTTTTCCAACTAATTTTATTGTTCATTTATTTCCTGGAAGTTTTACAGCACTGGGTATACACTGTTCTGTGTAGCACAACCCACATTCCTCCTTCATCTGTGTCTGTCCCTTCTTCCTATCAATCCTTGGTTGAGGTCAGGTGTTTCACACTAGCCGGACAAGTCCTATTCTCCTGATTTACTGAATATCCCAGGCTTTTCCCTCCTCTATGGGATCCACATCCACAGACTCCCAAATGTAGAGGAATTATCTCCCCACAGTGCTGTCATCTGTGGCCAAGATCCTGTATAGTGCTTTTCTTTCCTCCTCGGGCTTGTGGCTCAAACCCTTCTTCTATCCACTCTCCAACAAGCAGATAGAGGGATGGTTAAAATCTCTGACTTGTATAGACATATTACACACGGACAATAACCTAAAACTCAAGGGAGTATATACATTGGACACAAAGTAAACTAGGTCCAAGGACTGAGGCAAAAACAAAACACTGCTTCATTCAGGAAAGAGATGGTATCCACCTCCTCACTACACTCAGGGAGCAGGTGCAGTAAAGTGAGGTTACTCACCTGTAACAGGGGTTCTCTGTGGACAGTAGGATAAGTCAGCCACACCTGGTGACATCATTCAACAGTGCCGAGGACGGAAGTGCTCTCCTGAGCTCAGAAAGGTAAAAACCTTTCTGAGCATGTGCCAAGGTAGTCCTACCTCTTGGCCCACCCCTACCTAAGCCAGTGTGTCCCTAGCAGCAAAGGTTTGCCACTAGGTAGGTGGGCGCCAGGGTCATGAGGCCATCCTCATTCAGGGGAGGTGGGCAGGCACTGTATTTGTGGCTGACTTATCCTGCTGTCCACGGAGAACCCCATTACAGGTAAGTAAGCTTGCTTTCTCCTAGGAAAAGCAGGATGTGTCAGCCACACCTGGTGTCTCCCGAGCTGTGCCATTTGCACATGCTGTGATGGATGAGAGAGGGGTGACCATGGCCCTATACCAAAATGACAGTGTGCATTGTCTGAGAGGAGTGGTTTTTATTTGCATAACGTGAACTGGAACTATGACTTCACATGTGACAATGGTATAACTTTCAACAAAACTGGTGGAACCATAACTGCACACATGACAACAGTACAACTTTGAACAGTACAACCTTGAACAAGGCCGGTGCCAAGGCAACGGCCAACTAGGAACGTACAACTCAACGCAGTTCAGAACAGTTGGACAGGTATGCAGCATGGTGGCCGCGGTTTTCATTTCTTACTGTTTTAGGGAGGGGTTTTGGCAGCTGCGCCCCAATCAGTCTGTGGATTCATTGTCTATGGGGAGGAGCAGAGTTGCTGCAGCCAGGAATGCCCAGCCGAAGAAGCTGTCCACCTATGCTTCCAGGTCCAGACAGTAGTGTTTCTGGAAGGTGTGTACCGAGGACCAGGTGGCAGCCTTGCAGATGTCGGTCACTGGTACAGAGTGCAGGTTCACAATGGCAATGGCCAGATGGTGGGCTTTAATGGTATAACTGTGATCTGTGCACCTGTGCGGTTGTGGCAGAAAGCAAAGCAATCTGATATCCATTGGAATAGAATCCTCTTTGTAAATGGGCATCCCGGCCTGTTGGGGTTGAAAGAGACAAAGAGGTAAGTCCCTTGTCGCAAAGGTATGGTCCTGTGGAGGTAGCTGCACAGGGCCCTGGCACAATCAATGGTATGAAGCCTCTGTTCTTCTGGAGAGATGTGAGGCTCTGGGTAGAAGGTGGGTAGTTCTATCGTCTGGTTGATTTGAAACTCTAATGCCACCTTCAGGATGAACGTTGGGTGGGTGCATAGGATGGCCCAGTCATGGTGCAGTTGCGTGTATGGTGGGTGAACCATGAGAGCTTGCCGTCACTGATCCTTCTGACGGAGATGATGGCAACCAGGACAAGTTGTTTTCCAGGCTTCTGGGCCAGTTGGTGGAGGACCACATTCAGGTTCCAGGAAGGGACAGGGGGTCATACTGCCAGGCGTATATTAGTCAATCCTTTCATGAAGCGGGTGACCAGGGGGAGTGTAGCGATGGAAGTGTCATTAGCATGGTCGTGGAAAGCTGCAATGGCGGAGAGGTGGACCCTGATGGACTTCGTCTTGAGGCCACTGTGAAAGAGGGTGCTGAGGTATTGGAGGACCTGGGGAACCAGGCAGGAGACCAGATCCAGTCCTTGTGCGGAGCACCAGTTGCTGTAACATTTCCACTTCAGGCCATAGGACTTCCTGGTGGAGGGGTGTCTGGTGACAAGGATCACTTGCCGCGCTTCAGCGGATAGGTTGAGGTTGGCTAGGGTGCACCTCTCAATCTCCAGGCCGTCAAGGCGAGCACCGATAGGTTGGGGTGCAGAGTGGACCCCCTGTCCTGGGTGATGAGCACTGGTTTCTGTGGAAGGCAGACCAGCAGTTCCAGGGCCAGGCATTGGAGGTAGGGGAACTGCATTTGCCTTGGCTAGTATGGTGCGATGAGGATGACTTGAGCCTTGACCCACACTATCCTCTGTAGGGTCTTGGATATGAGCGGGGTGGGAGGGAAGGCGTACACCAGTGACCACTCCCCCCATGAAACGTCAAAGGCATCCGTGACTAGGCTCTTGGAAGACGAGTGTTTGGAGAAAAAGCAGCAGCACTGCACGTTGTCTTTGGTGGTGAAGAGGTCCACCTGCGGACATCCCCAGCACTGGAAAAGGGTTCTCTTTTCCTGAGGGTCCAGCATCCATTCATGAGTGTCTAGTTGGTAGCTGAGCCTGTCCGCTAGAATATTCTGTTCACCTGGAAGGTAGGAGACTTGCAGCCAGCAGTGCTTGAAAAGGGTGAAGGACCACAGCCGGATTGCCTCTGTGCAGAGGTGGAGGGATCCCATCCCCCCGCTTGTTGATGTAGAACATGGCTACTTGGTTGTCTCTCTGGATCAGGACCACTTTGCCAGCTATGTGCTGTTGGAAACCTGTCAATGCTAGCTGAACTGCCTGTTGCTCCAGTAGACTGACATGGTGCGCCTGCTTTTTTGCGGTCCAGGTCCCTTGTGTGCGCAGATGGTCCATGTGAGCATCCTAGTCCAAGGTCGAGGCATCGATGGTGATGACTGTTTGATGGGATGGCTGCTGGAGGGGCCTGCCTTTCTCGTGGTTCTCTGGCTGGTCCACCAGAGGAGGGATTCCAAGACCCATCTGTCCAGAGGAATGCACGTGGTCAGTGGTTGGACATGCTGGTTCCAATGCGAGCGGAGATGCCATTGCAGGGGGCGCATGCACAGCTTTGCAAGGACGCATGTGGAGCTTTGTGTTGTTGCCACCATGTGACCCAGGAGATGAAGGAGAGTTTGGGCAGTAGTCTGGTTGGCTACGGAGATGTTGGTGGATAGGGAGGTGATCGTGGCTACCCTATGTGCTGGGAGGTACACCTTGATGGCCATGGTGTCGATGTCTGCACCAATGAACTCCAGTCGTTGGGTGGGATGAAAGTACAACTTCAGGTAGTTCACGAGGAATCCAAGGGGGGTCAAGAGGGATATGGTCTGTTTGACTGCCATCTGTGCTTCCAGTGGTGATGGCGCAGAGAGGAGCCAGTCATCGAGATATGGAAAGATGCAGACACCCTGCTTGTGGAGGTGGGCTGCTGCTACAGTTACACACTTAGTGAATAGCCTCGGGGCAGGTGACAGTCAAAAAGGGAGGATTTGGTACTGGTAGTGGCTGCCCAGCATCTGGAAGCGCAGGTATCACCTGTGCAATTCGTGGATTGGGATGTGTGTGTATGCATACTGCAAGTCTAGGGCAGCCAGCCAGTCCCCCTCCTGGATGACAGGTAGTATGGATCCCAGGGATTACATCCAAACCCACTTAGCTGGCCCTCTGGATGGGATCCCGGTTGGGGGTGTGTGACTCTTGGTGTTCCTCGACACACAGACACGAATCACAATGGACAGGTGGGTCCTCCAGATCATAGCGGCAGGTTAGAGCATCAGGTTCACCCTCCTGCCCTACCAGCGGGCCCCACCCTGCACCAAAACTCTCCCACACTTGCAACCTGCTATGCAGGTGGAGATCCACTCCCTTTTAGTGTCTCGGGTGATAGAACCCATCCTGCCGGAAGACACCAACAATGGCTTTTACTCCAGATACTTTCTGATACCCAAGAAGTCTGGAGGAGTCCGGCCCATCCTTAACCTTAGAAAGCTGAACAAGTTCAAGGATGGGCCGGACTCCTCCAGACTTCTTGGGTATCAGAAAGTATCTGGAGTAAAAGCCATTGTTGGTGTCTTCCGGCGGGATGGGTTCTATCGCCCGAGACACTAGAAGGGAGTGGATCTCCACCTGCATAGCAGGTTGCAAGTGTGGGAGAGTTTTGGTGCAGGGTGGGGCCCGCTGGTAGGGCAGGAGGGTGAACCTGATGCTCTAACCTGCCGCTATGATCTGGAGGACCCACCTGTCCATTGTGATTCGTGTCTATGTGTCGAGGAACACCAAGAGTCACACCCCCCCAACCGGGATCCCATCCAGAGGGCCAGCTAAGTGGGTATTATCAAAAAGAGGGCACACTTTTCCCTGATGAGGTCACGGCCTGTTTCTGCGATCTCGCTGGCGGTTCTTCTGCTGATAGGGTATCTGGTACAGCTGTTGTCTGTACTGTGGGGCTTGCCACTTGTTGTAGGAGCTGGTCTGTTTGGAGGAGGAGTACGACTTGCGGTGGTAACTCTCTTTCTTGCTGTTGATGCTGCACTCGAGGCCTTCCTCTGTGAGGGTCTGCAGGGTGTTACAATGATCCTTCATGTCGTTGACAGTGTCCTTGACTTTGTCTCTGAATAAGGAGACCTCTGTGCAGGGGGCATTGGCTATATGGTTGTGTGTATTCTCCCGCGAGCCCAAGGCGCACAGCCAGGCTAGAAGCCGTGCCGTGAAGGCCATCCCAGCTGTGCATGTGGCGGTCTCGAAGGTGTCGAAGGCTGCTCAAACCAGGTATTTTGTGCACTCTGTGAAGTATGTGAGAGCTGACAAGGTGGCTGTTTGTGACTCTGGAGGCAGGTCTTGGATGGTGCTCTTGGGATTCTCAAGTATCGAGTTCTGAAACAGGGCATGCTGGAATTGATGCACAGCAATCCGTGCACCCAGCATGGCTCTGAGGAATACCTTCTGGCTGATGTAATCTAGTAGTTTTGAGTCTTTACAGTATGGGGCAATGGAGTGGCTGCGGGATAACCATTCACGTTTCAAGGTGGACTCAACCACGATAGACTGGTGTGGTAGCTGCATCTTTGAGAATCCCGGAGCTAGTTGCACCTGATACTTAGTTTTGAGCTTGCGGGAGCAGGCGAGTCCTGACACTGGCGTGAGTCATAGTTGGGTCAGTGTGTCCAGGAGCCATTGGTGTACTGGTAGGGTGGCCGGCGTTTTGGGGACATACAAGTACTTCAGGCCCCCTGTGGGCTCGTTTTTCTGTTCCACTGCATCTTGCAGTGCTAGGGCAAGCTGGGACGTGAACCTGTGTAAGAACGTGGCGTAGGTGAGGTCTTCAGAGGGAGGTGGTGAGCTGGGGGCCTTCGCGGCTGTCGCAGGAGGTGCGATTATCCCAGGACAGGCTGAGGTTTTTTTTTATTTATTATTTATTTATTAACAATTCTTATATACCGCACTATTAGACATCAGCGCGGTTTACATTGAACAAAAAACATCCGACAATTTACATATGTCTGGTCAATTACATTTAACAGGAGATATAAACTTGGGAAATAGGGGAAACTATATACAAAGGTGTGTTATCTGACAAGAGATATCATAGTTAACTATATACAAAGGTGGTGCAATAGTATATGGAACTGTTTGTATTTACATTGTGTAGTTGGCCTGTTGCGATGGTCTGTCTGTTTGGCCACTCCTGCTATTCACCTGGAGGTTATGTTCTGAGCTGTCATTGAGATATTTAAGGAAGAGGAAATGTTTCAGTGACTTTCTGAACTGACTCAAATTTGGTACTGATCTGATTTGTGCTGGTAAGGTTTCCGCCATGGTTTCCGCCATGTCTGACATGCCTAAGGTCACCACTTCTTCTTCTTCCCCGCTGCCTGTGGCAGGTTCTGGGGATCGGGCTGATGGGGATGAGAGGGACTGGCAAGGTGTTGTGGAGTCCCAGGATTCTGCCAATCTCTCATGGTGCTGTGTCACTGGAGATGTCTCTGATGCTGCAGGCCGTTCCTGCTGCTGTTGCTGGAGCAGGCAGGTGAGAAGATCCAAAAGGGCACCCAAGGTGTTTTTCATAGGGCTGTGCTGTGGCTTCCATGGGGTGATCTGGAGGAGGAGAGACTCGGTGGTGCTGGTGTCTCTGTTTCTTGCCACGTCTGCTGGATTGGTGGGGGCTGCTACTGCTGTTGCTGGAGGCAGTCGAGTGGTGCTTCCGGTGGCTGTTGCGGCTTCCCCTGCCTCTGCTATGTTGGCACAGTCTGGAGCGGTGTCTCTGAGCCAACAGAGAGGCTTGCTTTGAAGCTCCTAGTAATCGGGGGTTTCCTGCTTTGGCACGGTGATGTCACTCCCAGCTTCCCCCTTTGCCATTATACTGGCCAATGGCATTAAGGGGGTGGAGCTTGCCGTGCCAATGTCGAATTCAGCACCATGATGGAGAGCAATGGGGCTGGAACCGGTGGCACTTCCTCGAGTGTGGCTGGTCATCCTGGGCAGCCTAAGGGGATTGGGCCCAGGCCACCGAGGGCAGCGGAGCCCCTGATGATGGCCAGCTGGGGATGAAGGCCTGGGTGGGCGCATCCCAAGTGGCAGAGGCATTCTGAAGATCCCCATATGACATGTGGGTTGCCACATGGTCCTAGAGCACAGCGGAGGTGAATGGAGTCTTGACAAAAAAGCCTTATAGGGCATGCCACTGGGATTTCCATGCGCATGGGGACATCTTTGCGTAGTGGGCACAATTCTTCACCTTGTGCGTGATTCCCATGCACCGGACACACAGTTTATGTGTGTCTGTGCTATTCATTTCCTTTACACAGCGTGGGCATTTCTGGAATCCCAGCTTAGACATTGTACCGTGATTGTAGTTGAGATTCCTGTGTGTTCTTTTGCTTCTGTCTTTTTGGCTTCCTAAACTTTTTCTTTTTGGAGGACTGGAGAGGTCTGTCTTGCTGGCAAAGCGGAAGAATGTAAACTGGCCTAAGTAGGGGCCCAATAAAAAGATTCTCCACCTGAATTGAATTGTCACCAGTCTTTGTGTACCTGCCTGGTTGGTTCTCTTTCTCTAAGTAGGGGCGGGCCAGGAGGTAGGGCTAACTTGGCACATGCTCAGAAAGGTTTTTACCTTTCTGAGCTCAGGAGAGCACTTCCATCCTTGGTGCTATCGGATGATGTCACCAGGTGTGACTGACGCTTCCTGCTTGTCCTAGGAGAAACCGTGCTATGCTTTAGCACAGGTGTTTATTCAAGATTTCCACATGCTAGTCATACTCCCAATGTAGAAAGACTTCTAGCACAGAAAAATCTCAAGTAAAACTCCTGCATTAAAGAACAGCACAGCATTGATGTATCTTTTCCCTTCTCTTGCCTCTTCCCACCAGAATTCTACATGGGAAAATTTGAAAAGAGCACTCAAGGGAGGGAGGGCACACTGCTGATATCATTATTGGCTACCAAAGTGAAAAAATTATTGGGGGATATAAAAGGGGGATCTACTTGGGTCCTCTGAGTCATTTTTGGGGCAGCAGGAGTCTGGGGGCCTACTTGGGCAACCAACGTGTTTTGTGGGTCAGGAGTGGAGGATCTAGGGAGTCTCCTTGGGTCACCAATGTGGTTTTGTAGGTGGGGTGTGGGGTGAGGGGTGAGGGATCTAGGTATCAGAGGGGGCACAGGATCAAGAATGTTGGGCAGAGGGGAGCAGGAAAGGAGTCAGGAGTCTGGCCTGTGGTGTTTTATCCTCCTTCCTATCAGAGTTTGAGCCAGTCTTCACTCATGTACAGAGTGGAAGGGAGCAATTTACTCATGATGCAGCAAACAGCTCCATCTTACTACTGTGGTGTGGCCAGTATTTTCTGATAGCACACACTAACACAGCACTAATTTGCATGCCATTAGTTTAATACATCATAAGTAAAAATATTTTTTAGTATGTGAATTAGAACACTGTGCGCTGGAGCTTAGCAAAGCGTTCTAACGCATGGTTTTCTACACTGAGGCTAAGATGGTCTGATTCTGGAGGCAGTCACACACTAGACTAGTGAGGGTCCTAAAATAATCCTAACATGCATTACATCATCTTTAAATCATTCCTATGTCGCTCCCATAAAAGTCATCACAACCTATGGAGACTATAGTTTTCCCCAGGACCCATCTAGCTATCAGAATTCTAGCCTCACAGATAATTTCTCTTTTTTTATTCTTGAAGCTTGGATTGTTTTCTTTCCATGGGTTTGGTGTCTGCTTTTCCTGACTCTTTTTTGCGTCCATTTTTCTGAAGCTACAGTGTAAGTTTGCATTCATCTTCCAAGGGATTTTTTTCCCGTAAAAAACGTGAGCCAGATTTCTCCCATGCCATGTAAATAATTTACAAGCAGAAGTGCCCATAGCTCTGCTTCCTGCAGCCCAGACACAGTGCCAGGAATCTTGGGAAAAAGGCCCAATAATATTGTACCCATCCAAAGTAATTAAAGTGCATCATTACATATAAATTTGTAATTAAACACTTTAACGTAATCATTCTGCACAGCACGGCTCCTGATGAATTAATTAAAAGAACTCCAGAAATTAATGTTTGAGTTGTTGTTATTGTTGTGGTGGTTTAGCTGTCTGCCTGAATATTTCTGCAGCGTGATGCAAAGTAATTATACAATTACAGGGGAAGCGGAGGGTCCAGATTCCCAACAGAGGCGAAACTTGAAACAAATTGGAGATAACACACTGCCAAAGACTGGCAGGCCTACAAATAATTTGGAGAATCATTGCCCCTCCTTGCTCGGTGAAAGAAAATGGCGAGCTCAGGAAATAGAGGAGGACAGTGCATTAGGAGGATAAAGAGCCCTAGGGCTGTGGGCCACCTCGTTGTTTTATCTGCACACCTCTTTGATGCACATCTCATATCTCACAAGTTCTGCAACTGGTTCATAGTCTGCCATCTACAATCTGTTTTTCCTAGTCGTATTGTATTTCTATAGCATTTCACAGCACTGGCCTGGTATATCTGTATAGTTAAATGTGCTTTAAGCACACTACGGTATACTACGGAATCTAGGATAGATCCTTTACCTTCCATGAACTCTGTTCAAACTGAAGTCTACCCAAGAAATAATGAGCACCGTGCATACATAGCATATCTGAGGCAGGACCTTCCATGATCTCAATAGCACAAGGTCATCTCTGTATTATTCTTAAATGGCACTACAGCCTGCAAAGACTCCAAGATCCTGTCTCTACCAACTTACTCGCTTCCTTTCTTCTGCGGGAACTCCAGTAAGTGGGATTGAAATACTTCTGTTAAGGAAACCCAGGTGGTGAATTGGGTTTAACAGTGAACAGAATACAACATCACGGCTGGGACTGTTACCGAAACGAGTCTTAATGTAAAGAAACAAATGAACGGCTAAAGCAATCAGAGTTACTAGAAGAGATCCATATTGGCCTTTCAAAAGCGTGCTCTGCTTTCCATTGCTCTCAATCTTGGAAATAAAAGTCACAAATTCAGGAAACAGAAGTTTACAAGCAAACAATCACCCTCCTCATTAGGGTTCTGATGTTTTATTAAAGCGGTACTCACTTGAAAGCATCTCCTCTTTTGCATATGATATTCCTGTATTAAGAAATGTCTTTTAGCAGAAGTAAGTTATATTCCCCCAGTCTGGATGCCAAAAATTTGATCAGAAAAGTATAGAACACAAAATAGACAAAACGAGGAACATACAAAGATATATTTATAAGTTGCATTTCGTTATCACGTAAGAACTTTTGACCTGTGGCCTTTGTACCCATTTTCAAAGTGAAAGCATGCACGTTTTTGCTCTGAGACATGCCACGGATACAAAGTACACGTGGACGCTTGCGTCCACTTTTTCTGTGAGTAGATGTTTGGAAAAGTAAATGCATAGATTTGAAAATGGCATCTCTGTGAGCACGTTTCCTCCGCAGGAAAGTCTCATTTCAATGCAACGAGCAGTCTTTGTTATGGTCCTTCCAGCCACATTGAGAGCAAGGCAGTTTTCAATCGATTAATTTATTAATTTATTTTATTTATTTTATTTTATTTATACATCTTTTCTATACCGCCACTTCCAGAGATCAGTGGCGGTTTACAGGTAACAAACATAATAGAGCACTATTATTTTACATAGAACAGATTTAGAACAAAGAACATTCAACTATTAAGTGTAACTTAAAAATACAATGAGATAACAGGAGGGGTAGGAACATTTGAACTGGGGATAAACCGCTTTTTACCTGTGTAAATCACTTTGAATATTGCCCTCCCCCCTTCATTTTCCATGGGACTTTAGAGTCTCCCTGAAAAGTGATGTTTCTATGTAAATAATCTATGATGCCTGAAGGTTATTCAAACAGGAGAATCCTTCACTGTACTCCGCTGATGCACTGGAAGGAAACGTGTTTGCTATAGAAGTAGTTGATCAGATCCATGATAACTTGATGGCTTTAGTAATGGCTTTTGGGGGTACTTTTTCCCTTTTCGCCACTAGTTCTTAAAATGTGAAGGTTATTAGAACTGATATTTATTTGTCACATTTATATTCCTTGTGGGCTACAAAGCGGATTACAATAAATCATAAAATCACATAGAATGTGCATGTGATATTCATAACAGTTTTATGCCCCTTAAAACCAAAATATACTTCATTTGAATTAAGCAAAGGCATAGCAAGAACAAGCCAGCAAAAAATATTCCCATATGTTTGTTGTGGCAGTTCTGTTCTGTTCCAGATCACTTTTGAACACGTGATCTCGGACAAGTCCTGGCAAAACTCGGCTGGGGAAAGCCAGTGGACCTAAGCCACATTAATTAATCCTCAGTAGGGCTCCCTTCTCCTAATATTATTTTTCAGCACCATTCAGGCACTTCCAACCCTCGCACATTGACTGCATCTCTGTTGATAATTGAGAAAGAGTAAGCAGTTCAAACAGATGCTATTGATGATGCATTGCTGTGGAGAATGTCCACATCTGGAAATAAATTAGAACTGTATTTATGCATTGATGTATCTCTTCCCTTCTCCTGCCTCTTCCCACCAGAATTCTACATGGGAAAATATGGAAAGAGTCCTCAAGAGTGGGAGGGCACATTGCTGACATCATTAGTGGAGTAAACTAACGGAGGAGTAACCTAACGGGGACCAAGAGACCAGGGTTCGATTCCCACTAGCACTCCTTGTGGCCTTGGGCAAGTCACTTAACCTTCCATTGCCTCAGTAAAATCCAAGTTATCAATGTCCCTGTTTAATGTACATTACCAAGTTTAAGTTACAATGTAAACCACTTGGACTAAATGATAAAGCATTATAAAAAACCTGTTGAATAAAAATAAAATAAATTTAAAAATTACTGGCTACCAAAGTGAAAAAATTATAGGACATGATCTGTTATGAATCAGAGAACAACATGGTGATGCTTCTAAAGGTGTGCGCTGTCATGTTGAGCAATTAGATATGATTCCTTCAGCCCCCCGGGCCTAGAGATGCTGTGGGGGAAATGTTTACAGCCCTTTGGGAGAGGAGAGGAGGGGAGGGACCACATTTAGGTTCCACAATTGTGGGTTTCAAGAATGAGCCCTGACGCAAGGTCCCAGATGAGGACTAAGTTAGGAAAGTTGGGAAAGGCTATAAAATATGGAAAATATCCTGGACCATTGCAAAGGAAGAATCTTGGTCCTGGGTGGAGGAGAAGCTATTGGCTAGTGATTTAGGGAAGTCAGAGTTCAAATCCTATCACTGCTCCTTGTGATCTTGGACAAGTCGCTTAATCCTCCATTGCCTCAGATACAAACTTAGAGGCTGATACTCAAAAGCCCATATCCAGTTAGCAACACCTAGTAACTGGCATAAATGCCAGCCAGCGAGATATTCAGCAGCGCTATCTGGTGGATAGTGCCCCTGCACATTTCCTCTGTCTACCTCGGCCCTGTCCATGTAGTGCTTGGACATCATTCCAAGTTATCTGGCCAGCAATAATATTTTGACAGCTGATTAGCTTTATAAAGTTAGGCCAGACAAAGGCAGTCCTAACTTTATGCAGATATCAGGATGGATATTGCCACGATCTAGATAGAAGTGCCAGTTGCTGCTGAATATGGATACTCAGAGCCAGTCACTGTGTAGATACCAGCACTGAGTATCTATTTAGCTGTGGCAGTTGGCGTTTAAAGGAACTCTGACTGCCAGGACTGCATATTGACCCCTTTAAATCAGGGGTTCTCAGCTTAGTCCTCAGGACACACCTAGTCAGTCAGGTTTCCAGGATAACCACAATGGATATGCATGAGAGAGATTTGCACCCAATGGAGACAATGCAAGCAAATCTCTCTCATGCATAGTCATTGTGGTTATCCTGAAAACCCGACTGGCTAAGTGTGTTCTGAGGACTGGGTTGAGAATCATTGCCTTAGACCAGAGGTTCCCAACTCCAGTCCTGGAGGGCCAAACACCATTCAGGTTTCAGACTGTCCCTAAAAAATATGTATGAGATGCATTTGCATGCACTGCCCCCATTGTATTCAAATGTATCTCATGCATATTCATTAGGGACAGCCTGAAAACCTGAATGGTGTTTGGCCCTCCAGGACAGGAGTTGGGAATGTTTATGTTTATGTTTATTAATCATTTGATATACCGCTTAGGCCAAAAGGCATTAAAGCGGTTTACAATAATATCATTTGAGGAAATAGGAAAAGAACGCCATTATAAGATAGGACAGAATAGAAGACAGAAACAGGTAAACAGATAAGAGGAGGAGAAGAATAGAGACAGCAAGTTACCACGAATGCAGGCATCACGATCCAGTCCAAGATATCAATATGAATCGCCACGGTCCAACGCCTAAGGGCCTCGCCAAAGGGCGAGGCCCTCAGGCGCGGGCCCACAAGGCGCGGGCGCGCCTGCTGCAGCGGCGGTTTTACAGCTGTTGGAACAGGCTGATTGGTTGGGCTGAGGAGGAAGGAAGGGGGAGCCCCCGCTCTCACCCCCATCATCATTTGGGGGTCACGTGAATTCTTAGTTGCTAAAATGGGGCCATATGGGAACCTCTGCCTTAGACTGTAAACTCTACGGGGAAATTAAAATACCTACTGTATCTGAATGTAACTTGCCTTGAACTACTCCTGGAAAGGCGTGAGCTAAATGCAAAATCCCTGTCCTTCCCACCCTGGATTTGCCCAAATGGGAAGTCCAAAGGATCAGGAAGAAACTGGGAGTGCCTTCTCCATGCCCCCATCCCCCCCTCAAAAAGTCCGCTAATTAGGATGGGGAACAGTTTCTCAGGGGCGTATTTACTAAAGTGCACTATGGTTTGCACCTTCTGCATATCTGGAGCAAGACCATAGTAAGTACAACGCTCCCGCATTAACTTTTACGGGCATATCCAGAACGTTACCAGCAGTGACCACACTGAAAAGTTCCCTAATGCACTGCATTGGCAGTTAACACTGGTGCACTTATCACCACCCATGCTAACTACAGCATTGACAGCATGCATTAATTATCCCTGCGCGATGTCCAGCCGACACCCACTCTGCCCCTAACCTGCACATTCTCCATCTTGTCACACACAGTTTTTACCACGCTGGCTGTTTTTAGCATGTGGTAGCCAGTACTGCGGTCATGCACAAAACATACATTAACCCTTCGCACTCTTTAGTAAACACGCCCCTCAGAGAACCTTCCACCACTGCACGTATTCTGGGTAGCAGGATTTTCTCGCTGCTGTAATTGAAGACATGCAAATAATATATATTCTTAGATGTATAGAGGTCACGGTTGCATGTTTTGTAACTCGTTAATCTCAAAGAACGTTTGCTGCCTTTCATTCTTTTTTTTAATTTTGTATGCCTAATTTTTTAGCCTTATTTTAACATCTTATCCTGGCCAATTCCACTAAATTCTGGGACTTCTATGACTCCATACCTGCTTCGCCCAGTGCATCCATTATATCTCAAAATTATTTTATTTTTTCAGACTGTTACCAATGCGACTCCTCTTTCCAGAATAAAGGACAGGCATCACTCTAAATGTAGAAAATCTGAGACATACCCTGGTAACCATATTTAAAGAGAAGTCTCAACATTAATTTTTCAAGGTATAAGAACATAAGATGTGCTATACTGGGTCAAACCAAACATCCACCAAGCCTAGTATCCTATTTCCAACAGCGGCCAATACAGGTCACAAGGTCCTGCAAGGTTCCCAACAGGGGCGGCCCAAGGGGGGTGCAGGGCCATGTGCAGAGACTCGGTGCTGGGCCTCATTTGCATAAGTGGCCTTATTTGCATAAATGTTTGCATAATGTTACCATACACTAACTTTTAGTAAACATGTCTCTTAATGAGTGTATGGATAAAGAAAGACTAAAAGATTTCTACATTACTATAATCCAGTGCCAACCGCCAGGCACATTAGGAACTACTACAAACGCTGCCCATTTAGAACCCATAGCAAACCCGCCGTATCCTGACAGCACTACCAGGACTCACAAAGTACCATACCCTACCTATCAAAAGGCAACACTGCAAATATTAAACCAATACATTTCAGAGAATACTGGGGAAAGAGAATAAGTGGCAATGTCAAATAGGAATTACATAAACAGAATACCTCAGCTCAGTTACACATGCAGAACATAGGCCATCATCAAACAAGGAATCACAATTTAGAAACAGGAAGGCAATAATTAAACTGGGAACCCCAAAAGCCAAACTTGGAATGTACAACAACACTGTAGAAATAAAACTATAAATTAATTTCCTCTTGTACCAAACAAAGCGCAGACGTTAATGATGCACATTTCCCAGAGCTTTCATATTCCAGTTAATAAATTCAAAATAAAGAGATATCTTTCTACCTTTTGTGCATTTTTTTTTCAATTGCAATTGCTCCAGCCACTTTCTTCTGGTTTCTTCATGTTTTCTGCTAACTCTCCATCGTCTGCTGTCCATTTGTCCTTTCTTCTCTCTTCTAGTTTTTTTTCCATTCTCTCTCTCTACATATGCTTTAACATACTAATCTTTCTCCTTTTGCTCTTTCCTCATTCCTATTTCATCCACACAAATTTTACCCCTCCATCCTCAATCCCCACTTACTCTCCCAATACCCGGCCAATTGTAGATTTTTCATCCCTCCCACACAAAATATTTTTTCCCTCTCCATTTTACTCTCCCAGCCCCATCCCATTCTAATCCTCCCCCAACATCAGCTCCCTTCTAGTTCCAGTCTCACCCAGCATCCATTCCCTTCTAGGCCCTGCATCAGCCCATTTCCAGTCCTAGCCCCCCATCAGCCCATTTCCAGTCCTAGCTCCCCCATCCATTTCCAGTCCGAGTCCCTTCATCAGCTCATTTCCAATCCTAGCCCCCCATCAGCCCATTTCTAGTCATTTCCTAGCCCCACCATCAGCCCATATCAAATCCTAGCTCCCCTCCACTCAGCCCAATTCCAGTCCAAGCCCCCCACGAGCCTACTTCCAGTTCTAGCCCCTCCATGAGTCCATTTCAATTCAAGCCCCCACCACAGCCCATTTCCAATCTTAGCTCCCCCAACAGCCCATTTCTAGTCCTATCCTAGCTGCTCCATCAGCCCATTTTCAGTCCTAGCTCCCTTCCCTCACAGCCCATTTCCATTCCAAGCCCCTCCCCATCAGCTATTTGCAGTTCAAGCCTCTCCTTCCACTCAGCCCATTTCCAGTCCTAGCAACCCCCCAACCCATTACCAGTCCTAGGCCCCCATCAACCCACTTCCAGTCCTAACCCCCCATCACCCCATTTTCAGTTTAAGCCCCCCTATAACCCATTACCAGTCCTAATCCCCCATCAGCCCACTTCCAGTCCTAACCCCATCACCCCATTTCCAGTCAGCCCCCATAGCCCATTGCCAGTCCTAACCCCCCCCCATCAGCCCACAGCCCATTACCAGTCCTAACCACATCAGCCCACCTCAAGTCCTAACCCCTCCCCATCAGCCCATTTCCTGTCCTAGCCCCCCCATAGCCCATTATCAGTCCTAACCCCCCCATAGCCCATTACCAGTCCTAACCCCCCATCACCCCATTTCCAGACAGCCCCCATCAGCCCACAGCCCATTACCAATCTTAACCACCCCCATAGCCCATTACCAGTCCTAACCCCCCCAACAGCCCACAGCCCATTACCAGTCCTAACCCATCCCCATCAGCCATTTTCCTGTCCTAGCCCCCCCTTTGCCCATTATATGTCCTAACCCCCCATAGCCCATTACCAGTCCTAACCCCCCATCACCCCATTTCCAGACAGCCCCCATCAGCCCATTACCAGTCTTAACCCCCCCATAGCCCATTACCAGTCCTAACCCCCCCCCCACCACCCCACCGCCCACCTCAAGTCAAGTCCTGACCCCCTCCATAGCCCATTACCAGTCCTACCCCCCCCCCCCCTATCGGCTCATGGAAAATTTAAAAAAAATAAAAAAGCTGGCTGCTGCCGCTGCCACCGCAGCAGCGGCAGAATGGATTGTCCCGCGGGGCCCCCTCTGCCCGGCTGAGCCCCTCTGCGCCAGCTTTCAGATACACGAAGGGAGAGTGTCTCCCTAGCATGTCTGGTAAGCCCGCCAGGGCAGATGGGAAATGTCCCATCAGCCCCTGCTTCCCATCAGCCCCTGCGGGCTTAACAGAGACGCGAGGGAGACACTCTCCCTTCGCGTATCTGAAAGCCGACGCAGAGGGGCTCAGCCGGGCAAAGGGGGCCCCGCGGGACACTCCATTCTGCTGCTGCTGCGGCGGCAGCGGCAGCAGCCAGCTTTTTTTTTTTTTTAATTTAATTTTTAAAAAAGCAGAATGTTCTTTGCGCGGGGCCCCCTGAAACGTGGGGCCCTGTGCAAAAAACATTCTTGCTCAATGGACGGGCCGGCCCTGGTTCCCAAAAAAGTACACAGATTCCATGCTGCTTATCCCAAGGGGTAAGCTTTGGATTTCCCTTGTCTTCTTTAATAATGACCATGGATCTTTCTTCCAGGAACTTGTCCAAACCTCTTTTAAACACAGCTACACTTTTACTACATCCTACGGTAACGAATTCCAGAGTTTGATTATGCGTTGAGTGAAAAAATATTTTCTCCGAATAGGCTTATATAGGCTTATATAAATATATTGTAGCTTCCTTGCATGTTCCCTAGTCTTTCTTCTTTCTAAAGGAGTAAACAATCTACGTTTACTTGTTCCACTCCACTCATTATTTTGTAGACGTCTATCATACCTCCCCTCATTATTTTAAGACCCATCAGAGTTAAGGAACTGGATACCTGATCATACCTCAATCGGGTTTAACCAGAACCAAGTACGTGGCAGTGACATTTTAAAATATACAGTGAAAAATGATTTTTAATGTATGTTGTTTAATATTAACAATACTGGAGAGGTTATTGTAAAAAAGGACCCATAGGATCCTTATTAAGTAACACGTTTCTTTTAGAAAAGATATAATGATGCAGTGTGTGGACTGAACCATGTGCTAAAGTACCCCTATCTGTGGAATCACAATGGATCATTCTGTTCTATAATCTAGTGCCCCCTAGAATTTTCCAGAGGCAGGCAGAGTAGAAGCAGATGAGAGGCAGTGTTTATGACAAGCAGTAAAATTTGGAATTAGACAGCAGAGAGGGAGCAGTTTTTCCTTTGTTCCCTGAAGCGGGTTGCAAGAACTCTTGCGCATCTAGCACAGTCTTAGATCTACAGTGCTGTGTTGAGAAAAGCTACCAGCCAATGTTCCTGCAAAGCTATGCAGGAGTCCTTCATGGAGGCATCCTAAACAGCTTCACAGGAACTCTGCTACCAACCCAATGGAAGAGCTAGTAAGCCACATCAGGCAGGAACATACAGCCATCTTGTAATAAATGTCCAGTATTGGGATTGGAGCCCTCTAGTTCAGGCTCCCAGTATTGAATAGAGGTCTCCATATCTGGATGATAATCTCCACCATTAGGTAAGGATGGTTTAATCAGTAGGCAAAACTAGGCAGTCACCAAGGGCGGCAGCTTCTGAGGAGCAGCAAAGAGCAGCAGCAGTCAAAGCAAAATGCTAGATCCTAAGTCACCCAAACTCATAGAGCCATCAGAACATTCATTTACCCGCAAGGAGAGCAACACACATACATACAAAGCAAAGTTTCATATTTAAGAGTATGATGTCCAATTATGTGGTTTTACAAGGTGGTGTTGAGGTGATCATATTTGTTGAGTTGAATTATCAATAAGGTTCAAGGTTCACCTAGGGCATCCAATTCCCTTGCACCTACCCTGCCCATAGAGCTACTTGCCCCTTGTTGGAGCAGGGTCCTATGTTTTGGAGATCAGATTTTCCCCTTATTTTTGGGTTGCTGGAGGTTTGCCTGTAAGAAGACTATGATACCTTGCGCTTGCACCCCGAGGTTCACAGCCAGTGTGACCTAGTACTACCAAAGAATCTTTAAAGAGAAGAGTTACCCATCTGGTAGAGACAGGAAGGAGAAGAGAGCACCCATACAGTATTCAGAGACTAATTCCATGGGAACCCTGACAAAGTTGCAGTTGGTGAACATGAATTTGTTTCCTAAGTGGGCAATGTGTCAGATCAGTTACACTGAAGAAGTTAAACTTTAAGTAAGCTTGCATATTTCATTCTGACTGAAGAGTGTGTACTGGAGTGATGCGATAGTCAAAGAAGAAGCATCCCTAAGGGCCCTGAAGCTTTATTTCCCCCTATTCAGCACAAATTCCAAGTCTGTAGTGAGTCTTTGTCAGCCCCAATAGACCTGCAAACTGTGTGAATCCCGTTCATCAGGATAATGGATTTTAATAACGTCCACACAGTCTGCCAGGCCTTGATAATGCCAATACTGGACTATTGCAACATCATCTACCAGGGGCTACCTACACAGTCCATCTACCCTTTGCAATTACTACAAACCACGATGGCTCGTATCATAACTGGGATACCAACATTGAGACAACTACATTGGCTCTCCATAATCACCAGGACCAAATACAAAGCAATACTCACCATTTTCAAAATCCTACACCAACTATCACCACCAACACTACAAACCCTCATCAGCAAGGAGCCTGAAAACAGAACAAAAAGGAAACTCAATAAAAACCTACTAATAATACCAAAGACCAAAACCAAAGCTAAACAAACAACCTGTCATAGAGCTTTTTCAATATCTGCTCTGGAACGCCCTCCCAGAAAACATAAAAACCACCAATGACCTGTGGGACTTTCAGAAAGCCTTAAAAACACACCTTTTTTGGAATACTATAGACCAGAACCTGAAACACTGTGCAAAACGCACCCACTTCAGTGAAATATGAACACATCCAATCATTCCACCTTCCATACAATAGCAGCAACCATCATAACCAACATCAAGAAACCATGTATCCAATATTGTTAATACCCCTGTTATATCCAAGTTTTTAATTCCTTGTTCTATGTAAAGTTAATTTTGTTTAACATGCATTGTAAATTGTTTTGAATGTAAGAAAGGCAGTATAGAAAAATTGTTAAATAAATAAATTCAGCTGCACTAACCCGATTATTGTCGCTGAATATTGTGACGCGGGGGCCGCCGGGCGGAGTGTGTGCGCGCGTGTGCCAGCACCCCCTGGTGGCGGCGTAGTAGTTCCACCAAAGGGTGGGTTCCACGGGGCGCCGCCGCTCGCTGGTCCGCTGTCACCAAGAAGGTTGGATTGGGGTTGGCCAGGTGCGAGGGTCAAGGGTATCCGCCTTGTGCCGGCCTCGTTACCAAACTCCCAAAGAGAAAAATTATACTCTTGCACAAAGTGGAGGAGAAATAAAAAAGGCTTTTATTCCCCATTATTGCACTAAGGGTTCAAATCATACGCACAACACACTGGTAAACGTAACAGAAAAAGTCTTTGCAACGGATATTCCAAACAGGGTCTGAATTAACCAAAAAGGGCTGTTAACTTCACAGTATAAAAAATTGTTCAAACAGTAATGCTTCCTTCACTGCCAGATCTATGGAATGATTCAATCTCATCCACAACACAGTAGGTACATTCCATTGGGCTATCCAAGTCCTCGGATATAGATTCCACTTGCATGGCCTCCTCCTCTGACTGCTCTGGGGAAACCGAATAAGTGTCCTTCCCTGGGGTATGTTCTGGTGCTTCCTAAGGCTTAGTCAAATTTTGGGCCTAGGTTTCTGCAAGGTGGAATACCACAGTGGCAGCTCTTTTTCTAAATGTTTAAAAACATTTCCTTGGTAATGTTTTCCTCTACCATTTCTTTGCTTATAACAGCTGTCTTTTAGCTTGTATTTCTGTCCTTGTTTATGATAAGGAGGGTCACCTTTCCAGGATTCTTCTCTAGGCAAAACTATAACAATCTTTAAAAGCTTTACCTCTTGCTTTTCTCCTGGTTCTTTGGGACCAAGCTGGAGGCCTCTCTTGGCTACTGCCTTCCGTGTCAGTGCTCTCTGGTGCGTTCCTTCGGCTCTCCCACTCTTCTCTCCTTTGGCTTTTATGGCTGGTTTTCTTTCCGGCTTCAGAGCCTAATCTAGTCAGGCTTCGGCCTTCTCGGCCTATCCTCTGGGCTATAGGACTGCTTCTCCTTCCCCAGCCTGTCTTTCTGCTCAGGCTTGGCTTGGGCCTAGACCTTGGCTTTGGTCTCCCCCTCTGCATAGCCTGTTTCTTGGGTCCTTCTCTGGAGCTGCTTCTAACTCGTTCTCTTCCAGGTGGCACACTTCCTGGTGAACCTTCTGAGCTCCCTTGCCAGACTGCTGACTCTTGCCTGCCTCTCCTTAAATGTGTGGAGTTGGAGTATGACTCCTGCCCCCTGAGGCGTGGTTCTGGAGTCTCTGTCCTGCCTCTCCTGCTCCCCCTAGATGGATCCTTTGGAAATTGCAGGTCATTTCTTTTTTTCTCAGAATTTAAAACTTTTTTTCTCTCTAGAAGAGGGTCCGCTGCATCACAATATCCGTGGTTTGGGCTGCTCATTGCCCCGACGCTAAGCACCTAGCATTGAGGCATTCAGGGGTGCTTACCATGGGTTAACTGGGCAGCAGGTCTTGGCTTCAGCAGCAACAGCTAGCTGTCACCGCTGAATATCCCCCAATATATATAGGATCAAGTGACAGCTCGCAAATTGTAGAAATTAATACCTACAGCTTTTTATTTATGTTCTGCAGATATATGTATAAATAATTTTGATTTTTATATACATATATATGTTTGGGAAATGTTCCCTGTGACCATCTTTGAACACAACTATATGTATTTGCAAGAGCAAATTTTATGATACACACATATAGATATAGATATAGATATATATCATTATATATCATAAATTCTGCTCAGACAGATATATATAACTGTGTTCAAAGATGGACAAAGGGAACATGCCCCAGAGCCATTTCAGTTTTGCAGATTTTACCCTGCACCTTAGGTGAAGTGTTGCTTGCGTATTTTGTTTCTTAATATGAAGCCCTAGGTGTTTTTGCTCTTAATAGAAAGAATTTTAATTAGTACTGTTGCACTTGGCAAAGGAGTCCCACTGGACTGGTTAGTTTAAATGTTTGAAATTAGTATTTTAACTGAAAAGGTTATTGAGTATTGAAATGGAAAGGATCTCTGCAACTGTACTGAAAAGAGTAGGGCGTAGAGAAATCCAAATTTCATCAAGGTAAGAAAAGGTTTAGTTTTGTGTATTGCTCAGAATACGGAAGCGTACTGCTCATTTTAGCTTTTTCTTTTTAACTTACAGGAAAGCCCTCATTTGCTAAGGTATTTTAGAAAAGGTAAGATAAATCTTGTAAAGATATGCGCTTCATATATACTCAGCCATGCAGAGTCTAAAAGCAAAATATTTAGAACTCAACAACCCAATTAAAGCTAATTCATCGAAAACAATTATGTACACTAATAACACGTATTCTCCTTGGTGCATTCACACTTTGAGATTTCCTTGTTTAAGGTTTCAGGCTCTATTGACATTTACTGTATAATTACAAGTGACTGACTATTTCCGAGGTGTGGCATCTTAAGGCAATACTCATTGTGCGCCCTGCTGCTAACCAACTAGAAGATTATTTTAATGGTCACTTTCCTCTTCTTCTCGGCCTATATCCTCCATCCAGTTGTACTGAATGAGCTGAAACCTCTTTTCTGACCAAGGTTTTCCTTCGCCACTGTCTTTGGGCAACAAAGGTGATATATTTGTATTCATCCAGGGCTCAGCTGCATGACCTCTGCAACATGACTGATTCCCACAGACCTGAGGGGCCCCTGTACCTCTGCTGACACTAAGCTGCAGGAGTGACCCATTTGTGGAGAAGCAACTTGGACTGCCTGGATATATTATTTAACCATGTGAAGGTTCATTTTACAATAGGACGTCTAAGTGCAATCAGGAATGTCAAAGCCTGAAAAATAAATGCAGGCACTCTGTAAGTTGAGGCACAATTTCAGAAATGTGGATGTTCCCGATATGGACATCTACAGAGACATCCCCAGAATAGTAGCTCAGAACATGGATGTCTAACAGCATAATGGTTAAAGTAGTGGGCTAGGAGCAGGGTCGCTAGGGTTTAAATACCAGTGTGGGCCTGTGTGATCTTAATTCTCCATCTTCTCTATACCCTGTGGAAGTTTTAAGGCCACAACAAGTACTTCCCTGACACCTGTTCGTGCCTGCAGACATCCCTGATGTTTTTGAAATTGAATGAGGATGTCTAAGTTCATTACGCTTCCACCACGCCCCTTGGCTAACTGGACATCCCCGCACCAGAGACGTCTCTAAACATCATTTGTAAAATAACTCTGGAGACGTCTCCATGATGTCGACATCCACGTGCATGTCTCCAGAGGTCCTAAATTATGACTAAGGGGTATGTTTACTAAACGGCGGTGGTGCCATTTAGTAAACATACCCCTAAGACTTTTAAAATGACCCTCATTGTCATGAATGAAAAGATCAATACTCAGTGGAAGCAAATACATCCTAGATTTTAAATCAGCCCAGTTGAGAATCCAGATAGGATTCCGCTATACAGGTGTTCACATAAGTGGCACAGCGCTTTTAAGTGAATATAAATATATGTAAATACAGTATCTTCTTTCAGGGGATATCTCACCAAATAATTAAATTTTGCATATCCATCAAATCCAAACAGTCACTGAAAAGAATCTCCCAATCATTATATCCAGCTTAATATCAAGAAAAGCATGTTTGGAGGAAAAAGACCTCCGATTATGTCTTTTTAACAGCTTCAATGATTATAAACCATAGATTGCCCATAACATGGCATTCAAAAGGTTTCCAGGATGATCCTCATAGGTCAAAGATCAAAAAAAAAGCCTCAAACTTTACAACTGATCATATTCATCATTCACCATAATTTAAAAAAACAAACTTATCTCCAAATTTGACTTCAGAAACACCCAACAATGGCCAGCGTTTCACAACCCCCATGCTTCATCGGGGGTGTAACCTTGACCTCCTGTTAATCATTCTTCTAACTCCAATGGTATCATTCAGTGCCATCAGC
This sequence comes from Ichthyophis bannanicus, assembly GCA_033557465.1. Taxonomy (NCBI): domain Eukaryota; kingdom Metazoa; phylum Chordata; class Amphibia; order Gymnophiona; family Ichthyophiidae; genus Ichthyophis; species Ichthyophis bannanicus. The sequence continues at coordinate 33,957,567 of CM066044.1, forward strand.
TTATATCGATATTAAGGTGGATATAATCTCAAAGGCCCACATTGCTTTGCAATGTGTTGGGAAGATTCTTCCCAGTGACTATTTGAATTGAGTGGATATAATGGGAGTTGCTGAAGTTTGCATTTTCATTGGTTTAATTTTATACATATCATGACATTAATGAACCTCACTCCTAAGCCAGGGTACATGGAGTATGATCTCGGACTTTCAAGTTTACTTTTAATGCTCACTGTAGTACGTTCATTGTGCCAGAGAGAGCTTCATTCTGGAATTCATAAGATGTAACATTTATAAGCAACCTATCAAGGTGTGTTGGAAATTGCTTGTAATCAGGCTTGTGACTCCCAGTCCAATGGGAAATATTTCTTTTTTTCTTTTTCTTTTTTTTTTAATTATCTATTTATGAAAAATGTTACAACATTACACAGTAAAATTTATAACACAAGAAACAAAATATTACACAGGAAATAAACATAGGAAAATCCTTAATACAAGATTGCAACCCACGTCATTGGGGAGACTTGTCTAAATATTCAAAACAAATCATAACACAAGGTAAACAAGGCTGAACAGAATTCTAAAAAGAATCTGCAGCCAACATAAGCAGCCGGGGGAGAACCCTCCCTTCCCAACCTCACGAGTTACCCTTAGGCTTCTCCCTATCCAAAATCCATTTTTCCAGTTCGGAAGAAGACAAGAAAATAAATTTATCATGATTTAAAGAAATGCAACATTTACAGGGGTATTTTAAGAAGAAGGTAGCCCCTAAAGCGAGAACTCTAGACTTTAATACAAGAAAAGCTTTCCTACGTAACTGTGTAGAACAAGAAACAACTGGAAATATCTGTATCCTGTCACCACAGAACTTCACCTCCTTCCTCCTAAAATATGCTTTAAGAATATTGACCTTCTCCTCATCTGAGGAAAGGGTCACTAATAATGTAGCATGAGAAGTGATGATGTCATGGGACTCTTCTAAAAAAAACCATCAGATTAAAGTTCTCAGAGACCAAAGGAGAAGCCTCTTCCTGTTCCGCAGAGCTACAAGGCAAAATTTTTGCAGACAAATAATAACACTTAATAATTGAACAAGAATCAGCCTGCGGAAGGAGAAGGGCTTCTTTCAAATATTTCTGAAATAAAATTAAAGGGGATAACAATGAACAAATAGGAAAATTTAATATCCTCAAATTTTTAGCACGAGTCACATTCTCCAGATGCTCAGGTTTCTGGTGCAAAATAAGGCTGTCCTTTGCATGAGCTGCTGAAAAATCGGAAGCGCACATCGCTTGAGACTCCAATTTTGCCACTGCGGAGCTCAAGGCTCCAACTTGAGAATCTAGAGATTGAAATTTTCCTACAGCGTCCCTAGTAAATTGACACAATGAGGGAACAGTCGCAGCAAGAGTCTTTTCTGTGCGAGTAACCACTTGCCAAACATCCAAAAGGGTAATTCCAGAAGTTGGAGATTCAGTGGGGAGGGCAGAAAGAGGACTCCAAGAGACCGCCTTCGGAACCACACCACACCGAGAAGATGCAACGCCAGGAGAAAAGTCACCGGACAACTCGAGAAAACCAGGAGGAAGCAGGGGAGGGTACGCTCAACAGAGCTTAAACTCGCTCCCTCAATAGAGGGGTCAAGAGGCACAGTACCTGAAGTAGCAGCTCGAGGTATAGAAATCACGTGTTTTTCAATAGCACCAACTTGAGAAGCCTCAACCGGAGGTTTCTTCTTTCGTTTTCCCCCCAGCATTATCAGCACTCCAGGACCGGCTGGGCTCCTAACGTGCTCCTAAGGGGCTCACAAGGGGCGTGGCAATACCCCTTTGGATACGCCCCTTAGGAGACGCGCCGACGACTGAGCGCCGTAGCAATGTTCTTAATATCAGGGCCCGGAAGTTGACGTCAGCTGGGCTGCCCGCTCCAATCGCCAGACTTCAAACTGGCACCTCTCTCCCCCGAAGGGAACCAGACTGCAAGATAGACGCTCCCGAATGGGAAATATTTCTATATCCTTCTGCCACTTTTCTTAGCACCTGTCTGCATTGCTTGGTACTTAAAGATCTTCTTTGTCTCCACGCAAGCAATCGCAGAATAATCGCTTAGCATTGCCACCTCTATCAATGCTCTTCTCCTGTGCATCGAGCTTTCTATCAGTTGGAATGGGAACATCTCAGGTGATCACAACCTCTTAATTCTTGATCATTCTCTTAAGAGTCATGATCCCAGTGCTTTTCCTGTACAGCAATGTTGTATTCAGTGTTTACGGAGTTTCTAATGCATGAAGCGTGTGACTCAGTGGCATAAGTTCTAAATCAAGGCCCCCAGGGCCCCCATATGAGGGGGGGGGATTCCTGCCTGTATTCCTTTTCTCCCTCCCTCCATCTCCCCCAGTACTTTACTTTGAATAAAGTCTGCCGCACTTCCTCCTGTCCCCGTTTGTAAATAATACTTTTCTTCCTTGGCAGCTATTACTTCCCATTGCCAGGCTGAAGTCTCGCAGTAAGAGCTGCGTGATTTCACAGCTGTTAACACAAGACTTCGGCCCAGCAGCAGGAAGTAATAGCTGCCAAGGAAGAAAAGTATTATGTACAAGCAGGAATGAGAGACAGCGCAGTAAACTTCATTTAGAGTAAGTTGTTTGCTGACCTCTGCAGTGCGGGTCCCAGGGAAGTGTGGGTCCCCTTCTTGTCTGGGCTTTCCTGCACTGCAGAATTTACCCCACTGGTGCCACTTTATTGTGCCTTCCTATAAATGTTCTCTTTATAAAGCTGTCTGTGGTCTATGGTTTTGGGTTTTCAAAGAGTGCCAGTGTATACAAGGATGTATATGCTCCAAGCCTTTTCACTGGATGATTTTACACTTTGGTAATATATTATATTACTCACCAATCCCCTCTCCCTCTCCAAACTTCTCACCCATGACAGGCATAATATTGGTATGTTCAGAAAATCTACTCAGTGGGTAGGCAGCACATACCCATCAGACAAGGAATGCAGCCCTCCAGAACATGACACCTCAGCTCTTCATATATGAGATACAGGGAGGTTTTAGTATTGGGGCCTTTTGACTAAAGAGCCCTAGCTGTCAATGCGGGTCTATTGCACACTAAAGGTGCCCTTTGGATATGCATTGACAGCTAGTGTGGGACCATTAGCGCTAACCATCCATGGCACATTCGGGTTGCAAGTGGGAGAGTTTGAGGCGGAGAGTGGGTGGGGTGAACGCCACATAGGCAGAACGCCATGTTAGCTGCATGGAAGGCAAGTGCATTCCCACTACTGTCGTGCCGTGGCAGGGCCATGTGTACCATAGTAACTGCTAGGAACATGCTTTCCATTCTTCTGGCTCTTAACACTGTGGTGTTTCCCTAATGCACCATGGATTTGCACATTACGGGCACATTTGGTGCAATATCACAATGCCCTCTAGCAAAAATGGAAATTACACTTACCTGGTAATTGTTGTTCCTTCAGGAACTCCAGTTCAGTCCTCCACCTCTGGGTAGAGTACCTCCTCCTGCAGCTTGGAGACTGGGCATGTCAAAGTCATGACATCACTGGATGTACCCTGCTGGTCTCTCCCATCAGCCCCAGTGAACTATTGACAAAGCAGACTCAAAGGAGCAACAAATAAGTAGCTATCATATTAATCTCAACTTTTACACTCAACCTTAACATAACTTATAACTAACTTCTAACTAAGTGATAACTAACCCCCTTCCAGGAAGAAGGGGACGGCTTCTCGCACTTTCCCTTTCCCTCCCCCCTGAGCCAGATCAGAGAAAGGGAAGATAAAGAAGGGACAGATGTAAAGAATCAGAGCGATCCCGAGTCTATTAAGAGTTATACCCACTGGGTGTCTTGCACTCCCCCCAAACTGATAATCCACTGCTGAAGAATCTGTCCCCAGGCAGGCATGAGGACTGAACTGGAGTTCCTCAAGGAACAACAATTACCAGGTAAGTGTAATTTCCATTTCCTTATTGTTCCTCCAGTTCAGTCCTCTACCTCTGGGATGTAACAGAGCAGTAATCATTGGGAGGGACCTTTCAACCCAGATCGCAACACCGCCGACCCGAAACAGGCATCGTTCGCTGCCAGAACATCCAGGCGCTAGTGCTTACTGAAGGAATGAAGAGACGACCAAGTGGCCACTCTGCAAATTTCCACTGGCAGAACCAAACTGTGCTCCACCCAGGAAGTCGCTTGCGCTCTAGTAGAGTGAGCCCTTAGACCCACTGGTACTGGTCGACCTTGCAAAATATACGCTGATGCAATTGCTTCTCGAAGCCATCTGGAAATTGAAGCTATCGCTGCCGCTTCCCCTTTACGGGGGCCTCCGAACAGCACAAACAGACGATCAGACTTGCAAAAGGTTTCTGAAACCTTTAAATACTGCCGCAGCACTCTCTTTATGTCCAAGCAGCGTAAACTACGGTCTGAAGCGTTCCCCTCTGCAGACCCTAAAACTGGTAGGGAAAGAGACTGATTTAGGTGGAACAAAGAAACTACCTTTGGCAAAAACAATGGAACTGGTCGCAACATCACCTTTTCCCTAGAAAATGACAAAAACAGCTTTCGACAGGACAAAGCCTGCAACTCCGAGACTCACCTCGCCGAACATATGGCCACCAAGAACACTGCTTTTAAAGTTAAATCCTTAACGGATGCTTGGTGTAATGGCTCAGAGGGTTCCTTAGACAATGCCCCTAGAACCAAGTTGAGGTCCCAGGGCGGCACCACTATCCTGCGGGAGGGGCGAAGCCTTGATACTGCTTTAAGAAAGCGCACCACATCTACATGAGTACCTAAGGCTAACTCTTTGAACTTTACCTCTATAGCAAGCCAGCGCTGCTAGCTGAACTCTTAAAGAGCTGGCTGCCAGACCCTTGTCAAAACCATCCTGTAGGAATCTCAACACTACAGGAATGGACACCGTGGAAGCATGGACCTGCTGCCGAGAGCACCAGTCCTCAAAAATATGCCAAATTCGCACATATGCTAGGGACATGGATCTCTTCCTGGCCTGAAGCAAAGTCGAGATGACCGCTCCAGAATAACTTTTTTCCTTAGCCTCGCCCTTTCAATGGCCAGGCCGTAAGCGAGAACCGATCCACCTGAGGCATTCGAAGCGGATCCTGAATCAGCAGATTCTCCGTTATCGGCAACCTCCAAGGTTTCCCGTCGAGGAGTCAGACTAGATCGGCATACCACAGGCGTCTCGGCCAGTCTGGGGCCACCAAAAGCACTCTTCCTCGATGAGCCTCGATGCATTGCACTACTCGCCCTATGAGTGCCCATGGGGGAAAGACATAGAGGAGACCTGACGATGGCCAATGTTGTATCAAGGCATCGATCCCTTCCGTCATCCTCTCTTGTCTTCTGCTGTAAAAGCGATTCGTCTTTGCTGTCTGGAAGGTTGCCATGAGATCCATAACTGGTGGTCCCCATCTGTGGGCTATTTGGGCAAAGATTTCCGGATGCAGCTCCCATTCCCCAGCATCCACCTGGACTCTGCTGAGAAAATCTGCCATCACATTGTCCTTTCCTGCAATGTGCGTCGCCAATATCGCTTGTAGTTGAGGTTCTACCCATTCGAACAATGCTTCCTGTTCCATAGCCACGCTTCGCATTCCGCCTTGCCGATTGATGTAAGCCACCGTCACAGAATTGTCTGAGAGTACTTGTACTGCCCGACCTGTTACAGCGAGCTCGAAATTCTGTAGAGCTAGAAACACTGCTCGCAGCTCCAGGCAGTTGATCGACCATTGGACCTCCTGGTCGTTCCAAGTACCCTGAGCGAAGAGATCCTCGCAGTGTGCTCCCCATCCTACAAGACTCATGTCTGCCAACAGCGGGAGCCACTGCGGCTGTTCCAGTGGCAAGCCCGCCACTAGACTCCTTGGGCAGAACCACCAGTGAAGCGACTGCCTGACTCGAAGCGGACAACGGAGCCGTTTGTTCAGAGAATCGTTCTGGTGGGACCATCATCATAGCAACGCCCTCTGCAACGGTCGTATGTGAGCTCTGGCCCATGGAACTACCTCCAGGGTCGCCGCCATTGTCCCTAACACGTGAAGATAGCTCCACGCATAAGGCACCGAAGTTGCCAGGGAGTTGCATACTAGGTGGCGAAGAACTTGAGCTCGACGATCCGGCAAAGACACAGCTCCTCTCCGTGTGTCGAAGCAGACCCCCAAGTACTCAAGCACCTGGGACGGGACTAATCGACTCTTGGCCGGATTGACCACCCAACCAAAACCCTTCAGGAACTTCACCACCCTGTCCATCACCTGCACACTCTCGGTCCTGGACTTTGCCCGAATCAACCAATCGTCGAGATAAGGGTGAACTAATACCTTCTTTTCGCAATGCCGCCACCACCACCACCACCATAACCTTGGTGAAGGTACGCGGCACCGTCACCAAACCGAAAGGCAAAACCTGAAACTGGTAATGTCCCCATGGAAGAGCAAACCTGAGGAACTTTTGATGAGCTGCTCTGATTGGAATATGTAAATAGGCTTCGGTGAGATCAAGGGAGGTCAGGAACTCTCCTTGCCGTACCGCCACTATTACCGAACGCAAGGTTTCCATCCTGAAATGAGGAACTCGAAGACAGCGATTTACCCCTTTCAGATCTAAGATAGGTCAGAGTGACCCGTCCTTCTTTGGCACCACAAAATAAATGGAGTAATGGCCTTCACCGTAGGCTGTTAACGGAACGGGCACTACTGCTCCCAGTTGTAAGAGCCGATCCAACGTCTGTCGTACTGCAAGCGTCTTTCCCAGACCCTTGCAGGGTGAAAGTACAAACGAGTCCCGAATTGACCGGGCCAATTCTAGGGCATAACCTTCACGTATTATTTCCAACACCCATTGGTCGGATGTTATGTGGACCCAGGCAGGAAGAAATTCCCGAAGTCGGCCTCCAATCGGTTGAATTCCCACCTGGGCCCGCCTCGCTTCATTATTTTTGACCCTGTGCAGCGGAGGCAGCTGCGAAACCTCTACCTACTCCCCAAAGCCCACGAAACCCCTGAGCTCTAGAAGCAAATCTTCCTCTTTGGAAGCCTCTCAATCGAGAAGTCAGAAATCTCCTAAAGTCTCTAAACTGGCCCCGCGAGGCCGGCATGGGCTTGCCCTGCTTAGGCCTGTCCTCCGGGAGTCTTCCACCTTTGGACTCTCCCAAGTCCTTCACCAATTTGTCTAGGTCTACCCCAAACAATAACTTACCCTTAAAAGGAAGCTTACTCAGACACGACTTGGAAGAGCCATCCGCCACCCAATTTCTGAGCCACAGATAACGGCGAGCAGCTACCAAGGATGATATACTATTCGCCAATGCTCTTATCAAATCGTAGTGGACTTCTGCTAAATACGCTGAACCAGATTCTAGCCATGTCACCTCCATTAGTTCCAGTTGACTCGATTGCTGCAAGTGTTGGGACCACCTGCGGCATGCCCTCGCCACCCAAGCTCCACAGATAGAAGCTTGCAGGGATAGAGCATTTGCCTCAAAGGCCTGTTTCAACAAACCGTCTACTTTCCTATCCTGCGCATCCTTCAAGGTCGCGCTGCCTTCTACTGGAATAGTCGTTTTCTTTGTGACTGCTGACACCGCCGCATCAATCCATGGGGAATGAAACCTTTCCTTGTCCTTGTCCGCCAAGGGATAGAGCTTGTTCATGGTCCTGACTCCCTTCAATCCCGCTTCCGGCAGGTCCCATTCAGCTCGGATCATCCGATCAACTACCCGGTGAACGGGAAACACTACCTGAGATTCCCTCACCGCTTGAATTAGAGGGTCCTCCAACCCCTCTTCCTCTGCCGGTTGTACCGCAGCTAGATTGAGCACCTGAAGGGATTCTGTAATGAGTGCTGTAAGCTCATCCTTCCGGAAAACCCAGATTCTCGCCTGATCCTCCAGCTCCGGGATTCGCCTTCTTCAAGTTCCTCCATTCCAGATTCAAGTTCTAACTAGGGTTGCCAACTGGCTCCAGATGCGCCCGACAGGCTTGATCCAGTCCTGGATTTACCCCGTTGCATACAGGGATATGTAGTTCTGATTTCTCCACTGCACTCCATAAGAAAAGCAAGACTACAAGTCCCTGCATGCAATGAGGTAAACACAGGGCTGGAACAAGCCTGTTGGGCGCATCGAGCCAGTTGGCAACCCTAGTTCTAACTCAGGCCCTTCCAAGGGTGGTTGATCTAGCGGTCGTGCCCTTTTAAGAGGTCTTGACCCTGTGTGACTGAGGTCTTCCATCCCGCGCTGTCTCACTGGTGGAGTCAGTGGCATAGGCTCCGGCAGCCTCCCTTGCTGCCGTAAGCAATAAGCCTGATGCATTATTAAAATAAACCCTGGGGAAAAATCTCCCAGAGGAGGCCCTGCAGCTGTAGAAGGCACGGCACTAGATGGACCTGCAGACATCTCCGGCAAAGCCAACGACTATGCCTCCACTCGCAACTCCCCTTCGGGTCTTGCCGAAAGGTTGAGTGACTCCTGAACCACCTTATCTTCCATCTGCTGCTCCATACTTATTTATTTATTTTATTTATTTATTTATTTAGCTGTATTTATATCCCGCTTTTCACCGGGTCAAAGAGGTCAATTGGGGGATACATTTAACACGAGGGGATATGAGACACATACGCTAATACTTACAGGGAACATAGGCAATGGAGGGTTAAGTGGCTTGCCCAAGACCACAAGGAGTGCCTATAGGACTAGAAATCGCAGTCCCTCTGGCCTGAGATTGCTATTTGAAGTTGCAGCACAGCCCCGGCAAATTCCGGTGTCCGAGACAGTGCCCCTGCGCGTGCCACACACCAGACACTGGGGCCCTGAAGGCATTAGCTATTAATACTAACCAGCTTGTGAAGAATTAGTATTATCCCCTTGTTATTATATCTATATGTCTATTAATTTTTTTTTAAATTCAACCTAAAGGAAGGGAAACCCCCAGCTTACTGACCAAACCCCTCCAATAATACAGAATCTGCGACGAAAATAAACAAATCTAACCTTAGGTTAGCAGCGCTGAGTGAAAAACTGCTTTTCTTTCAGCCCCGTAGCAAGTCCCACCGCTAAAAAACGCCACGTGGCTGTAGCGCGCGGGAAAATGGCTGCGAGTGCAGTCGGGCCCTGCTTGGCGCCAAAATCCTGATGTCTCTTAAAAAATCTCCCAGCCGCACGCCATGTGGTTGTGGGGCATGCCCCTGCCCTGACAGGCAATGAAACCGGAAGGAATGATTTTCTTACCGGCCCGATGCTCTGATCGACCATCCGCGGTGTTGCTCAATGCTGCAGTGAGCAACGCACGCGGTGGGTACCTGCCTCGTGGTCTGAGCTGCCTGCCGTGATGAGGCGCGGCAAACCTGGGCCAGAGGGCAGACAGGCTTGTGCGCTGCAGGGCTCTCCCCCTTTCCATCCAGGAGAAGAGAGCTGCTGTCAGAACTGATCCGCTCAGGGAAAGAAGGCAAGGAGACAGGTAGAGAATCGCTCAAACCCTTTTTTTTTTTTTTAAGAAACAGCTACCAGGAAATAAAATCAACATAAGTAATAGGACCAAATAAAATCTCCAAACTAGGCTAATCTAAACTACACTGCTTCTTATCTGTTCCTCAAGTGAGCTCAGCACCTAGGGGCTCACTACGTCCTCCTACTGCATGGAGACTGGACACACTGGGGCTGATGGGAGAGACTAGCAGGGTACATCCAATGATGTCATGACTTTGACATGCCCAGTCTCCAAGCTGCAGGAGGAGGTACACAACCCAGAGGTGGAGGACTGAACTGGAGGAACGATAAGGAAAGGTTCCTTTGTGTATGTTAATTTCATCCCACCTAGAATGGCAGATAGTATGGAGTAAAAATCATTTAATTGGAATTAGATTTAGCTCTCGCATTTCTCAGAAATTCGAGACGGTATGTATTTTTCTATCTCTTGAAGAACTTACAATCTAAAAATTTGATGCACCAAACTGCATTGCCATTAGCGCAGATAATAGCATGGTGTTTGCACAGAACTTTCTCTTGTGTCTCTTGGGGAAACTGCTAGGTACATATGACCTAGATTGGCCACTGTTGGAAACAGAATACTGGGCTTGATGGACCTTGGTCTGACCCAGTATGGCATATCTTATGTTCTTATGTTCTTATGTTCTCTGCTAGTGCAGGAATGAATCTAACAGGAACATAAAAATGTGAAATGCCTACCATAACAGCAGTGATCTTTACTATCCCAGACTCATGTTTATCTGTGTAGGGGCGTTTTAATACTCAAGGCAGCTGGTTGTCTTACCACAGTCTATGGCGGAGTTTCCTGGTTATCCGTGCTGCAGCTCTTTAGTTCCCTGTGTTTCTGGTTATCCGTGTTGGGGCTCTTTAGTTTCCCCCATGTTCCTGGTTATCTGTGCTGCAGCTCTTTAGTTCCCCCCATGTTCTTGGTTATCTATGCTGCGGCTCTTTAGTTCCCCCCGTATTCCTGGCTATCTGTGCTGGAGCTATTCATTTTCCCCGTGTTCCTGGTAATCTGTGGTAGCGCTTTCACTAATCTACGTTCAGTGTTATCTTCAGTTGTGCTTGCCTTTAGTAATCCACATTCTTTCAACAGTTTTATGCCTTGTTTCACACAGAGGCCCTTTCCATATAAAGCAGAGTCAGGACAAGACATGAATACTTCCAGGCTTTTTGTGACTGACGTTTCATTGAACAACAATATACAAAGCAAGGCATCTGATATACTGAAGATACCCTAACAAATCACTTATACGCTTTATCTTCAGGCAGCGCTTAGCTCTTTCGTGTAATGAATATAAAGTAACTGGTGGAACTGGTCACCTTTCACTGTTCCCTTGTGGAACAATTTACCTTCCAAAACAGGTTCAAGATATTAATTAAGATAAATCTTCCTCAATTCTGAGATTCTGTTATCATGTAATTTATCAAAATTACGTTAATTATTTCTGTAGGGCAGCAAAATTATTACCTCTTCCATGTCTGATTTGTATTAATATTCATAATTTAATAATTCAGCATCTTATGCCATCTGGTTTGGGGATCACTGTACCTTTCCCTCCCTCTGCTAGAGCCAAAACATTCATCCCTCGCCATTTCTGCTGTAATAAGGAGCCTCCCTGGCGGCTTGGCATGAAAAGTGTGGCTCCAGCCCCCCCAACTGCTCAAGGAGTATCCGTTCCCCATTCCCTCCCTGCTCCTAACTTTAAAGTTCTCTCCCTCCCCCGCCCCTCCATGCAGTTTATACCTGCAAAGAGAAAGCAGCCCCTTCCCACCACAACACCGTCTAGCTCATACACACGCACATATCTTAGCCCGGCAGGTGAGCACAGCTGAATTGACATTTTCCACACTTTGTGATTTTTACACTGTAATTTGACATAATTAATGCCTACATTACTGCTGATAATTTAGCTAGTTAATTAAACTCAGAGGAGATAATTAAGGAGAGGCTACTGCTTGGATTGCTAATTGTTTTTGTCATTATTTTAGGGGCCCGACAGCTGTGGACTGAGTCATCCTGTTTTGTCAGGTGACAGGTCATGTGACTATGAAGTCTCTAAGCAGAGGGTTTGGCGTAACATGTGAGCGTCTCTAGATTGCTAACAGAGCCAACCAGTCTACCTGCATCTTCCTGGAAGAGAGCCAGTCAGGGGGGAGCTAAGCCACACAAATAAGCAACTAACTCAGCCAGCCTGGCCATCCACATAGAAGGGGCATGCAGCCTGCCTAAACTATGTGCTGTCCTTACACTATCCATGGACCCTTCTTATGTACTCACACTTGGTCTCATGAAGGACATTTGCAGTTATTTTGCCATTTTTGCTATTCATGGCTGTATGCTTTGTCTGAGACATTAAACACAGTCTAGCTATCAACTTTCATAGTGCTACAAAGAGCCCCCTATCATGGATGGGGTCTAAAATACAAGAGCACTACCAGTGCGACTGATTAACAACTGAGGTTTTCCTTTGGATAAATAATTAAATGTATTGTTTCTTTGGTGTAAATGTCCACAGTCGCAGATGGCTCCCAGTGGTGCCCATTATGGTGCTTTGAATCCATTTTCCGGTTTTGTTCAATGTGCACTAGTTATATAATCCATCCATTTTGCACACTGTAATAGGAGGCAGTATGGACGCCTGCTCAATCGAATGGAAACTGTTATTACCAAAACACAGTTTAGATGATACCCAAGAAGAGAAAGCCAGTGACTTCTAATCAACAGCCATTCTATGGGTAATTTCGCACACTATAAAAATTGTACTGAAGTCAACAAGAAAGAGAAAATAAGTGAATATCAGGATTTTATTCCCACCTTGAACTTCAGATGTGTGGGTTTCCTTTACCTTACTGAAATAGTCAGTGATGGCTCTCATATACTATGTTTGATCTTCTTTGTATAAGCCTGTGAAAGGTAACAAGACCTCCAGCAGGGAAGCTGGATTTTGACCGTGTGGTTACTGCCAGAATAAGTACATTTTCATTTTATTTCATATTGTTATAAATGTTCATTTTATTTATTTATTTATTTAAAGTTTCTTATATACCGCACTCTTTAGCATCAGCGCGGTTTACATGGAACAAAACATTCTCAGTACATTTGAAAACACGTATGAGTTACATATAACAGGGCAATAAACTTGGGAAAACAAGGGTAACTATCTACAATAACGATTGAACTATTTACATAAATTCAACTAGCAGAGAGATTTTAGTGAGCAGCAGAATTACAATAAAATTTTAGTTCTAGAAGGTATGTCTTATGGAGTAGTTATGCATATGAATTTGTCTTATGACATCTTATATTAGGATTACGGTGGCTGGAAGTACTCAGTGAATAGATTTATTTATTTATTTATTTATTTAACTATTTCTTTTATACCGCCCCTTCCAGAGATCAAGGGCGGTTTACATATAACAGATTAACAGTCTTGTACACAATTTGTATACATTTTACATAGAACAATAGAAATCAACTATTTACATGAACAATAAATATAAACTTTGTAGGTATTAAAGCAAAAACATCTTGTAGGTATTAAAGCAAAAACTTTGCAGGTATTAAAGCAAACACATCAAACTTTATACAAATGTATATTTACAGCGTGTGGTGTGTGTGGTGTATGGTGTATAGATAATGCTTGATAGCCTTCCTGAACTGCTTCATGTCTCGTATTGCTCTGATATCTGGAGGAAGTTTATTCCAGCATCTAGGCGCATAAGATTTAAATGCTCTGTTGATTGTTGATTTCAGGGTAATTTTGTTAATTAAAAGGTAGCTGTGGTTGCAACCCAAACAAAAAAACACAACCGAAAGGTTACTAGAGGTTTAGGAAAATAAAAGCAAAGCAAACTGCTTTTACCCCATTTTTATTAGCAGTGGTCTGTTTTTTTCTCAAAACTGTCATCACAACCTGATCTTAAACCAGTAGTGGTTGGATTAAAAGGCAAGGGACTTGCAGGAGGAACTATTATGTCTCCAGAAAGGACAAACTTCAGCCAGCCTGCTCTTAACTGTGTCTTGCATTTCTAGTGCTCTTAGTTCCTGTTTCCTGATTGGCCCAAAGTTTGCCTACTCTTGAGCTCTATGGAAAACGCTAACTGGATTTTTTTCCTTGTGACTTTATTTATTCCTGTTCTAGAGACTTACTCCAAAGACTTTTCTTTTGACATGTTCTTGTGCCAGAAATTCTGTGAAACCATGTCTAAGTATACTATCCGAGATGTTTACCAAGCCTAACCCAGATCTTGACTGTCCACAACCAGGTAAAAGTACTTTACAAACAAACTTTGGACCAGTCAGGAGACAGGACTGATGATCATCAGAAATACAAGACACCATTAAGAACACGCTGACTAGAACCAGCCTCCTTGGAGACATAATAGCTATTCCTCAAGATTTCTGCCTTCTAAATTAAGGGTCACTAGTTTGAGGCCAGGATGTGACATTGATAGGAAGTGAGGAAAAAAAGAATTTTAGGTTTTTCATGCCATGTTTGGATTAAAAATGACTAATAATAAAACAACCTTGCAGCTCATATCAACCTCTGCTCCATGCAGAGTGACATCACTTCCTAAGCTGGAGAAGTGCTGTAACGGACACAAATTAAGCCCTGGTGGGACAACAGGAGAGCACCTGCAGCTCCTCGGACATCACTAGAAATATCTCATTGCTTTTGCATTTTTCTCTCCAACTATATTGGCCTTGAAGAGAAACCACATCTAGTCTATCTAAAGATACCTGGGATGCTAATAAGCCCCATGCCTGTTATACATGTTGACTGACTGAGTTTATATTCTAGTGTTAGACAGGTGTAAAGGAGGTCTGAAAATAATAAGCAATTCTGGGGCTCAGAGTACACTAGGGCAGACTATAGCAGTGATGTAATGAGAAAGTGCGATGGTCCCATTTTCATCAAAGGGTACAAACACCTGCGTTATAGCTCCCAACACCATATTTTCCCCAACTTAGGTGAAAGAGTAGTCTCACTCGCTCCATTCTGCCTTTCAATCAGAGCGAGGACTGTGGAGCTTCAAACCTCCTCTCCACTTTCCCACCCTTTCTCTTCATTTTTACATACTCATCGCTCTTGTCAAGTCAGCCACACACATACATCGAGCTGGCCTTGAGCACTCTGGGACTGAGAGGAAGAGCATTAGGTGAAATGAGAGATGGAGAGAGAGCAAACCATATCAAACTACTTCAGGCAAGATAACACGATATATAATCAATCAATCCCTGCAAAATCCTTAAGTGCTTGATGTATCCTCCCACAAATTGAATCATTCCTGCTACCAGGAAGTTCTCTCTTGTAAATAAATGAAAGAAGAAATGGCCCATATTGAAAAATAACATGGTTAAAACCACTGATTAAGTTTTACACAAGCATATGAGAACAAACTAAAAGGTTTTAGCTTTTTAATTTAAGAAATGAGGAATATGATATAATTTCAATTTGTGATGGAGATAAGATGTTCTAGATATTGTGGTTTCAATTGGATTACATCCTAATGTACGTTATAAAGTGTCAGGCTAGCTGGAGATTACGGTATGTGTGTAATATCCTTTATTAACAATTTAATGGACCTGCGTTCACTCTATCAGTGTTTTCAGTCCACCTGGGAGATCTAGTTAGTGCAGAACCTGAAACTCTGACCTGATGAAAGAGGGAACTTTGAGATTTGTCAGTGTCAAAGATGAGACAAAACCAATGATCAAATGAACAAATTTTTGCCTACTTTCAGCTCCTGTACTTTCCTGCCTAAACGTCCCAGCAGAAACCACTAAATATGTCCTGAGGAATCGTACTTAAGTGGTCTCAGATTTGGTATTCTGGGCATTGAAGGGAATCAATGTAGTCCATATTCACATATAATAGGCAGGTGTGGGATTTAAACATAGACCAACATGAAATGGCATTTTAGAAGGATATCTAGGAAGAATCTGGGTCATCCAGGTCAGAATGTCCAAAATATCAGGAGTGGGGGCGCCAACCGTGAAGGGTGGCATATGTAAATGTCTTCTGAAATTGCTCGTCTCCACAACTGGTTCTAGAGACGGTTCATGCATATCGCAAGGCCGGGTATGTGCACATTTGAGGCCATTTTAGAAATGTGGGAGCTCCCAAAAGGCATGGCCCCAGACACGGCTGCATAGATGTGTTGGCCAAGGTATTTCAGAAATGGCAGCATCTATGCCATGACACATGCACGTCCCAGCCTGCCACTTTAGATCTGCAGATGTGCAGCTGCAGAGCATTGAAATGAAAAGTCTGTTAATTATCATGCAGGTTTTATTGACCCGGCAAAAATTTCTGTGACGGTGAGAGCACATTTCTCTCTTCCTTCTACAAGTGTTGTTGCCATGAAACAAGCATTTTCGTGGAACTTGTTTACGGTCAGGAACAGGTATAGACATGGACGCATCAGTAGCCAGGCCCAGACATGCTCAGGCCTTTCTGAAATCGCACAGTGGTGTGCATCTCCGTAGGGCCACCTAAGCCATACCTCCATAATGGCTCCATGAGACATGGATGTGATCGTGCTGGAGATATGTATATACCTGGCTCCGGGGACATCGTTGTGATTTGCATGTCTGAATGGCCCCTTTTCAGATGTCCAAATCATAAATAGAGTGTCTAAAATGACCCCAATAGGCAAATGCCTAGGGTGCCAGATTCTGAAGGCAACAGATACCTGGGTGAGACACAAGCCCAATTCTACTGGCTTTAGGACCGTGCTCTTTGATCTCTAGGAGAGAAACCTCCCCTCCCCACTATTCTCTGGTCCTGTCTAAGGGCAGAAACATGTTTAATCTGGCCCTGGTAATAGGATTCACTTGCACTGCATACTGTAGATCGTGTAGCTTTATCATTACAAGATAACTCTCAACATTTTTACTGAACAGATTTCAAGCTTGTGACATCAAATTCTCATCTTTCAAACTTCAGTACAAAAGAGGACTATCTCCATCTTCATTACAAGCAATGGAACTAAAATTTTTACCATCAAAGTTGAGGTCTATCACTGGGACAGTAAGACTTCACATATAGGGATATGGATCTGTGGTCCCCATACCTGTCCCCAGCAACTCCCAGGTGGAAGGGTATTGAGGAAATCCACAATATATGTGCATGAACTATATTTGTATACAAGGGAGAAGGTGCATACAAATATATTCTTTAAATAGTCATTGTGAATATTCTGACAACCCAGCTCTATGAGGACAGAGTTGGGAACCACTGACCTAAGCCTTAAACAGTAGATCAGAATACCCACAACATAATATCCAACACTATACTTTGCATTTCTGTCATAAGAAATAAATCTATATGATCATCATTAATATGGCTAAATCTAATTCAAAGATGTCCCAATTTATGACTGTCAATGGATGGGACTGTAAAATAACTATCTGAGGTACTCACCAAAGTAACCAGCAAGGGCCTGGTAAACCTTCCTTAGGATGGGGTGGGAGGAGCTTCATAAAAGAGAGAGTGTGCCCCACTCTCTTAAGGGGGTCTCAATACCAAGAATATGTATCATTCAACAACAGATGCAAAAGTAATTTAAAGTACAAATTCAAAGATACATCTCAAAGTTCTCAGCATTTGTGGCGAACAAAGCGAAAGCATTCCTCATTGAAATCAATTTTCAGGACAAACAAATGTACCACAACGGCTGAAGTGAAATTGTGACCATTTCTTCAAATCGTTCCTCTACGCTCTCAGCTTCTCTTCTTCAATTGTCAGCTATTTTTCCCAATATAACTTATCACCATCACCATTATTCATGCAGAGTAAATAAGTATATCTACAGTTCGCAAGTCACCCCCTCATTTGCCCTTCTCTCTTTCAGAAAGTAATTTGTACTGCCTGTAACTCTCATCACAGATAGTTTCACAGTGCGCTACCAATACTGAAGTCCTTTTCTCTTTCTACCACACTCAAAGGCATTCTAGTAGGAGAAAGGATGTCACTGAACATGGAGCCTTTTGTAAAACAGCTCTATGGACACAGGAGAAACACATGTATTTTGCTGCATGTCCAATGACATAGCCATTTTACAAAAAACACTGTCCAAATACAGTGGTTTTGAACAAATAATTATCACATGAAAGTGGTGATTTTCCAGTTAGCATTCAGCCAGCATGGTCATCTCATAAATTTAAGATCTGTTCTCCAAGCATGCAGTGCAACAATTATGCCGACACTGTCAATTTAATTTAGGCCTAAATTAAACAGGTAGAGGCCTATTCCCTTCTGGACATCCAGTCCCTTGTGCGGGCGGGCAGAATCGAGGCATACAGCAGTAGACTCGATTCTGATCCTACGGGGGCTAGACATGCCCGCGGGATTACAATCTAGTCTACTGGCCTGGACGTGCCGGCCTGCCCTGATTCTGATCAGCCGCACGCTCAGCCACATGCCCTGCTAACTCAGCCAGGCTCCTGAATGGAGCCTCAGTGCTATGGCATCCTATGGCACCACAGCTCCATTCAGGAGCCGTGAACGCTGGCTGCCGCCGAGAATGTCCTTTCCCCACAGCCAGACCCCCAATCTGGCCTCCCATGGTCAGGGTCTAGCTGTGGGGAACTTCCAGTACGCCTCCCGGTTTTGTCCCCACTGGCAGCCACTGCTACCCTGCGTCCAGGGAGACTTATTCCACCTCTGAGGTGGAATAAGTTTCCTGTCTAAACAGTCTACCCTGGACATACAGGGCCGACCTCAAAATCGACCCTGTATATCTGGGGTGATGACCCCCCACAGCCCGCCTTCCGCCCGCCCCCGTCTAAGGCTCCCCATACAACTCTGCTGTTCATATAGGGAGCCTTTGTGTGGAATCAGCAGGGGGACGACTAGCGAGGATGTACGTACAGGCAGGGTGTACATCCCCATTATTTGTGGCTCAAAATGACCCCCATAACTTAAATGTTCAGGGTCCATCACCACATGAAGGGTAATTTTATGAACTGAGGTGGAGTTTGAGTGTATTAGTATGCACGTATTTGAGGCCTATTTTATAAAGTAAAGTACACAAGTACTTTATAGAATAGGGGAATATGTGCTGTAAAAACACGCACAAACTAGGCACGAGCATTTACACCTGCCCGAGGACAGCTGTAAATGCCCGCCTCCAGATTTTTAAGAAACGTCTCAGTATTTTCTAATTCATGCACATAAATTTATGCTCCGTTTTCTGCCCAAACTCTACCCCTGTGCACACCCACACTGAAAATGCGTATGATTAGTCTTACCTGGGTGCTTACAGAATAGCAATCACCCAAAGGACATGCATAAATACCCATTCACGCCCACAAGTCCCTGAACAGGGCGACTTACGCGCATAAATGGTGCATATATTTACACTGCTCCCTATAAAATTACCTCCGCCCCACCTCTAACCCGGTCCATAATCGTATAGATAAATCTATCTCTTTAGAAATTTAAACAGCCTGATGTTATCTGTATAATTGTTAAGAATATATGGATAGGGGAGTTAAGCGTTGGACATCCGGTGGCTAATCCATAATTCCAGCTGAATATCGGGCAATATGTGTATATATACCAGATTCTACAAAACTGAACATCCAAGGGAAGCTAATTAAGGAGCTAAGCTACAATACGCGAGGTTTTGCATTCTGAGGTGCTCTCTGATGACAGAAAGGTAAGTACAGTTGTCCCCTCTATAACTACTCCAAATTCCAGGTCCAAATAAGTGATTAGCTGACACTTACACCTCAGAGCAGGTATAAATGCCAACATCTAGATTTTATGAAATAGATGCGTATTTCTGTTGCAAAACAGGAAATACATGCATACTTTTCAGGCCCATCCAAACCATGCCCAGAATAGGCCCCTTAGGAACCTGCATATTGTGGACTTATACTTTTAACTAGCAACTTTTCTAAAATCCCCGTTTAGATGTGTTGAGTCATTTACATATGTGGGTTCACTGTTTCCATCTGCAAATGTGGTGTAAGCCTTTTGAGATGACCTCCTGATGTGTTGTACCATAATTACATGTGACTCTGATGTGGTGAGTGGGATGGAGTGTGGATCATCATTTGGATCGAGATTCTCAATCCAGTCTTCAGTACACACCTATTCAGTCAGGTTTTCAGGATAACCACGATGAATATGCATGAGAAAGATTTGCACGCACTGCCTCCATTGTATGCATATCTCTCTCATGAACATTCATCGAGGTTATCTTGAAAACCTGACTGGCTAGGTGCCTCCCAAGGACTGGGTTGAGAACTCCTGGTCTAGAGACATAAAGATTCCCCATTCTTCTCTTGTTCTTGATGATGTTGAGTTTATGCTGTCATAGACATACAATATGGAAACATAAACTATGACGGCAAGCACAGCTGGTCTGCCCAGTTTCATTCCTGGTACAATACCCTAGTTTCCATTTACCCTCTTGCTTTCTCCTCACTTCTTTGTTTCTAAGGATTCTCTGTTAACTATCCATCTGTTTCTGAATTCAGTTACAATTTTTGTCTCCACTAGAAGGCTGTTTCTTGTCTCCACCAAAGTTTCCATAAAGAACGTCACCCTCCTACATTGCCACTTCTTAGGTTGGATTTCACCTCCATTTTCTTATGTCCCCACACCATTTTTTCTTCCTTTTTCTGACACTCCCTAACCTTCTCCCCTCATACCATCATCTTAAACCACCCCTCCTTATCACCCTCTCTCCACCTTCCCCATTTCCTCCCCATCTCATCTTCCACCCTTTCTTCAGCTCTTGAGCTTCACCTTTTCCTTCCTCTCATTCATTCCTCTCCTTTCTCTCTGAAATCACCTTAACCTTGTTGCCTCCATGCCATCTCCTCTCTGCCTCACACTCTTCTGCTCCTTCCTTCTTCTGGTGATATTAATCCCAATCCTGGCCCTCTAGACTTTTCTCTCACTCCCATGATAGTCCCTCTCTCAATCATATTCCTCTTCTTTCCCCCTCCTCTCTCCCTTTCTCATGTGCTTTATGGAATGCTCATTCCATACCTAATAAACTCCCCTTCTCTCACAATCTATTTATCTCTAATACTTTTCATCTTCCAGCTCTTACTGAGACCTGGCTCCTCCCTGATGACACTGCTTCAATCGCTTCCCTCTGTCACGGCAGCTACCAATTCTCCCATATTCCTTGTCTCACTGGCCGTGGTGGTGGTGTTGGGTTTTTACTCTCTCTTTCCTGCCAATTTCAACCCCTCCTTCAACCTCAGTCTCACTCCTTTTTCTCCTTTGCATTCCATCCACCTTTTTAATCCCTTACCTCTCCAGTTAGCTGCTATTTATAGACCCCCTAACACATCCACCTCTAGTTTTCTCACTGACTTTGAATCATGGCTTTTCTTATTTCTGGATTCTCCTTCCCCCTCCCTTATTCTTGGTGACTTTAATAATCATGTTGATAACCTTTCAGACCCCTATACTTCTAAACTCCTTTCCCTTACCTCCTCACTCAACCTCCAGCTTTGCTCTACTGCCCCCACTCATCAGCACGGTCACTGCCTTGATCTTGTTTTCTTCTCCAATTGTTTACCCTCTAATTTCTATGTCTCAGTTCTTCCCTTATCTGACTATCACTTGCTAAGCTTCACTCTTCATTACTCCCCACCTTAATCTCGCCCAGCCTCCTCCTACCTTTTTAGGAATCTTCATGCTATCGATCCATCGGCTCTCTCCACTATTGTCTCAGCACCTCTTTCCTCCACCTTGTCTTCTAAGTCTGTTGATGAGGCTGTAATTTCCTATAACACTGCTCTCTCCTCTGCTCTGGATGCTCTTGCTCTGCCCCTGCCACATCCTGTGAGACACACTATACCTCAGCCCTGGCTGTCTTCAACTATTGGCTATCTACGCTCCTTTGCCTGCTCAGCTGAGTGCATTTGACTCAAATCTCGCTCCCTTTCTGACTTTCTTCACTTCAAATTCAAGCTTGCCTTCTTCCAGTCAGCTATAGCACTCGCTAAGCAAAAACTACTATGGGGTATGTTTACTAAACTGCGTTAGTGCGATTCGCGTTAGAGCCGCGGTAGAGACAGAAACCCCAAATAAGGACATGGGCGGTACATCGTTACCGATAACGCGCGTTACCAGGCGCCATAAATGAACGAGCGCTACAGGGCACGTTACCGCGCGTTAATCTTAAGAAGGCGCGCAGGCAAACAAACACAGCAACAGAGCTGTAGCACAATGGTTACAACACTGACTGATGGTACAGGGGTCATGGGTTCGATTCCCCAGTGGGCCTAATGTATAAAGCTGGCTGAGGTAGCACCCTTTACATTTAAATAGTGATTGTTGAGGCATTTGACGTGTATTTTAATTAGTGCTGCCAGCAAACACACCCTCACGGTGGCATAACCTAAGGTGCCGCATAAGGCACCCCATAACGCACTCCATAGGGCACATTATAAAGTGTACTGTCCGCCAAGGCACCCTATAATGTCCCCTATAGGACACCTTATAAGGCTGTGAACAAAGCCCTGGCTGGCTGCAGAAGGACTGCACATGACCACACAAACTGTCTGCTGTGGTTACCATGATAGGGTTAACCCACCCATACCCATGATGCACTGCACATGCAAATCAGTAGTTGTGAGATGGGCACAAGATTGGGTATGCACCCCCACAGCACCTCTGCCTGGTAGGGGGAACAGACCGTGTGTGGCACTGCCACAGAGTAGCCACAGACAGTCACATTGTGCGGGTACTGTGCCCACCCTGAGGTTGAGGTGGGGCGCCCAGCACCAGGTCCACAGCACCTTTCATGGCTGGAATACGCCATGCTGTAGGTCCCCAGCGGTGTGTGATAGGTAGTTCCGTTAGACACACCTAGGATACATCTGTGTCCTGCTGTATGTCTCGGTCATGTCTAGTCCATATGGGCGATGATGCACTGGTTTCACTCCTTTCTCTCTTCTCGCTCCTGTGCAGTTCTCTCCTCTTCATCTACTCTTCCCCCCTCCGAGTCCCAGCACCTTCCCTGTGGTGTTCCTCAGGGTTCTGTCCTTGCTCCTCTCCTTTTCAATCTTTTCCTGGCCCCCCTCGCTCTCCTTATACAACAGTCTGGTATTTCGGCTGTTTCTTCTTCTATGCTGATGACATTCTTCTACTCCACCACACATCTCCTTCTTCCCCTGATCTCTCCCCTCTCAATTCCTGTCTCACCTCTGTCGCCAATTTGGGCTCACCTCTAACTGTCTTCACTTGAATCTTACCAAAACTCTGGCCATATGGTTCACTCATGGTGGCCCCTCTCCCTCACTAGCCCCTTCTTTCTCCAATTCCTCAGTCCCACTAGTTCCCACCTTTCGGTATCTGGGTGTCCATTTTGATTCAGATCTCTCCTTCTCTGCACACATTTCTCATATCACTAAACCTCATCTTCTTTCTTCGGCAAATTCGCTCAATTCGTCCCTTTCTTTCTTCCTCAGCTCAGACCACACTGGTTTTTATCTTTGGTAATGTCTCGTATCGATTTTTCTAATTCCTTATTCCTTGGTCTTCCTCAATATCAGTTGTCCCGCCTTCAACGCATACAAAACACTGCCGCACGTCTTATTATCACCCGCTCTTCTATTCGCGATCATGTCACTCCTATACTTCTCCATCTTCACTGGCTGCCTGTTCCTTTCCGTTCCCAATTTAAGATGTTAATCTACTACACAAGGTCCTTCACACTGGTACCCCTTCTTACTTAGCTGACCTACTATCTTTTCATTCTCCCAGGTACACCCCCGGTCTTTCCATCTTAATCGTCTTGCCCTCCCTTCCCCTGCTCGTGCCCGCCCTACAGCTCACCCGTTTCTCTCGCCTTCTACTTTGCTGGTCCTGCTCTCTGGAACTCTCTCCCTCCCTCCCTTCGCCTGGATTCTCAATATGTCACCTTTTAAACACAACCTCAAGACCCACTTATTTTTCCCTGGCATTCGACACCCCTTCCCCATTTGTATGACCCCCCTCTCCTTAGTACTATACGCTTGCCTTTTGTGTCCTGTCTTGTCCTTGTCTTCTTTACTCCTTCTGTCCTATTTACAGATTGTACATTTCCTTTCCTTTTCTCGGCCTTGGCCAAATTTTAATGTAATTTTATCATTGTACACCGCCTTGATTATCCCAGAAAGGCGGTTTTTATCAAATAAATAAACCTTAAACCTTAATAGTGCATATCCTGTGTTGGTGCCATGGTTACCTGCTGTAGGTGAAGGGGGTGTGTGTATGGACCCATAGGCAGATCATGTACCACCACACAACCCACCCTCTGGGGCTCAGGGTGGGAAACAGGATCACCCACCAAGAGATCCACAGTCTACCTCCCTGCAATGGTAGCAGTAGAGGGGACCATGAACCCCAGTCCTGCTGGGGAACAGACAGAGCAGTACACATCCATAACGCAATAGCAGACAGAAAGCCTGGAAATGCTCAGCTGCCCCCCACCATTATCTGACATTCTCCAGCAGCAAGCCTCCAGCCGCTGCACCCTGCAAGGTGTTCCAGCAAGACACATACTAGCTGCAGACAGTCTGCCAGCTAGTCCATAGTGCATGGTCCTGGAGGAGATGCATGTACCCAGAACAGGGATGTCAGCATACACACCAAGCAGATAAGTCAGTGATTGGGCCCCAAAAGAAAACCCATACATATCACATAAGAGAAATGCTATATAGCACTATGGGGGAACCTAGCCATGCCATGGTCACTGCTCAGTCAGGGTGAGAGTGACCTCCCAGCAGGACATGCTATGGCCACCCTGTCCATGCAGGTGGTGGCCAAGCACTACAATGTCTGAGCCATTGCCCTATGCCGTGTACAGATGCATCCAGGCCAGGCCACCCTATCCAGGCTATTCCCACGGTACCTTGCTCCTCATTATGCACATTGGCAGGCCAATACTGGCAACAGTGCTAGCAGTGTGGGCTGTGGAGGGTGTTGGCAGCCACCACGCACTGGATAGACAGACACACACTCCCCACACCTATGCCAGCATTGTGCAACTATAGAGGTGTTGGGCAGCCCAGGCCACCACACCAGTCCTGGGCACAGTGCAGGCATGGCTATGGTATGCAATACTGTAGGAGTCATTCCCCAGGTTGGTGAACACTGTCAGACACAATACCTGTAGCACACTCCACAGACATCAGAAAGGTTGCAATGATGCAGCTCACTCAGGAAATTGTACCTAACCTAGGAATTGCTATCTGCCAGTAATCATAGCAACCTTTTGATAGATGTGTACCATATTCCCAGGTTTAGGGTGGCATTACTAAGGTATGCAAGTGCTAGTATTGGGAGATGCACGCAGAGCCCAAAGTCCTGCCTCTCCAGGAGGCTTTGGATAATGGGGCCTGTGGGTGCGGGTGTGTCTGCCCCTGTTGGCTGCTGCTTTACGGCAGAGGTTCCCAACTCCAGTCCTGCGGTGCCAAACACTGTTCGGGTTTTCATGCTGTCCCTCATGAATATGCATGAGATACATCTGCATACCATGGGGGTGGCGCATAGAAATGCAGCACAGGCATCTTTATCAGAGGTAGCATGGAACCGGAATGGTGTTTGGCCCTCCAGGACTGCATTTGGGTGACTCTGCTCTAGGTAATGTGCATGTTTATGGTGTCTGTGCTCTGTAGGGTAAAATGTAGGTGTCTTGGGCATGTTTACGTCATCTGCAATAAAGGTGCTGTCTGTATTAGCACGTTGTAGTAGTGGGTAAAATATGGGGACTGGGTTGGCAGGAACCACAGCTGGGACTTGAACCTGTGACCCTCTGCTTCTGACTACACTGGTTTTGTGCACTGCACTACCTTGTTGTCACAGAGTCAGTACATTCCTTGGTGATACCATGACTGTTCGTCAGATATGGCCCGTCTGTTGCAGTACACGGCACCCACCTACACAGGGTTAGGCCACGGTCTGCTCTGGGCAGCTGCCACTGCCCCCTCCACCACCAGTATCCCTCAGCCACCATGCTGACATGCCCTTCTGCTGGTGGTGCTGGTGTTGCGCAGTCTCAGGCCATCCAGTGTGCAGGTAGGTGGCTGCCTATGGTGCGGGTTCTGGGGTAGGTATACCTGCATAGACATCCACGCTCCCCCCAGCCCCGCCTGCCAATGTTCCGTGCCCTTGGGGGTAGCTGTTGGGTACTATCCCCTGTGACACTGTGGGAAATACACTCATGCCCATGTTGGCCCTTCAGCAGTTGCTGTCTGGCTGCTCTGCTGTTTCAGCATTCGTATGGGCCACCTAGGCATCACCCTAGTCCGCACTGTGACCCAGCTCCACCACAGCATGTGCCGCCTGCGGCCCTCTGTATCCCCTTCTCCAGCATCTGTCCAGTTGCCGTTCCGACATGCCCGCCCTGATGTGGCGGGACATGTGCATGGCATAGGAACCCTGTCCGATGGTGGGGAAAACCCTGAGCATCGCTATTTCACTATGGGCTCATTCACCTTGTATGGGGACGGAGTATAGACCCTTCCACGATTTATGTCTTTTCTATGGAGCTTACTCGGGGGGAGGGGTTGATGTTTCTCATTGCTACCACTATTGGCCAGCTTGGTTATGGATTTTTTCCAGTTTGTTGGGGTCATTTTCAGTGTTTATGTGCCCTTTTGTTCTGTGCACATGTATCACACGTATCACTTTTTTTAGGTTTCCCTGCCGGGGCTGTACATTGCTGACACTGAAATGGTTTCTCTCCCCTGTAATGTGCATTTAACGGCAGGTTTTCAATCGCGTTTGAATTCAGCTCTTCAGATCAGCAAGTTAGTGTGAAGGGAGCCTCTCCCCGCCCACTCTCCGCCCACTGACCCCTTCTCTCCGCCCTCTCTCCACCTTCTGCGGTGTTTTACCGTGCCGTGGAGCTTTACGATCGTTAATGTTGGTTAACGCGCGTTATGTACCGTTACCGCAGTTTAGTAAACATACCCCTATGTCTATATGACAGTCTCTTGCCTCTGACCCCCATCGTCTCTTCTCAACTCTCAACTGTCCCCTAGAGGCACCTCTGCCTCTGACCCCTACTTCTCTTTCTGCCCAAACCCTAGCCGACTATTTCCATGACAAAGTCCACAAAATCACACTCCAGTTCCCCACAAGATCACCTTCATCTCCTCTTCCCCATCTTCAATACCAACTTTTCCCCTCAATCTCTGCTACCCTTTCATCCTTTTCTAAGATCTCCAAAGAGGAAATCTCTCATCTTTTTTCCTCCTCTAAACTTGCTACTTGTTCCTCTGATCCTATCCCCACCCATCTCCTTAATTTCATCTGGTCCTCTATCATCCCTTCCATCTCTCATATTCTCAGCCTATCGTTCTCCACTGCAGCAGTCTTCAAGCATGCTGTAGCCACACCTCTCATCAAGAAATCTTCACTTGACCCTACTTGTCCTTCTAATTAATGACCCATCTCCCTTCTTTCTTTCATTACCAAACTTCTTGAACATGCAGTTCTCCACCGTTGCTTTGAATTTCTCTCCTTTTAAGCCCTTCTAGATCCACTTCAATCTGGCTTTCGCTCCTTATATTCTACTGAGACAGCTCTTGCCAAAGTCTCCAGTGACTTGTTCATGGCTAAATCCAAGGGCTGTTACTCAGTCCCCATTCTTCTTGATCTTTCTGCTGCTTTTGCCACTGTTGACCACTACCTTCTCCTCGACACATTATCCTCACTTGGTTTTAGGGACTCTGTGCTGTCCTGGTTCTCTTCTTATCTCTCCCATCGCTCTTTCAGTATTTGTTCCAGTGGTTCCTCCTCTACTGCTATCGCACTCTCAGTTGGTGTACCCCAAGGGTCTGTTCTAAGCCCTCTTCTTTTCTCTCTCTACACCCAGTCCCTTGGTGCTCTCATCTCCTCCCATCGCTTTCAGTATCATTTTTATGCTGACGACTCTCAGATCTATCTATCTACAACTGATATCTCTCTGTCACTCCAGGCCTGTATCTCTGCCTGCCTATCAGACATCACTACCTGGATGTCTCATTACCTTTGAAAATGAGTATGTCCCAAACGGAACTTCTTATTTTTCCTCTTAAACCCTCCTCCCCCCTTCCTCCTTTCTCTATCTCTGCAGATAACACTCTTCTACTTCCTGTTTCCTCAGGCCATAACCTTGGGGTCATCTTTCATTCCTCCCAACTGATTGCTAAAATCTGTCGTTTTCTTCTCTATAACATTAACAAAATTTGCCCCTTCCTTTCTGAACACACTACTAAAACACTTATCCACTCTTTAGTCACCTCCCTTCTTAACTCTTAATTGCAACCTCTTCCTTGCTGGTCTCCCTCTGAGTCATCTCTCTTCCCTTCAATCTGTTTAGAACTCTGCTGCACGGCTAATCTTCTGCCCACCCCAAAATACTCATATAAACCCTCTGCTCAAGTCACTTCATTGCTCCTGTTTCCTTTCCATATCCAATTCAAACTTCTCCTTCTGACCTATAAATGCCTTCATTCTACTGCTCCTCACTACCTTTCCTCTCTCCTCTCTCCCTACACCCCTCCTTGTGAGCTCCGCTCTTCCACTGGCTTGCTTCTCTCTTTGCCCTTTTCTTCCACTGCCAACTCAGACTTTGATCCTTTCACCTTGCTGCTCCTTAGGCCTGGAACAAACTACCTGAGTCTGTACATCAGGCTTCATCTCTCCCCCTTTTCAAATCCATGCTAAAGGCTCCCCTCTTTGAGGCTGCTTTTGGATCCTGATCCCTTGTTTTCCTTGTGTCTCCTCACCTTTCCCCTATTTGTACCCTTGTTCTCAGCTATTGTATTGTCTGTTTTGATTAGACTGTAAGCTCGGATGAGCAGGGACCGTCTTTTGCATGTATCTGTGCAGCGCTGCATATGCCTTGTAGCACTATATAAATGATTAATAGTAGTAGTAGTAATAAAAGTGGGAAATTCCCAGTACATGTCCTGCTCTATATGCCATTCTCCATAGATAAATTGGACCTCTCCCCTTTGACCAATTGCTTCAACGCCATATCGGAATGGCTCCTGTCACAAAACCTCTGAATTCAGCATAAGAAGACCGAGGTGCTCTTCATTACGAGGAACCCGAATTTCAGCCCACCACAATACTTGAAGGTGAAAGAAGCCAATCTACAAGCAAAACCCACAATACGGTACCTGGGTATTACACTGGATCAAAACCTTGACATGAAGGCACACATAGCTAACACTGTAAGAGCTATCTATTTCAAGATCCGTTCACTCAGACATCTACGCCCCTTGCTTGAACCAGAGGATTTCCGTACAATTTACCAGGCTCTGGTCATACCTCATTTTGATTACGCCAACGCCATATTACAAGGACTCCCCCAATCCACCTTGAACTCTCTACAGCTCGCAATGAATAGCGCAGCGAGGGTTCTTCATGGTGCATCTAGGAGAGACCATGTGACACCCCTTCTGAAGCAGTTACACTGGCTTCCTATACAGGCCAGGATCATCTTCAAGACAGTGTTACTGACATTCAAAGCGGTCAATAATCTCTCCTCCTCCTCACTAACCGACCTCATCCAATCCATAACCCCGAACAGATCAAGAAGATCCACAGCAATAAATACGCTAATGATTCCGAGAGAATTAACAAGATGCACCGTGACAACAGCAAATAGGGCCTTCAGACTCTGTGCCCCAAGACTCTGGAACGCCTTACCAACAAACATCAGAGCAATCACTAACCTAACCCAGTTTAGAAAGGCCCTCAAACACTGCCTTTTCCTCAAATACTTCCCAGAGAACACTGAATCACATCACCACTCAAATATTTGTAGCTACACCAACACATCTAGTCAGCCAGGAGAACACACTTAGCAAGGTGTCCTTGACCATTGAATCACATGTTACATTTATTCTGTGACTCTAGTGTGTAAATAGTTACCCTTGGTTATCCAAGTTTTGCTGTCCTGTTAATTGTAAACTCACCCTTGGTTATCCAAGTTTTGCTGACCTGTTAATTGTAAACTCAGACATATGTATCCTGTCTGATTTTTCTGTTCCATGTAAACCGCGCTGATGCCGAATAGTGCGGTATATAAGAAATTGTAAATAAATAAATAAATACATAAATAAATACATAAGATTCTGTTACAATGAATGGGATGGAACTTGTGCTACTAGTCGATAGCCATGAAGCATGGAAATTCCCATGCCAGTGTCCAGTTTACGAACACGCTCTTGACTGTTCACCAGGTATCGACTGGGTCAGTGTCATGGCAGGAAATGCTAGGGAGATAAAGTTTCTAGATGAAATAAATGACTGCTTCTTGGAGCAGCTGGTTCATGAACCGACCAGAGGGGAAGCCATACTGGACCTAGTCCTTAGTGGAACAGCAGATCTGGTGCAAGAAATAAGGGTTTTGGGACCACCTGGCAATAGTGATCATAGCATGATCGTGTTTGATTTAATTAGTGGAGGAGGGATAGTAAAGAAATCCACAGTACTACCTTTTAACTTTCGAAAGGGAGACTATGATAAAATGAGGAGTATAGTTAAGAAAAAACTAAAAGGAGAGGTTGCAAAGGTTAAAGACATACATCAAGCTTGGGTGTTGTTTAAAAATACTATCCTGGAAGCCCAGACCAGCTGTATTCCATGCATTAAGAAAAGTGGAAGAAAGTAAAAAAAACTGCCAGCATGGTTTAAAGGTGAGGTCAGAGAGGCTGTTGCTGTCAAAAAAGCATCTTTCAGGAAATGGAAAAAAGAGCCAAACGATGAAAACTGAAAACAGCACAAGCACTGGCACGTTAAATGCAAAGCATTGATAAGGCAGGCAAAGCGAGAATTTGAGAAGGAACTTGCTACGGAAGCAAAAACTCGAAATAAAGACTTTTTCAAGTACATTCGTAGCAAAAGGCCTGTGAGTCAATTGGACCATTAGATGATAGAGGGGTAAAAGGAGCAGTAAGAGGAGACAAGGCTATAGCGGAGAGACTGAATGAATTCTTTGCTTTGGTCTTTACTGAGGAAGATGTAGGGATGTTACCCAAGACTGAAGTGGTATTTAAAGGTGATACTGCAGAGGAATTGAGAGAAATATCGCTACACCGGGAAGATGTATTACAACTATTTGATATACTGAATAGTAGCAAATCACCTGGACCAGATGGTATACATCCAAGAGTGTTGAAAGAACTGAAATATGAGATTGCAGACCTGCTATTAGTAATCTGTGAACTTTCATTAAAATCATCTGTAATACCTGAAGATTGGAGGGTCCCCAATGTAATGCCAATTTTTAAAAAGGGTTCCAAGGGTGATCCGGGAAATTACAGACCGGTGAGCCTGACGTCAGTACTGGGAAAAATGGTAGAAACTATCATAAAGAACAAAATTACTCAGCATGTAGATAGTCATGGCCTAATGGGAGACAACCAACATGGCTTTAGACAAGGAAGATCTTGTCTTACTAATCTGATATGTTTTTTGAAGGTGTGAATAAACAGGTAGACAAAGGTGAGTCGGTTGATATAGTGTATCTGGACTTTCAGAAAGCCTTTGACAAGGTCCCTCATCAGAGACTTTTGGCAAAACTAAAAAGTCATGGGATAGGAGGCAGTGTACTATTGTGGATCGGGAACTGGTTAAAAGATAGAAAGCAGTGGGTAGGGCTAAATGGCCAATTTTCCCAATTGAAAAAGATGAATAGTGGTGTACCCCAGGGATCTGTACTGGGTCCGCTACTTTTTGACATATTCATAAATGACTTGGAAAAGGGAATAACTAGTGAGGTTATCAAATTTGCAGATGACACAAAACTGTTTAAAGTTGTTAAAACCCAAGAGGACTGTGAAAACCTGCAGGAGGATCTGGATAAATTGGAAGACTGGGCATCCAAATGGCAGATGAAGTTATGCACCTAGGAAAGAACAACCCACACTATGGTTACACGATGCAAGGTTCCACATTGGGAACCACCACCCAGGAAAAAGATTTAGGAGTCATCGTGGATAACATGTTAAAACCCTCGGCCCAGTGTGCAGCGGCGGCCATGAAAGCAAATAGAATGTTAGGTATCATAAGGAAGGAATGGAAAATAAAACAAAGGATATTATAATGCCTCTGTATCGTTCCATGGTACGACCGCACCTTGAATATTGTGTGCAATTCTGGTCGCTGTATCTTAAAAAGGATATAGCATTATTAGAAAAGGTACAGAGAAGAGCCACCAAAATGGTAAAGGGGAAGGAAGGCTACTCCTATGAAGAGAGGCTACAAAGGTTAGGGCTCTTCAACCTGGAAAAGAGACGGCTGAGGGGAGATATGATAAAGGTCTATAAATTAATGAATGGAGTGGAACGGGGAAACGTAGATCGATTGTTTACGCTATCAGAATATAGAAAGACTAGGGGACATGTAATGAAGCTACAGGGTAAACTATTTAAGACAAATAAGAGAAAATATTTTTTCAATCAACGTGTAATCAAACTCTGGAATTTGTTTCCGGAGGATGTAGTAAGAGCTGTTAGTGTAGCTGGGTTTAAAAAAGGTTTGGACAAGTTCCTGGAGGAAAGATCCATAAACCATTATTAAAAGGGACCCAGGATATCAATGCTTGAACCAATACAAGCATTGTGGAACCTGTGTCCCTTGGGGAAACTGCTAGTTACGTATGACCTAGATTGGCCACTGTTGGAAACAGGATACTGGGCTTGATGGACCTTGGTCTGACCCAGTATGGCATATCTTATGTTCTTATGTTCAGTGTGAAATGGTGCAATGTCACTCTATGTCACTTACAGACAATGACTTTAAGCAATGAGTGTTTGATCATTGTTGCCAATTTCACATCATCAAGCTATACATTTCAGTGTAAATGAGTTGGAAAGTTCATAGTGTGGTGCAAAGACACATTTCTCCTTCCTTTCTTAGCAGATTCAGGCTTGTCTGTGTCAGGAGCCCATAGGGAGGCTTGTGCTGCAGCAGGCCTCAACAGCAGGGCAGGGGAGCTATGTGGGAGCATGTGTACATGTGATGCTAGTGTATATGCAACTGTAGGGAGGGTGTAAGTGTGTGTCTTTATATGAGGTTGTGCCTGTTGGTACTATGTTGTTGGGGTATTCATGATGGGTATATGTGTAGGTTGTATGTGACTATGGTGGGATGTGGCACATATGGATGGTATGTTGAGTGTAGTCAGGGGTATACGTGTGCATGAGGAAGGGGTGTGCATTCAAGGGAGTAGGCTTCACTTTCTACTACTTCTCCTCCCCACCTAATGTTCTCTCCTTCCTCTATATGCCCTAATGCTCATCCTCCCCTTCCCTCTCCTTCTCCTTTACTTCCTTACCTTCTAATTCCCAACCCAGCTTGATATCACTTGTTTGCCAGCTCTGGTCTGCCACTTCCTCTGGAAGCCGGCTCTTGCACACAGTAAAGTCAACATTGCCAGCAGGAATCCAGGGCAGCTCTGGGCAGTGCAGAGTTATTTCTGGGTTCCTGCGAGCCAGGGAGAGAGAAGGGTGTTTTGGCAGCTACATCTTCGAATGATGGGGCCTGTGCTCCCTGCCACCCTCAAAGCCGCTGATTCCTGCTCTCCTTGTGTGCATGGGCATCCATGTAAGCGCAAACATGCTCAGAAATAGCAGGAAGAGTGACAGTAAAGGCGTGAGCATGATTCAAAATAGAGAAACAAGGATAGAAAAAGGCAGGGATGCCAGAAAACAGAAAGCGCTAATTAAGGATATTAGTATTAAAGAGAAATTTTGCTTTAGAATTTTGTTTAAGAAGCTTGAGATTTCATCAAACAAACAAGAAATTTTCAATCAAGAATAATGTTTCCAATCTATTTGCTTTAAAAAACGCACTGTTATACCATTGCACGGTGGCAGCCTATGCTTGCGTTGACAATACTTCCAAGAAATACTACCGCGCTCCCTCTCTGAATGCAATCTGGCACTGACAACGTTTGCGAATGAGTAAATAATGTTTGATTATTACAATATTCACTTTAATCTGTCTCTGCTGCCCGCTTCCTGTAACTTTGCATGTCTGCATGAGGAGGATCTGTCATAGCTGTGATGTTGGGCAGGCGCAGAAAAAATGAAGTTGTTTGCAGTTTTCGATTCCGTACCTGGAATTATTTGGAGCTGCAGGCTATATTAAACCGCGTATAGCAAGTGTCCTCATTTACATGCTAATTCATTTATACCCTCTGGATTGATTTCTTCAATTCATTTTTAACCCACTAACTCTTCTGATACAGATTGTATTAGCACCTGCAGGAAGACAGAGGGGGAAAACGACGGTACAAGACAGCTCTGCACCTCTGGCCTTTTCTTCCCCTTGCCACTCTGAAAGAGTGAGGCACATCGCAGCCTGACCAGCGGCGGATGATAAAGGTTCACTATCAAATCTTACTGCATTCTACCATCTGCAAAGAATTATCAGCCCATCTCAGAATGCTTAGGAACAAATTATAACCTCTAATTAAGCATGCCAGAAAAATAAACTAATAGACAGACAGACAGCAAGATGCTGACAGCATGAGGAGCGGGGGTCTGTCAGACACAGGACCGGCTTAACCTTTAGGGCCGCAGCTTATGAGGTGCAGTAAACAGCAGAAGCAGTCAAAGCAAACCAATAGGTCCTGACAGCCCCACGAATTCAAAGAGCCCTCAGCACAGTCTCTTACCTGCAGGGAGAGTGGGCACACACATACATACAAAGCAAAGTTTAATATTTCAAAGCATGATCTCCAAATATGCATTTTTCATAAGATAATGTAAGAGGGGTCGTTTTTCAATGATCATCATTGTTGTGTTTAATAATCAAAACCTCGGGTACAGAGGTAAGGCTGAAGGTTCACCTAGGAAATCCAATACCTTTGTACCAGCTCTGCTCAGACAAAGTCAAACAGAAAGGACAGAGCTTAAATCACATGGACTCTGACGCAGACTTCCTGTTTGTGTGAGGATGGAACCAGCTTAGGGTTGCCAACTTTTTGAAAGAGAAAAACCCGCTATCAGTGGCTAACCATGTGCTGCCCATGCCACGCCCCCTGCCCCACCCATAAAAATAATTGCAGAGGGGGCAATGGTGCAGGCTTCAGTGTCTGCAGGCTATATTTAGGGGAGGGGGGTACAAGAGGTTGAACTCTTCAGTACCTGTTCAGCCATAGTCCCCTTTTCAGGCCCCTCCAGCACGTATATGCTCTCCCATATAGCACTAAATCCAAACATATATTCTGCATCCATTGATCCCCACCCTCTGGCCCCTTCCCCAACAATCTATGCAGAGCAAAGCTAGAACCTTCCCCATAAAACTGACCATATGACAAAAAGTCCCTCTCAGTACCAAGCATATTGTGAATTAATCAGGGCCATCAGAGTTGATTCAGATCCGTATGTCTGGCT
Organism: Ichthyophis bannanicus; assembly: GCA_033557465.1. NCBI lineage: Eukaryota > Metazoa > Chordata > Amphibia > Gymnophiona > Ichthyophiidae > Ichthyophis > Ichthyophis bannanicus. The sequence continues at coordinate 33,992,458 of CM066044.1, forward strand.
GTCAGAATTTATTATTTAGCTTTGAATGCCCTACTCTCTTCCGACCCTCAGAAGCGATCGCCTAGGTTACCTGATCTTTGGGCCGGTCCTGCAATTTATACTAAAAAATCATTCGAGACCAAGATCAAATCTACCATACCAGTACTAACTTCCAAAACTCACACAAGGACCCTACCTAGAAAAAGGCAGCACCGTAAATATTGCAGTGGGCCCTAAAACATCAATAAACCTATTAGGAAAGCTGAACAAGCCAGATTACTAAACAGAAATTCCCTGCTAAGAGAATCCCCAGTCTTGGTCATACACACATTACAGATAGGCCTTCGCCAATAAGTGACCACAAAGTGAAAAGAGAGATATGCAGACAAAAATTAACCTAAAATCTCAGAAAGCCAGACGCTGCATGCAGTGCACCAGCAGAGTCCCAGAAAGAAACGCATTTCCCCCTATATAGTACAAAAAGAAGAGACAGCGGATGTCAGGATTGGCATTAGGAGGGAAGCAACCAGCGCAATTCCATATTCCCGGCAGGCCCGACACAAGAAAATGCAAGAACGGTACGCGGGGCCTGTGTTTTAGACCATGCTCGTGCTGAGACGGCTCTGCCACGTCTCGCCCCATCCGTTGACATTAGAGGGGGATGGGGCATGGCAGAACTGACTCAGCGCACACGCGTGCTTTAAACCAGGCCTTGACTCATTTTCTTGGAATTTAGGGGCCGTTCACAGAACCCTAGGTCACAATACATGTCCCCCCCACCCTTCCCAAAAAAAGTGTATCCAGTTGCTTATTTAGGTTTCAGGGCCTGATTTACTATAACTGTTTTCACATTTTCCATGGTAAAACGTTTAATAGATGAGGCTCTTAATGGGCCAGTGCACAGTGCTAAGAAAAGGTAATAGCCTCATCCCTCCTCCCTCTCCCCCACTGACCCATTAGACCTGTGCGTGTGTGGTGTGGAGATGAGTGTGGAGATAGGTGGGTGCACTTTTGCACATACACATTGTCTCCTTTACTTTGTATACATTCATCCCTTCCCTCCCCACTCCAACCCCCCCCCCCATCCCCCCTTGCACTCACCTTTGCCTTCCATTCCTAGAAATGCTGAGGCAGCTGGGAGAACCGCTGACTGCACAACCTGCCAAAAAATAAAAGGTTAAAAGTTTGCCGCACAGACAGCTGAATAAATTAAAGGGGCAGTAGGTTACGACCCTTTAATTTATTCAGCAGTCCGTGCAGCAAACGGTAACTTTTTCTATTTTGTCAGGCTGTGCACCTGTTCTCCCAGCCAGTTCTGCACCTGCTCACAGGGCTTGGGATTTCCGTGGGCTGTCAGTGGCTATCCGAGCCACGGGATTGTGGCTGCTTCTACCCACGGGACTTGGGATCCCCACAGGCAGTCACCGGTTCTCCTGGCCGCTGCTGCCTGCGGGGCTTGGGATCCCTGGGGATTTATTGCGATGGTTTCTGCATTTCTTTTAATAAACGTCTGCATGAGACCAGTGGTTGGCAGAAAATTGGCCCTTCATTGGCCGGTTTTACAATTTTGCCGGCTGCCGGCCTGAAGCTCCTAAAACCGGCCAGTCAGCGACCCTAAGCCAGCTAGCCTTTCAGAGCACACCACTAGCAGCAGCTCTTCTTTGCTGTTCTAGTGTTACTGACACCGCTGCGGGTCCCAGAGAGGTGTGGTTGCTGCAGCAGCGGCAGTGGTAAGAGCTGGGCCAGAGGTCAGATCAGCAGCAGGAGGAGCCCAAGAATGAGGGTTCACCTACCAGCATCCTATTTCCAACAGTGGCCAATCCAGGTCACAAGCACTTGACCGATCCCAAAACCAGCCAGTTCTATACTACTTATCCTTGGGGATAAGCAATGGTTTCCTCTTGGACTACCCTAATAATTGTTTACAGACTTTTCCTCCAGGAATTTTGTCCAAATCCACACTACCTGCTTTTAGCACATCCTCTAGCAATTAGTTCCAAAGATTAATTATAAGTTGAGAGAGAAAATATTTTCTCCTGTTTTAAATGTGCTACTTTATAGCTTCATGCCTGTCCCCTGGTCCTTGTATTTTTTGAAACAGTAAACAATTAATTTGCATCTACTGGGATTTTATAGACATCTATTACAGGCATTGGCAAATTTTCTTGTAATCTGTGAGGCAGCCTAAAAATTTAGGAGCCAGTCACCGAGACCTAGATCATAGCATGCTCACTCTCTCCAAAAAAAGGTGCATCTCTCAGTTCCTTTTTGGGCCCAATTTACTAAGACTGGTTTTCCAATTTTCTGTGGGAAAAGAAAGTTTAATAAAATCAGACCCTGCACAGTGTCAACAGAAGTCAGTGGTCCCTCTCCTCCTTCCCCTCTCACCAATGCCAGTGGTCATCTTCACCGTGGCCATGACCTCCCTGTGCCAGCAGGGGATAGGGTCCCCCCTGGCCTCTAGGGTTCTTTGCAGCGGCCACATCCTCCTCATGCCAGCAGGTCATGGGGACCCGCTGGCCTCCAGTGCCCATCTTTGCTGCAGCCTGCCTGCACTCCTTTGCCAGCGGGGATGGGGTTCTCTCCAGCCTCCAGCAGTGGCCCGAGATTTATCTTCTGACAGCAATCTTCCTTCTTCTGTGCCGCAGGGGTTGAGTCCCCAGCAGCATACAGGCAGTACCATGGCTGAAGACTCTTCCACTCTTTATCTTGTGGGGCCCAACTTCCCCCTACCCCACACAATATGCATACAGATAAACAACAAATAGCTGGATCCCCATTAACAGGCACTGTCACATTAGCAAACCGCACCTAAAAAAGAAATTTGGGGGCATGAATCCCAAGTACCCAGATGCAATTTCTAGGAACCACAACGACCTGGCAGCTGGGAGTTGTTAAGCCTAGTTCTATCATATCTCCTCTCGGCTGTCTCTTCTCCAAGCCCTAACCTCTTTAGCCTTTCCTCATAGGAGAGTCATTCTATACCCTTTATCATTTGATCGCCCTTCTCTGTACCTTTTCTAAAGTTGCTATATCTTTTTTTGAGATGCGGAAACCAAAATTGCACACAATACTCAAGGTGTGGTCATACCTTGGAGTGATACTGAAGCATTACGATATCCTTTAATTTATTTGCTTCTCCTTTCCTAATGATTGCTAACGTTCTGTTTGCTTTTTAGACTGCCGCACCAAACTGAACAGAAAATTTCAATACATTGCCTACAATAATAGACAGATCCTTTTTCTGGGTGGCATGACTCCTAATGTAGAATCTAGCAGTGTGTATTTATAGTTTGGGTTATTCTTCCCAACATGTATCACATTGTACTTGTCCATATTAAATTTCATCTGCCATTTGGATGTCCAGTTTCCCTGTCTTGCAATTTGTCACAATTTATTTATTTATTTAAAGCTCTTCTATACCGCGCTCTTTATTATCAGTGCGGTGTACAATTAACAACTTGACAACAGGACGGGGTAGATCTGCCCTGAGTTTACATATAACGGGGATGGTAACAAGGAAAATAAATGGCAAACTATGTACAACTTTCATACAGATCGTAGAGTTAAGTCGGGAATTAAATATAACTGAGAGGACTATGTACAAATTTATAAATACAGCCAGAGTTAAGTCGGAAAATTACATGAGACACTTCTTAAAGTTAGGTTTGGGACAGATTCTCAGCGATATGTGTTGCAGCGCTGTGTTGGGTTTGGGTGAGGGGTGGGTCAGTGCTGTTGGGAAGAGAAAAGTGTAGCAGGAATAAGTGATGTTTGATAGCTTTCCTGAATTGTTTGAGGTCTTTCATTGATCTGATGTTGGGAGGAAGGGTATTCCAGATTCTAGGGGTGTATAAAGCAAAGGCTCTATTACTCATGCGATTTAACAACTTTGAGTAATTTGGCAGGTACAAACCTAAACGAAGGCAAGAGAGAGGCCGACCTGCACAGAGCGGCAGGTGCACCTACTCTAGCCCCCTTACTGGGCAGACTAGATGGACCATACTGGTCTTTATCTGCCGTCATTTACTATGCTAAAAAGTGCTAGTAGTAGCTCTGTAATTTCGCCTTTAGCTCTTTCGGTATTCTTGGGTGTATACCATACAATCCAGGTGATTTGGAAGGAGGAGCAGCCTAGTGGTTGGGCCAGGTTACCTCAGACTGGAGAACCAGGGATTAAATCCCACTAGAAGACAGCAACCTTGGGCCGGAAGGACTGGGGTTTCTAGTCCCACAGGTGCTGCTTGTGGCCATGCGCAAGCCATTTAACCCTCCATGGCATCAGGTGCAAAAGCATAGAATGTGAGCCCTTCAGGGACAAGGAAAATATATATACAGTACCTGAATGTACACTGCTTTGACTTGTAGAAAAGCAGCATATAAGCCTAGATAAATATGATTTGCTGCTCTTTATTTTATTATTATTGTGCTGCCAAATTTATTAGCTTCCCTAATTTCTGATAAGATTTCATCTTCTGTCTGCTCACTCTGGCAAGGTGGATAGCAGTATACCCCTACCACTATTTTCTTCCCTTCACGCATGGAATCCTATCATAAAGATTCCATGGTGCATGTTGTTTCCTGCAGAACGTTTAGTCTATTTGACTCAATGCTCTCTTTAACATATAGCGCCAACCCTCCACCAATCTGATCCATCCTATTATGTCATTTGATATAATTTGTACCTTGGTGCCAGTGTGTCCCATTGGTTATCCTTCCTCCACCAGGTTTCTGAGATGCCTATTATATGTCTTTTCATTTAGTGCTATATATTCTAACTCACCCATCCTTCTTTAGACTTCTAGCATTTCAAGGTATGTTCGTTTGAATTTGCAACCTTCATAGCAATTGACAGGGATAATGTGCAATCTCTCTTTCTGTTCTTTATTTAAAGGCACTTGGGCTATTTTAGCCATTATTGCAACCCCTCTATCAGCATTCTCTAACTTCCCTGTTATGATGGTTTTCTTCAAAGATACTTTATACTGAACCAAGCACTCCTGAGTGACTGTCAGCTTTCCCTAGATTCTTGTTTAAAAGCTGCTCTATCTCATTGTTGAACATTAGAACCAGCAGCCTGATACCAACCTGGTTAAAGTGAAGCCCATCTTTGCAGCATAGACTCCCCCTTCCTCAGAAAGTAGCCCTGTTCTGAACCATTCTAAGACCTTCCTCGCTGCGCCATCGTCTCATTCATACATTGAAACTCTGGAACTCTGTCTGTCAATTGGGTCCTGCATGTGGAACAGGGAGGATTTCTAAGAATTCAACCTTGAAGGTCCTGGATTTCTGCTTAAAAGCCTAACTTTAGCTTCCAGAACCTCCCTCCCACATTTCCTATGCCACTGGTATCAACTGAATAGCCAGCAACTCCCCAGCACTGTCTAAAATCCTATCTAAGTCACACATGAGGTTCACCACCTTCACACCAAGCAGGTAAATGACCAGGTGATCCTCACGCCCACAAACCACCCAACTATCTACATGCCTAATGACCAAATAAGATAGCCATCCTAACCGTGCCCTCCTGGGCAGTAGTCCCTGAAAACACATCCTCAGTGTAAAAGGATATTGCATCCCCTGGAGGACAGTTCCTGGCTGTGGGATAACGTCTTGCCACACCAAGGTTATGCTCTCCTTCCAGGTGACCTCTCTCCTCCAAGGCAGCACAAAGGCTGCCAGATCGGAGATGGGACCTCTCTACTATGTCCCTGAAGGTCTCCTCTATGTATCTCTCTGTCTGCCTCAGCTCCTCCAAGTTGGCTATTCTAGATTCCAAAGATCGGACTCGTTCTCTAAGAACCAGGAGTTCTTTTCTCAAGTTGGCCAAATGGCTATCCTAAAGTTAACCAGAGAACCAAGACAAGTAAAGAAATGGCTGATGAGTACCCTGATCCTCCCTCCAATTTAGCAAAGTAAAGTTGCAGTTAGCCCAGCCTTGACACCCTCCCATTTCCAACTTACTCAGCTATGAATGGGTTTAGGCTTTTTTGCCCTAGAGTGTAGTAATCGTCAGTACTACCTGCACTTAGGAATCAGCCAAGTGGGAGGATGTAAGATCCTCTCCTCTTCTCACTCTGCTTAGGGGACATTTTGGGTGGTGCAAGAGTGGGGATTTTCTGACCTATTTTAGTTGATAAGTGGAAGGGAGCACGGTTCAAAACATCTATCCCCTCCCCTCTTCCCCCCCCCCCCCCCACCAATGAATTTTCTTTGGTTAGTGGGATAGAGGGGGGGAATGAAGACAATCAATGGAGGGGGACATTTTTGTTTTAATTCTAGAGAGCCAGAAGGGAAGGAGTTGAGTGTGGGGGAGGGGGTTGTATTATTTTAATTTAAAAGTGAAAAGGGAGGACCAGACTGTTTCTGTTAAGTACAGTTCAGTAAGTGCCTGATTTTACTAAGTTTACTGGGGAACCCCAGCTACACTAAATCTAACTGGTCAAACCCCACACAGCTTACACCTTACTTAATATGTTCAATTGAATATGCTCTTATAGATAACCGACTAAACTTAGTCTTTACCTGACCCACTCAGCAGGTCTTTGCATATCTACTTCTTAGTATATATGGATCTATATTTTTTTTTCCTTTTTCACACATTAATGCTATTTCCTATAAATTCCTTCTTGCATTATAACCTACTACCGAGACGGCCACATTCCCCTGGAAACTGGCCCAACTAGCAGCAAGTCATTAGGTAGCAGCTGCAGATATAAAGAATAGCAGTTCACCTGGGCCCAAAAGATTTCTAACAAAAATTATTCGCTGCCTCAAGCAAATAAATATAACTGTATCTTACATCTGAAAAGCTGCTAAGATGCACCTAAGAATGGGGAAACCCCAAATAACCCTATTTTATGCAAGTTTCAGGCCTGCCCCTGCTCTCTGGTGCATAGTACGTCACTAACTTCATTATAATATGTCAGAGGTTCACTTGCTCACAGAGCTTCCCATGATATCAGTATGACCTAAGGGCATAGTCGATTGCCTATACGATTGCCACTTATACTACTCAGCCTAATTTTAATATTCTGCAAAACATCTGTGCAGCTCTGTTCCTTATGAAACAATGAGGAAAAAGCTGCAGCAAGATAAAAGCAGTATGCCTTCACTTCACCTTAAGTAAAAAATGGCAACGCTTTAGAAAGCTACAAATCATAACGAACTGCTCTCATGGAAGGCTAACATGTCTACAAACAAAACTAAGGATCTTTTCCTACCTATATAATCTACATTCTCCTTAACTGTATGACACCTGTCCTGTATAACAGTGATACTTGAGATGGCAAATGATACTTTTCGTTTACACAGATTAATCATTCTTCAGACTCTCAACATCTGAAAACAGGGGAAAGTAGCCTCATATGAGCCACACGGGGTCTCTATGTCTGCCATACCTACTCTGCACAAATACATCCAGAGGCATAATTTACTTAAACAGTGGCTACATCTTCACATATGCCACTACTGGCAGGAGCAAGATGCTTGGCTACTATTGGGGCTTTTTTCTCTACCATCTTGCCAGTTCCACTTGCATTGGCTCATAGGCGGAAGCCTCTGACTCTGAGTCCCTGAGTTCAGGTAGGTTATAGTCAGGCTTCATATATATCTCTTCTAGCACAGCCCAATGTTCTGGGTAACTCGTAGGGCATTGGCTCTGTGCTGTTTTATATTGAGGAAACTCCTCTCTCCTTAGAGGTTTTATGGCAGCTTTATAAAAACATTTATTATTCAAACCTTTCTTATCAGGTAAACTTTTCCTATAGCTTGTATCATAAAAAGCTTTACCTTGGGAATTTGGCTTCTCTGTTTCCAGTGAAGGTTGAGGCCTGCACCAGTTTCTCCGTTGGCTTGCCTGTACAGCACGGCTTAGGTCTTCAGGCTGTGACCCTGTTGGTTTTGGACAACAGTTGCAACAATGTCTCTGCCACTCTGGGCAAACAGCTTTTACTCCTCTGTGAGCTGAGACCTTCCCAGGTTCCTCCTTAGCTCTCAGACAATCACCTTTCACTCTGGGTGATCTTCTGGCAGTGGAATATTCAGGTTTGCATTCTAACCTCTTTTCCTCTGTCTTGCCTTCCTTCCTGCTGCCTCCTTTCCAGCCGTCTCTCCAGCTGCCTGCTTTCCAGCTGCCTTCACCGCTGCCTTTCCCGCTGCTCTGCTTCCAGTCTTCCACACCCTCCTTAAGAAGTCCTTCTGTGCTCGAGGATTGGAAGTTGACTGGCATTACCTCATGATCAGTGGGGCGTGGATTTGTCCTCATCTTTCTCGACATTTCCGCCGCCTTCGACTCTGTGAACCACGATATACTTCTGCAACGTCTGATAGAGAAGGGGATTCAAAGTACAGCACTGGAATGGTGTAAATCCTACCTTTCCAATAGGTGGCAACAAGTTAAAACAGGCCAGGAATCCTCTGAACCATTCCTACAGTCTCAAGGTGTACCACAAGGATCTTCCCTATCGGCACTAATGTTCAATATATATATGCAGCCGATATGTGAATTGATCCGATCCTTCAACGTGCAATGCCTGGCATACGCAGATGACATCCTCATATACATGCCATTCAAAACTGACCAACCAGTGTTTTCACCAATAATCAATTGTTTCGGAACAGTAGCTGAATGGCTGCTGACCCAAAACTTAAGAATAAATCATAGCAAAACTGATGTTCTTTTTGTTACAAGGAACCGTAAGTTCGTACCTCCGCCGTCGCTATTGGTCAACAACATAGAACTGACATCCAAACCCACAATCCGATATCTTGGCATCACACTGGACCAACACCTGGATATGTCAACGCATGTGAAGAATGTGACAAAGAGTATATATCATAAGATCAGAACACTGCGACACCTCCGCCCCCTACTTGATTATACTGACTACCGATCAACCTTTCAGGCATTAGTCCTCTCACATCTTGATTTTGTGAACATCATCCTCCACGGGCTCTCTCAATCAACTTTAAATCCACTTCGTCTGGCTATGAATGCCGCTGCAAGAGTCCTCTCTGGGTCACCAAGATCTGCTCACATAACGCCTATCATGAAAGACCTACACTGGTTACCTCTACAAGCCAGACTCCTATATAAATCTCTAGTCCTGACCTTCAAAGCCATGAATAATTACCCACCTACACCAATCAGTAAACTAATTCATAACACCCTCGAAAATAGGAACAGAAGGACTATTGCTATGAACACCTTAATAGTTCCCAAGATGATGACTTCATGTACTAAAGCTACATCGAACAGAGCTTTCTCAATATTCGCACCCCTAAATTGGAATACACTTCCCCATGAAATCCGTGGCATCAAAAGTCTATTACAATTCCGAAAAGCCGTGAAGCATCACCTATTCACAAAATTCTACCCAGAAGTGATCATGGACACTCACTCAACCAACAGGCCTC